>OX422215.1:102411876-103149376 GCA_949130495.1 Sambucus nigra
ACCAATTGCCACATGTGACAAAATCCCACTTAACCCTCTTTTTACCCGAATACCCCCAATTACCTACTTATCCCCTTTTTTCCAAAATACCCTTTTAACAAATCAGATTTTTATTCCTTCTACCACTTATCCTCACACCTCACCATTTCCATGCACACTCAACCCATTCCCAAAAATACCCCTAGCTCCATGGCACCTACTATTTAAAGAGAGTTGAAGACCATTTTGAAGAGAATGGAATAAAGAGGAGAGAAACCCTAGAGTTAGGTTGGAGAGAAAGTTAGAAATAATATTTTTTAGTTTAGAAATTTATTTTATTTTATTTTAGATTTAAATTGAGTGAAATAATTGTGTGAGATTCAAGTTGAGTGGGATTTGTGAATTGAGGTGTAAAACGTCTATGAGGGACTATGAATTGAGCTGTTAATTTGAAATTTTTCGTTAGAACTATTTGTAGTTTTTTTTCTAATTGTATTCTATATCTACACTTGTAAAAAATTAATGGATTTTATATGCATATTTTTTATGTATACTTTTGTTAGTATATCACAATTTCTAAGCTGTTATGTAGACTTTTATTGATGCTTCACTAATCAATTATATTTATTCATTACGTATTATTTTTAATGGTTGTTATTTTTCATGTTTTGTATTAATTAAGCTCCTAATTTATATTTATATTTCTTGATTATTTCTATCATCATAGCATTCCCATACACGTGAGTTACTTTATTAGTGAGTTCTATGTTTGAACCATTCATATTAACCATATTCTTAATATTGTATGTCTCGACACTTAAGCAATGAAAATTTTCAACTTATTTTGGTGAGATTCTTGATGTTTAAAGTGGAAGTGTAGTTCAAACTATATATAGATGGATAATTTAACAACTCTTCTTTTTTTTCACGGTAGGGAGGTCATTTGTTTGATTAAATTCTATAGATAAGACAAAAAAAAATCAAATCCATACACTACCACATGTGTGTAATAGAGATTATTTCTATTGTTTTAGAGTTTAAATTGAAATGTAAGGGTTGATTGAGGACACAACCAGCTTGAAACTATTTTTCATGATTAATAGTTATTTGGTGTCAATTTGAGTTATAGGCCACTACTGCAATAATGTGGTGCAGTAATCTATGTATCATTATCGATTTTAATTGATACATAGTGAATGAAAAATAATTCTTTTTGGTTCGTATTAAATTAATATTATTTATTTAATAATAAACTTCTGGAAGAAATACAACTTAGTCAACTTTATTTTATATGATAAATTCATTTTGGCGTTATATAGCACTTTGTAAGTTTTTATTCTATTTGAATTAGTTTTCTCTTAATTTTTAGGAGTTTGGCTGAATGGATCTAAAGAGCAAAGGTACCTGGGTCCCTATGGTTTCAAACCCATAATGGTTTACATTTTTAGCATATTCCTCAAATTAAAAACTACTTTTTACCGTTTTGGTATTATGCTTACTAATAATAAAGTTTTCCAAGTTTGTTTGATATTTTGATTTCATATTTTTAGTGTTTACATATCTTGATTTTTTCATTCTCTTTAGTTTGTATGCGCATTCTAGTGAATGAATTTACGTTGTTGGCTTGTTGGATGCCACGACATTTGTAATTTTTTTTAAAACTTGCATAAAATTTAATCTTCAAATTACAATTAGTAGAGGGTCAAGATGGAAATAGTTTAGAAGAAAACACTATCATCAGGAATTGAGATGATTTCATGCATTTAGTACTGCATCAATGTTATAAAAATGTCTTTCGAATGAGCAATATGATTCCATATTGAAGGGATTGTTTTTCTAACAAGCCAAATTCTATATTTGCTACTAAAATACACCATTAGATTCCGTGCAAATAAGAAAAAACAATGTATCAGGTGCACTTTCTGTTAACTCTTACTTTTTTTTCGGTTCAAATCATATCATTTTCTTTGTTTGATATCACTCTAGGACCTTACAACACCATGATATAAATCGGGTATACTTTTTTCTCTATCTAGCTATACACTTTCTTTATCATTCATTTTTGGGGTTCATTTCGTTTTGCATTTAAGGTATCAAACCCATAATGTTTAACATTTTTAGCAATGCTTTCAAATAACATCTATTTTCACCGTGTTGGTGTTATTACTAGTATCTATTTTATGGTTTGATTTACTGAGTTCTAATATTTTTTTATTTGTATATGTTTTTTCTTGATTTGTTACAGTATGTACATCCATGGTTGATTGTGAAGATAAGGTGGAAGTGTAATATATGGATTATGGCAACTATCATTTTTATATATCATTCTTCAACATAAAGCTGAGATTGGGGGTGTTCACATTTGGATTCTGACTTCTATTATTGTTTATTTTTCTTATTTACCCAATTGTTTATGCACTTGATCACGGTATGAGCTTTGCTAAACTTAATATATTTGAGTTGTTACTCCGGACAACTAGAGCTTTGAAAGGCAAAAGTCAGGTTTTTCTTTTGAGATTTAATGTGTGTACCCTACATAATATTACTTTTGATATTTTGGTGTTAGTTCAATTATTATTGTCCGTATAGAGAGTATATAATTAATTAATGTTTGTAAAAGGTTATGGTGGTAATGTATTTTGTGTTGAAATCCAAATAATGTGAAAGTAGACCATTTTTTTAAACCAGGTATCTCCCACTCGCTGTCTTAGTTATGTTTTGAATTAGAGAATAGTTTTGAATGCAAGGTTAAAAATTGCTAACATATCTAATTTATTGTTTTGTTGATTAATGTTTTGAAAATGTTAAATGTAAAAAAATTCAGTGTAGATAATCGACTTCAAATGTGTGATGAGTCTCGACTGAATACTATTTACCAAGTGGTTCATAACTATAAATTTAATAACTAATCACAAAAGTGCATGAGCAACATGTCAATGGAATGGAGAAGGGGAAAGGAAATGTGGAGCTTAATACTACAAAAGGGAAAGAGAAAGAGTTTTCTTCACATTCGGTATGAAACCATCAATTATTGTATCATGTGTTATTATGGATAATTTATAGGTCTTCTCTTCAGTTTCTGTAACACGTGTTAATAATATTTTGCAACATTAGGCACCATACGAAATATTTATTTCAAAACGATCATTGGCTCAATGACAATGATGTGAATGAGAAAGAGCTCGACTATTACATACCACATGAGCAATTGCTCAAGAGATCCATGGTTAGGTTGCTTACGGATACATCCAGTAACTCTATATATCCTATGGCATCCAATTATTCCCATCTAGAAACTTCTATTCATGTGTATGTATATGGATAATTGTTTATAATGGTGTCCCACATGCAACTTTCTAGCGCTTGGCTGAAGAATTGTCAATCCAACCGTTATGGGCACTAAATAATAGGTACCTATATTGTTCTTATACACGTGATGTTTTTAATTGGTGACTTAATTACCACATCTTATTCAAAATTTCTTGTACTTATAATAATATATCAACACTGACATGTTCTATTAATGGTGCCAGTATAAGCACATCTGCACAAATTTCTGTTCATTTTGGTAATGATCTCTTACATTAGTTTCTTTTTCATATATTGGGTTATGTGTTGTTTTAGGTTTGGGTGTAACGAATTTCAGTGTTGACCTCTTTTCATTGTAAGTTTTGGTGTATAAAGTATTCAGTTTTTATAATATGTAATTATATCTCTCCAACACTCTATTTGATAATTTCTTAAAATCTATTTTTTGAAATACTATATTTCATTCTTGCACATCAGGTGTTTGGCGTAGTTTAATTCTTGCACATTTGTGATCCTATTTAGCCAACTTAGTCAACATTTATCATATAGTCTTTGAAGATACCTATGATCAACTTTCAACCTAAGGAATGGTTAATATTAGGTTCAATGAAAACAAAACACAAATATGTTGTTGGTTATTAGTTTTAAGCATTGAAAATGAAGTAATGGCCAACAATAGTTAATAGTATTGATGATGATATTTACATGCACTTCCAATCTATCAGATGCATGGGTTGCATGGTTTATAAATCAAATGCATGGATAAAATGCTCATTAATGGGTGTGTTATGCCTCTTGCAAAATCCAAAGATAAATCACTGAGATGAGGTATTCAGAATGTTGTAAAATTTAATTTATCTAGATGTAGACTCAAGTGATAATGTCCTGCAAAATTGTCTTTTTTCTGGCATTTAAGATGTAAGATGTTGATGATTTTAGTTGTTGAGATCATTTTAGACCTTGGTAATTGATGTAGACAACTTTGAATTTTGTGCATAAGTATTATAACTTATAGTTCAACCATAAACCATAAATATTTCCTTTATACATTTTCCAAGATTTTTCTTGAATTATTGGAGGTGTGATTTTAGTGATGTTTATTTTGAATGGTTAAAACATAGATGGATTTTTATTAACTTAGTTCAGTTTTTTTTAAAGAACTATGGGTATTGTGTAACAACCCGAGGTTTTGGAGTCGACAATTTATTTATTTTGGGAGAAATAAATAATATTTTACTGGAGAAATAATTAAATTGGCAATTGGGGTCAAAATTTAAAGTCGTTAGAAAGAGTGTCGAATGTCAATTATGAGGGTACCATCGTTTCCGGAAGGGTCGAGAAAGTCGAAATGACTGTACTAGGGGTCTATTTAGGTTTCGAAATAATTTAGGACCGTTTGACTCGAATTAAAGTTACCGGGTCATTTAAAGTGTGTATTATCATTTAAAGATGTGTGTCTTGTGGGATAAGGCTTAAAAGCCACGTGAGAAGTCATTCTCACTTAAGAGAAAGAGGAAAAACCCTAGAAAGAAAGAGAGAAGAAGAAAGAAGAAGAGAAAGAAGGAGAAAAGGGAGAGAAAGTGGAGATTTCCGATTTCCACACGATCTCAAGGCGGATTCAGACCCTACGAACCCGAGGCAAGTGATTAAACTTGCTAAATAATTATTGTGTACAAATTATTGCATGATTTGTGGATTAAATTTTGGGTTTTAGGTTTAAATTGTTAAAACCTAACTTTTGGGGAAAAACCTTAGATTTGTAGTATATAAATGGATTTAAGAATTTAAATTAGTTTATAAGTATTCTAGAATGAATATTAATGTTATGAATATGGTTGGATTGAAGATTTGTGGTTAAATGTAATTATTCGGGGGTTTTTGAGAAGTTGGAGATGTATAAAAATGGAGTTGGCCGTGGTATCTGTTAGGGCCGATCGACCGCGTACAGAGGGCCGATCGACCGCGCCTTTAGAATTGGGCATACTGTCTTCGATTATAGGCAAAATTAAGAAATGCGGTCGATTGCGGTTTGGGCACCGGTCGACCGGTCCCCTGTTTTGGGTTCAAGTTTGAGAATTTAAGTTATCCCCTTCTTCTTTGGGTTTGTATAAATGGACTTCCATAATCAGAGTATCATAAAGGATTAAGTGATTATATAAGGGGATTATAGACCTTAGAGTCATAAGACGATATATGAGGCTAATTGATAAATAAAAGACTAAATGTAAATGTCGGAGAGTTTTAGTGATTGATTTTGAGAAGTGAGAATCCAAAAGAGTATATCAATTTGGGGAAAAATCCTCGAAGTATCGAGGTTAGTATTTGAGGAATACCGATTGTAGATTTTGGTATTTTTCTATGTGGGGAAGCCCACTTTTATTTGGGATTTTATTTGGTGATAATAAATAAATTTCACGATCTGAGAACGAGAATAACTTAGAGATACCGGATCTTAGGATCCAATCCCAAATGGGATAACTTTAAAAAGGTTCATAAAATGAATTGAACCCTATTATGAATGGAAAATGATAAATTCTATTTGATGGGCATATGGATATTGAAATATCCTTATTGATGATTGATTTGGGAGATATCTCACACAATGAGAAATGTTAATTGAGGTGCAATAAGATATAGAATATCCTTAACTTAAATAGAATTGAAAGACAATTCATACTAGAAGCGAGATGAGAGCTTCAAGAGAGAATTAGTGTAGTATATACTAAGTGGGGTAAATGTGTGAGTATTGACGGTTAGTGTATCAAGAGAGGGATATACTAAACACTGATGTTAATCAAATTACGCCTAAGAGCGTATAATGATAATAAATATGTTGTTGCAGGTATACCTTATAAAATGGTATATCTTTATTATGTGGGATGTATGTATACCTTATATGATGGTGTATATACATGTTAAGCATACCCCCTCCTTGCTATCATTGGGAAGTTTCGTGTGTAGAGGGTGAGCATTCTGACTAGAAAAGCAGGATGTGGATATTCCCCAGGTCATAGTCGTCCATGGTGGTCTGCAAATGACATATATATATATATATATATATATATAAATATATACATTTATTTATTTTGGAGGTGAGAGGTCGTGGGTATGTGTCGCTCTCACTTTTCGGTTAGGAACTATGACCGCTTCCCGGGACGTTGTGTGCGTGAGTTGATCACGAGGTGGGTGTCGTTGAACCCCACCAGGTGGCCCCAGTTTGCTACGTATATGGGTTGCTGGAAGATGATAGCATGTGAGCCTGCGTCCTTCGAGTTATAGCTCAGTTGGATGGTTATTATTGCTTGTGTTTGTATTTGGGTGTCAAGGGCATAATGGACCTCAACGACCTACATTGCCAGGATTAGTGTAACGGGGGGGGGGGGGGGGGGGTTCCTTGTTTGGATTTCGCTTCGGCGAGACGTCCCACGCATGAACCGCATTGTAATGTTAGAACTTGGGGATAAGTTTAGTCCTTAATGCTCATATTTATATATACATCTATATCACCTATCCCGACAATCGACAGTGCCAGGAGTAGTGTAACGGGGGGGTTCCTTATTTGGATTTCGCTTCGGCGAGACGTCCCACACATGAAACGTCGTGTACTGTTGAGAATTGGAAATATTAATTAATTAAAATTGGATAATAATCATTTGGGTTACATGCATCTTGCATTGAGGGCATAATGAGCCCCGAGGATCGATACGGTCAGGAGTAGTGTAACGGGGGGTTCCTTGTTTGGATTTCGTTTCAGCGAGACGTCCCACGCACGAAACGCAGTACGTGTTGAGAATCGGGAGGAGTTTAGTCCTTAACTCTTGACGCTAATAACTCATCTATAATAATTATATATATGGTTTCATGCCTTATATGGGCATCACTAGAATATAAATTCTAGTAAATGAGATTGTTGATATATTGTGATGATGTGGACATGATTGGATCATGTAACTTTATATGTTCAACAAATGAACATTATAAAGATAACTATATTTTATTACATTAAAGTTAATGTATATGACTTATAAATTATGGGAATGAATGTAGTGGGAAATAGGTTAGATGATTTTGCTTAAATACTTCTTTTGGGTTTAAGTTAGGATCCTCTTACCTATTTAGAATCGGTCATCCTTTTGGAGATCACGTGTCTACGTTTAGTGCGCGCTTTAGATGAGAGGTGAGTTGAATTATTATGGAGTGTTCGATTCCAACTAAATCATGTATTAATGCATTTATAATTATTATGCATTTTAATACACTTGCTATAAAATATTTTCCAAACTCGGGCTCTGACCTGTTTATATTTTCCTCCTCCTTGTATATATTGTATTACTTCAGGTGTTCCTCCGCAAGGACGCCTTTGATCTTATCCATCCAGGGTGGTTGTGGAGCTGTGGCAGTAGCGGACTGTTACGGCACCTTGCTTTAGTCGATTCCTATCTTTGTATATCTAGATTAGGATTCAGTTCGTATATTGAGTTAGTATTCAAGTGTTGTAGATTAACGCTTCCATATTTCATCTCTCAAATTATTGTATTGTCTGTTACCCGACAGCATATTCGGGTATTTCATTGTTGCGATGTTGTTGTACAATGTATTTTACTCTTTCATATTATTGGAGCATGCACTTTTCACTCATCATAGTTAGATGTATATTGTTGGTTATGTGCATTATTTGTTTTTTTGTTGTGGTTATTATAAAAGTTTTAAATTTTTGGCAATTCGCACTTAATGATTTCGGGTAGTTAGCCTTATATTATAGTGCTTAGTAGTTTATGTTGAGATTGTGCCATCTGAGATACCTAATTTATTATAGTATAGGGCTGGCCACCCGTTATTATTTGGAGCGGGTTGTCACAGGTGGTATCAGAGCATCAGGTTCTAGTGTCTTTAGGATCTGTGTGCGTTACTACGATCTTCCGTAACCGTTCTTGATGTAGAGCCTTATTATTAGGACGATTACATTCATACGTCCATATCTTTCTGTGATTCGAAAATATTTGAAAGGCGTTCTGATACAATTGTTCTTGTTTCAGATGCCACCGAAGGGAGGTCGTTCAGTCAGGGAAAATAAAGGGAATGTGCAACCCCAAATGGCTCAAAGGAACATGACTACGGATGATGTTGCCAATATAGTGGCACAAGCAGTAACTGCTGTCATTTCTACGATGGCTCAGCAATCTGCCGCTCGAGCAGCCCCACCCCATTTAGGATTGTCTTTATGGGAGAGAGTGAAGGAAGATTTTAGTAAGGGGCATCCTCCCGAGTTTGCAGGGGGAGTTGATGCAATGGCTGCAAGTAAATGGAAAAATATCATGCAGAGGCATCTTCGTATGGTTGAGTGTAGTGAGGTGCAGAAACAATTTTTAGTCACCTTTAGGTTATCGGGTGCAGCTCTTCAATGGTGGGAGTCTGTCACCACATCTGAACAGAGAGATACTTTACCCATAACAACATTTTGGGAACTTTTTGATCGAAGGTATTTTCCTTCCTCTAATCGATATATAAATATTTTTCAAGGAAATAAAACTGTGGCGGAATATGAGGAGGACTTCTCTAGATGGGCGAAGTTAGTACCTGATGAGATAAATACGGAAGAGAAACATATATTAAAGTTTGTTCTAGGTTTGGACTGGAAAATCCGACAACATTTGTTAGGGAGTCCTAGGTTAGTGACTTTCGTTGAGGTAGTGAATGCGGCACTACTAAAGTGTCATGAATATCTCCTTCGTTCACAAGAGGGTAAGAACTTTGGTGATTCGAGTTCGTCAAGTAAGTTTGGCAAGGAGAGTGCCAGTAATGCAAATGCGCAGAAAGAATTTGCGGGTAAGTGTTTCTTTTGTAAAGAAATAGGTCATAAAAAGAGAGATTGTCCTCAAAGAGGTAAAGGACCGCAATTTGATGAAATTTTGGAAGTGCAACTTCTACAACAGATTCGAGGTCACTTTAGACCGGGGGACTACATTTGGGAGCCCATTGATGAGGATGGGCAATCGGACTAGATATGGGTAATGTAAGTTAATTTTCCTTTATAAACCGGATAATTACTAAAATGAGTTTTGGGAATATCGTATGTAAGATAATTGTGAAAGGGTAGAAATATAGCCCTATTATGTATGTAATAACCTTAAAAAGGGAAATTTTGAGCAAGATATGCTCTTATTCTATTATTTTGTAAGAAGGGTAGATAATTTTGCAAGGTGCTCAAAAAGAGCTTTAAACCTTATGGTAAATGTAAGTGTGGTTATGGTGATAAGTAGTAATGATAAAGCTACTTCTTTTATATAGTCAGGATAGACTATTATGATTGTTGTATTCCAGATATGGATTTGCCTTATAAATGGAAATATGTTGAAATGATGTAAGATGTTGTTTATGTTTGAAAGTTTGATTGTGGTTTGATGGGACGTAGGTAAAATTTTAGCTCATAAGTATGATAATGTTTGTGAGCTACATGTTATATAGATGATGATCTAAAAAGACCTTGTGTTGGACATAAGGCATTTTATAGTATATATATATATATATATATATATATATATATATATATATATATATATATATATATATATATATATAAACTGTCTTCAAAGTAAAGTATTTTCAAAATAAAACTTTTGGCGGCCCCGGCGTCACCTCATAGTAGTGTATTGGAAGGGTTCCTCGTTTGGATTTCGCTTTTGCGAGACGTCCCCCGCACGAAATTGGCGATTGTCAAGAATTGAGAGGAGTTATTTCTTTGGACCATTCAAAATTTTCACACCATTAAAATGTTAGTATTACTTATATTGTTGGAATTGTGGAACTTGGAGGCAAATAAAGCCTCATTATGATTGTTGTGAGCATAAAGCTCAAATATAAAGGGTGTATGGGCGCCCTTGTTGTAGAAATTAGTTTTATTTAATTCATAATTAACTTATAATAAAATGAATTTAAAATGAACTCGTCGTGGGAAGTTAGAAGTTTGGAGTTGGGATTAGCAAGATTGGGTATAGTAGGACTAGTTGAGCTTTGGAGAAATAGGCTTAGCTAAATTTCGAGGACGAAATTTTTGTAAGTGGGGAAGTTTGTAACAACCCGAGGTTTTAGAGTCGACAATTTATTTATTTTGGGATAAATAAATAATATTTTATTGGAGAAATAATTAAATTGGTAATTGAGGTCAAAATTTAGAGTCGTTAGAAAGAGTGTCGAATGTCGATTCTGAGGGTACCATCGTTTCCGGAAGAGTCGAGAAAGTCGAAATGATTGTACTTGGGGTCTAATTAGGTTCCGAAATAATTTAGGACCGTTTGACTCGAATTAAAGTTACCGGGTCATTTAAAGTGTGTATTATCATTTAAAGATGTGTGTCTTGTGGGATAAAGCTTAAAAGCCACGTGAGAAGTCATTCTCACTTAAGAGAAAGAGTAAAACCCTAGAAAGTAAAAGAGAAGAAGAAAGAAGAAGAGAAAGAAGGAGAAAAGGGAGAGAAAGTGGAGATTTCTGATTTCCACGCGATCTTAAGGCGGATTCAGACCCTACGAACCTGAGGCAAGTGATTAAACTTGCTAAATAATTGTTGTGTACCAATTATTGCATGATTTGTGGATTAAATTTTGGGTTTTAGGTTTAAATTGTTAAAATCTAACTTTTGGGGAAAAACCTTAGATTTGTAGTATATAAATGGATTTAGGGATTTAAATTAGTTTATAAGTATTCTAGAATGAATATTAATGTTATGAATATGGTTGGGTTGAAGATTTGTGGTTAAATGTAATTATTGGGGAGTTTTTGAGAAGTTGGAGATGTGTAAAAATGGAGTTGGCCGTGGTATCTGTTAGGGCCGGTCGACCGCGTACAGAGGGCCGGTCGACCGCGCCTCTAGAATTGGGCATACTGTCTTCGATTATAGGCAAAATTAAGAAACGCTGTCGACCGCGGTTTGGGCACCGGTCGACCGGTCCCCTGTTTTGGGTTCAAGTTTGAGAATTTAAGTTATCCCCTTCTTCTTTGGGTTTGTATAAATGGACTTCCATAATCTGAGTATCATAAAGGATTAAGTGATTATATAAGGGGATTATAGACCTTAGAGTCATAAGAAGATATATGAGGCTAATTGATAAATAAAAGACTAAATGTAAATGTCGGAGAGTTTTAGTGATTGATTTTGAGAAGTGAAAATCCAAAAGAGTATATCAATTTGGGGAAAAATCCTCGAAGTATCGTGGTTAGTATTTGAGGAATACCGATTGTAGATTTTGGTATTTTTCTAAGTGGGGAAGCCCACTTTTATTTGGGATTTTATTTGGTGATAATAAATAAATTTCACGATCTGAGAACGAGAATAACTTAGAGATACCGGATCTTAGGATCCAATCCCAAATGGGATAACTTCAAAAAGGTTCATAAAATGAACTGAACCCTATTACGAATGGAAAATGATAAATGCTATTTGATGGGCATATGGACATAGAAATTTCCTTATTGATGATTGATTTGGGAGATATCTCACACAATGAGAAATGTTAATTGAGGTGCAATCAGATATAGAATATCCTTAACTTAAATAGAATTGAAAGACAATTCATACTAGAAGCGACATGAGAGCTTCAAGCGAGAATTAGTGTAGTATATACTAAGTGGGGTAAATGTGTGAGTATTGACGGTTAGTGTATCAAGAGAGGGATATACTAAACAATGATGTTAATCAAATTACGCCTAAGAGCGTATAATGATAATAAATATGTTGTTGTAGGTATACCTTATAAAATGGTATATCTTTATTATGTGGGATGTATGTATACCTTATATGATGGTGTATATACATGTTAAGCATACCCCCTCCTTGCTATCATTGGGAAGTTTCGTGCGTAGACGGTGAGCATTCTGACTAGAAAAGCAGGATGTGGATATTCTCCAGGTCATAGTCGTCCATGGTGGTCATCAAATGACATATATATATATACATTTATTTATTTTGGGGGTGAGAGGTCGTGGTTATGTGTCGCTCTCACTTGCCGGTTAGGAACTATGATCGCTTTCTGGGACGTTGTGTGCGTGAGTTGATCACGAGGTGGGTGTCGTTGAACCCCACCAGGTGGCCCCAGTTTGCTACGTATATGGGCTGCTGGAAGATGATAGCATGTGAGCCTGCGTCCTTCGAGTTATAGCTCGGTTGGATGGTTATTATTGCTTGTGTTTGTATTTGGGTGTCAAGGGAATAATGGACCTCAACGACCTACATTGCCAGGATTAGTGTAACGGGGGGGTTCCTTGTTTGGATTTCACTTCGGCGAGACGTCTCACACATGAACCGTAGTGTAATGTTGGAACTTGGGGATAAGTTTAGTCCTTAATGCTCATATTTATACATACTTCTATATCACCAATCCCGACAATCGACAGTGCCAGGAGTAGTGTAACAGAGGGGTTCCTTGTTTGGATTTCGCTTCGGCGAGACGTCCCACGCATGAAACGTCGTGTACTGTTGAGAATTGGGAATATTAATTAATTAAAATTGGATAATAATCATTTGGGTTACATGCATCTTGCATTGAGGGCATAATGAGCCCCGAGGATCGATACGGTCAGGAGTAGTGTAACGGGGGGTTCCTTGTTTGGATTTCATTTCGGCGAGACGTCCCACGCACGAAACGCAGTACGTGTTGAGAATCGGGAGGAGTTTAGTCCTTAACTCTTGACTCTAATAACTCATCTATAATAATTATATATATGGTTTCATGCCTTATATGGGCATCACTAGAATATAAATTCTAGTAAATGAGATTGTTGATATATTGTGATGACGTGGACATGATTGGATCATGTAACTTTATATGTTCAACAAATGAACATTATAAAGATAACTATAATTATTACATTAAAGTTAATGTATATGACTTATAAATTATGGGAACGAATGTAGTGGGAAATAGGTTAGATGATTTTGCTTAAATACTTCTTTTGGGTTTAAGTTAGGATCCTCTTACCTATTTAGAATCGGTCATCCTTTTAGAGATCACGTGCCTACGTATAGTGCGCGCTTTAGATGAGAGATGAGTTGAATTATTATGGAGTGTTCGATTCCATCTAAATCATGTATTAATGCATTTATAATTATTATGCATTTTACTACACTTGCTATAAAATATTTTCCAAACTCGGGCACTGACCCGTTTATATTTTCCTCCTCCTTGTATATATTGTATTACTTCAGGTGTTCCTCCGCAAGGACGCCTTTGATCTTATCCATCCAGGGTGGTTGTGGAGCTGTGGCAGTAGCGGACTGTTGAGGCACCTTGCTTTAGTCGATTCCTATCTTTGTATATCTAGATTAGGATTCAGTTCGTATATTGAGTTAGTATTCAAGTGTTGTAGATTAACGATTCCATATTTCATCTCTCAAATTATTGTATTGTCTGTTACCCGACAGCATATTCGGGTATTTTATTGTTGAGATGTTGTTGTACAATGTATTGTACTCTTTCATATTATTGGAGCATGCACTTTTCACTCATCATAGTCAGATGTATATTGTTGGTTATGTGCATTATTGGTTTTGTTTTTGTGGTTATTATAAAAGTTTTAAATTTTTGGCAATTCGCACTTAATGATTTCGGGTAGTTAGCCTTATATTATAGTGCTTAGTAGTTGATGTTGAGACTGTGCCATCCGAGATACCTGATTTATTATAGTATAGGGTTGGCCACCCGTTATTATTTGGAGCGGGTTGTCACATATTGTTTGCTTGATTAACCTTTAAGATGACATTAGAGTTTTATGGATTGCATAATGATTTGTTTGTCTCCTATTGTTAACATCTCAATTAATGGAGTCAAATGGCTTTTTCCCTTTTGAATTAACCCCCACGCATATGATAGTTTGGAAGTCCCTGCACAGATAATCATGTAATAGTTTCTTTTTATTGTAACTTCAGGCTATTGGGCTATTTGAGAAATTTTAATTTAGGCATCATTCTCATCTAAATCTAAAGTTTTCCCTCAATATTGTTGTTAGTGAGATAAATCCATTTATTCACCATCGTTAGTTTCTTTTGGAGTCTATTTTTCTATTTGTTGTTCATAACATTTGATATTACTTGGATAGAAATTTCCCATGACTCTATTTTAGACTTGGTGCATTGTTTTGTATCGTTATTTATAACATCTAACTGTTTGTTAGGAATCATTTTATGGAACCCTTTATTAGCCGAGATTTTTTAAGACATTACTATTTGGTTTGATTTTTAAACAAAAGTTTTATACCAGTCAATTTCAAACTATAATATTTGTATCATTTTCTATCTTTATGAATTATCTACATTTGATAGGATTTATTTTGCCCCATTATATATTTCTTCCCATTTTAGTTTCTTTGTTTTTCTTCTTGCTAAAAGTTTAATCTCCCCCACCCTAATATTTTCAGCTATCAGTTGACACTTACAAGATTATATATATTTAGATACTTTAGCCTTGAATTTGTTTTTTATATCAAGGTAACTAACAACATAATACTTTTTCGTTATTTAGTATTTTTTTTTTTGCATTTAAAAAGAAGTCCGTGCTGAAGGGATAATAAGTCAACGTATGACTTCACGTACTAAGAAGTGAACCAAATGCCACAAATGGAGTAATTGTGCAGTTTAAGATGTGTTGGAAGTTTGTATTGATTAGATAGTTTGTTCCAAAATTTTCATAGGGTAACCATTTCAATTATAATAAATTTGGTTAAGACATTATTAGATGGCTATGATGTTTAAAAGAACATTCATTTACGAAATTTTGTTTTACGAACATAAACTATTTTATTTATTTGTTGATGTATTGATATAATTTTTACGAATAGAGTTAAATTGATAATGTTGTTTATACCCAGTCCATGATGGGATAATTGTATTATTGTTGGAGCTTAAACTGGGTGAATATTCCTATAAACAAAGAAAACTCTATCCAAAATTTTCAAAATTGTTTATGCTTATTTTTGGTGTACAAAAAAAACTTTTGACTCAAATTATACACGATTCAATACTTTGAATTTTTTTCTATGTGCCTTCAAACACGGGCATTCTACTAGCATGTATGTATACATATATATATATATATATATATATGTGTGTGTGTGTGTGTGTGTGTGTGTGTGTGTGTGTGTATGGTGAAGAGAAAACCAAAAAGATTTTTTATATTTTTCTCCTCGCCCAAGTCACGTTCTTTTGTGTGAACACTTTCGAAATAAGTTCCAAATTGAGTGGCTAAGCATCGCATGGGGCTATGGAAATCTAATGTCCTTTTTTATCGAGAGACATTAGTAGATCATGTCAAAATAGACAAAAGGTTCTTACAGTCTGACCACTAATAAAGAACCCACCAAACATCTCTAAAAGGATGGACCTTTTGTCTCACATGCATCCTTAGAGTAAGAACATATTTTACCAGAACTAAGCTTCTGCGAGAGACCACATCTCCAAGGCCCTCATATCCTATTTAGGTGCTTACAATGACCATATACATTCGTATATCCTAATAATCTCAATCCAATCAAGGGAATTCTAAACCCACCACTATTTTGGGGGATGAATCTAATCCCCCATCATCTGCAGGATTTTTAACGCCTAATTCAATCAGCAGGTTCCTAGCCCACCCCCCATTTAGGGGCCTTCTCAAAATAAGCACCTAACATATGGGACTTACTCTTAGCCCCCACCCAACCAAAAAGCTTCTCAGAACCCTCATCCTTGTCAGAGAATGCCCTAATCCCACATATGTTCTTAAAGGCTCATCGATAAGTTTTTCTAAAGAGGGGAAAAAAGAAATAATGGATGAAAAATATCACACAACATTTTGGAGTCACACAAAATCCAAGCATCATCATTCATCAACTCTACTGTGGACCCAATATTAGATTCCGACTCCACTCTTTTGTGACACCCCGCCTAATTAAATACCGGGTGATCAGTCCTTTATTAAATTATAATCAAGGTGAACGATTGGTTCATTCTTAGCATCACTGTCATAAAATAAGTTTTTCAATTTAAACACCCAAATTAATTAAGCTAAGTGACAAAACCATTCTTAAGACATTAATTTCCAACTTTCAATTAAAACCAATATTTAAAACTTTACATAATCCATAAATTAAGAATCACCCAACAACTATACTGGAACAAACAATCCAAATAATTAAACACCCAACTAATTGATTCCAACATTAAAACCTAAAGGAAAAACATCCTGACAGTAATAAATCCCGAAGTATAAATACTGGAAATAAACGAATCACAATATCTGATAAAACAATTGAATAATGGAAAAGGGAGACACATGCCCAACTGGATAAGATAGGGCTAGAAGTGGAATAAAAATGAGGTCATCTAAGCAAAAGGCCTGCAACTCCCACCTAAGCTGCAGCGCGTTCCTTCTAAAGGATCCTATGCAAGACGCCAATGTGGCTAGGCACCTGTAATATATACATATATACAAGAGAGAAGAGAAAATAGGAAACGGGTCAGAGCTCGATTGTAAAACAGTTTAAAATTATTTTAGCAAGTATTTAAAATGCTTACCGGCTAATGCAACCAACATATTAGTGTGACACTCCCTTGAGAAATTCTCACCTCTCTTCTAATGTGCACACCTATCGCACTAATACTTCCAACAGTTTAACTTATCTTATCTTAAGTTACTCGTAAGGTATCACGCCGATAATTTCAAATATTAAGGAGGTAAATTTTATTTAAGCGCAAAGTTCTCACATAAGCCTTATGTGATAATAAAGTTTCTCAGTAATATATCATACTTTTCAAACACTAATTTCCAAGTTGAAATAATTATTCTTTTCTTACATACCATAGTCACAGTAGGTAATTCCCAAATTCTAGATTTATATATATATATATATATATATATATATATATATATATATATATATATATATATATATATATATATATATATTAAATACTCATATAAAATATATATATTCTAACAGCACCCCACATAAAATTTATGGTGCGGGCATACTCTGCTATCCAGTCCGCGTATCACTCGTACTAAGGGAAATACAAGTTCGAAATCACTATCGAACTGTATTAACACAAAACACATACCAAATGAGGCGAAGCATAGTTGCAAGTCAATAAGAGTCCAGCACATACGCTCACGTCTCTTAGGACCGTCTGACTATCAATCCAATAGCCTGTACCAAGGATCCCTATGTTCTAGGGTACGAGTCAATATCCCCCATAAAGGTCCCATCGAGATAAGACTGTCCCAGCGTGGTAACCTCATGAGACAACCCGCATTCCGAAATAAGGGGTGGCCATCCCAATACCACCACATAACGGAATCATGGATGGATATCGCCCTCAGCATCATAATAATAAAATAGTTATACGGGAAAACCACTCCATAAATCAGAAAGCAGGTTGTCAAAAATTTTGGTTTAATAAAGATTTAAGAAATAAAATAAACAACCCAAATCTGATGAAAGTGGAATTTCAAAGGAACATATAGATGAATACCAAATCAACATACAATAAAAGAACCGAATAATCTGTCGACCCACAGTTACATTCAAAGTGTTTCCAAAATTCAATATTTTACATACTACATTCATTAACAAGTACAATAGATGGGCCACTAGCCCGAATGAAAGACCCGGTCATAACTAGATTCCAAAAATGAAGGCGTCTAACAAACATCCTGTAATAATCCACAAGGTCATACAGCTCGTCAAAAGCATAAGAGTGGGAAAATCACAACGGGCGCCCTTGCGGAGGAGCACTTGAGCGGATACAACAACATGCACAACATGGAAAATGAACGGATCAGGGCCCAATTTATATATGATTCCCAGAAGAGTAAGAAACATGATAGATATGGACAATGAATCATAATTAAAGTGAATGAGAATCTAACAACCTAATCATAAAATGTGATGATTCAATTATATAATTTTCTAACAGTTATTAGATTAAACAAGAGAAAAAAATTAAATCTCATTTCATCACATGACTTATCATTTTCCATTCCTTAGTAGGAATATAATTACCCTCTCATATCTTTTGGAAATTTACATACCTCAAGTCCCACTTGAGTTAGAAAGGTTATATTCTTATACATATAACGTTTCTAAGACCACCCCTCTGAGTTTTCCCACTGGGCGCGCCCCCAAATGATTATCATCTTTCAGGGCCTACTATACAAGACAACCTGGGCACCTAACGCACATCGGGAAGTGGCCATATGTCTCCGAGTGAGTCATAACCACACCCGTAATTACCTCACTAGCGCAGAAAAACATATACAAACCCCACATATGGCCGAGGACTATAGTCAGTCTGCATTCAATAGTTAGGGGACATCACCTCGTGCGCGAGCTTCCCTTATGATAGAATTTAGAGAGGTGTGTTTGAGTAATTTAACAATTTCCAATATAAATCACATTTTCATTACCATGAATCTCATGTGTTTCATTTTTACTTGAACCATTTATCTTTGAATATTCTTATTCAATTTCATCATCGGTTTACGTCCCGAAATATTCTCTAAACAATCTCCCAAAATCTCATAAGTCTCTAGGTTTTATATACCTCAAAAAGGACTCTAAAATCTCCACATATGGGCTTAGAATCCTATTTTCCAATATATCTATCAAATAAAAAAAAGTGATGCCTAAACATCACTTTAAATACCCCTGAATTAACCCCACGTGATCCCATTCAACTATAGGGTAACGACCAAACTCAACTAAAACTCTAGGATCCTATGTTTAATTCATTCAAGAAGGGTCTTAGGTCATAATCCTAAGGGAAAGGGTCAAAATTAGAAAAGAAAAACAAAAAGAAAATGCAGGAATTCCGAATCGATTCGGGCTAGGGCGAATCGATTCGGCCAGACAAGCGAATTTATTCGAACTAGTCGAATCGATTCGGTCAGGAAAACCAACATGCTGCATAATAGTCGAATCGATTCGGGGGACGACCGAATCGATTCAGTTCACCAGACCTGGACACTGCCTCTATGCGAATCGATTCGGCCAGGAGCCGAATCGATTCGGTCCTGCGAATTTTGCCAATTTTGGCTATGAAGTCTTGGACTCCTAATCTCTTCCAAACTCAACCAACCCAAATCCTTATCATTTATTTATACTAATTGCGTGTAATTACATCCAACAACCAAAATTTCACCATAAATAACCATTCAAATCAATCTCCAACATTTCAAGCCCATAAATCAATTAAAAGCCCTAAGATTCTTAAACCATGTATAACCACAACTATCAATGCAAATTACTCTACTTAAATCATAAAATAGCAAGTAGAAAACTTGCCTCAAGCTTACAAGTTCAGATTTTGATGAAGTCGTATGCAAGAACAATCACCAAAGCTTCAATCTCTCACTTTCTCCCAACGTTTCTTCTTCTCTTTCTTTCTCTAGGTTTACCAATCTAATTAAGGGAATAGTGATTTAGTTCAAGACATAATTCATGGCTTAAGTCCAAATTTCCAGCTTAAGTGATTCATACGCGGTAAAATAATACGCAACTACTCATTTAAGTTACTACCAGTCAGAAATGCCCGGAACCTCAAAATACAACATGGCACTTAATTTGACTATCTGGAACCTCCCGGAACTATTGGCACCCTCCAAATTATCATTTGGAGATTTTATAATTCATTTTAGTTTACGGTTTCATTTTAAGCCAAATGTCATTTTTAAATCCTATGACATTGCAAAACATAATATAGCAAAATTCACCTCTACATACAGTAAATATGCAACATCATAGTAGATATTAACTTTTCTTCTTAAATTAATACCTACTCCACATACCAACATCTTTATATCTAATCACTGTATCTAGTAAATTAAATATAAATTAGGACCTCAAAAGCGAGGGTTGTTACACCTCAGGGATAGCAAGTAGCGCGGTCATGGTTTTTACACGTATATAGAATATGCATAAACACAGTCATATATGTATACTACTCTTCCCATATCAAAGTTAGGTACACTTTCACGACCCATAATTATGATATTTATCCTTATTTCTCATTATTTAGTTATCACGTATAACGGCTTGTCTCTTATTTTAATTTGTGGAATTTTCCTAACTTATTAAGTGGCACTCGTGGATTCTTATCTTCCCAAGTGTAATTTCAGTAGGTACTTATTTATTTTACAATGTAACTTCCTTATGAATCTCACCCTTTAACACATATTCCCATTGTCCCTTATATGTAAAACATCCCCGTGAAATGTTAATCTCGTCTTACATTAAAGGTTCCATATTTTTAATAAGTCCTACTGGTCTTCTTTATATCCCAAAATGTTCTAACATTAATATCCAAGAATGTCTAATCATTTAAGTTGGAAGAACATCAAGAACCCTAATATTTCTTTTGTTTGATTTCTTCCCATTCTTTTACCAGATTTCATACTCTTTATTTACTGTAATTTCGTGGTTCAATCTCTGCATATGAACTGGGTTTCAAGAATACATCTATTACTCATACAACATGCGAATTCGAATCTCCAAAATAGGTTTTTCTTTCACAAAAACTACTCCTAATGAATCCTAGGCTAATATTATTGGAGCATTAACTGAAATAGAGCAAGATAGATACTTTTCTGAGAATTTTTGGTTCACATTTGGGGAGATTTTTGTGTGGTTGTAATCCTCATTGTACGATGTAACGTTTGGCGGGGACGGCGGTGCAAACGGTGGAGTTCTTGGCCTAGAACTCCTTGGCAAACCTCTACTCTTCCTCTCAAATGGCCGTCTTTGGTTTATGGTGTTTCTAACCCTAGAAGGTGACTCTCACCATCTGATATTCCCTTAGAAATTTCGTGGGTTTTCAGGCCTAAAAATGTAAAATGTCCAAAATGCCCTCCCGGGGTGTTAATTAGGCCTAAAAACTCCCCGAGACCCAAACTAAACCCCCGGGTACATGATTCTGACCATCTCGACCCTTCCGAACACATTGACGCACTCAAAATGACCATATGGGTGACTTATAATTTATTTACTTTAATAGTTCCAATTTAATCCCGACACCACACAAGCGCGTCCCGATAAATTTCCAAAATTACCCAATTAGATTCTCGTGATAATTTTACTCATCTTAAATACACCACTTACTTTACCCATAAGTAAATTATAAGAAAATAATTAATAACTCTCATCACTCTAGTAAGTATTTAAATGATTTTTCGGATTAATATTAATTTAATATCTCTAATTAAATTTAATAAATCCCCAAAATTTAAAAGTCATAAAAATACGGGGTATTACATACTTCCCCCATAATAATGGAATTTCGTCCCAAAATTTGATAAAATAAGGTGTACCTGGTAAGAATAACTCTGGGTACTTCTCACGCATGTCCGCCTCACTCTCCCAAGTGGATTCTTCCACATTATGATGCTCCCACTGGACCCGGACAAGTGGGACTACCTTTGACCTCAATCTCCTTTCGCTATGGTCTAGGATAGCCACTGGTCTCTCCTCGTAAGAGCTGTCGGGCTGTAAGTCAATCTCCTCAATCGCGATATGGGTATGGGCCATGTCATCTTGAAGGTATCGCCTCAACGACGAGATGTGGAATACATCGTGAATGCGATGCAAGTGCTCTGGCAGTCTCAATCTGTATGCTACTAGCCCAACCCTCTCGATAATGGGAAATGGTCCCACCTACCTCGGGACCAATCTCCCTTTCTTCCCGAGCGTCATCACTCCTTTCATAGGACATACACGTATTAATACTTGGTCCCCCACATTAAAATCTCGAAAGAACTGTTTTGCATCGGCGTAGCTTTTCTGCCTGTCCTGGGCTACCCGAATGCGACTCCTGATAATCTCAATCCTAGTGGAGGTTTCCTGAATCAACTATGGTCCGAGTAACTTATTATCCCCCACCTCTAGCCAACAAGTTGGGGAACGACAAGGCCTGCCATACAATGCCTCAAATGGAGCCATGCCAATCGTGAACTGATAAGAGTTATGATAAGCGAACTCTTCCAGTGGAAGATGTGGCTCCCAACCTCCTCCAAAATCAAGGACAAACATGCGTAGCATATCCTCTAACATCTGATTGGTACGTTCTGTTTGCCCATCTGTCTGTGGGTGATAAGCTGAAGTCAACCTCAACTCCGTACCCATGGCCTCCTGAAAGCTCTCCCAGAAACGCGACACGAAAATCTTGTCTCTATCTGACATAATATTCAGGGGCACCCATGTAATCTGACAATCTCAGCAATAAATAACTGAGCATACTTACCCGTGGTATAGTCTGTCCGCACTGGCAGAAAATGTGCCACCTTGCTCAAACGGTCCACAATCACCCAGATGGAGTCGTGACCCCGTTGTGATGTAGGCAACACAGTAATAAAATCCATGGAAATACGCTCCCACTTCCACATGGGTATTTCCAATGGCTGAAGAAACCCCAACGGTTTCTGGTGGTCCACCTTTACCAGCTGGTAGGTAGAACACTTGGACACGAACTCAACAATGTCCTTTTTCATCCCACTCCACCAGTATTGCCGTCTGATATCCTGGTACATATTATCTCCCCCAGGATGCATCGTAAATCGGGACCCGTGAGACTGGGTCATCACTGCATGACGTAAGTCTACTCCTTTTGGGACCACCAATCTCCCATTAAACCTCAAACCTCCATCAGAACTAACAGAATAAGACTCAGCACCCTCAGCTAATAGTTGTATAATCTGCTCCTGGAAAAATGGGTCTGCGGTCTGTGCCTGTATTAACCTCGTAACAATCTCGGGTGTCACTGTCATGAAAGATATGAAGGAATGGGATACTACGTCCTGGTGACACAACTCTTTCCACTTTTCTTTCCAGACGTCCTCCACATCGTCTACCGGTCTACGGCTCAACGCATCAGCAACTACGTTGGCCTTACCCAGATGGTACTGTATGTCGAACTGATAGTACTTTAAAAACTCTAACCACCAGCGCTGATGCATATTCAGCTCTTGCTGAGTGAACAGGTATGCAGTGACTTGTGGTCTATGAATAAGCAAAAATTCTCCCCCAATAAATAGTGTCTCCATATCCTCAACGCAAAGACGACCGCTGCTAACTCTAGGTCATGTGTGGGGTAATTCTTCTTGCGTGGCTTAAGCTTGCGGGAGACAAAAGATATAGCCTTCTCCTCCTACTGAAGTACTCCCCCAAGTCCCCGTAAAGAGGCATCAGTGTAAACCAGGTACTCCACGCCTGGCTTAGCTAAATCAAGGACCTGTGCTGAAGTAAGCTTGTCTTTCAGCTCGTCGAAATCCAATTGACAAGCATCATCCCAAACATATGGTACCCCCTTGCAAGTCAGGTTCGTCAATGGACCCGCTATTTTGGAGAACCCCCGAATAAATATCCTATAGTATTCAGCTAATCCCAAGAAACTATGCACTTCTGTCGGTGTCGTGGGCTGTCCCCACCCCCTCACCGCTGACATTTTACTCGGGTCAACCTATATCCCCTCTTCAGAAACAACATGCCCCAAGAACTTCACTTCCCGTAATCAGAAACCGCACTTATCGTACTTAGCATACAGCTGATGCTCTCGTAGAGTCTGAAGAACCTGCCTCAAGTGCTCGACATGCTCTTCCTCAGTGTGTGAATATATCAAGATGTCATCTATGAAGACGATGACAAACTGATCTAAGAGCTCTCTGAACACTCGATTCATCAAGTCCATGAATATGGCTGGAGCATTTGTGAGTCCAAATGGCATCACTCTGAACTCATAGGACCCATATCTCGTCAAGAAAGAAGTCTTTGAAACATCATGCTCCCTAATACGTAGCTGATGATACCCTGACCTCAGATCTATCTTCGAAAAGAAAGTTACTCCCCTTAGCTGGTCGAACAGATCATCGATTCGAGGCAACGGATATTTATTCCATATCGTGACCTTGTTCAGCTCCCGGTAGTCCACACATAGCCTCAGTGAACCATCTCTTTTTTTCACAAACAAAACTGGAGCGCCCCAAGGTGAGGTACTCCTGCGAATGAAGCCCTGACCTAACAGCTGCTCTATCTGATCTCGTAACTCTCGCATCTCCGCCGAAGCCATACGGTATGGAGAGCGTGCTATAGGTCGAGTATCCGGTAATAAATCTATGACAAAATCTACCTCTCGACTGGGGGGTAGGCCTGGTATCTCCTGAAATACATCAGAATACTCACGAACAACTGGGATCGAATTCAAGGGAATCACGACCTCCTTAGAGGTATCCTCCTCTATGTAATAATGAGCGGTCGATCCTCCCTCTGGGCGAGGCATCCCCATTACAAACAACTCTTGCCCCGGAATGGCAAAGACAATACTCCCATCGAAATAATCTATCATGGCTCTGTAAGCTGCGAGCTAATCCATACCAATAATGACGTCATGCTCATGCATATCTAAGAGTAACATATCTGCTGGTAATACCAAGCTACCAATCTCTACTCCCACACCCTGGCATATAAAGAAAATTAATGATCCATTTCCCAGTGGTGAGTCTACACATGTTACAGTGCTCTCTACTGTGGCTAATAACCCTAAGGCCTTCGAAAAATGGGTAGCTATAAAATAATATGTCACCCCTGTATCAAATAAAACTCGACCCATAGTACCATGGATAGGAAACATACCCTCAATCGTGGGTGGTGCCTGTGGAGCTGCTGCCTGGTGGACGTTATAGACACGTCCGTACTGTAATTGCCCCTACTGCACTACAGCGGCTGGAATGGCTGGTAGGACTGGTACCTGAGCTGGTGCTGGGAGGGAGGCTGGAAAAAGTGGCCTCTGTGGCTCATTACGGGCACCCTGCTGCTGTCGGGCCCTATCACCCTCTGGACAATACTGGCGCCTGTGGCCATTTTTACCACACCCGAAGCATCGGCCCTTGAAATTTCCTCCCCTATGGCCGTGCTAATTACGGCCCTACTCGCCGTTATCACCCCGCCATTGGCCCTGCTAGCCCTGCTGAAAACGTTGTTGGCCCTGATGGCCCTTTTGCTGACCCTGCGGCTGACGATGTTGGCCCTACTGATTAGGCTGGCCCTGCTGACCCTGCCTAAATCCCCCAAATCCCTTCTTGGAATCACCTGATTGGAATCGCTTGGCAAGGTCCCCCTGATGGGAACTCTGCTCATGCTGACGAGTCCGTCCCTAAGATGTCGGTGCTCCACTAGCACTATTACCCCCTATCCTGTCCTGTTGGCCAGACTCTCCTGCTCGCTTGCGTCCCTACAAATGGAAGCGGTGGTCCTAGAAGTGTAGCAGTGCAGCGCTGAGTACATCTGTGTAGGTACTCAGAGACATATTGCCTATAAGGTGCTAACGGATCCTCCAAGCTAACCCGTCCACAAATAATAGTATCTTCTTGCCCTCAGTGGGTGCTTCATCTGGCACTATAGTGAGAAGTCATGTGAACTCCTCTTCATACTCAGCAACAGTCGAGTTCTCCTGATTTCGACTTAGTAATTTCTTCCTCATCTGCACGGCGGATGGAAAGTATTTGCTATCAAACTGCGCCCAAAACAACTTAATAATAATAATCTCCCTCTCCTCCAAGGTGGTAGTGGATTCCCACCAATGCAAAGCGGCCCCCACTAGCTTAAAGGAAGCCAACATCTGTTTCTGCACGTCCATGCACTCATACATGCGCAGATGCCTCTGTATATCTTTCTTCCATTGGCTGGATACAATAATATCTGAACCACCCGCAAACTCTGGGGGATGCGCCTTCTGAAAGGCATCCCTAACTCGCTCCCATGCAGATGGAAGCTGTGCTGGTACTGGCGCCATTGCCTGGACTTGTGGTGGAGCCTGTTGCACTACCGCTAGCACAGCATTCACCGCCTGAGCAACGATAGTGGCTATGTCATTTGCATTCATCCTTCCCTAAGGCGGAGCTACTGGCTACTCGGCTTCGGCACGTCTATCCTTTGGTGCATGTCTCGGAGGCATCTGAAACATAAAGAAATTTATTAGTCTACAGTTATTGTCAAATCTCAAATAGCTGAAGACGTAATTGTAAAAGTAAGAATACAACAATCCTAAAATAGGGCTCTATATCAAGAACACTAAGCTGAAAGAGAAATAAATCGTACAGATCCTAGAGGACACTAGAACCTGATGCTCTGTTACCACCTGTGACACCCCGCCTAATTAAATACCGGGTGATCAGTCCTTTATTAAATTATAATCAAGGTGAACAGTTGGTTCATTCTTAGCATCACTGTCGTAAAATAACTTTTCCAATTTAAACACCCTAATTAATTAAGCTAAGTGACAAAACCATTCTTAAGACATTAATTTCCAACTTTCAATTAAAACCAATATTTAAAACTTTACATAATTCATAAATTAAGAATCACCCAACAACTATACTGGAATAAACAATCCAAATAATTAAACATCCAACTAATTGATTCCAACATTAAAACTTAAAGGAAAAATATCCTGACAGTAATAAATCCCGAAGTATAAATACTGGAAATAAACAAATCACAATATCTGATAAAACAACTGAATAATGGAAAAGGGCGACACATGCCCAACTGGATAAGATAGTGCTAGAAGTGGAATAAAAATGACGTCGTCTAAGCAAGAGGCCTTCAACTCCGACCTAAGCTGCAGCGCGTTCCTTCCAAAGGATCCTATGCAAGACGCCCCTGTGGCTGGGCACCTGTAATATATACATATATACAAGAGAGAAGAGAAAATAGGAAACGGATCAAAGACCGATTGTAAAATAGTTTAAAATTAGTTTAGCAAGTATTTAAAAACCTTACCGGCTAATGCAACCAACATATTAGTGCGGCACTCCCTTGAGAAATTCTCACCTCTCTTCTAATGTGCACACCTATCGCACTATTAGTTCCAATAGTTTAAATTATCTTATCTTAAGTTACTCGTAAGGTCTCATGCCGAAAATTTCAAATATTAAGGAGGTAAATTTTATTTAATCGCAAAAGACTCACATAAGCCTTATTTGATAATAAAGTTTCTCAGTAATATACCGTACTTTTCAAACACTAATTCCCAAGTTGAAATAATTATTCTTTTCTTACATACCATAGTCACGGTAGGTAAGTCCCAAATTCCAGATTTAAATATATATATATATATATTAAATACTCATATAAAATATATATATATTCTAATAGAACCCCACATAAAATTTATGGTGCGGGCATACTCTGCTATCCAGTCCCCATATCACTCGTACTAAGGGAAATAGATGTTCGGAATCACTCTCGAACTGTATTAACACAAAACACATACCAAATGAGGCGAAGCATAGTTCCAAGTCACTAAGAGGTCAGCACATACCCTCACGTCTCTTAGGACTGTCTGACTATCGATCCGATAGCCTGTACCAAGGATCCCTATGTTCTAGGGTACGAGTCAATATCCCCCATAAAGGTTCCATCGAGATAAGACTGTTCCAGCACGGTAACCTCAGGGATAGCAAGTAGCGCGATCATGGTTTTTACACGTATATAGTATATGCATAAACACAGTCATATATGTATACTACTCTTCCCATATCAAATTTAGGTACACTCTCACGACCCATAATTATGATATTTATCCTTATTTCTCATTATTTAGTTATCACGTATAACGGCTTGTCTCTGATTTTAATTTGTGGGATTTTTCTAACTTATTAAGTGACACTTGTGGATTCCTTTCTTCCCAAGCGTAATTTCAGTAGGTACTTATTTATTTTACAATGTAACTTCCTTACGAATCTCACCCTTTAACACATATTCCCATTGTCCCTTATATGTAAATCATCCCCGTGAAATGTTAATCTCGTCTTACATTAAAGGTTCCATATTTTTAATAAGTCCTACTGGTCTTCTTTATATCCCAAAATGTTCTAACATTAATATCCAAGAATGTCTAATCATTTAAGTTGGAAGAACTTATAAAAAGGGAAATGTGAGTTATGCAGGAGGGGTCGATCGATCGATGGCAGGTGTTCGATCGATCGAATCATCGATCGATCGATGCTTAAAGGTCGATCGATCGATCAAGCAGGTATGGCAATTCTGCAGAATTTTCAGTTACGGGTTTTCTCTTGCAACATCATCCAAAACGATATATTTGACTACCAAACTCCCAATAATTTATACTACAAGTATTATGACCTCAAATAAGTGATTTCCTACGTCAAGCATGCGGATTTTCATCATGAATAACGAATTTAAGGAGAAAAATCCATAAAAATATCAAGAACCCTAATATTTCTTTTGTTTGATTTCTTCCCATTCTTTTACCAGATTTCATACTCTTTATTTACTGTAATTTTGTGGTTCAATCTCTACATATGAACAGGGTTTCCAGAATACATCTATTACTCGTACAACATGCGAATTCGAATCTCCAAAATAGGTTTTTCTTTCACAAAAACTAGTCCTACTCAATCCTAGGCTAATATTATTGGAGCATTAACTGATATAGAGCAAGATAGATACTTGCCTGAGAATTTTTGGTTCAGATTTGTGGAGATTTTGGTGTGGTTGTGATCCTCATTGTACGATCTAACGTTTGGCGACGACGGCGGTGCAACCGGTGGAGTTCTTAGCCTAGAACTCCTTAGCAACTCTCTCCTCTTCCTCTCCAATGGCCGTATTTGGTTTATGGTATTTCTAACCCTTGAAGGTGACTCTCACCATCTGATATTCCCTTAGAATTTTCGTGGGTTTTCAGGGCCAAAAATGTAAAATGTCCAAAACACCCTCCCGAGGTGTTAATTAGGCCTAAAAACGCCCCGAGACACAAACTAAACTCTCGGGTACTTGATTTTGACTATCTCGACCCTTACGGACACATTGACGCACTTAAAATGACCATACGGGTGACTTATAATTTATTTACTTTTAATAGTCCGAATTTAATCCCGACACGACACAAGCGCGTCCCGATAAATTTCCAAAATTACCCAATTAGATTCTCGTGATAATTTTACTCATCATAAATACAACACTTACTTTACCCATAAGTGACTTATTGTAATACCCCGTACTTTTGGCTATATTTATTTTTGGGATTAATTAATTAAATGCGTATTAATTGGAAATTAATCCGGGTTAAAAATACTAACGAGATGCGAGTTGGTATTTGATTATGTGCATATATGATTATATATGTATTTGGTATTATGAAATTTGTCGTGAGATTTATATACGGCATTTTAGAAATTTTGTTAAGACGCGTGAGACCGCCGCGTCACGGTGTAATATTTTGATAATAAAAGTGAATTTAAAATCTATAAACCGTATGGTCGTTTTGAGTGCGCCAACATGTCTGGAAGGGTCGAGATAGTCAGAAAACACTAGCCGGGGGTGTAGTTTGGGTCCCGGGGTATTTTTAGGCCATACCGGTATCTTAAAGGGTATTTTGGTAATTTTACATTTTTAGGAATTAAAAGTGACGAAAATTGGGAGTTTTAATCTGATGTGGATTTAAGCCACTAAGCCCATTAACCAAACCATATTAACCTAGAAGGCTACGTAGGTTATTAGAAGAGTTTTCTAAGTTTCCCAAATCAAAACCCTAGCCACCTTAAGCCACCATTGGAGGAGAAGCTTGGAGAGAGGGAATTCTGCAGAAATCTTCACCAAACCAACACCAAAATCAGAAATCCAATCAAGGCAAGTGTTTTAATCATATTTAAATTCGTAGAATGTTTCTTCCATGTTAGAAAATGGATGAATTACAACTGTTCTTGAAAGATAATGAAAACCCATGTAGTTTGGAGCTTAGAACTTGAAAATATTGAGGAGAATTGCATGTAGAATGATAGGTAGATAATTATTCTCATGATATCTGTGATAGGAAGGAATTAAAACGGATTTATAGTGAGTTAATTCATGATTCAAAAGTTAGGGTTCATGTTCTTGAAATAATTGGGGAAAAAGTGTAGAGATTTATATTTTGATTGATGTTAAAGAGATTTAATCCTTGAAAACATGTTAGGAGTTGACTTGCATATGTTTAGGATGAATTAGAGACCCTAAAACGTTATTGCGATGAACTTTGGAAGAGATTAGGAGTGATAAAATGGATGAAAAACGTAACTAAGAAAATCTGGGACGAAACTGGCAGGTCGTTAGAAGCCCCTACCCAGGTCGTTCGAACGAGCTCGTTCGAACGAGCTTCTAACGAGTTGACCAGTCTCTTCTAACGAGGGGTAGTTTCGTTCGATATCTCGTTCGAACGAGATATCGTTAAAAGGTACAGTTCGTTCGAACGAACTGGATCTCGTTCGAACAGTCTCGTTCAAACGAGACTTCTAATGAGCTGACAGTCCAATCTCGTTCGAACAGCCTCGTTCGAACGAGACTTCTAACGAGTTGACAGTTTGGGCCTTTTTGGACTGTTTTGATTTTTGGAGCCCCGTAAACCTGTTCGAGGATATAGTTAACATCCGATTGATGATGTAAGGATAGAATTGGGACTTTTGGGTATTTATGAGAAGGAAATTATATACGAGAGTTATATATTAAATGGACGGTTTGGGTTGAGACGTGAGTGTCTACTACGACGTGAGAATGAATTATCGCGCGTATGATTATAAACCGGAATAGTATAAGTTGTAAATATTATAAGTTAGTACGAGAATGCGATATGTACTACGATTAAACTACGGATTACTAAGACGTGTGTTTACTTAGTATTGGTATATGAATTGTGTGTATGACATACCTACCATACTTGCTATCACGAGAGGTTTGCGTTCGCTTAGGGCCCTCTAATCCTTGTGTTGCCCGGATTTAGACTGCTAACCTTGATGAACATAGGTCATAGAAAGACTTATTGGGATATTAATAAGTCCGCTGATCGTGGGAGCGTAGGTATGTGCGTGACCCATGTGATGTGACTGTGTTCGCCTCCATTACTTGTGATGTTGTTATCTGTGAACTATTCCTGAGAGATTCGGAATATGTAATCCTTATGTACGTGATGTACCAGGATGGATAGCAGAGTATGTGTGCACCGCAGCTTAGTTCTCGGGGTGCTTGTATTGTATATTTATGATGAGAATAATATACTCTTAATTAATGAGAACCTTCATGTTATTTTTGTGAATATAATTACAATATTGTTTCGAGAAAAATAACGAGTTAACTGAGAGTTATATATATTGCATATTGAACATCTGAGTTACGTTAAACCCCTACTTAATTACGAGCGTTATGATGTTAAGAGAACCGAGTAATAAGGGTACCACCTATGATAGACTAGCTAGATATGTTGTCACTTAGCTAGTAGTTTGTATCACTCTAGATGGGTACTTACGTTAGGAGTGCACAGTTAGACGAGAGGTGAGGATATCATGTGAGTGCACGTCCTAACATGTACTTTGCATTTAATGTTTTAAATGTTTTTAAAGCACTTGCAGGTTTTTAAAATATAACTCCACATTCGGGCTCTGACCCGTTTGCTTTTCAAATCTCCTTTTCTTTGTAAAACCATTTTAGGTGCCCAGCCACAAGGACACCAAGCATAGGATACTCATTCAGGTGACGAGCTGTAGCTGTTTATGGAAGCTACAGGGATTTGCTTGTAGACGCCTCTATTCACTTGGATTCCAGCTTCATTATCTATCAGTTGTAGGGCATGTTGCCCATTTCTATTAGAGTTACATTTCCATTTCAGTTTCAGACTTTGGCATGTATTGTTTTAGTATTCGGTTTACTTATTTCAGTTGTGGGATTTGTAGTGAGGAGTTTTCCTCCAGACTTTATTTACACTATGTGATGGTTATTCGTTTTACTTCAGTATGGAGAATGATGTTATTTATTTCTCCACTACACTTGTTGCATGTTAATCAGATTTAAATTAAAATTTGGCATCTTACTTTTTAAATACTAGGTGGTTAGTAATCATTAAAATGTTTTCGACAGTGATGCTATTAACTGGACCAACTTGGCATTTTGAATTAATTTAATAAAGGAGTAGCTACCCGGTATTTAATTAGTCGGGGTGTCACAGGTGGTATCAGAGCATCAGGTTCTAGTGTCCTTTAGGATCTGACGGCTTGTTATGTTTCCGCTAAGTTTCTTTGATATAGAGCCCTAAATTTTAGGACTGTTGTACTCTTTTTGTGTATGCTTCGTTCTTCAGCTATCTTAAGTTTATAAACAACGAACTTATAAACTTTGTTCTCATTTCAGATGCCTCCACGACGTGCACGACGAGTTCCCAGGGATGCAACGCCCGAACCCCAGCCCGCTCCAGTTCAGGGCATGATGAACGCCGCTGAGGTTGCAGCTATAGTAGCCCAAGCGGTAAATGCCGCCATTGCCGTTGTTCAGTAGGCACCACCTCAGGCGCCGGTTGTCGCGCCAGTACAGGCTAATGCATTCCCGTCTGCTTGGGAACGTGTACGTGACGCTTTTCAGAAAGCGCATCCACCAGAGTTTGCAGGTAGCTCAGATGTGGTAGTCTCGAGCCAGTGGAGGAAGGACATGCAGAGGCACTTGAGGATGTATGAGTGCACGGACGTCCAGAAGCAGGTGCTAGCTACTTTCAAGCTAGTTGGATCTGCGCTACAGTGGTGGGAGTCTATTACCACCATGGAGGAGAGGGATACTCTCACGATTCAGGAGTTCTGGGTGCGGTTCGACCGCAAGTACTTTCCGTCAGCTGTTCATACGGAAATGAGGAGGAGATTGATGAGTTTGAAGCAGGAAGGTAAGACTGTGGCCGAGTATGAGGCCGAGTTCACAAATCTGTTGAATATCGTTCCAGATGAGATACCAACAGAGAAGAAGAAGATTGAGAAGTTCACGGACGGGTTGACTTGGAGGATCCGTCAGCATCTGATAGGGAACCTATCGTTGGCCACCTATTCTGATGTGGTTAACGCTGCATTGTTGCACTGCCAGGACCACCATTTTCATATGGCCTAGGGCAAGAGGTCGGGGGAGTCTAGCCATCAGGGCAGGACCGGAGGACATGGTGCCAGCGGGGCACAATCTGGTCAGGGGCAGAGACAAAATGAGCAGGGCTCCCAGCAGGGGGATAATAAGAGGTTCCGGTCAGTGAACTAAAGACAGGGGCAGGGAGGTTTCCGTCAGGGCCATCAGGGTCCAAACGGCCATCAGGGCCAACAGGGGCAGAATGGGCAGCAGTTTCACCAGGGCCAGCAGGGCTAAGGGAGGAACGGTAACGGCCACCAGGGCCGGGGACAGCAGGGGAAGAGAGGAGGGAACTTCCCAGGGAAGTGTTTTGTTTGTGGCAAGACTGGCCATAAGCGACAGGATTGTCCTGATAGGGGCAGGGTCCCACAGCAGCAGCAGCAGGACACTCGCCAGGAGCCACAGAGGCCTATGTTTCCTGCCGCTCTTCCCACACCGCCACAGATGGCAGCATTGCCACCCATTCCAGCAGTCCCAACTCAGCAGGGGCAGCTACAGTATGGACGTGTCTATAACGTCCACCAGGCTGCAGTTCCTCAGGCACCGCCCGCGATTGAGGGTACGTTTCCTATCCATGGCACTATGGGTCGGGTATTATTCGATACGGGTGCTACACATTATTTTATAGCTACACACTTCGCGAAAGCTTTAGGATTGTTAGCTATGGCAGAGAGCACAGTGACGTATGTCGACTCACCATTGGGGAGTGGGTCACTTATATTCTTTATATGTCGGGGAGTGGGAGTAGGGATTGGAAGTCTGGTATTACCTGCAGATATGTTGGTATTAGATATGCATGTTCACGATGTGATCATCGGTATGGATTGGCTCGTAGCTTATAGGGCCATGATTGATTGCTTCAGCGGGAGCATTGTTTTTGCCATTCCGGGGCAAGAGATGTTCGTAGTGGAGATGCCTCGCCCAGAGGGAGGATCGACCGCTCATTTGTATTACCTAGAGGAGGATACCTCTAAGGAGGTAGTGATTCCTTTAGATTCTATCCCAGTAGTCAGGGAGTATGCAGATGTGTTTTAGGAGATACCAGGCTTACCACCCAGTCGAGAGATAGACTTTGTTATAGATTTGCTACCGGGTACGAGACCTATAGCACGTGCACCGTACCGTATGGCTCCAGCTGAGATGCGAGAGTTACGGGATCAGATAGAGCAGCTATTAGGTCAGGGCTTTATTCGCAGGAGTACCTCACCTTGGGGCGCTCCAGTTTTGTTTGTGAAGAAGAGGGACGGTTCACTGAGATTGTGTGTGGACTACCGAGAGTTGAATAAGGTCACGATACGAAATAAGTATCTGTTGCCTCGAATCGATGACTTATTCGACCAGTTGAGAGGAGCTTCTTTCTTCTCAAAGATTGATTTGAGATTGGGATACCATCAGTTACGTATCCGAGAGGAGGATGTCTCGAAGACTGCGTTCTTGTCGAGATATGGTTCTTACGAGTTTCGGGTTATGCCTTTCGGTTTGACCAACGCTCCAGCTGTGTTTATGGACTTGATGAACAGAGTGTTCAGGGATTTTCTAGATCAGTTTGTCATTGTCTTCATTGATGACATTCTGGTTTACTCCCAGACAGAGGAGGAGCACGCCGAGCATTTGAGGCAGGTTTTGCAGACACTTCGTCAGAACGAGTTGTATGCAAAATATGAGAAGTGCGGGTTTTGGCTGAAGGAAGTCCAGTTTTTGGGGCATATTATTTCCGACCGGGGAATATCTGTTGATCCGGGGAAAGTATCATCGGTGAGGGAGTGGGGACAGCCCACGACACCGACTGAGATTCGTAGTTTCTTGGGTCTAGCAGGATACTACAGGAGGTTTATTCGGGGTTTCTCAGAGATAGCAGGTCCTTTGACACATCTGACTCGTAAGGGTGTGCCCTACATCTGGAGTGATGCCTGTCAGTTGGCATTCGATGAATTGAAGGACAAATTAACCTCAGCACCTGTGTTAGCATTGCCGAGACCGGGAGTTGAGTATTTGGTTTACACCGATGCGTCTTTGCAAGGACTGGGAGGTGTATTGCAGCAGGAGAGACAGGCCATAGCTTATGCGTCCCGTAAGCTTAAGCCTCATGAGAAGAATTACCCCACGCATGATTTGGAGTTGGCGGCAGTGGTATTTTCCCTACGTATTTGGAGGCACTATCTTTTGGGGGAGAAGTTCCAACTGTTCACGGACCACAAGTCCCTACAGTACCTGTTCACGCAGAAGGAGTTGAATATGCGGCAGCGTAGGTGGCTTGAGTTTGTGAAAGACTACCAGTTCGACATCCAGTACCACCCGGGTAAGGCTAACGTGGTAGCAGACGCGTTGAGCCGTAGGCCAGCAGACGAGGTGGCAGAGGTGTGGAAGGCTAAGTGGAAGGAATTGGGACACCAGGATGCAGTGGCCCGATCTTTCATGTCTGTGATGACCGTTACACCGCAGATTGTCACGAAGGTAGTACGGGCACAGGCTAATGACTCGTTCTGTCAGGAGCAGATAGTTCGATTACTAGCAGAGGGAGCCGAGTCCTATACCGTCAGCTCAGACGGGGGATTACGCTTCAATGGGAGATTGGTAGTTCCGGAAGGGGATGAATTGCGACACGATGTGATGGCAGAGTCGCACGGCTCACGGTTCGCGGTACATCCCGGAGGGGACAAAATGTACCAAGACATGAGACGCCAGTATTGGTGGAGCGGTATGAAGAAAGATATCGCTGAGTTTGTTTCGAAATGCGCCACTTGTCAGCTTGTAAAAGTGGACCATCAGAGACCAGCAGGATTGCTGCAACCATTGGAGGTCCCGGTGTGGATGTGGGAGAGCATATCCATGGACTTTATCCCGGGGTTGCCTACGTCGCAGAGGGGTCACGACTTCGTTTGGGTAATTGTGGACAGGTTGTCCAAGGTCGCTCACTTTTTACCCGTAAGGACTGACTACACTGCGGGACAGTATGCCCAGCTCTTCATTTCAGAGATTGTGAGACTTCACGATGTACCCCTAAATATCGTGTCTGACAGAGACAAGATATTTGTTTCGAGGTTTTGGGAGAGTTTCCAGGAGGCGATGGGCACGGAACTGCGGTTGAGTACAGCTTATCATCCGCAGACCGATGGGCAGACTGAGCGCACAAATCAGATGTTGGAGGATATGCTACGCATGTGCATTATTGACTTTGGGGGTGGATGGGAGCAGTACCTTCCACTGGTGGAGTTTGCTTACAACAACTCCTATCAGTTCACTATTGGCATGGCTCCGTTTGAGGCATTGTACGGTAGGACTTGTCGTTCCCCAACATGTTGGTTAGAGGTGGGGGACAACAAACTGCTTGGACCGGAAGTAATTCAGGATACTTCGGCAAGGATTGAGTTGATTCGGAGTCGCATTCGGGTAGCTCAAGACAGGCAGAAGAGTTATGCTGATGCGAAGAGATTTTTCAGGTAGTTCCAAGTGGGGGACCAGGTTTTGCTCAGGGTATCTCCGATGAAGGGGATTATGCGTTTCGGGAAGAAGGGGAAATTGGCACCGAGGTATGTGGGGCTGTTTCCAATTATTGAGCGGATCGGACCGGTTGCGTATAGACTCGGGTTACCGGAACATTTGCATCGGATTCACGATGTGTTCCATATTTCCTCGCTGAGGAAATACCTTAGAGATAATTTGGCTCATTCTCACATTGCTGTGGAGGACATCGATCTCCAGCCGGATAGCTCCTACGAGGAGGGGCCGATTGCTATTTTGGACAGAAGCGAGAGGAAACTGCGGTCAAAGATAGTTCCGTTAGTACGAGTTCAGTGGCGACATCACAATGTCGAGGAGTCCACATGGGAGCGCGAGGATGAGATGTGCGAACGTTATCCAGAGTTATTTTTAGCAGGTACTTTCTAGTTTCGAATTTCGGGACGAAATTCAGTTATTAGGGGGGAAGTATGTAATACCCCGTACTTTTGGCTATATTTATTTTTGGGATTAATTAATTAAATGCGTATTAATTGGAAATTAATCCGGGTTAAAAATACTAACGAGATGCGAGTTGGTATTTGATTATGTGCATATATGATTATATATGTATTTGGTATTATGAAATTTGTCGTGAGATTTATATACGGCATTTTAGAAATTTTGTTGAGACGCGTGAGACCATCGCGTCACGGTGTAATATTTTGATAATAAAAGTGAATTTAAAATCTATAAACCGTATGGTCGTTTTGAGTGCGCCAACACGTCCGGAAGGGTCGAGATAGTCAGAAAACACTAGCCGGGGGTGTAGTTTGGGTCCCGGGGTATTTTTAGGCCATACCGGTATCTTAAAGGGTATTTTGGTAATTTTACATTTTTAGGAATTAAAAGTGACGAAAATTGGGAGTTTTAATCTGATGTGGATTTAAGCCACTAAGCCCATTAACCAAACCATATTAACCTAGAAGGCTACGTAGGTTATTAGAAGAGTTTTCTAAGTTTCCCAAATCAAAACCCTAGCCACCTTAAGCCACCATTGGAGGAGAAGCTTGGAGAGAGGGAATTCTGCAGAAATCTTCACCAAACCAACACCAAAATCAGAAATCCAATCAAGGCAAGTGTTTTAATCATATTTAAATTCGTAGAATGTTTCTTCCATGTTAGAAAATGGATGAATTACAACTGTTCTTGAAAGATAATGAAAACCCATGTAGTTTGGAGCTTAGAACTTGAAAATATTGAGGAGAATTGCATGTAGAATGATAGGTAGATAATTATTCTCATGATATCTGTGATAAGAAGGAATTAAAACGGATTTATAGTGAGTTAATTCATGATTCAAAAGTTAGGGTTCATGTTCTTGAAATAATTGGGGAAAAAGTGTAGAGATTTATATTTTGATTGATGTTAAAGAGATTTAATCCTTGAAAACATGTTAGGAGTTGACTTGAATATGTTTAGGATGAATTAGAGACCCTAAAACGTTGTTGGGATGAACTTTAGAAGAGATTAGGAGTGATAAAATGGATGAAAAACGTAACTAAGAAAATCTGGGATGAAACTGGCAGGTCGTTAGAAGCCCCTACCCAGGTCGTTCGAACGAGCTCGTTCGAACGAGCTTCTAACGAGTTGACCAGTCTCTTCAAACGAGGGGTAGTTTCGTTCGATATCTCGTTCGAACGAGATATCGTTAGAAGGTACAGTTCGTTCGAACGAACTGGATCTCGTTCGAACAGTCTCGTTTGAACGAGACTTCTAACGAGCTGACAGTCCAATCTCGTTCGAACAGCCTCGTTCGAACGAGACTTCTAACGAGTTGACAGTTTGGGCCTTTTTGGACTGTTTTGATTTTTGGAGCCCCGTAAACTTGTTCGAGGATATAGTTAACATCCGATTGATGATGTAAGGATAGAATTGGGACTTTTGGGTATTTATGAGAAGGAAATTATATACGAGAGTTATATATTAAATGGACGATTTGGGTTGAGACGTGAGTGTCTACTACGACGTGAGAATGAATTATCGCGCGTATGATTATAAACCGGAATAGTATATGTTGTAAATATTATAAGTTAGTACGAGAATGCGATATGTACTACGATTAAACTACGGATTACTAAGACGTGTGTTAACTTAGTATTGGTATATGAATTGTGTGTATGACATACCTACCATACTTGCTATCACGGGAGGTTTGCGTTCGCTTAGGGCCCTCTAATCCTTGTGTTGCCCGGATTTAGACTGGTTACCTTGATGAACATAGGTCATAGAAAGACTTATTGGGATATTAATAAGTCCGCTGATCGTGGGAGCGTAGGTATGTGCGTGACCCATGTGATGTGACTGTGTTCGCCTCCATTACTTGTGATGTTGTTATCTGTGAACTATTCCTGAGAGATTCAAAAAATGTAATCCTTATGTACGTGATGTACCGGGATGGATAGCAGAGTATGTGTGCACCGCAGCTTAGTTCTCGGGGTGCTTGTATTGTATATTTATGATGAGAATAATATACTCTTAATTAATGAGAACCTTCATGTTATTGTTGTGAATATAATTACAATATTGTTTCGAGAAAAATAACGAGTTAACTGAGAGTTATATATATTGCATATTGAACATCTGAGTTACGTTAAACCCCTACTTAATTACGAGCGTTATGGTGTTAAGAGAACCGAGTAATAAGGGTAGGACCTATGATAGACTAGCTAGATATGTTGTCACTTAGCTAGTAGTTTGTATCACTCTAGATGGGTACTTACGTTAGGAGTGCACAGTTAGACGAGAGGTGAGGATATCATGTGAGTTCACGTCCTAACATGTACTTTGCATTTAATGTTTTAAATGTTTTTAAAGCACTTGCAGGTTTTTAAAATATAACTCCACATTCGGGCTCTGACCCGTTTGCTTTTCAAATCTCCTTTTCTTTGTAAAACCATTTTAGGTGCCCAGCCACAAGGACACCAAGCGTAGGATACTCATTCAGGTGACGAGCTGTAGCTGTTTGTGGAAGCTACAGGGATTTGCTTGTAGACGCCTCTATGCACTTGGATTCCAGCTTCATTATCTATCAGTTGTAGGGCATGTTGCCCATTTCTATTAGAGTTACATTTCCATTTCAGTTTCAGACTTTGGCATGTATTGTTTTAGTATTCGGTTTACTTATTTCAGTTGTGGGATTTGTAGTGAGGAGTTTTCCTCCAGACTTTATTTACACTATGTGATGGTTATTCGTTTTACTTCAGTATGGTGAATGATGTTATTTATTTCTCCACTACACTTGTTGCATGTTAATCAGATTTAAATTAAAATTTGGCATCTTACTTTTTAAATACTAGGTGGTTAGTAATCATTAAAATGTTTTCGACAGTGATGCTATTAACTGGACCAACTTGGCATTTTGAATTAATTTAATAAAGGAGTAGCTACCCGGTATTTAATTAGTCGGGGTGTCACACTTATAACAAAATAATTACTAACTCTCATCACGCTAGTAAGTATTTAAATGATTTTTCGGATTAATATTAATTTAATATCTCTAATTAAATTTAGTAATCCCCAAAATTTAAAAGTCATAAAAATAAGGGGTATTACATCTTTGTCCCTAAGCAATGTTTATTTTCGACAATTTTTCGGTAAGAAAACATTTCCTTCAAAGTTTGAATAACTGATTCAAACCCCCTTAAATATTTTTTTTATTTTAAAATATCTACTCAAAGAATTCTTGGGTTGAAACCCATCTCACCTAGAGACTTATCACATCTTGACAATTATCAATGGTACCCCGCGTGTCAGAACATCAACGTCCTCTCAATGAGCAAAGTTGTCTCTACTTAGGCTACAAAAAGAAGTATTCTTACATTACAATCAAAATTTTCGGTATATAGTTTATGCTCATTCAAAATGGAAATAGAAAAAAAGGAACCCAACCCTTTTCACCCCTTCCTCTATAGGAGCCCATCAATCAGGCCACCTACAAACATCCTTAACTCCTCACCACTAGGATTTCCACATTTAATACACCGATAACTTCTTAAGTCTACCCGATTGAAAAAAAAGTCTCCCTACATCCCCTAGGAGTCAAACTTCTCTAAGCTCTCTAATTTTTTCTTGCCTTCCTTTGATGTCATGGTAAGTAGCGATTATATGTACTTGCCATTGTGTACTGTGTGTGCCGAATTGGACATTCTAAATGAAATGAATGTCACACCCAATAATGAGAATATATGAACCAAAAATACCTAAAAAATGTTAATAAAGACCAAAATGACCGTATAACTCCTATTGAAAGAGAGGAAATGACTAAAAATTTGGGAAACATAAAGTAACCAAAGATATCTATATGGGGCACCTCCATAGCCAATAGCGCCTCGTACGGATGTAAATGGGTTTTGGTGTGGATCGAATAAGGGTATATCCATATCATATTCAGGCATTTTTTAAGTGGATGTGGTCCTACCCGATTACCTGTAGGGTCTCAGAAAATGAATCCAGACTCGGATACATTAAGGACACGGGGACCCAACCCAGATACCCGACCCATTTACACAAAAAGTTATTAATTATAATTTTTTTTATTCAACATTTGTTGTATAAATTTTTGTAATTCAACCTCAAATTTTTGTAATTCAACTTGTTATGGGGCTATATACCCATTGTTCCTTAAGTCTCATAAACACATGACAAACATCCAAATACAACAAATTAAACATCCAAATTAGCTTATATATATATATATATAAAACATTGCAAAATATTTTTTTTTGCTATTTTAATAACCGGTCCAACTTTCATGGCTTTAAAGCACTTTAAAAGTTGTGAAAGTTTGACCTTTTCTTAAAATAGCAAAAAAACTTATTTTGGACTGATTTTTTATATGGATCCCTCAAAATGTCTAAGTGCCACGCAATAAAACTCAACTCAAAAATATTTTTTTGATACTTTTAAAAAAATGGTTTACGCCAATAGATATGTATACTTGGTATGTATGAGAGCCGCTCTCTCACTCTCTCTATATTATTTAGGCTAGGTCCGTATTCGATCAGAATCATATATATCCTTACTCGGTCCATTAACTTAGCGGGTTATTTGATAATCAGGTCTATAAATTTTTCTCAGATTTGTCGACTCGGGTGGGGTTCGGTTTTGGGTCCAAACTTGGTCCATTGACAGCCCTAGAACTTCTCCATAACCTTTGATGAAAAATCAATGAGACATCTAAGAGTACGATCTAGTGTTAAATAATAATATCAAGCCCTTTTAAACTCCCAGAGGCAAGTTCTTACCTAATAGGGGGATCCTTACTTCCACGCTAAAAAATAAACATCGATGGAGAAACGACATTGACTTACCCAGATATGGTCACAAACTCGCCAATATTTAATCTAGACCATCCAAGAGATTTCTTTTCCTAACTAGTCCTAAACAGAGTAAAAACTGACATGAAGACAAAGAAAAAAAAGAAGAAAAATGCCCTTAAAGAAAAAAAGGAAAAAAGATAAATAAATGATCATATCCGACACAAAAGAAAAGTGATACAAAATAAACATGGAGACAAACTTGGTCGATGCTCCAAAAATCCATAAATATTGCTAGTCTAGACGAAATAATAAAGCATGGATGAGTCCAAAAAGGAAACTCCTACAGTTAAACACGTTCCCACCTGTTAAAAAACGGCCAAATTGATCCATCAACCTTTCTCTTGAAGTTATGTAAAAACAATTTGACTATAAATTTTCATTTAACAAAACTGTGTAGACCCGATCCCATGCTTTAAATATTATAGAAAAAATTCAATATAGACATGATGTTGTCATTGAATAAGAGGTATGTAGGCAACTCGAGATGTCACACTGGTCCCAGTTATACATTAAATAAAAACCCCAACTCAGTTTCATAATCAACATTATCGTTGTGTCTTAATTGATAAATATGATACATGACATATAGAATGACACCAAGTGTTCATACTCCATCAGGTTCTAATTATTTAAAACATAATACAAAATGTTGGTACTCTCAGACCATGACTAATAATGCCTAGTGGGAAAGAATGTACCCCTCTCCTTAATTATCCATTTAAAATCCATTCCCTTAGACATGCCCAAAAAACATCACGCACTACTAAGATTCACTGAAAATTCAATACAAGCTATGACACCATTGGAACTACATTTGACCTGATTCCCTTTAAGGAATATATAGGCAGTTCCTTCAGCGACTCTGCCACACCATAAAATATATCCCCAATTTCTTTAATGAAATTTGAACCAAAGGAAGATCCTATGATCAAATCCACTATCCTAGGAATCATCAAATCCTAGGGAATAATTTCATGTCAAATAATGAGCATGAGAAAAAGTTTCAAAATCTAACTGTAAGGTAGGAATCTAAAAAGGTCTTCAAATTTGCTTTCCATTATGAGGTAACAATTCATCATCCTAACCCATTATTTTAACCCAAAAAACTAAACTTTGTATCAATTACACATCACACGGGTACTCTCTGTGTTAAAAAAGTGATCGATGTCTCCCAATGAAAATATGGAAAAAATTGAAAACTCTCAAAGAGCAATCATGTAGTTGCATGCCCAAAAGAAGCCTTTACCCTAGAACCCCATTTGCCTCCTAAAGATAAACCACCTTATACATATTGTTTAGACAGAATACATCGTTTCCTCTCATTGAGATATCAAATAAGAATCAAATCACTGATTGACGATATCCCAATAATATGCATCCACTACCTCCATCCGAACCAAAATCCTTAGATTTCCTCGATCAAGATAACAAAGCCTCAAACGTCACCTCAAAAAATGTATCCAAAGACTTAGAGTTATTTAATAAAACTAATCAAAATCCTCAAACTCCACTCGAGAAAACCCACACGAAGTCTTAAACGCGTCCCGAGTAAATCCAAGCAAAAGCCTCAAACTCCTCTCAAGAAAACTAACAAAGCCTCAAACTCCAGCTGAGCAAAATATAAAGCCTAGAGTTCATTGAGAAAAAAAACTTACCGGAATCCCCACGAGAAAACCCACACAAATCCTATAATTCCACCCGAGCAAACCCTCACAAAAGCCTAGGAATCCCTTCAGCATACATCTCCAAAGCCTCGGACTCCACCCAAGAAACTTGTAATTCTAAAGCCTTAGAGTAATTTTAGCAAAATTAAATATAGAAGCCTCAGAATCTACATAAGAAACCCCACACAAAGGCTCAAACACTACCCAAGTAAACCCTCACAAAATCCTTGAACTTCCTTAAGAAAACCTTTCCAAAGCCTCAGACTCCACCTGAGAAAATCATAGCTTCACACTACCCTGATCAAACTTCTAGAAAGCATCAGAATCCAACTGAGAAAAATATTAACCTATGACTCATAGTCTTATGAAAAAAATAAAAAAATAAAGCCTCAGACTCCCCTCGATAAAACTTACACAAATCCTCAATCTCTGCCTGAGAAAACCCTTAGAAAAGACTCTGAATTCCATGAGACAACTTCTTCAAAGCTTTGGACTCCACCCGAGCTAACCAAAGCCTTATATTAACCTGAGAAAACCTCTCCAAAGCCTTGGACTCTACCCTAAAAAAATCTTAACCAATGTCTCGAAGTCCTTTGAGAACATATAAAAACAAAGGCCTTGGACACCACCAGAGAAAATCCACACAAAGCCTCATCCTCTACTTGAGAAAACCCTCACAAAAGCATCAAAATCATTTATGATAACCCTTCCAAACCTTGGACTTTACTTGAGAAAACTGAAGACTCACACTCCTCTAAGCACCTCACATAAAGACTCGAACTCTACCCAAGCAAGCCCACCTACGCCCCCCCCCCCCCCAAAAAAAAAAAAATCCTTAAACTCCGTCGTTCAAACCATTAATAGGAAGCCCTATGCTTTGAACAATGGGTCCCATATGTGATCCAAAATAGGAAGGGTTTGGAATATTTGGACTCTTTGCAAAACAAAATTTGAAAAGTTTGGATACCTTTCACCCCATCGTAAGTCACCATGTGACATCAACATATGCCTTCAAAACCATGCATTTTAACATCTTTTCCCATATTTGATAAAAAAAAATAAGAAGGGTTTGGATTATTCTTGCGAAAGACGGTTGAACGTCGAGATATCATGGACCCCGTCACAAGTCACTACATGACCTCAAAAGATTCTTTCAAAACCCAACATTTCAACTTCTACTCCCCCATGCGATCTAAAATAGGAAGAGGTTGGAATAATGAAAACCCTATGAAAAAGTTAAAGTCAGGATACCCTGTAGTAGGCCTATAAACGATTTGAGTTCGGATTGGATCTAAGGTGACCAGATCCAGTTAGAAAAAAACTTAATCATATTCATATCCAGATAGGGTCTTATATGGATATGGAATATTGGATCCATATCCAGATTCGTATAGGATCGGTTCGGGATTGAGTCCGTGCCTATCCAGATATATACGTTTATTTTTATTTTTTTATTTAATCCCATTTCTTGATTTTTTAGTCTTAAATTGAAATATTTCATGATGTATTATCATATATGATTCGAATAAATAAAACATATATTACTTTTTTCTAAAATAATATATATTTATATAATCATATATATATATAAATATATATAAATTTTATATGTTATATTTAAATGGACCGACTCCTTATTGGATCTAATTAGACTAAATCCGTATCCAATCCATTAAATAAATGGATTATCAGATTTAAAATATGATCCAGATCTAGATAAACATATCGGATTTGAATTGGGTCCACGTCCAAACCTGCTCCATTTATAAGCTTACCTTGCACCCATCATAGGTATCCATTTGACATCATCAGATGCCTTCAAAACCCCGCACTTTAACGTTTGGCCCCTATGTGACCCAAATTAAGAAGGGGATAGAATATTATGGACTCTTTGTGGGAAAAATCAAAATTTGGGATACTCAACACCCATCGATGCTACATCGCACATTCAAGTCCTCTCATATTAAATACCCATGCGACCTTAACATAGACTTTTAAAAACTCAACACAATGTCGAGCACCCATCGCTCATCCTGCACTACACCGTTAGGTTCTCTATCATCATAAGTCCCCATACGAACCCAATATAAACTTTTTAAGCCTTGATTCAACATCAAACACTCATACATGGTCTTGCATTACACCATCAGGTTCTCTCTCATCGTAAGTACCCATGTGACCATAGTAGATACGTTCCAGATCTCGATGCAATGTTAAGAACACATCACCAGTTCAACATCGTGCCTTTAGGTCGTCTATCATTAGATGTCCAAATACAAACTCAATATTGATCATCCAAGCCTTAGCGCAATGTCGTTTATCCATCATTAATCCCGCATTATACATTTAGGGACCCGCGCAACCTAAATAAATAACTTTGGAGTCTAGATGATATATCTATCACCCTTGGTAAAGTACTTTAAACTTTTTCACCCCTATCGATCACTCTGATCATCAATTTTGACGTAGAATATCCTCACACGCACATTTTGTAATACCCGTGCTTAATATTTTATTATTTTCCCTGCGTAAGTTGTAATGATGTGGAAACCTTGGAATTGGAATCATTATGATTGGGTTTACATCTGTATTTTTTTAATTTTGGAGTCTCGATATTAATTGTAGGAAGAATATGGATGAAGATGGTAAAATTTGGAGAAAATATAGGAAATGGTAGTTCGAATGAGTTCAAGGTCATTCAAGCAAGAATCCTAAGTCATTCGAAATGAGTATCAAATGATGATCTAACTAAACCCTTTTGCATAACAAGTCAGTCTCGTTCGAAGGTCATTCAAAGCGCAATTCAAACAAGAAGCCATTCTCATTCGAACGAGAGGTCATTCTCGTTCAAACGAGGTTGTTTAAAAATTTTAAATGGGGTTACCCTTTTGTACTGTCACGTTTTAGGCCATTGGTTCGATGATACGTCGACATCTGATGAGCCTAGATGGGCAAAAACAGGATTGGTAAGGTTTATAAGTGTTTTATAAAGGTTGTTTGGGTTATTTGAGAGTTCTATTTTGGGTTGAGGAGGATGAGTCTTCTTCCTCACAATTTTCATATTTCATTTATCTTTAATTTATAGAGTGATTCATCTTCCTCAAACCCCTCCCACCATTTCTACACCATGCTACCACCACGTATCCACCTTATGCAACCATATTATAGATGTATTCCACCATATAAAAAAACCTGATACACCCATTTACTCCATGGTTTAGTAGAGATATGAATTTAGGGTTATTGTTGGGGGGTTTTGAAGAAGAAGTAGAAGATTTATGCAGCTTCAAGGTTTTTTTTAATTGATCTTTCATGTAAGGAAGTTTTGTGGAGCTATGCAACCTCCTTGAGGACACCTTAGGAGGTCGGAGGTTGCTATCTTCTTAGATATTTTATTCTACCATTGTTGGAGCTTCATTTGAGGTTGGAAACCTCTAACCTTAGTTTAAGACTCTATTTTGTATATTAATAGTCTTATTTCTAGAATTGATGAGTAGGATGAATTGTGATGTAAGAATAACATTTCTTATAATTGGTAAAAATGGGTTTCAATGGTTTTGAGTAAATTAAAATATTTCAAGAAAACTTGGTATTAAACATTTTTATGGAATAAAAATGTTGGAAGAACGTGATTTTATTAGTAATAACTAATGAAGAAATATTTTAAAGTTTTCTTGGAAAAATTGTGATTTTTATGCAAATGATAAAATTTCAAGAAATTGGTGCTATACATTTAATGGAATAAAATGTTTGAAATGAAGGTTAATAAAATTGGACATTTGTTTAAGTTTGGAAGAATAAAAATGTCCTTTGGTTTGGAAAGGTGAAATTTTGGAAGTAGTATGATATTTGTAGAGTAAATCATACGTTAGACCCATTTAATAGGACCTTTGAACCTAAAATTCATCTTCTCATGCATATAAACTTGTAGTATTTTAATGTTGAACATAAAAATAAGTTTAATGAGGGTTTTATTGGGTTTAAACATGAAATAACGAAATTAGAAATTTCATCCCTTAAAGTGTGTGAAAAAGGTGTAAAGGGGGTAATAAGTGTATGGTTTAAAGAGTACATGAATTAATTAAGAAAATAGTATTTTTCTTAAAAAGTAGTCTTTGAGGTTCAATAATATCTTGGAAAGAAAAGTGATGAAATAAGATGTTTCCTGAGAAGAAAAATTCTCCAAAATGTTAAAGAAGTGTTAATGAGTTAAAAACACTTAATAAGTTAGTGTGGGCAACTTAAGGGTGTTTTGGGAAATAACACTTGTGAAAATGGAGCAAAGGAAAAGTTCAAAAATAAATGGGTAAAATGGTAATTTGTAGATGTAAAAATCCCGAGATAAAAGGTTTGATACCAATCTGTATACGTAAAATATTCCAAGGGTGGTTCAAAACATAGACAAGTATAATATTTTATGTATTTGCAATTTTAATGATTGAACTAAATTTAACAAATCAAATTTAGCACCAATTAATGGACGGACTATGGTATTACAAAATTTGCTAATAACTAACTTACGTGCTTAACGGGGAATATAAATTTACTAATTTGATCATAATAAGTAATAGCATCTAAGCAGTTTGATCTCATCATGGTACAAAATTTGGTGTATCCTCAAACATTGATGAATCTAAGTATTACATATTCTGTAATACCATCACCAAAACTTTTCTAATAACTAACTGAAGTGCCTAACGAGGAATCTAAATATTACTAATTTGATCACAATAAGTAATATCATCTAAGAAGTTTGATCTCATCATGGTACAATCACATGTATTTAATACAATCACATGCCAAACATATCTTAAAAGATATTAGGATAATAATGGACTTTAGTTAGATAAATTTGATCCACCAAATTTAATTAAAAATATATTTTATATGGTAATAACTTTAAATTGTTTAAAAAATAAAATTTAATCACTCATAGTCTAAAAACATTGCCATTCATTCCAAATGAATAACACAATTTTAAAGCACATATAAATTCGTGCATAGTCCATAGTTTTCTTTTAATTTAGTAATAACATTAAATGATATTATTAAAAGTTGTATTAAACCATTACAACAATAAACTATAGCCAACTAAAAGGTACCATGTTATTATACCTAGGAATCATAATCCAACTCATAATTGAATTACGAGAAGAACTTTTTAAAAACTGATGATGCGCACATACAAGTTAATTATTGAGGTATTTTTTAAAAACTAGTCAAAAATTAAAATACATATTTTTGATAATCAAAATCCAAATTTTATTCAAAAATAAAATTAATTTGATTAAAATTGCAATCCAGAAATTTTTTAGAATTTTCTAAAATTTAAAATAAAAAAATATTTTTCTTAATGAAACAATAATCATGAATAAATAATTTTAAAATTCAAAGTAATGTTTTTTCTGCATTATTACATGTATAAAGATAAATAATGCTTGCTATAATTTTTTTAGATTTGTTTTAAATTGGAAAACATTTTAAGTAGCGAAATTAATTATTCTATTAAGTGTAATTACAGAGAAACACACTTTTAGAAATTTCAAAATCACATTTTGATTGCATCATAAAGTTTATAATATTCAAAAATGATTTTTTTGTAATTTTATTCATAGCCCAAGAGAAGTAAATTAATTTCCAATGATGAAAATATATTTGATGTCACTAAAGAGCTGATCCACCGGATTTGCAGCTGCGGTGGATTCACTACAACCTTACATCATAGCCAAAAAAATTTGTCCTCTTCAGACTTTCGATAAACGCTCACCGGAAGTCTGAATAAGGTGATCCACATATGGATTCAATCGTTTCAACGAGGTCTATCCATATAATGGTTTAGATTTCTCACTTGATCAATAAAAAAATTAGTGCAGTAGGCTTTTTATAACTAACCAATATTACTTGTGTTCCATATACACAAGTAAACACTGTAATTTTGCAATTTGTTCAAGTCTGATCTTATTCCTACATGAAGAATTAAATTTTAATTGTCCAGGGATGTTCAAACACGAATCCAAATATTCTTATTAATATATTGAACAAAATTAATTACCATTTGAGTAACATGGATATATTTTAAATTGTAACTTTTGACTATATAATTCATAAGCATGGCTCTAATACATTTGTTAGAAACATCCAGTTAATAGTGCAGAAAATAAAAAAAATTACCAAAAATATTTATATATCGCTAAGATAAATCTCATATATTTCTATACCACACAAAATTGAAAAAAAATGTACTTTTGTAGCGTGCTTTTCGAATCTCAATCAATGGCACACTGGGTTGGAATCGAATGACGAGTTGAGCTTGGTGATGCAAGATGCCTAATATCCATTCAAAAAATAGAATCAAACTCCCCAAACATAATTCCCAAATTATATAACAAGAATTCAAAGAAATTCTAGACTACAAGCTATGTCGCATCCACGATTTTATGCTCTTAATAGTAACCAAGGCGTTATTATAAATACAATAGATAATTATAAGAAGTAGAAATTAAATGGGTTTTTATTATAGGGGATGATCAACATCTTATTACATACATGTGTCTAAAATAAACGAAAATACATATTTATTTATACATGCCACACATCATCGGAAATCTTGTAGAAAAACTAGGGAATCATAAGAGTTGATAAGTCGCCGTATATATATATATATATATATTCCAGCGAGGATTACCATCCTTGTCTCCTATTGTCCACACGTATGTTACTGAAAATATTTTCGGGGGGTGAAACGGAGTAAAAGCCCATAAGTACGATTGGTATTTCACCTTTTTGTAAGATCGTCGTTTGTATGGAAGGAAAATAATTAATCATACATACTAAGTAGGTAATTTTATTTCTATACAAGATAAAAGATAATGTGTTGTCAGAATGTGACTTGAATTCATACTGCAATTATCAAAATCTGGAACGGAATGAAATATCATAGAACTGTCAGGGGTATACTAGAGTCTAATGACATGTAAAAGAATAATATTGTGAGACTTAACTCGATATGTTGTATATCGAGTTACCATGATAAGGGTTCAGATTATAATAAGATAACCCATAAATTATCGATTATAAGGTTTGAATAACTTAATAATACCATTATAATATCATCCAAAATCTTTGGACGGGTCATCCCAAATAATTGGGGAAACAATAAAATGTCTTGGCACACTTAGTTAGAGTGGCACTCATATGTATGTAGGAGATAAAAGAAATATGGCACTCACCATCTTAGTCCTACATGCTTACTAGAATTATCGTTGTATACCGTAATCAAAAGGTATGCTACTAGGGTTTCGCTAATAAAGGTATAAATTCTAGGGTAAATGCAATTAAATTTAATAATATGCATGATTGTACCACAATTAAGGGTTGACATGAGTTTAATGGCTTTTCACTGAATTTGTAGGTTATAGCAGTTTATCAAGGTTCAGGAATAATTGAGATATCGAGAGAATTAATGTTTGCGATAAATATGAACTACACAAGTTGTAACATGAGTTCAAAATCATCCCAAAGTGATGTAAAAATACAACAATTTGAAAATACATAAGCTCAATTATTTAATATTGAAAATAGAATCACCTACTTTGTAAATAGGGGTTGCGATTTTGTGCTTCTAACTCATGGTAGTTGACTAGATAGTCTGAAATCAGGGAGAATAAAAATAGGTAGTAAAGGTCCTAAAATAATGTTTATAAGATGCTTGGGGGAGGTAATGAAAGGCAAATTTACATAAACTTTCAATGTAGAAAATATTGGCAGGCTATTAATGTACAATTTTAAAATTTTAAAGTAAAATTTGTTTCCTATATTCCATTTTCATTTAGGTTTAGTGGAAGGAGGCAAAATTTCTTTATTTAACTTAAGGACGTGATAAAGAAAAATTGGGGATGTTTTGAAATACTTACAAAATTGGCCAGGTCGTCATGTGTAAAGTAAAAGTTAATTTTTAAACCTTTAAACCTATTTTCTCAAGCTTATTCTATCCAGGGATCCAAATAAAGGTGATGTAAAATACCATTTCGTTCAAAATTTAAAATAGAATTTCGGGGAAAAATAGATTTTTCTTATTGGGGACGAGCCCTCACGCGTTGGGTCAAACTCCATACGCGCCTAGTTTGATCCCTAGTTGCACGTGTGTATGCTACTTCATCTTCAACTTTATATATGTTGACTTTAGGGTTTAGAGACTTTGAACCTTTGTTTGAAATGTTTTGGGATGCAATTTGAGTTGGTTCCTGAATGAAAGTTGTGTAATTTTTCCAGACAAATCAAACCATATAAGTTTCAAAGATTTTGCTGGGCTAGATTGAGCTACTAGTTTTTTTCTAAAAAAAGAAGACAAAATTGTGACATACATATAGGTGAATAAAATCTATGATTTGGCTTCCGGCATATTGATAGTTTTTTTATATTGAAAATTCCATTCAACAGGTTTGGTTTGAAGGATCTTGGTTGAGGATAACCTCTGAATTTTAGTTTTGAAAATCCCATGGTAGAATTTTTAAAACATCAATTTGGAGCATTAAAACAATATTCTTGTTCAATCAAACACTACAACTAGGTTCCTGAGGGTCAAAGTTTAAATTCCCTCACTTTGAAGCTAGTTCAAAGTAAACGGTACATAATCCACCATTGAAGCTCAGGCTGCCATGGAATTTTCTTATTTTCAAGCTTATTCGGTGCATTCACACGTTTGAAATTACAGGCAAATATATATATATATATATATATATATATATATATATATATATATATATATATATATATATATATATATATATATCCACTCTTTATAAGTGTATAATTATAAAAAAATTAAAAAAACATCATTGATACATAAAATGTAAAGGATACACAAAAGCTCAAAATTTTACATTGAAAGTACTCTAAGTTGGGGGTGAGTTTTCTTAGGTGTAACTTGTGACTATTATAGGGTTCATGGAGGAGGATTCATTGGTTGAAAGAGAGGTTGTTTTTAACCCGAGTTCACGCAAGTTTCAACCAAGTTTAAATAAGTAACATTGGTACTTAATGTGGTATAGACCATATAGGCACCTAGCAGATCCCACATCAGTCTAGTTGAAAATGGAATAAGTTAGGTCTTAAGTTTTGGTCCTTGGGGGTTTTAGTTTACGATTTAGGGTTATGTGTTAATTTTTGAAAGTTTAAGGGGATTACGTTTAATTTCTTAAACTTAGGGGATTGGTTTCTGATTTTTCCATTAAATGGAGGTCACTTAGTCAAACTTTTAGTTCATATTTCGATTGAATTGGTATGGTAAAGCATGTATTAACAAGTTTATTTAGGGGTAGTTTGGTAATTTGGGAAAACCTTAGGGTTCCTTAGGAATTTTAGGGTTTTGAAGGAACTAAATTCTTAATTTAGGTGAGTTTTTACATTCCACATTCTTATAAAAATACCTCCTCAAAATTACCCCAGAAAAGCACTGGGTAAGGTTGTCGCATAAAGTCTTAAGTGTCCCATGTTGCTTCTTTAGTTCCTTGGTGTTGCGAAAGAACTTTGACTATTGGAATTACTTTAGGTCTGAGGACCTTCTCTTACCGGTCGAGGGTTAATATAGGGATTTCCTTGAATTCATGGTTAAGGTTGACGGTTATTCCCTTCCAAGTGAGGATATGAATTAGATCAGGGATGTACTTCTGTAGTTGTGAAACATGAAACATATCATGTATATTGGATAACTTGGGAGGTAATTTAAAATTATAGGCTACTGGTCCGATAAGTTTGATGATTCTAAAGGGACCAACATAATGGGGTGCTAACTTTCCTATTTTTCTAAATAGAATTATTCCCTTCCTTGAAGATAGGAATACTTGGTTATTTACTTAAAATTCTAATAGCTTTCTTCAGGTCTCGACATAACTCTTCTATTAACGTTGGGCTGAATAAATCTTTCTTGAATGAGATGTATCCTTTTCATGGTCTTGATGATAATATTGGGTCGAATAATACGATTTTCCTCCAGTTTATTCAATCATTGGGTTAAACAACAGGGTCATCCGTAAAGAGCTTCATAGGGCGTGGTTTGAATGTTTGTTTTGTAGTTGTTATTGTAGGAGAATTTGATCAAGGCAGTGTGATTATGCCATGAACAGGGGAAGTCTAACATCCATGCTCATTGTATATCTTTAAGGGTTTGGATTACTCATTTAGCTCGTTTGTCAATCTATGGATGGAAGGAAGTACTCAGATAAAGTTTGGTCCCTAGTGAGGCTTCTGAGGATTGCTAAAAACTTCTTATAAATCAAAGCTCTCGATCGGACATAGTGGAGAGAGGTACACCATGGAGTCTAATGATTTTTATAATGTAGAGTTCACTTAATTGTTGAAAGAAATTGATTGATCGAGTTGGTAGAAAATGGGCGGATTTCGTAAGGCGATCACTGATGACCCATATTTTATTGTAATCTTGATAGGTTTGATGTAATCCACTTACAAAATCCATGGTCATATGATCCCATTTTAATTCGGGGATAGGGATTGGTTGGAATAATCCATCAGGGTGTTAATGCTCAATCTTAATGTGTTAGTAAGTTAAACATTTTGCGACTAAATTAAAAATATCCTTATATATACATGGACGCTAATAATGTTGCTTGAGAGTTTGATACATTTTGGTACTTCCAGGATAAATAATGAATTTGGAATGATGGGATTGTTATAAGATTTCTTCTTGTAATGAGTATACGAGGAAAACCCATAGTCGATTCTTTAATTTTAACCCTCTCTCGAGCTCCAAGGTCCAGTCCTTCTTCGGAACATTATATTGGAATTTTTGTTTATGGGTTTTCAAAAATTCATCTTGATCTTGTAGTTCAATGATTTTCTTGTGCAAGCTGGGGAGGGCTATGATGTTTCGTAGAAAAAATTTGTTTTTGAAGGATTATCTCTGTAGATTTTATTCTCCCATGGTATCTAAGAATACAAACATATTGTGGATATTTCCCTGGGTTTTTATGATTAAGTCAACTACAACTACTTTACCTTTTCCTGGATAGTAAAGTAATTTAAACTTGTAATCCTCTAAAAATTCTATCCATCCTCTCTACCAAAGGTTCATATATTTGTGAGTGAATATGTATTTAAGGTATTTATGGTTAGAGAATACTTGAAATTCTTCTTTGTATAGAAAACATCATGCGTTCATGAATTTTCAACTATTCAGACCCGTATTTGATCACTTTACTTTGTTGCAATAACATGCAACCTACTCCTTGTAGGGAGGCATCGGTATAAACATCATAGCTACTATAACAGGAAGAAATGATAAGAACAGGGGAAGTAGTTAACTTTTCCTTTAATGTGTGAAAGTATTGTTCACAATTGGGGTTCTAGGTAAATCGAATATCCATTATAGATAATTTTATTAAGAGCAAGGAAATTTTGGAAAATCCTTCCACGAGCCATCGATTGTATCCAACGAGTTCTAAAAAACTGCGCACTTTTGTGATGGCGGTGGGCTGAGGCTATTCAATACTGCAGTGGTTTTGGTTGGATTTACTTTTATACATACTTCAGTGACTACGTGTTCGCGGAATTTCACCTCTTCCATAAGGAATTCACATTTTTTTATTTAGTATATTGTTAATTTTTACAAAGGGTTTCCAAAACTATGCGTAGATGTTTTTCATGTTTTGCTCTAGTCTTGGAAAAAATAAATATGTCATCTATAAAGATGATCACAAATTGATCGGCAAAAACTAGGCACTCACCATCTGAGTCCAACAGGCCAACTAGAACTGTCATGGTATATTGGGGTCTAATTCTTGAATCATAAGGTATGTTACTAGTGTTTCACTGATATAAGGGTATAAATTTCCACGTAAATGCAATTAAATTTAATAAGATGCACGGTTATACCACAATTAAGGGTTGAAATTAATTGAGTCTCTTTAGTGAATTTGTAGGTTATAGCGGTTTAATGAGTTTCAGGAATAACTTAGATATCGAGAGAATCAATGTTGGTAGTATATATGAACTAGACAAAAGATTTTGAAGTTTGAACTTGAGTACAAAATTATCACAGAGTGATATAACAAGACATCAATTTTGAAAAAAACATAAGCTTAATTGGTTAATACTAAAAATTGAATCACCTACTTTGTAAATACGAGTTGCGATTTTGTGCTTCTAACTCACGGTAATTAATAGGGTGGTCTAAAACTAGGTTAGAATATAAGTAGGTAGTATAGGTCTAAAAATAATGTTTATAAGATGCTTGGTGGAGGTAGTGAAGTGAAAATTTAGATAAACTTTTAGTGTTGAAAATATTTGTAGGGTATTAATGTATAATTTCAAAAGTTTAAAGTATAATTTGTTTCCTAGTTTCCATTTGAACTTATGTTTAATGAAGAGAGACAAAATGGTTCCATTTAACATAAGGAGTTGATGAAAAAATTGGGGCTATTTTGAAATACTAAAAAAATTGGCCAGGGATTATGTGTAAAGTTAAAGTTAAGTTTTAAACCTTTAAACCTGTTTTTCTACAGATTACGCTTTTTAGGCATCCAAACAGGGTGATGTAATATACCATTTTGTCCATAATTTAAAATTATAGATTTTGGAGTAAAAAAAAATTCTAATTGGGGACGCATCCTCACACGGTGGGTAAAACTCCATAAGCCCCTGGTTTGACCCCCACTCACGCGCATGTAAGCTACTTCATCTTCAACCTTTGATATGTTCACTTTAGGATTCAGAGACTTTGACTCTGTGTTTGAAATATTTTAGGATACCATTTGAGTTGGTTCCTGAATGAAAGTTGTGTAATTTTGAAGATGAATCCAACCATATAAGTTTCAAAGATTTTGGTGGGTTGGTTCGAGCTATTTTTTTCCTGTAAAAATGGTAAATTTTTTACCTGGATGTAGGTGATTAAAAGATATTGTTTGGATTTTATCATATTGTTGGTTGTGTTCTATATTGAAATTCCATCCAACGTGTTTGGTTTGAAGGATTTTTGTTGAGCATAACCTCTGAATTTTAGTTCTGAAAATCCTAGGGCCAAAATTTTGAAATTTCAATTTGAAGCATTAAAACTTGTTCTTGTTGAATCAAACACTAAACCCAGGTTCCACAGGGTTAGAGATTAAATTACCTAACTTTGAAACTTGTTTATGTCTAATTTATTTTGTTCCTTTTAGATTGTGAGATCAACAGAGAAAATTACTAAGGTCCAACTTTTGTTCAATTTACCCAAAATTTAGATAAGAATTTGTTAGACGTAAATTACTCATGTTTTTTAACAAATTTTATGATTATTAGTGAATATAACATTTATTTGTGAAATTAGCAATGGTAAGATATGCTTTTTAATTGAACCTCAAGAAGATACTCAATTAGTACCATTCCAATGCTCCAGATATTCAAGGTTGTTGTTGCGAAGATGATTGACGAAATTAATATTAGAATATAACCTTTTTGTTGATGTTTATTGATCCATGTTTTGAGTAGGGCATTATGACATAATCTTGTGTAGGGAGTTATGCTATAATCATAAAAATATATAAGGTGGTTAAAGTTTAATTTTAAGAGTTTGTTATGGGAAATTATCCTCTACATAGCTCTGCCAATCCATGTAATCATATCTGACCTACTTCCAATATGGTACATAAAATAATTCTTCACGATTATTCATTTAAAAGGTAATATCCTAATTTATCTTAAATAAATCTCAAATCTACTCGGTTTGTTTTTAGGTGATATGATCATTAAAGTGACCTGTGTATATTTTAAAGCATTAAATTCTTTGTGACATGGGTACATTTTCAAGAATTAAATTCCTTGTTTATGGGCCAACCTCTAATCTCACGTTACTAGATAACATTCTCGTCATCAGTTTGATGTGATATCTGAATATGAATGCATATACTTCTTGTTTTGCTTAGAGGGTGTTTTGGGCATCTTTTATTTTCTTGAGTTTAGTTTGAATAAGATGAATTTATCCTGAAATTAATGCTTCTAAATTATTACATCTTCTTTTACAATTTTCTTTCTTGTTTAGTGTTCAAACTTGGAATATTTTGATAGACAACTTATGTCTGGGTTGTTGTACTCTTAGTGGGAAATCGTTGTATGAGATTCTTCTTAGTTTTTAGAAAATGAATGCAAATATTGTTAAAAGTATTGGATATTTACAGAATGTATGCAAATATTGTTATAATATCGTTATAAGTATTGGTTGTTTTGAAAATGTATGAAAAATTTGGGTATATACAGTTTTAAATGTATGAAAAATTAGGTATACACAAATTGAATCAATAGATTGTTATATAAGTATAACATAGTTTGAATCAATATATTCAATAGATTAACAGCTTGGTATTTAGTTATTGTCGTATTCCTGACAATAACTAAATACCAAAGTTCTTGACAGTTTGAGTTCTTGATTCTTGATAATTACTAAGTAAATACAAAACTATGTAACAAAATAACAAAGATTGGTATCGTCAAAAAATAAATACTAATTCAATAGATTGTTATTTGTATTACATAGTTTGAATCAATTCTTGGGTGTTTTTAATGATTGTTATTAGTTATTTTCCTATTGAAAATCTTCTTTGTTTCCATCATGTGTCCTCATTATCTTCCAGTGGACTATCCTTATAATAAGTTGGAAAGAGTCCCAAATCGGTTTTCATTTGCCAAGAATCAATAGAGTGGGTAAATGTAATCAATGAATAGGTCTGGGAGTGTTCAGTTAACAGGTCTACTCTGACTAGCTTAGTGAACAGGTCTGGGCTGGAATAATCATTGACGTGATAATAGAATTAAGACTACTTTACTGCTTAGTGGTAATGCTTAGTGATACTTTCTTCGCTAATGCGTTGTTATTTAATTCTAATTTGTATGAATAATATAACATGCTAAAGTGACCTGCGTAGATTTTCAGGAATTAAATTCTTTGTGACCGGTGTACATATTCAAGAATTAAATTATTTCTTCATGGGCCAACCCTTAATCTCACATTAATAGGTAACTAATTCTTTGGTAGTTTGGCATTTAGTTATCGTCGAGTTACTAACAATAACTAACTAACATAGTTCTTGAGAGTTTGAGTTCATGATTCTTGATAATACCTAATGCAATACCAAAATATGTAACTAAATACCAATCATTGATGTGATTATAGAATTTGGACTACTTACTTCTTGGTGGAACTGATTATTAAACATGTATAGTCTATCCAACATTGTAGACTTCTCTTAGTCGAACTATTTTTAAATGTAAAATATATAATTTTAATTATCGTAATACAACGGGTAATATTATGGTCATGTAAAACTTAGGTGATGTCATAGAGTGTTGTAGTTTTATGTTTATTATTGTCTTGGCAATGGATTATTGTTTTGGTGATAAAATAATTTGTTTATTATGATTATTTACGTGCCAAACTTTATCTTTTATTAGAGAAATAATGTCTCGGGTGGGCGATACTTAAAATTCATCACCAAGTGGTACGACACCAGGCTCAAACTCCTGTTCAACGATTGCTTCGAGTTCTTGGGCCATGGGTGAAACATATTTTATGAAGAGATCATGATTTAACGAGCATGGACTTTTGGTAGGGGATAACTAAGCTACACCATCTACTAGATGGTGAGACCTAGAAAGAACACATGTGACGGTTTCTGATACGACATGGATTTTTGTATTGGAACGATGACTTTCTTCCTCCCATTGATGACACTAATGAATGATAAGGACAAAATGATATTTATATCAAAGGTAATATTTATTTTAGTTTCCACTTTATCTTATGTTTACTATATATTTTTGTTTCCTCTTTATATGATGCTTAAAGAACAACATAGTTCCTAATATTTAAAATTGTATTTATTTTAACATCGTTAATATATTTTACTGTCCAACGTCGGAACTAAATCAAAATAAACTTGTCGTAAGTGGGCGAAAGCCCAAAACAACCCAAATCGGCCCCGTGAGAGGCACGGACACCTAGCACGAGATTAATTTAACTCATAGGAAGTGATCGTGTGGTCACGGGACTCCAGGTTTGAAAATTTGATATTAATTTGAAAATATCTAGACTTAGGGTTAAAAGCATGCCGTTAGAGGGAGAAAACCCATAACTGTTCCCAGACGGTCCCGTGGTAGACATGAACACCTCGCACGAGAACAATGTAACTTGTAAGAGTTTACCGTGTAGTCACGAAAATCCTGATTTGATAATATTACGATAATTTGAAAATTTCTAAACATAAGTTTAAAAAATGTTGTTATAGCATGAACACCGAAAAGAGCCCCCAAACGTCCCTATGAGCGTCACGAACACCTTGCAAGGGATCAATGTAACTCGTAGGAATGGACCGCTTAGTCACGAAACTACTAGTTTGAGAATATGATAATACTTAAAAAAACATCTAGACTTAGGCTTAAAAACATGCTGTTAGAGGGCGAAAAACAAAAACAGTTCCCAAAAGTCCCCATGAGAGGCACGAACAGCTTACAGGGGACCAATGTAAGTCATAGGATCTGATCACATGGTCACGGATCTCCTTATTTGATAATATGATGATAATTTAAAAATATTAAGACTTAGGCTTAAAAACTTGTCGTTAGAGGGAAAAAACCTAAACGGCCTCGTGAGGGGCACGGACACCTCACACGGGACCAATGTAACTAGTAGGAACTGACCACATGGTCACAGGACTCCCGATTTAAGAATACGATAATAATTTTTTAATATCTAGACTTAATTTTAAAAACATGCCATTAGAGAGTGAAAACCCAAAATCGTCCCTAAACGGCCCCATGAGAGGCGCGATCACCTCGCACGGGACCAATGTAACTCGTAGGAGCTGATATCATCGTCACAAGACTCCCGATTTGAGAATATGATGTTAATTTTAACATATCAAGACTTAGTCTTAAAGAGATGTCGTGGAGGGCGAAAACTCAAAACAACCCCCAAACGGCCTTGTAAGAGGCACGAGCACCTCGCACAGGATCAATGTAACTCATATGAACTAACTTCATGGTCACGGGACTACCTTCTTGAGAATATGATGATAATTTGAAAATATAAAGACTTATGCTAAAAGTATGCTCTTAGAGAGCGAAAACCCAAAACAACCCAAAAACGGACATGTGAAAGGTACCAGAACCTCGCGCGTGACTAATGTAACTCTGTGAACTAATGACGTGGTCACGGGACTCCCGATTTGATAATATGATGATAATTTGAAAATATTTGGACTTAGTCTTAAAAATATATCGTTAGACAATAAAAACCCAAAACAACCCCCAAATGGCCCCATGAAAACCACAAGAACCTCGCATGGGATTAATGTAACTTGTAGGAACCGATCGCATGGTCACGAGACTCCCAGTTTGATAATATAATAATTTGAAAATATGAGTACTTAGGCTTAAAAATATGCAGTTAGAGGGATAAAACAAAAAATAAGCTCCAAACGGCCTCTTGAGAGGCATGAACACCTCACATGAGATCAACAAGACTCGTAGGAACTGATCGCATGGTCACGAGACTCCCGGTTTGATAATATGGTGATAATTTGAAAGTATTTATATGTGGGCATAAAAATAAGATATTAGAGGTTAAAGACTCAAAACAACCCCCAAACGGCCATAGGAGAGACACAAACACCATGCACAAGATCATTGTAACCCATAGGAACTGACTGCAAGGTCAGGAGACTCACGGTTCGAGAATATTACAATAATTTGAAAATAGTTAGACTTAAGTTACAAACATGTCGTCAGAGGTAAGAAAAACCAGAATAGTCCCCAAACCACCTTGTGATAGGCACGAGCACCTCGCACGAGATCAATGTAACTGGTAAGATCTGACCGTGTGGTCAAGGGACTCCCGATTTGAGAATATGATAATAATTTGAAAATATCTAGACTTAGGCTTAAACACATGCCATTAGAGGGTGAAAACCCCCCCAAAAAAACAAATGGCCCTGTGAGAGGGACGAACACCTCTCGCGGGCTAATAATTTGTATCGTTTATTTTTATCCACGTGGAACACACGAAGAAGACAATGGTTTACAATAGACAGATTGTTATATAATGTTGTTGACATTCAGTATTATGTTTTTTTTTTTGCGTCCATGCTGGCTTTTATAATTTTATGTCCAATTTTATAGTCGTTCAGGCTTTATATTATGCAGATTTTATATTAATAGGTTTTAGAATGTCAAGAAAACATAGGAAGTTCTGCCCTTTTTTTGTTTAGTCTGTGAACTATTAAGACTTGTAATATTTTACATTTTTAATGTATATTAGTTCATCAACACATGACACATTCGCAATTTGAGAATTTGCTAGATTTTTTTGTAAATAATAAATATTTTTCCTACCATATTTGGAATTTGCTAATTTTCTTGATTTGTTTTCAAATAAATATTTTTTTTAATTGGAAAATCTAGCACGGTTTAAAACCGTAACAAATTGTAAAATTTTGGTACGCTTATGAAACAATATGGAATGCTTTATAATTGTGTCAAAAGCATGTCAAAAATAGAAATATGGCACGATTTAAAATCGTGTCAAAAGCTTGTCAGATTCAATATCTGGAACGATTTAAAAGCGTGCAAAAGGCCTGCCAGATTAAATCTAGCACGGTTTAAAAGTGTGCAAAAATCATGCCTGATTGGGAAATTTGGTACAGTTTTAAACCATGCTAGAAAATCTAGAACCTCTGATTCTGGCACGGTTTTAAACTTTGCCAGATTGCCATTTTTAGTGTAGTGCATTTTTGTGATTGATCTAGTCATTCCACTGCCGAAAATACCACTACACCCAAATAGGTGGATGGTCATATATTCGGGTAGTGACCGGGCTTCCAGGTCATTATCCAATCCATGAGAAAAACTACTGGTCACGAATCTTATCCTTGACCAAAAGGAGCAGTTATGGACAAGAATATGTGGAAGTATAAGATAGGTTGGCCACGAACAAGGGCTGTGATGAGGCAATCATGGACCAAATTTGTGACCAACATTGAAAATCTAGTCACAAACTAAAGTCGTGACCCATAGTCCTCACATACTTTAATTTGGTCACGAACAAAAGTCATGAGAAAACGCTTAACATGGTCATGGACCACTCTTGTGACCCACTTTTACACATGCTTCGTCGTGGTTCGAGTTCATGATAATATTTAAATGGAAAAATATGGGCTATTTATGGTCCTATTCTCAAACTGGGAGTCCTGTAATTACGTGATCGGTTTCTATGAGTTACTTGGTCACATGTGAGGTGTTCGTGGACCTAACAAGACCTTTTGGGGGTTATTCGTGATTTTATCCCACTAGTCGCACGTTTTCAAGCCTAAGTGTCCCTATTTTCAAATTTTGGTCCTATTCTCAAATCGAGAGTTTTGGGTCTACGAGATCGATTTCTATGAGTTATGTTGGTCATGTTCTAGGTGTTTTTGCCCCTTATGAGGCCGTTTGGGGTTGTTCAGGGTCTTAACCCAATAGCATCATGTTTTAAGCCAAAGTGTGCCTATTTTCAATTTTTGGTCCTATTCTCAAACCAAGAGTCTCGTGACTATGAGTTTTGTTGCTACGAGCTACATTGATCACATGTGAGGTGTTCATTCCCCTTACGGGGCCGTTTGGGTGTTATTCTGGATTTTGGTCCACTAAGATAATGTTTTCAAGCCTAAGTGTGCCTATTTTTAATTTTTAGTCCTATTTTGAAACTGGGGTTCCCGTAACTATGCATTCGATTGTTATGAGTTACATTGGTCACGTGCGAGATGTTCATGCCCCTTGATGGTCCGGTTGGGGGTTGCTCGTGGATTTGGGCCACTAATGGCAAGTTTTCAAGCGTAAGTGTGCATATTTTCAATTTACGGTCCTATTATCAAATTGAGAGTCCCGCAGTTACGTGGTTGCTTGCTATGAGTTGCGTTGGTCACGTGTGAGGTGTTCATGCCCCTTGCAGGGTCGTTTGGGGATCGTTCGAGGTTTTACTCCACTAGCGACACATTTTCAATCCCAAGTGTGTCTATTTTCAATTTTTCACCCTATACTCAAATCGGGAGTCCCGTAACTAAGCATTCGATTTCTACGAATTACGTTCATCACGTAAAAGGAGTTCATGTCGCTTTCGGGGCCATTTGGGGGTTGTTACGGGTTTTGGCCCACTACCAGAACATTTGCAAGTCTAAGTGTGCCAATTTTAAGTGTTTTTGTCCTACTCTCAAACTGGGAGTTGTTACGAGTTACGTTGGTCTAGTGAGAGGTGTTTGTGTCCCTTGCAGGATTGTTTAGGGTTTTGTCCCACTAGTGGCACATTTTCAAGCCTAAATTTCCCATTTTCAATTTTTGGTCCTATTCTCAAACCAGGAGTCTCACAACTAAGCGATCGGATACTATGAGTTACGTTGGTTATCTGCTAGGTGTTTGTGCCGCTTGCGGGGCTGTTTGGGGCTTGTTCGTGGTTTGGCCCACTAGTAGCACATTTTCAAACCTAAGAGTGCCTATTTTTAAATTTTGGACCTATTCTTAAATAGGGAGTCCCGCGACTACACGTTCAGTTGTACGAGTTTTTTTGTTCATGTGTGAGGTGTTCGTGCCCCTTGTTGGGGTCATTTGGGGGATGTTCGGGGTTTTGGCCCGCTATTAGCACATTTTCAAGCCTAAGTGTGTATATTTTTAATTTTCGATCATATTCTCAAATTGAGAGTCCTGTAACTATGCGGATGGTTACTACGAGTTGCATTGGTCATATGTAAGGTGTTTGTGCCCCTTGCGGGGACATTTAGAGGCTATTCGGGGGTTTGGCTCACTAGCAGCATGTTGTCAAGACTGAGTGTGACTATTTTTAATTTGCGATGTTACAAGTTACGTTGATCACGGGCGAGATATTCGCGCCCCTTGCGTGGCCGTTTGGGGGCTCTTCGGGGTTCTGTAGCCCACTAGAAACCCTTTTTAATCCTAAGTGTGCCTATTTTCAAACATGTAAAATATTAATCATATCAATTATACAAAATTTTAATTAAAATAAAGAATACCTAGTTCCTATGAGAGGCAGAGGAACTGGGAAGGGTAATGTTAAAGGAGGTGGGATTTATGATGGAAATGTTAAAGGAGGCAACATTTGTGAATGGACCCTGGAGAGGGAGGAAATGGGGATCCTTGAGACGAAGGGTAAGGAAAACTTTTAGGAGGCATTGGGGACCAAAAAACTTGAGTAAAAAAGGACACAATTTTCCCAATTTCACTCGTCAAAGATCCCATGTTACTTTTAATCTCCTAGACATATTAATTGGTCTTGGATTGATGTTCCTCTTTGGTCGATATACAATTATTGACAGAAGAAAGCTTGTTAACGAGCGGTGCAGTGTGTTTTCATATTTTTTTTGACACATGTGATTGGATACCTGTAGTCCACCCTCTTTTTTCTTTCCAATGGTCTGGGTCAAGGCATTATTTTTAATGTCATCATAAGGGCTCGAACTTAGCTGACTGCTAATGAACTCTATTGATTCCAGAGTCTTAACAAAGTGGGTTGAGAATTTATTATATTTTCCCGGTCAGGCATGCCCGTACAAGTTGAACCGATTTATTTATTTATCGGTATCTAGACCTTCTTATGTACTACTCGACCATTCATTCTTCAAATCCTCATACGATTTGGAGCCCGGCCTGTGGATATCAATTTTTTGCCCAATTTTATTTATTTTTCTCCCCCTAGACCATTTTCTTGTCCTTTGCCTCATTTTCAAAAAAAGCATTCCACCGATCAACTGACATTTCAACATTCGGAGCCACTCTGTATCTCAAAGACAAAATGTCAGAGCTCGATTCCTCCTTCGAGAAATGTCTCTGTCGAAGGTTTCTCCAGCATGTTCTTAATTGTTCAGCAACCTGGGAAATAACCTTTCTTCTTTAAACAGTCAAAAGATGAAAACCGCTTGCAGTGTTGATCATAGATGTCATCTTTGATGGCTTGACTAATACGGTTCCTGTTGCCTGCTCCCTCGACTCTCACGTTCATTTTCCTAAGAGACAAACATTGGGTTTTAAATCTCTAGAGGTCCTTTTTATCACCCGTGGTGTTGTTCCTGAAAAGGGAGAACCTAATAGGCTTCTTGTCATTTGATCCGGAGGTGTTGGGAACACTAGGTGGGGGCGTTGGAGCAATGGGAGTTTGTTACCTACTCATACTTATAGTCGTACTTGGAGTATTGGATTGAACCAATGGTGAAGTTATGAATTTATCATCAGTTGGTGATGAGAATTATTTTATGTGTGCATGAGATGAGGATCCTCATTGGGGTGTAACCCCATCACTTGGTACATCTTTTCCATTGTCGCCCAACATTATTTACCAAAATATAAATTAATAAGCGACTAAATAACTATAATAATATGAAATTATAACTAATTAATAAAGTTTATAACTATACACACACACACACACACACACACACACACACACATATATATATATATACCTTTCAAAGTAAGACTTTAAAATATGTTCAATGTGTTTGATCTCCATCCATTCGGTATTAGTTTTTAAAAACCTATCGATTTTTGCACATGGCCAACTAAAAGGAAGTGTATTTATGATTGATGTATAAATGTCCATGACATGAACTTAGAATCCCATCTTCTTCAACTTAGTGTCAAGATTAAATTTAATGTGAATATGTCGCGAGATATCACAATCTATGTCCATGCTCTCTGTACGTAGTTGTATACATAATGGGTGAATTTTTTTTTTTGCCTTTTCTAACAGCGTAAGCAAGGTTAGGGATACATCGGAATTAAGTACGCGGAATATATAATCTATAGCATCATCCCAGTTTTTTGGTCGGGAAAATTGAATGCGATCGAACAGGTATTCTTGCTGGAGATCAACTCTATAATTTGCAAAGTAGTAAAATTGTTCAATATTTTTGTTCACGTGCCTATAAATAGGATTACTCTCTAAATATCACGCACTAATAAAATAGGTATAAGTGTGGTCCAATTGCAACCTCTCTATAGAGAGCCACCCATTCAACTACCCACAAATAATCCCAATAGGTCCAGGGGGTTTCAGGGGAGTGATTAATAAGAAAGGCGAGGGGGTTCCGTACCAGTAGGCCCTAAATGAGATTTTGATTAATTAAGCCCAACAAGGCGAGGAAATGCCACGCGAATGGGCCTAAAAAATATAGAAGGCCAAAATGGCCACTTAACGAGAGGAGCCACGATGAGGGGGCTCAAGACATAAGAAAGCCAAAGAAGGGTGATTGGCGAGGGGGTACCACACCAAGTACCTGCTCTTCTATCTTGAGCCCCCTCAAGGTCACTCTCAATCTCTCAAAAGATTGTTTACCAAGTTAACCAAATCATGTTTTTTAGCACTATGTACGAAATATTTTCTTTTTGACTTTGGTTTATGCCAGATGTCATTTGTTAGAGTGGACAGATGGCAGATAACAAGATGGGACAAAAATTACATTTCAGATATTATCTCAAAGGAATATCCTTTTGGCGTTCACAATTCATATCAACTCTAATAATTTCCTATTAATAGAGACGCAGGGCAAGTTCAAAACATATAATACAAATTAGTAGTACGGTTATTCTGCCAAAGTTTCACAAGAAAGTATTATTTCCCCTAATGTCTCCTTAGTATTTGATGTGCTTGTCTCTTCACTCCCAAGAACCATCACTTCTTGTGATTCCTTTTCATAAATATTGTCATCATTGTAAAGTTATGGCTTGTCATTATTTTCTTAGATAGCAATCATAAAAGCTCCATTGTTACCAAAAATATGTAGAATTCTCCTCCAGTCGCTCTTGAGACCTTGTACACCCTGAACACAACTTCCATTGGAGTCAGTTACGCCTCATCAGATCCAGATATTCATAGACCCCAGTACAACTACCCTCTTACATTTAGCAACTAATTTGGGAAGGTATTCTCATTACTATGGATAAAAAAGGATACAATGTTTTAATGCAGCTAGTGTTCGAAGACTCAGTAACCAAAAATGGAGGTCAGAGGGATCAAACAGTCAGTGAAAAGATCATGGTAACCAAATTAAGGGCACCAGATCCCAAAGCAGGACAAACTAGCGCAATAGTGGCCACACCACTAAGTGGGGTGAATTTAATGAGTATGTTCTTTTAATTTTTGAAGCAACACAGTGTAGATATGGCTAATTTGAGCCAGACTTGCATAACGTCTTTGATGGAACCTATAGGAGGAACAACAGTAGTAGCAGAAACGACGAAGGTGGATCCACATAAAAAATAGTGACTAAATAGGTGGAAATGTCAGCTTGCTTGCCATCGATGAAGAAAATTGTTGTGGAAGACTCACCCTCCAAGGTTGTTACTATGGAGGAGGTGAAGAAATTTATTTCCTCTCAAAGGGAGTCCCCTCACATGTATAAGGATCTTCTAAACCCTTACCTAGAGAGCATCAACAAAAAACCACACCCATAAGGGTATGTTCCTCCTAAATTCATAAAATTCAATCTGAAAGGTGAAAACGTTGGAGAGCACGTGAAAAGATTCGTGAAATACCTCAGTGTGCATGGAAATGACGAAGAGTTAAATCTACGAGAGTTTTCAAACACTCTCACTAGAAAGGCATAAATGTGGTACTCCCACTTAGCACAAAATGACATTCCCACCTTAGAAGAGATGCACATGGAATGTTCACAAAAGTGCTTCTTAGCAGAAGACGAATTTACTCTAAGTCATCTTGCATAGGAGGTTCAAAAGACTAGTGGGGAGCTAATGCTCCAAATCAAAATCTTCCAAGAGAGTGTTACATGTACATGAGGATGTAGCAAGGTCTGGACTATTACAGATATGTATTGAGGTGATATTGGAGAATACGAAATTCGCTTTATCAATGAGGCCAGGGGTGGAACATTTAGAGAGTTGATGCGATCAGCTAACAACATTGACATGATCATCAAACCCAAACCCCAAGGCTATGGAGTGCAAGTACCTTTAACCAGAGGAATATTTCAAGTTTCTAGATGATGGGCTTTCAACTATAATGATGGGAACTCCAATGATAAGAAAGGAGGATAGGGGATCAAGAAAAAAAAAGGTTGGAGAAGATGTCCCACAAACGCTACCTTGTAGTGTAGTAAAGGCCATGGACTGTTATCCTACATTGGTGTGAGAGAGATTGGCAGGGTCCCCACTCTAATAATCAGATACCAACAACGGTAGAGAAAGAAGATGCCAAATTTTATGAGTGGAATCAAAGAGTCGAGCATGCTACTAATGATTATTTCTATTTGCAAAGGATAATTGGTGAGTAGGTGTTCAATGGAACTTTACCAATCCCCACAGTATATGTCAAGGAAAACCCTCTGCCATCTCAGCACTATGGCACAACAAACATGGTAGTGGCGTATGATAAGGAAGGAGCGAAGGATCCCAAAAAATTATGGACTAATGAAAGAGCATATGAGGAATGGCTAACTAACTTGGACAGAGAAGAACAAGAAGATGAATGGACTGAGTGGGTAAGTCTCCCAAGATAAAAATTGGATGTAGTCATCGCTCTTCATGAAGGGGGCTCAGAAGTAGAATATTTTTGCAACGCACAAACATATGAGGTTCAACTTGATTTAGAATACGCAACTGTTAAGAGGAGACTAAAATTTAAATGTCTCTTCGACCTGATTAGAGTAAATCATGATACCCGAATGGTAATCACCAAGAAGATCCCGGAAGAAGTCCAACAGTGAGTTAATCCCTCTCTTAATTTCCATGGTCATATAGGGAGCAAGATTAAAAGATACACGTTTGAAGTAATGTTCTCTAAGGCGAACAGGCAGGTACCCGACTTCCATAATCGTCCTTTGTATATCATAACCCTTGTGAATGTTATTATATTTTCACTAATACTTTTAGATAGGGGAGCATAGATTAAAATCAAACCCATCAATACCTTTTATGAGACTAGCATCGTCCAAGAGAATATCGTGCCGGTACCATTGGTGATTTCCATCTTTGAAAAGGTGAAGATGCCGTTACTCAGATATGTAAATATGGGGATCAAGTTGGGAAATTTCATATCCCACATCAAGTTTTACATCATCAATGCCAACACTAGCTACCAACTCCTGATAGGGCGGGTGTGGATGCATGCACATGGGATTATGTCGTCAACATTCTAAAAATGCACGAAAGAAAATATTCAAGAGACAAAGATTATGATCAAAGCTATTGAAAGACAATTCCCAATAGAAGAGGCCAACCTGGTTGATGCAAAATTTTATATTGAGTTTGATGAAGATAAAAAGAATATCACATGGTTAAGGAAGGTGTCCAACTCAATAAATCAGTACATGAGAGATTGGGCCAGTGAGTGGCCCCTTCTGAAGTAAAAGAGAAAGGAAAGAGGAAATTTGAAGATGAGGCAAGGCCACAACGAACTTTTAAGAAAATCATTTTGCCCATTGGGAAAGTTATCTATCATTTATAAAGGTCTGATTGGGTGATGTCAATCCAGCACCTGAATGTTCTGTGGTTGATGAGTCCCATATAGTAGAACACGTTGAGGATTCAAAGGAAGATCAAGAATGTATGTAAGACGTACCACGAGAAGAATTCCACGAGTTAAAAGAAATAATATGGTAATAAAAGGGGCTGATGAGAGGCCCATATTCGTTTCCAAAGGTTTGAGTCCCAAGCAGTGGGAAGAGATCATCAGCTTGCTTAAGGAATTCACAGATGTGTTCACATGGAAATACACGGAGATGCCTGCGATAGATCTGGAGGTGAGCTCCGATAAGCTAAACATTTTACGAAATTCTTTGATAGTGAGACATGCCCCTAGGACTTAAAAAGATGAACTATACATGAAAATAAAAGTAGAGGTAGAGAAGCTACTCGCAGTGGGATTCATCAAGCCTATCCAACACCCAATTTAGCTTTCAAGTAATATTCCTATAGCAGAGAAAGATAATAATAAGATATAGGTTTATGTAGATGTTAGATACCTAAATCATCCTTTCTTGAAGATGAATTCTCATTTTCCAATATTGATAGCCTTGTGGATGCTACAGTTGTCCATGAAATGTATAGCTTCATGGATAGATATGTGGGAGATAACCAGAATGGAATGGATCTAATAGATGTGAAAAGACCGCTTTCATAATGCCTTGGGGAAATTTCCATTATACGTTCATGCCCTTTTGATTGAAGAACACATGTGCCACTTACTAGTTTATAATATTTCGTGACATATTAGAATTTTCGTAGATGACTTGGTTATAAAATCTAAGAAGGAAAGTAAAAATGCACAGGATCTAGGAAGAGTCTTTGAGAGGTGTCACAAGTACAAGATGAGGATGAACCCCTCTAATTGACATTTTGGGGTAAGTACAGAAAAATTTCTAGGCTTTGTTTTAAATTGGCTTGGGGTGCAAATCGACGCGGAGAAACAAAAATCCATTCTAATGATTCCACCACTGAAGAGTAAAAGGTAACACAAGAGCTTCTAGGGGAAGTTTCCTATTTGAGAAGATTCATAATAACTTTAGTGGAGGTCGCTAACCCCTTTTCCCCTCTCATGAAAGGAAAAAGTAAGTGGATCTGGGGGGGGGGGGGGGGGACAAAAGAAGGCCTTTGAGAGGATAAAGGTAATATTAACTTCCCCATCGACGATGATACCACCAAAAGTAGGTGCACCCTTGGTGCTTTATCTAACTTCAATAGAATGATCCATATGAGCTTTTCTTACTCAGTATAAGTCAGGTATAGAGAGGTTGGTGTACTACTTATTATGAGTAATCTCAAGCATAGAGTCCAGATATACCAATGTCGAGAGGCATTGTATCACCCTAGTTTTCATTGCATAGAAGCTAAGACACTATCTTCTCACATTCACGGTCCACATTATCACGAAATATGATCCAATGAAGTATTTGTTGGCACAAACCATTTTGGTTGGTAGAGAAGCAAGTTGGTTCTTGATATTGTCTGAATATTATTTGAAGTGTGTTGTCCTTAAGACCATCAAGAGACAAGCATCAACTGATTTATTATCTAACTTACCGAGTTAAAATTTTGAGCCTCTTAGTGAAAATTTTCTTGGTGAAAATTATCAAGCTTGTCTAGCAGAGGAGACGAAACAATAGAAGATCAAATTCGATGGATCTTGAGCTTAAATTGGCATCATCCTTTCAAATAGACAGGAAAAGTCACTTTGTCCTTCACGCTAGATTTTAATTGCTCTAATAATGAGGCTAAGTATGAGGCTCTCATATTTGTCCTACTAGAGGTAGTGAGGAGAGGAATTATGGTTTTTTTTACATACCGGGGAATCTAACTGCGTTATAAAGCATGTTAAGAGAGTTTTCTCTCAAACATACAAATCTGGACCTATGCAAGTCAATCATGCAACGGTTACTTAGTCAATTTTTGAAATTAAAAATTGAAAGGCACGTGCAAACAATAAATAGGCACCCAGATGCATTGGCAATGATAGCCTAAAGGTTAGAGAGGGAGGAGTAAAAGGACACCATCACAGTCTGACAGAGGACAGTTCCAGCAACAGTGAAGTCATTGTTCCTACGAGAGGAGGTAGAAGATTAGAGTAGCCCAATAGTAAAATGGTTAAAGACGAGAGAAGGTAAGATGAAGATGTTCGATTTGGTAAACTACCACTTTCTCCAAGGTACACTTTATTTTAAAAGCCTAGGGGTACTCTTAGCGAGATGTGTAGGGGATGGAGAAGCAAAAAAAAGGCTGTCAACAATTCATGAGAGGCATTATGGAGACACTTACATTCCTCATTATCGGCGGTTATAGCGGGGGGCTATTACTGGCCTATTATTAACACAGAGGCTGCTCGTCTATAATAGTGTTTCTTAAAATGACAAATCCAGTTTGATCCATCAATTAAAGCTAATTTCGTAGAAAATTTTGAATGATGGAGAAAGCCTTACATAGTGTACCTCAAGGATGGAGAGTTTCCAACTGAAAGAGCAGACGAGATATATCTGAAAAAATATTTTCCCATTTCTATAAAATGGGAGCTCTACATGAAAGGATATAATGAGAAGGGACTGCAGTGTGTGGCTGGAGGGAGATGCGGAGAAAGTATTTAAATAAGATCATGAACCCTCCCACATGGGTGGTGCTAAATTGTATGATCAGTTGATGACGATGGGATATTATTGGCCGATAATGGAAGCGGTACCTATTAACTTCATGAAAAAGTGCAGAACATGCCAAGGTCATGGTAAAATGGTCCATGCCCCATTAGTGAGCTTGCAGAGTTTAGAAACTCCATATCCCTTCCATACGTGTGCATTCAATCTGGTAGATAAGACCGTCCCGGATTCTCATGGCAAAACTTTCATCATTGTGGATATGGAGCTGTACACTATATGGGCATATGCGATCCCTTTGAGGAGGGTCACTTCCCACGTATAGAAACAATTTATCAAAGAAAATATAATATGAGAGTTTGGCATTCCCAAAATTATTCTCACAGATAATGAGAAATAGTTCATGTGAAAAGAGATGGGACATCTGACAGATTAGCACAAGATCATCAATAATAGTTCTACCATCTCTAATCCCAAAGGGAATGGCGAAGAAGAGGCCAACAAAAAGACGTTGGTCAACATCCTAAAGAATATGCTAGAGGATATATCGAGGGATTGGGATGAAAAATTACCAATGGTATTATAGGCTTACAAAACTTAAAAAAGAAACCCAATAGGGTTCACCCCTTTCTCTTTAGTTTGGGACAGAAGTTGTCCTATCAGTAGAGTTGGCAGTGCCCTCAGCTAGGGTTTCTCTAAGAAATGGCTTCATACCCGATCCTAGGAATTTAGAACTGGAAGCTCTAGACAAGCACAAAGATAAGGCCAAAGAAAATTTCAAAGTCTATACTCACCAAATAACTAGGGCTTATGAGAATTTAGTTAAGACTAGATAGTTTCAAGTAGTGGGTTTGGTCTTGGGAGCATACACTCATCATCTGAGAAGCATGTTAGCATTGAAGTTCAAGATAAACTGGCAAGTGACTAAAAAAGCATGTCTCAGAGCCTGAGAGTGATTGTATTCAGTCCATCAACTGTAAGTGACTAAAAAGTATTATGCTTGAGTGTTGTAAACTTTTTTATTTTGGTAATTTCAAACAGTTGCACAAAGATAGATATTCCTTTTGGAAAAAAAAAATTTGACCAGAAACTACTCTAAACAACAAAGACAAATGTTATTTTATAGAAATGAATGAATACGAGTCTTTTTACCAGGTATAAATGAGAATTTTTTAATGATAATAACTTGTGTTTACTTTTGGTATCTCTTAAACACTCGCCTCTAAGAATGTGCAAGTGGGTACACCCTTATTTTACCAAGGATAAAATATAGTAAGAAAAGTCCGTTTACCTATAACAGTTCAAACACCCTACAAAATAAAGGGCGCACCGTCCTTTTTCTGGTAATTGGAAATTAAAAAAATGACAGTTTTTATATTTTGAGGAGAAGTTTAAAAAAAAGTGAAACAACACTCTTAGACATGTCTCATTGGTTTGTTTACCTAAATAGCATGACTATTTGAAAACATTTCGAAAGGGTTAACCCCCCCCCCCCCCCCCCCCAAGTTACTCTTTGAAGTTCTAAATGAAATATAGAACAAGCACCCCACATATTATGGGATAGTTCACAAATATAGCTTGCCAATAATATGTGCAAGTACTCCCACAGAAAAAGGGACCAGTTCAAAAGAAACTGATAAAAGTCTAACTAAAGACAATGTAGAGAGGAAATAGAGATATAAAAATGAAGGCAAAACTGTATTTTCATTAATATAAAAGACTAGCTCGAAAGTGAGATGTTTTTGTAGTTACACGGATACAAAATAGAGAAGTACCTTTACAGATAATCTTAACTAGATAAAAGTGACATGAGGTTATTGCGATCTTGAAAATCAGTAAAGGATGGACCATCCTCTCCAATAAATTCCTCTTATAGCCTAATAAGGAGGGTGTCATCCCCAGAGTCACCAACCATGACCTTGGACAACTTAGACTATAGTAGCTAGATTTGATTGCGAAGTCGAATGGCTTCAGCATGACATCGATCGCTCCAGCATGTCTAGATGTTTTTGCCTTCACCAATTTATTATAAGGAAGATTTATTAGATGATGAAGAAAAGCATTGATCCAGTCCATCTTGAAATGGTGGCATCTCTCTAGGTCATGGATGGTTGCTAAGAATAGGTGAGTATCTATGCTAGTGAAGTCAACATGTATAGTATACAAGTGCTTATGGATGTTTCTAATGAGAAACTTCAATTTGAGAATGGTAAGACTATCAATGTTAAGAATACTATGTTGGGTGAAAGTCTAAAGATGGTGCTTGAGAATTAGGTCCAAGACCTCCCATTCGTAATATCTAAATCCTTTAGGGTAATCCATATGCCATAAATCCCTCATAAAAACTTCGGGAGCCTCCGTTCTATTTCCACCATAGCCCATGTTCAATGAATTAGCCTCGGAGGGAAGTAAGGAGAGACCCTTTTCGTAATCCTCCCTAGCATCATTAGACTAGGTGGCCTCAGAGCTGGGATCATTGTCACTAACTGCCTCCATCGGCTCACTCCCATGATCCTGGATACAAGGATGTAAAAAAAGTGAGAAGAAGTAAAAGCTAATCTAAACAATTATAGCCTAAAGAATATGGAAAATATAAGAGGAATAGTAATAGGGGAAAAAACTTGCGAGGAGTGAGCATACTACCAATTAGGCTTTGAGTTCCTCCTTGGCCCACTATGCTAACTTGAAGAATGGAAAGCAAGATAATGTTAATATATAAATTTCTTATCAAAATCAAGACTCCAAAAAAGAGGATATTGTAAAAAAGAGAATGAATAAGGTATGCCAGTATAATACATGGGAAGTGATCATTATGACCCTCGTAGTTTGAGACATAGGCATAAGAGCACTTGTCTCGCTAACTGGAGAATAATGTAATAGGCGAGTTATTGTGAATACTTGCATAGTAGAAGCAACAATGAAATACGTGAGAAAAAAGAAAAGAGTGAATAAGGTACAACAATTTAATACCCCACTCACAGTAATGCTCCCAAGTCATTCCAAAGTCAAGGGAACTCTAGCAACATTAACCTGAGAAAGGGTAAACAATAATGTGTTGGTGAGAACTAGAAAAGAAAAAGAAAGTTTTAAGTAAAATATATGTGGGAATAGATACCTGAGGATCCACCTCAGTGGTGCTCACAGTATGTCCCATAAATAAAAAGACTTCAACACTACTAGGCTGCAAAATAAAGAAATAAAGAATAAGTCACCAATATATCTTTCACAGTAAATAAAAAGTAAGAAATGGGAAATACAAGGTTTAATAGTGCACTTAAAAAATCCTCTAATGAGGAGGTGCTCTAAGGAAGACTCATAATCGAGCCCACATCAATAGGGGTCTGTGAAGGGATCACCTAGAATGAACACAAAAGTGATAATCTAAGGTACTCACAAATAAAGAAATTATTCTTTCCCAAATATGGAAGAAGAAAACTTGAGAGGAAGAGATTAAAAGAACCTAAAGATAAGTTGAAGGTGAATTGCTCGCTTGGATACCGAATGTACAGGTGGCTGGTAAGGAAGTGTTGACACTAGACTTGAACATAAATAAGTCAGAAGTAAGCCACAACTTAAGTGAAGCACGGGGGCATAAGACATTAAAAGACTAGAAACAATATAATCAAGTACCTGAACCCGAGGAGTGGGAGAGGGGCTCAAACCAACCATAGGGGTTGTGGAAGTTTTCGTACCAACCTTCCAATAAGTAAGCATATTAGAAAAGGAAAAATGAAAAAAAATGGCAAAGGTTATATGATGAACTACCTACATAGAAACAGATACCTGTGAGACAGGCCCACTTTAAGTCACACAATAGATGAGCCAAGATGGAAGAGGCTAGACCTAGGACTTCTTGTCCATATGGAGGAAAACCCTAGGGATAGATATCCTCCAAGAGGGTGACAAGCCAGGAATAACAACTCCAGTGGGTAAAAGTATTCCCCCACTAGTGGAAGGGTTTCTCAAAAAGGGACCCTACAAAATAAAATTCAAACATAACAAAGATAGAATGATGTTAGTCAAAACCTAAGGCCAAAATATATAGGAGGAAAAATGCTAAAGAAGTACCTCTGAAGGGATGGTGATAGAAGGCCCAACTGAAGAACTGTTTACTAGAGAGAAAGCTAGAAGCCTAGTAGGGGGACTGGGGGCTATAGTCACACATCAAAGAGACAAAGATACAGAAGTAAGTCCACCATAATAATCCAAAATCCAATAGGTGATAAGATTTAAAGTTATTTGAAAAATATTGATCAATACCTTAACATAATGAGAAGACATGGAGGAGACCCTCCTAATAGTGGAGAACACAGTGGAGATCTGCAGAGTAAACAAAGGTAGAAAATGTTCAAAACATTTAAAAAGTAAGAATGATGTAAGTTTTTGGGGACAAAAATGGAAGTCTTTGGGGACAAACGTCTATAGAAAATCCTAGATAGGAGATAAGCATATAGTTCCTCTCAGGGGGGAAAACTTCTTAGTGAATTAGGAGAGAAGAAAATGAGGAGGTGGCCCTAACCTCAGTGGAGACACTCCTTCCCATGTTAGAAACCTCTCCAATAGTAGAGTTAAAGATTAGAAAAAATATTGCAAAAGTTCAAGTAAAGGAAATAAAAGAAAAGACAATAGGGAAGAAGAAACTAATAGATTCTTAGTGAGGAACTTGCCTACAAGGCAAACGCCCAGTGGTGGGGCTGGTGGTAGAAGGAGAATATATCATGGTGTCATCATGATCACCACCAGAGCCTCTCGAAGCTGACAACAGAGTACAAGTGTTAGGCGAGTGACCTTGATTGAGGTAAAAAATACCAATGTCATTTGAATAAGGACTATTGTTATCATAGGAAGGGGTGCTTCCATAATCAACAAGTTCCTTTTCAGATGAGCAGGGTGAAGATCAAACATTTGTGACCCCCTTAAATGACAGTTTTATTAAGTAAAAAGGAAGTGACTAGATTACCTTCTACGAGAGGAGGCACTGATGAAATTTGGGGTTAATAAAGAGGAATGCCTAGGGATTCATGTCCCTGCTCGTGCATAATATGAAAAGTCTCTTCAATTCCAATAGTGTCAGTGTCACACTCTTGGTTCGGTACAATAGAGTGGCCAGTGGGCTCATCCACTTTCTTCTTCTTTTGCTTGGCTGATCTAATACTCACAGGTGAGGGTAAGGAGCATCTACCTCTTTAAGAGAGGTATAAAATTTGACACATTTGTATCTGGTGCTTCCTTTTTTAGGGGACCTTAGACTTAGCCTTACTCTTTCCTTTTCCTTTTGTTTCCTAAGCCTTGGGATCATCGTGCTTGGCATATATTGACTCCTCACTCAATAGTGTCACCAAACTAGGGGTGACCTGCTCGAGAGGAGTCTTCATAATGGTACTATAATACCATAGTTTCTTCTGGGTCCTCTTGCCCAAATACTTGACATTATTGAGAATCCGGGTGGGAATGGATTCATATGGTACATCTTAGATGCAATTTTTAATGGCCATGATTTGGCGGTGCCACAAGATAAACCTTGAGAAGATGAATGAAAGTTATAATCATGTGGGAGAATGAAGAATTAATCTAAGATATCAGTTCCTTGAAGTATTCTTATGAGGACATGATTCTATAAATGTCCGTTAACATTTGTGTGTGTCATATACTGCTACAAACATTGAAGAATGTTTAAGATCACATATGCAAAGAGACGGTTCTGAATATCAAGTTCTTCAACAATCAACCCTCCACGAAATGAATTTGGTAAAGGCTGTGTTTTTATTCCTTAGCATTTCACTTAGAATATTGGGATATTTCTCAACAAAAATTTCTAAGTGTCGGAGCTGAGTTTTTATGTTTTTCGTCAAAACTATTTTACAAGTGTTAAGGTGTAGCATTTACTAGGAAAAAGAAAAAATAAAAATATTTATTTAATTGCTCGTTTGAGCGATAGAGCCTCTCATTCAGACAACAACCTATCTCGCGTGAAGCTCGTTTGAGAGACGCGTAGCATCATTCGAGTGACCTGCCGCCTTAGATTTTCTATTTAAATGTGTTAAACAACTCCGTTTTTCTTATGAATACCTGTAATTTTCTGTTCATATGAATCTGATACTGCAGAAGCATATGTCTTGTCACTTTAGGTTTTTAAACCTTTTTTGTTTTCAATTCACAAGATCCCAATGTCTATGTGAATTGTTTTGGAACCCAAGAACATACTTTGCTATTGTTCAACTCTTGTGGAGTGCATTTCTACATCTGAAGACTGAGGTAATTGAGGTTCACTGCATGTGGATCTTGTCTGAAGATTGGACTGCGGTTTATATGGGTTCATTGCATGGAATCCATTGCTAACTCTAGGCTGCGCGTTTATGTAGGTTTACTGAGGTAAACTTAATACAGATTTCTTTGTAATCCATGTAAATTGTGTTCTACAAATTATAGTGAAATAAAATATTTTGCCCTGAGGGAATTTAACCTGAAATTTGTGAGTTAGCATATCTGTGTTTATGTTGGTTTGACACACGCACACACGTAGATATTTGTTTAAGGGCAGAATTAATTTGATTCAAAAATTAAGTTTAATTAAATAAGTTTGTAGTTGAAATTTGCGAGTTTATTTAAATCTTTATCACACACAGGTTTTACAAATTGGTATCAGAGCAGGTTACGCTAATTTATTGCGTATTCCTATTTCCCACAAAATTATGTGATACTGATTTTTTTTTAAAAAATCATATTTTAAAAAAATTCGCAATGTTTCCAATTGAAAACTTATATAATCGGTTGCCAAATTTTGACGGGTCTAATTATGCTTATTGGAAAGCCAGCATGAGATCACATTTAAAAGCAATCAGTGAGAGAGTTTGGTTAATTTGTGAAAGAGGCTAGACTCCTCCCACTGTAATTGCAAATAATGTCATGAATTTAAAACCTGTGTCAGACTGAACTGAGGATGAGTTTAGCTGGAGTACTTTTAATTCACGTGGGCTTAGTGTAATTTCCATTCATTTCACCCCCGATGTGTTCCGACGTATTATGACGTGCACCACATCTAGAGAAGCATGGGATGTTTTACAACTCACCTATGAAGGAACTAATGTGGTCAAAGAGTCCAAAATTTAAAATTTAACTACTCAATTTGAAACTATAACCATGCTTAAGAGGAAGTGTTTTGATAATGTTTTATGCACATTTGTCTTACACTGTCAACATAGTTTTAATATTGGTCAGCCTATACCTGATGCACGAGTGGTTAAAAAGATTTTAGGATTACTGCCAAAATGTTTTATCACTAAAGTGACTGTTTTAAATACCTTGGGAAATTTAAATAGTCTGAAATTAGAAGAGTTGGTTGGTGACCTCCAAACATATGAGATTGACATGTCTCCTGACACTGTCAAGCCTAAGGATAAAGGTATAGAACTTAAAGCCCAGTCTAAGAAGAAAAAGAAAGTGGGATTTTGTGAGTTCGAGTCTGATTTTGATATGGCCGTGCTTGCAAATAATTTTAAAAGTTTCTCAAGTTTCAAAACAAAATTCTTCCAATAAAAAGTTTTTTGATCAAAAGAAAGAAAAGGCAAAAGAAAGTGGTGAGAAAGAGAGATATGGTGAGGGATATTTAGAAAAAGTAACTTGTTTTGAGTGTGACGAAAAAGGGTATGAGACATTTGAGTGTCCCACTAGACTAAGGAGAGAGGGAAAGAAAGTTGATATTCCAACCACCCTTATTGATAGTGAGGAAAAAGTGAGTGATACCGGGGATGCAAATTCACAAGCAAAGTTTGTTTCCTTTTTAGCTAGTCACACGAGCACACCTAGTTTGTCCCACGACGATGAGGACACTTGTGTCTGTGAAACCCCAAAGGATGATTTGAGCGTTTCTAGCGATGAAGAGAGTGAGTGCGCTAGTGAGGGTGATAGTGAGCTTTATATCACTTTTAGAGATTTATATTTCGAGACCTTAAAGACTAAAAAATTGAATAAGGGGTTGAGTCTTAGGGTGAAATATTTGGAGAGAGAGTTAGAGAGTTTGAGGGAGTTTGAGGCAAAAGAGAGTGAACTCGAGAAGGTGAAGTTTCATTAACTGAACGGTTGATAGCTTTAGGCCGGGAAAAGAGTGAACTTATAACCCACGTGTCACAATTAGAGAGAGATCTTAAGAACTCCCTATAGGTTAAAGTCACTTTATAGAAAACATATAAGAAGTAAGGAAACATGATTCTTAAACCCATTTTGCGTAGTTGTGAGAGTTTAGGAATAAGTCATGACGGTGCGTCCATTTCACATGTTGCACCCGAGTCGATTCCCATTTTAGTGTTTGATTCACATTGCTCTCAACCCAACCCACCAAGGCATTCCTTACCTATTAGGAGAGCGCGTATGAGATGTTTTGAGAGAGGTGTACCTAGGCCTATTTATGTTTTCACGCACTGCAAGAAGAGAGGAAACCTTAGGGAGTTTTGTTTTAAGTTGGGTCATGTGACACATTTTGCCACTACATGTGTACACACGCGCGCATCCAAACCTGATTCTGCGGATGGTTACACAAAAGAGTTTGGAGATATTAGGAAGCTGGTAAAGTTTCTAGTCAAGACTTCACATGATTTAATGGAGGTTTTTCATAAGATGTCACTAACTTTGGAAAACTCCACTGCACCTAACGGTTGAGGTTTAGACTTGTTTGATAGCATAGGTTGATTTGCATGGTGTTGTTTCTTTTTTTGCCTAGTTCTAGTATGTATTTTTTGTATTAGTTTTTTTCTTTCGAAAATTTTGAAAAATACAAAAAGATTTTATTTTGATAAAATTTTTGAAAAAGACAAAAAGAGTTTTGTATTTTGTTTTGCATCATATATGAATGGACATTTAGGATGATCGAGTCAAAATTTCATTCCATATCCACGTGACGATTTGATAGTGTTTTGATATGCATCATCATTTCCTTTTTGTGCTTTACATTGTTTGGAGTCATTGAAATGTGATTTAGTGTTACTACCAAGATTTTAGACTCATAAGTTCCTTTAATGCACACTTGTACGGATTTATTTGACTGTTGTACTTATTTATCAGATATTGGCCGGAATGTTGTCATCTCAATTATGTCTTTAATATGTACCATATGCGATAAAACTTGACAATGGAAGTAGTGCATGTAAAAACCATTTACCGTGAGGAATTTAATTGCAACAAACTATGATGAGTGAATTACGGTAAAGGGTTGCGAGAGTTCAAAATTAACTCATCGTGAAAGCCACTGTTTGAAAAGAGCCTGAAAAAATTTAAAGGCAATAAAAGGATAAAAATACCAAAAATGGTCCACCTAAAAATGAAAAATATAATGATTATTATTTATGAGGGAGTTTGGATGGAAAGAAATGAAAAAAGCGTTTGCACGTCCTAACAGTGTCTTGAAAAAGCATTCATAGTTTTAGAGTTATTGGTTTGGGAATCATTCTGGACTTTGATGTGTTGATGAATTAAGTCGATGTCATTTAAATTTCAATAATTTTTTACACCTAAGGATGTTATTTAGATTCATTAGATAGGAGTACACATATACATCATGAACATATGTTATGATTGATTGTGTTGATTTTCTATTGAATATGTTCACACCCATTTGTTTCGTTTCCATGATTTGGTTTTCTTAGTGTAAATTCATGGTGTGTGATTTTTTGTAAAAATGATTTTTGCTTTTTTTTTTAGAAAAAAAATTAAAAAATCATAAATAGTCTGTGAAGTATGTTTAAGTATCTCTTTAATCGTGACAACTCCATGCTTGATTTGTTTATTCATTTCCATGTCAATTTTGGTCAAATAAAAAGGGGAGAACGAATTATGGAAGTTTTTCCATTATGGGGGAGATTTGATTATGATTAGTGATGTATTTTAATATCATTTCAAACTCGATGTGTCACGAGGTATTTTCTTTGTCTCATGTGTGTAGGTAGAACAATGGAAGATCATATGTTACACACCCTGATCAGAAAAGCTTGAAGATTTGAAAATTTGATGTTGAAGACTTTGGAGAAAAGTTATGAGACCTACATGTTTAGTACCTTTTCATTTTTGGGTTCATGAGGGTATTAGAATTGTATAGGCAATTTATGTTTTGACAATTTGAGTGTTTTCATTTTGTACTGGCATAGACATAGGGGGATATTTAAAACGACACGATTTATAAATGTTTGTTAACAATTGTGTATGTCGTATACCGCTACAAACATTGAAGAATGTTCAAGATCACATATGCATCAAGACGGTTTTGAATAATTAGTTCTTCAACAATACAACCTCCACGAGATGAATTTGGTAAAGGTTATATTTTTATTCCGTAGCATTTCACTTAGAATATTGGGATATTTTTCATCAAATATTTTCTAAGTGTCGGAGCGGAGTTTTTAAGTTTTTCGTCAAAACTATTTTTCAAAGTTTTAAGGCACAACATTTACTGGAAAAAAGAAAAAAGAAAAATATTTATTTAATTGCTTGTTCAAGCGATAGAGCCTGTTGTTCAAATGACAGCAAGCCTCGCTCAAAGCTCGTTCGAGCGACGCGTGGCATCGTTTAAGCGACACTGCTTTTTGTTCGAGCAACTTTCCGCCTTAGATTTTCTATTTAAGCGTGTTAAACAACTCCATTTTTCTTAAGAATACCTATGATTTTCTTTTCATACGAAATTGCTACTGCAGAGCAATATGCCTTCTCACTTTTAGGATTTTAAACCTTTTTTTGTTTTAAATTCATAAGATCCCAATGTCTATTTGAATTGTTTTGGAACCAAAGAACATAATTTGCTTGTTCAAACCTTGTGGAGTGTGTTTCTACATCTAAAGACTGGGGTCATCGAGGTTCGCTGCGTGTGGATCTTTACTGAAGACTGGGTTGCGGTTCAAGTGGGTTCACTGCATGGAATCCATTGCTGGCTCTAGCTTGCGCGTGTATGTAGGTTTACTGAGGTAAACTTATTACATATTTCATTGTAATGCGTGTAAATTATGTTTTACAAATAATAGTGAAATAAAAGGTTTTTCCCTATAGGGATTTTTCTTGAAATTTGTGAGTTAGCATATTAGTGTTCGTGTTGGTTTGACACACGCACACATGTAGATATTTATTTAAGGGCTGAGTTAACTTGATTCAAAAACTCACTCTAATTAAATAATTTTTTTGTTGAAATTTGCGAGTTTATTTAAACCTTTATCACACATAGGTTTTATAATTCCCTCGAAGGTGAAATTGGCATAAGCCTCCAAATGTAATTCTGATGGCGAGCGGCTGGAGGGATAGTCTATGGCGTAAATCACCTGGTCATATCCAAACTGTCTCCTCACTCCTTATGAGTGGTAAAACTATACTCCCTGGCCAATCTCATTAAGTTATTGAAGAACATAAGGAAATACCATTGTTATCATAAAAATATGAGGGAACTTATACTAACATCAAGTTTATAGCACGATGAAAAGTTCCAGCAGATACTGTGAAGAAACCCAAAGAAAATATTCCACCCACTTGTTCAGAGTAAAGGAAAAAGGAAAACTCATCAATATTATCAATTAATGAGACAAAGGATTATTTGGGGACTTTTTGCGTCACATTGAAATTCGAGCGGCTTGGCTGTGCAACGAATAAGGCTCTAGAACAAATTTTAGGAACCTCTCCAATATGAATCTCATAAAAATAAAAGATTTGACAAAAAAAATTGTTACATTAAAACATCCATGAGAATATTCCTCGTCCACATAGGCACGATTCAACCAAGTGTACATAGAACCCAAGGTAAGAGTTGCGAGAGGCATATCCCTCCCTCAAGCAAGTCTGAGTGCAAGACGAAACAACAATTCAAGAGGAGAATCGTTTGGCCTCCCTTTGAATAAAAACCTACTCGAAAAAGTTACAAAGAAGGTAGCTAAGTGAGCAGAGTAGTTGATCTTTAGGCCATCTTAGCTCTTGGGCACCTTTCTCAAACTTTCTTCTTTTAGAGTTGGATCAAAATCTCTAAACCAATATCTTTTCCAATTAGAAAATGATTCCTTAGTGGACATAATTTTATTAATTTCCACAAAATGAGGATATTCAGACAGTTTTTGGTGGAGCTCCTTGCACATTTACCTCTCGATATCATCCTCATAACCATCTATGAACACATGATTTCTCAAGAGAGGGAGGCTTGTCAAGTCAAAAATATCTTCAAGGGTGATATAAAATTCACCCCAACTAGTAATAAAAGTGCGGAAGTCATTACTCCAGCAAGAGGCTAAAATGTTGAAACTATTGTGTGCTTTGTAATGGTACAAGTCTTCAAACTAGTAAGGTCCTCGTTAAACCAAGTTGATAGACAACAACCTTATGGGTGAGCTAAGTCAAAATACAGTCTGACCACCCCACTCATCTGGGAAACCTCCAAAAACATAAATATTAATGTTAGAGTATGTAAAGTAACCTCTATCCACTCAAACACACAAAATACTATCAACCAAGATAATTTGAGTGTCATCAGACTCAACAATGCCTAGAAGGGGCTACTTATTTATCTTCTCTACAAATTCATCTTCAAATCATTTGAGTAAGGGAGTGAAAGTGTCCTTCTCCCCAAAATAAGGGACAAGATAGTAAATGGTGAAATACCTCTTCAAGAGGTTCTCGAGGTATTCCCTTTGAACCTTGGAGAGGGTTGCAACGCAACTAGCATAAGGAATAACACCACCAGACCCAACGGTGGTGGTGGTTGTAGAAATAACCATAAAAGAGGCCACATTGGTGGCATTCGAATTAATAATGTTGGAAACAATTACTTTTATGGGTAAAACCCCACAAGGATCTCGCTAATGGCGGTGGAAATAGCGATAGATGAAATAGTGGATGAGGAAGCCATTGAAATGGTTAAGGATTGAAATGGAAAGGGTAATGGAAGAAAAGGGTTTTACGGAGATGGAGCTATATTTCTCTCACTCACTATGAAAAAATAAGGTTACAAATGGCAAAGTAAGGCTTTGTTTTTTGAAATAGGTATTTATATCCCGAAAGAGGTGCACATCTGACGACTTAAAAGAGAATAAAAAAATTTCCCAAATGATGAGATGTGTGTTCCCAAATATACATGTGTCTCCTCAAGACATTAAATGAGGGAAAACCTGATAGGGGGATTAACTGCCTTGTAAAGTAATTATAAAATTGAAACAAAACCTTGAATTCCCGAAAGACAAGGATTATTTCATGCAAAACTCTTTGATTTAACCAACAAAAACACTTTTTCAAGAGGGAGATAATGTAGACGGGAACCAACTTAATTTCCCACAAATAATTCCAATAGGGTGAGGGGGTTCTAGACGAGTGAAGGCTAAGACAAGCGAGGGGGTTGTCGCACGAGCAAGGCCTAAATGAGATTTTAATCGAGTAATCCCATCAAGGTAAGGAGATGCCAGGCAAGTGGGACTAAAAAATAGAGGAGGCCAAAATTGATACTTAATGACAGGAGATATGACGAGAGGGCTCAAGACAAAAGAAAGATAAAGTAGGGTGATTGGAGAGGGGGTGCCACAATGAGTGAGCCTAAGACATAATAAAGCCAATGAATGATGATTGGTAATGGTGTGACACAACGAGTGGGCCCAGGATAAAAGAGAGACAACTGATGAGTCTCAAGTGTGACAAGGAGTAACTCAGTGATCAACCCCAAGAAAAGAAAGAAAGTATGCGAGCAGGCCCAAAAGATTGAGCGGACACTCTATGAACAGTCAAGTGATTATGAACTATCTTGTATGCTGAATAATTACTAACATTATTATTTTGCACACGTAGCCTTGATCAAGCGAGCAGGGCTCGAGCAGGCCAATTGGGATCTCTACGGAGTTTTGGTTTAGTGGCTCAGAGACCAGTTTTGTTGGGAAAGCTAAGGCCCAACCACTTCGACAACATAGGAAAGAGAGAATAATAATAAGAGGGACCTAAGAGGTCTCTCATGCACTTACACATTTTACACTTAACCAAATAGGCGAATAACCAAGGTACTACTCACAAAGTACATTCTAAAGTGATTTATGGAGAGTAGACCTCAAGGTCACTCGTAAGATCTCAAAATATTGTCTACCAAGTTACCGTTTGAAAAGATACTTACCAAATCACGTTTCTTTCACTATGCAGGACATATTTTCTTTTTGACTTTGGGTTGTGCTAGATGTCATCTGTCAGAGTGGGCAGACGACATACAACAAAATGGGATAAAAAGTACGTTTTAGATATTGTCTCAAAGGGATATCCTTTTTGGCACACATAATTCAGATCATCTCTAATGCTTCCTTATAAATTGAGCCCAAAGTTTCATAAGAAAGTATTCTTTCCCCTACTCTCTCATTAGTATTTGAGGGGCTCGTCTCTTCACTCCCAAGAACCATCACTTCTAGTGATCCCTTTTCGCAGGTATTGTCATCATTGTAAAGTTATATGTAATCATTTTTTCTCAGATAGTAACCATAAAAGCTCCATTGTTACAAGAAATAGGTAGTTTTCTTCCCCAGCTGCTGTTGAGACCGTAGAGACCCTGAAGATAGCTTTCGTTGGAATGGGTCATGCCTCACCAAATCCAAATATTCATAGACTCCAATACAATTACCTTCTTACACACTCTTACTCTTTTTGCCTGTGATTATCATCGTGCCTCATTTTTCCTAAGAAAAATATACGAGGGTGTGAATATGAGTCCTATAAATAATGGCTCAAATTATTTAATAACTAGTTATTCTTTTTCAACCCATCCTATTTAAGTTTATCTTATTTTAACATATGATGTATAAGGGTGTATTAGTTTGAATAATGTTTTGATTTATCACTACCTGTCACTTAACCCCGTGCGTGTTGGATCTCATCGAGGTGAAATCATATAAGAACCCACCGTAAGTATTAAGGCACATTTTGTTCGGGTTTATTATGAAAGACTTAGGTATGTGTGTATTATCAATCCGAGTAATCCAACATCCCTACCCAATAACCAAACCAGCAAAAAATAATTATTTTGTACACCTTCTATCATCTACATGATAATAACACATACCAATAATAATAATATCTGATTAAAGTAGGGTAGTTGCTCATTAAATTAGGGGTTAGGGTAGTTTCTTACTAGATTAGAGTTTAGTAGATTGTGTTTAGGTTATTTTCACACTAAATTAGTTTTAAATTAGGATTTAGTAAATAAGGTATTTTTCCATTAAATATTTTTAGAAAAGGGCGAATTTCCACTAATTAGGGTTTAAGAATTGAAAACTTAAATAGAGTTTAAGAATTGAAAATTAACGTTTCTCACTAAATTAGGGTTTATGGCAAATTATAATTAGGGTTAAAATAAACACACATAAACATATACACATATACATATATACGCACACACTGCATATATATATATATATATATATATATAATGTGTGTGTGTGTGTGTGCGTGTATATATATACATATACATATACACACAGTATATACATACACATATACACGGTATATACACACACATATACACATACACACATAAATACTTATACACAAATATACACATATGTAGAAAGAAAGAGATAGAGAAAATTTTACCTAATAGAGTGAGAGAGTGGAAGCTGGAAAGAGAGCAAGATAGTTGGATATAGATGGTTTGGGTATTTGAGATAGAGACTCTAGGTGAAATGGCTGAAAGGGTTTGGGGGTTTATAAATAATAAGGCTACTAACGACTTTTTGTCGTGACTAACTGTCGTGGACCTTTATTTTTCCATTTCATCATCATGATGACCCCATTATAAGAAGAGAGGTCACCGCCCTGAACCATGACCAAGTTTCATGACCAGTTCAAAACAGTCATGGCCCAAAGCCATGACCCTATTGAAGGGAATTTTATCCATGGTCATGGATGTATTCATGGCCAAAGACCGTGACCACGGTTAGAGGGAAATTTGGCAATATTTTGCCACCATGATGTTCATTCATTGGTTATATATTATGACCTTGCACCACCATGGTCATTGCTCATTGTCGTGACCATCTCCAGTTAAGGTCATGACATTCGGTGGTCATGTAACTAGTCACATGTTTTTCACTATGGTGATGGCCTTGGTTCATGACCAGCTAGTCATAGACCAAGACCACGATCAGACTTTCGTGACTATCAATCTATTTTAGTGTAGTGGAAGGTAAATATTGAAATGTTTAGTTGTCGTAATATATTACTTTACTAATAGGTGGAAATCGAGCCACTGTTTGATATCCCATACGATATGGTCTTCCATTTTATATGAAAGAACATCATTTGTCGACATGGGATGTTGTATACCTTCATCACCGACCATGGCACATAATTTGATAATGACAAAATAAAGGACTTCCTTATATAATCAGGGTTCAGTAAGTTGTATTTTGCACCAGCTCACCCAAAGTACAATGAGAAAATAGAGATCGCTAACAGGACACCCTGTTGGGCAGAATGAAAAGAAGACTCGATGATGCCAAATGGAACTAGATTAATGAAACTTGAAATTTACAATGGGCATACGACACTACTCCAAGATAAAAACTAGAGATACCCTATTTTTGTTGGGGTTTGGCATAGTGGTACTAGTTCCCATTGATATATGTCTACTCAAAGTACATCAGTTCAAGTCGCCCAAGGGTGACCGAATGTGCAGGCTTCATCTTGACCTAGTAGATGAAGTCACATAGCATAAACACTTCGAGAAAAAACCTACCAATATCGTACCGCTAGACTATATAATAAAAAGTAAAGTCAAGCATCTTGAAGGAAGGAGACTACGTGCTGAAGAAATTTATTCAGAAGGGAAACGTGCTGAAACTGAATTGGCATGGCCTGTGCATAATTTCTTTAGTCATGTAACTAGGGACTTACTGGATTGAGACCTTAAAATTCTTGAACTAAAGAAACCATGGAACACTGAACAATTGAGGAATTATTATCAACAAGGATGAGAATATTACATCTTAGAACAAAAGATTATTATGTAAACATTTTTTAATTATTTGTAATCAATCTTCAGTCATTGATTAGAATCAACATTCTTCCTCTACATATGTTGTCATTTTAAGTTTTATTCATTATTCCATGACTAGTTTGTTGGTATGGGAGATGTGGAACATAACCCGATTGAGGATAACTTGAAGCCAAGAATAACATAATGGCTACAATAAAAACATATTGCATAAATGACCTCATCTTAGACATGTAACAATCAAGAATTTTAGACAAATATAGGAAATCCAATGTAGTCAAATGGTCAAGTTGATATGATCTGACCACAACTAGTCTTTAAGTTGACTAATTTAAAAATATACACAAGTACATTTGGCTGACTTATTAAACTTGTGATGAAATATGGCTAGGATGACAAGATTCATCCATATGACTAGTAAGATGGTGCGAGTACTAGTAGATCCCAAGTCTAGTTGACTCAGGTTCGTCCACCTAGTAGCTAGTTAGTCAGGTCAGTTCCACAAGATCTAAAGTCAAAATTGTACGACTAAACTAGTGACATATCTATCTTAATTTAAAAGTTAATAAATAAGGTTAATTTGACAAGATCTAATAATGTGACTACAAATATTCTCAGATCGGATATGTCTAACCACATTAACTTATTAAAATATTTTTGCAAAAATACTTGATCATAAGTGAGGCCAATAGCTTAGCCGAGCAAAACAACTTACAAAAAATTAAACGTAATGAAAAACACATGCATGCAGATAGGAAGTTGAATAACATTTTATTTCAAAATTATTAGCAGGCAAGGATTACATATGCTCGTTGATAAAATGATAAAAATGAGCAATTACAAGTCAAAATGCTTCATAGAAAATATCAAGACAAAAATTTCAAGCTGCATGACCGTTTTGGTTAGAAAGAGGAACATTAGAGGTGTTCCCATCAGTAGCTTCATTTATATGAGTGTCTTGGGAGTCTCCTGAACATTCTCTTGAGTAGCTTCAGAAGTAACAAGAGTTGGGTCAATAGTAGTAGCTTGCTCATTTCCACCAATGGCCTGGTCTTTAGTAACCCTCTTGTACTTCACCATTGCTCCGCCTCAGTTGTTAAGGCCGTAGATTCATTATCATCCTTATACCACTAATTAATGATATCTACCATTTTAGGGTAATGTTTCACGACCCTCTTCATTAGATATTTGTAACCCTGTAGGAAGAAGGTTGCAGTTTTAATGTCATTAGAGGATTAACAACTTTTAACCCCGTCCTCTTCAACTTATCTCATTGGATTTAGTGAGATTTACCTTTAACTTCTTGAGGGAATCCTCCACACTTTGATCCTTTATAGCATCAGTGCTGATCTTATCCTTCTACTTTTTGTTCTCCTTTTCATCCGAGGTAAGAGATAAGGTTTTGGTCACCTCTTTCCTTGAGATCATCATAAGTCTCCTTACACTCATACATGGTCTATTTCAACTCCTCCCATAACCCTATATTCTTTTGACTCCATCCATTGCACTGTGCGGTGAGCTTAATGTTAGCTTCATTTTCTTTGTCAAAGGCATAATGGGCCATCACACTTTTCTCTCTAAGAATAGTAATAACCATTGCACCTTGAAAAAAAATAAGACAAAAAATAATTAAAGTATTTGGAAAAATAAATGAGCATAAACGTTATGAGAACATACCACAAGCAACCTATGTTAAACCAACTTCCACATATATTCAGGTTCAAAACTCCTCAATAATTTAAAATCTAGATTATGCCTACGGGAGCAGAGCATGTATATAGTATTTTTGATATAGTGGAAGATGGAGTCTTGATCCCTTTTTAGCTAATTAACAGTGATGAGTTTTGTAGGGTCAAATTTGAGGTCCTCCACCTAGCCATAATGGGAGTATGACCCTATTTCTTTAAAAAGACAACGATAAGGATACTCTTCAATCTTCATCCTATGAAAAATGGGCCCTGATGGCCTTGGTTCATTGATTATTGGATGTTTAGGAATTATTCGGGTAGTGGGACCCATAATAGGTCACTTGTCTCCAATAACTAGGAGATCGAAAGGAACATGGGATTTCCCCTGTGCTTTTGCCTTAACAGCAGTATCATCAACTTTGGCCTTTTTCTTTTCATCAGTTTTGACCATTTTGTGGCCTCGACTTTATCTCTCTTCTGAGCATCACTTTTGTTCCTAGCAGTGGCCTCAAAATCAAATTTTTTCTTAACTTCTAGCTTAATCTTCTTCTAACAAGCTACCTCTAAAGTGTTGGGATCAACCTATTGAGGGGCCATGCCATAAGAAGGTTTGTAACAAACCAATCTAAATATACTCTAAATATACCTTTAGTCCCTGTAGAAGATAATAATTCTACACAAACCCTATATTTTTACTTAAGTACCAAAATACCCCTAAGGGAAGAATTAAGTTAACTTACACTTTTATATACCAATTCAAACCCAACTTTCTCTTAAAGTTTGACCAAATGAATTATATTTTCTAGATTTATCATAACCAAACCCCTTAAGTTTGAATAATTGCACATAAGCCCCTAAACTTTTATAAAGTAACTTTAAAGCCCTTCATTTTATGAAAAAAAACTATCTTAGGACCTAAACAAACCCAAACTTATTTAAACTTAATCCCTTGTTGACATGGGCGTAACTGGACTACCAACATGGTATATGCCATGTGTAGTTCCATGAGTACCCATTTACCAGATACATAATCTTTGATGAAACTTTAGCAAGTCCATCCCCATCTTCACCTCCAAAACCACCAATCAAATACTTTCCACAAGCCCTGTAAATACTCTCATCCACCTCACTTAAAACTCATCCCAGCAGGGAGATTTTCTATAGAAAAATTTGAGATTTCTTGCATGTGTATTATATTATGCTTTCATGTATGTTTCTTCAATTTGGTTTTGTTTTTGCATGTATATAAAATATAATTATGTGTTACATGTGTTAGTTAACATGTGTATGCACTCAAATAGCTCAAAAATTAGAATACTCCATTAAAGCTTGAGCTTCAATGGTGGATTCTACTTCCTTGACTTTGAACCAGTTTCAAAGTGAGGTAAGATGAGCATAGGTTCTCTGGAATCTAAGTGCAAGGTTTATTGAACCACGAACATGTTTTGATACCCCAAATCAAAGATTAAATTTTTTGGGCCTAGAATGTTTAGAAAACAAATTTAAGAGTTTTACTCGACCAAAATACCACAAACTAGACTTGTTTTGCTACATTTTCAACATAGAACAATACCCTTATAATGTCAAAATGAGAATCATAGTTGTCATCCAGATATGCTTAATCTAATTGTCTCCATTTTTACATAAACTCAATAGATCAATTTTTCCCACCAAAATTGTTGAAACCAATATGGTTGTCTTCTTCTTAAAAAATTATGCAATTTTTGTTCAGGAACCAACTCAAATGGATTCCTAAAATAACTAAAATTTAAGATCAAAGTTTCAAAACTCCAAAGTCAAACAGTCGAAGGTTAAAGATGAGTGGGTTACATGCGCATGAGTGAGAGTCAAACGAGGCGCGTGAATCGTTTGACTTAGTGCGTGAGGTTGCATCTCCAATCAGAAAAGTTTGATTTTTTTCCGAACAAAATATTTTTAATTCTAAATAAATTGGTATATTACATCACCCTATTTGGATCCCATGAAAGAATTTTCTCGAAAAACTAGTTTTAAAGTTTAAAATTAAGTTTTAATTTTATACGTAACCCCCTGACTAATTTTCCGAGTATTTCAAAATACCACCTAACTTTCTCTACAAATTCTTTAGTTCAAATGAATATATTTTTTCTCCTATTAGTTAATCTAAATTCAAATAGAAATAAAGAAAAAAAGTATTCTAAAAGCTTTTAAAAATTATATATCACGCCCTTTTAGTTATTCTTACATGAAACATCTTACAATTTAGTATCCTATTGCATCATATAATCAATATTTTAGGCCTATATGACCTACTTACGCCCTCCATGATTTCAGACTATCCAGTCTACCCTAGTGAATTAGATGCACAAACCCAAATTTCAAAAATTCGAAGTAGGTGATTTTAATTTCAGTATTAAACAAATTGAGCTTATGACTTTCAAAATTATTGATTGTTATATCACTATGTGATAATTTTGAACTCATGTTTCAATTATGAACTCATTTGTATAGTTCATATTTATTCCGTACATTGATTCTCCTTATATTTCAGTTATCCTTAAACCCGATAAACTGTTACAGCCTATGACTTCAATAAAATCCATTGAACCCTTTTTACCCTTACTTGTGTTATAGCCCTATATCTAACTAAAATAATTTCATATTACCCTAAAATTTATGACCATAATCAATGAAACCCTTATTGACATACCTTACGATTCATGGATTAGACCCCGGTATACCACAACTGTTTTAATTGGCCTGTAGGTCTTCGATGTTGAGTGCCTAGTTTTTTATTTGCAACATACGTATGACTGCCACTTTAGCTAAGTATTCCAAGCCTGCATTTTCAAATATATATCATTTTATAAGATTGTAGTATATCATTTGTGTTTTTTTACAACACGATGAAAGTCAATCATTCGAATGAAGTGAAAAAGAAATAATAATTTGTAGGATCCTCATGCGGCTATAGTTCAATCGGTCAGAGTACAACCCTGTCAAGTTGGAAGATACTTATTATTATTATTCCCGAAATTTTTTGGGATTTCCTGTCCAAGTGTATGAAATGCTTCAGAGGATAATGTAATGGTATGTTTACGTATTTATAGCACCTATAACCGATAAGTTATGGGTTACTTGTTATAGACTAAAGCCTTATCTTCATAACTTGATACATAACTTATCCGATTACACTCTACCATAGTATTCATTTCGATATCATTAGACTCTAGTATACCCCTGACAATTCTATGATGTTTAAGTTTGTATTGAGATTTTTATGATATCATTATTAAATCTAGTTACTCTCTAATAATACAATTTCTCTCGTACCTTGTATAGAAATGAAAGTTAGCTCCTTAACATTTTTTCTTAATTGTTTTCCTTTCAGATATATGAAGAACCTGAAGAAGATGAGATACCTCCTACACATGTCGAATTTTATTCTATATTACCTCGAAAAATATTTTATGTTATGTATGTATGGGTGGTAGAAGATAAGGAAGGTAGTCCTCGCTGGAATATCTACACCGTAATTTATAAGCTCGTATGATTCTCGAATGTTTTCTACAAGTGTGACCTTATATATGGAAGTACGAATAATTTTATTTCCATTTATTTCAGAATCAGCTATGCAATATGATGTTAGGCATCCCCATAATAAAAATCTTTAAATTTTCGTTGCATTTTATTTGTTGGTTATATTTATTTTAGTCCTTAATCACCACTAAAAACATATAATTCTTTGATGTGACATCATGGTATCAGAGAATAACCGGGTTTTTTTCCCTATGTGGGACAAAATACAAGCATATTTTGCCTACGATTTATATGATTATTACTAAAAATATTTCCTTTATCACATTTTTTAATCACACAATTTTGAAGTAATGAATATTTGGGACGATATCTACCTTGATATTCATCATTCGACTCACTAAAGGTTTCAATGAGATATTAAATAAGTCGGTTATATAAATATTTATAAACACATAAGGAGCATTGATCGTGACTGGACGATTGCTACTCCAAATATCAAACACATTCTGCTTATTGGTTGCCTTCTGGGAGAGGTTCAAGCAATTCGACAGGACAAGAGACTCTCTGAAGACCCCGAAACTCTTCAACAATCAACTATTGTTCTCTTGCATAGGATGTATTACCACCTAATAAAGTCACAATTACTCCCCCTGACTCACCAATCCACTATGGTTCTCTTTCTCCCTCCACTAGTATCTCTACCCCCATGACTACCGGTACTTCCTTAGATTATTCAGGTCCATCTAAAGATGAACTAGATCCCTAGTTTGACCAATGGTTCCTCAGATGGTTTAAAGAAAATTGTTTGAATATGGTCGTAAATAAATAAAATCTACAGGTGTGCATGTGCAAGTAGACGAAACCCATATTCCCTAATGAGTGCGGTAGTTTAAACTAATAGTTCTTTTGTATTAGTTAAGCATTCTTTTGTTGTAAAATAGGTTTAACGGCTAGGTAATATTCTTTGTTTTTTTTAATATTTGTATTACTATGTAACCTAACATGATATAATATAATAAGTATATTTCTATATCTTTACTTGTAATTTATATGTCAATACATTATTTATATAGGATGGTTAATACTCGAGCAACTCAAGTGGAACTCAGGTGGAACGATTTATACCATAAATGCTTAATCCAACTACCACCAATAAAGGAATTTTACGTTATCTATAAGAATTGATTATACTAACCTAGAGAAAATAAAATATGTCTCCACCCTTTGTTAATAATGACCCATTAGAAGAGACTCAGAGAATGGATTCCCTTAAGGAATTTTTTATGCGAAAGCTCCTAACCTTCTTTTGGAATCCTGGTGCGGTTGAAGTAGAAATATGGATCCGCCAAACACTTAAAGTAATTAACGGGGTAGGCATTAACCTTAAACTTAGGGTAAAATTGGCTTCATAAATATATTCGAAAGATAAGCATATTTCTAGTGGCAGTTTATTTTACATTCCCAAAACTTGAATGAAATAACCTGGGAGAAGTTTAAAGAAATATTCTTCAACAAATACTTTTTTGAATCCATAAGAGCTCAAATGACCATAGATTTTCTAAGCCTACAACAACAACAAATGATTAAAGCCCAGTATAAGGCTACATTCACTAAATTGTCCTGATATTGTCATGAATACTTTGACATTGAACTGAAAAGGTGCAAGCATTTTGAACGAGGTGTAACAACCCGCGTAATTTTGGGCTATTTTAATTAATTTCTGGAAAATGGACGAAAATAAAGTTTTTGATAAAATTAATTTTATTGCTCAAATATGTTGGTTATTATTTTTAAAGGCGATAATTTCAAACGGTTTCGAAATTGGAGTTAAAACGAATTTTAAAATTATTTTTAAATGTTTTTAACTCTTGGAGTTGTTTTGACTTCCAACTCTTCATTTCTTTGCCTTATTTAAAGGAGTCTTTTGGATTCCAACTCTTCATTTCTTTGCATTATAAAAGGAAGTCATGGGCAAGACTTTTAACATACTTTTGGCACAAATTTTGGCAGCAAATATATTTTATATTCCTTTTCTTTTTATATACACATTGGCCCTTGAGATTTGTGAGTTCCAACCTTAGATTAGAAGTGTTCTTGGGGCTATTTTGTTGGAGGTTCTTGGAGGAGTTTTTGTATATCTTTTGTGTTGATCTTTAGGATGTGATCGTTGGTTTCTCATCATGGTTTGAGGTATGGGGTTTTACACAGTATGCTCCTTAAATCTCGCGAGTGTCATTCTCTTTGAATTATTGTTAATTGAACTCATATTTGAATTGATAAATTCATTGAAATCTGGAAAATAATTGTTGAAATTATTTTGATTCATGTGGTATCATTATATTGTTGATGAGCACGTTGTCATGAGATTTTAATATGGCACGGATGTTGGGCACCCGCCAAAATTCCTGTTTCCCGGGCTATGGCTTGATAAAGCATATACGGATGTGGTGAGGCCTGGTGACCCATTGATGTGTTATTGAGAAACTATATTGATAAATGCATTGAGATTTGCATTTCGATTTGAATATTCGTACTCGTGTTGTTACGTTTTATTCATCGCTAACATATATTAGTTGAGCATCTTTCTTGTCGTATTGTGTACTTCCCCATATTTTCTTTTAGTGGCAGGTGTAACAACCCTCACTTTTGATAGCCTATTTTATATTTATTTACTAGGTGTAGTAATTAATTATAAAATGATGGATGTTGAGTAAATATTAATTTATTATGAAAAAGGTTAATATTTACTGAAATGTTGTATGATTACCTGATGAGCAGGTAAAAATATCCATGTTGTGATTTATTGTGTCATGAGAATTAAATGACATTTTGGCTTAATGAGAAACCGGAACTTAAAATGAGTTATAAAATTTCCAAATGATAATTTGGAGGGTGTAGTTAGTCCCGGTAGGTGCGAGACAGTCAAAATAAGTGCCATATTGTATTTTGGCATTTCGGGCATTTTTTACTAGTTATAGCTTAAATGTGTAGTGCGTACCATTTTATCGCGTATTAGCCACTTAAGTGGGCTTTTCATATTTAAGCCACGTTTAAGTCCCCAACCCCATTTCTTTTCTTCCATTTCTTTTTCTAATTGAGCCCTAGAGAGAGAGAGAGAGAGAGAGAGAAAGGAGAAAGAAGAGAACTTTGGAGAAAAGGGAGATTGGAGCTTGGATTGTTGCCTCCACCAAATCAAATCTGAATTTGCAAGATCAAGGCAAGTAACTTACTTTCTATAATGTGATTTAAGTGGATTTATTAGCATGATTTGTTGTGGATTGTTATGATTTAGTTTAGTTAGGGTTTTGTTAAATTATTTGGGTATTAACCCTTAGAGATTGATTTGGATGATAAATGTTGTTGATGATGGTACTTAGACATATTGTGGTGTATTAGTTCCATTAAATGTTATGGATTTGGTTGTTGGAAGAAGAAATAGGGAGGCTAGGTCTGTTATGGCCGATCGACCGCGGTTACTAGACCGGTCGTCCGGGCCTTCGGAGGAGGGCACACTGCTTTCTTTCAAAGGCATGAAATTGAGGGCGCGGTCGACCGCGGGTCCCCTACCGGTCGACCGGCTCATCCGAATTGAACTTTCTGCTTTTCTGCTAAGGCAAAAATTTGAGACGCGGTCGACCGCGGTCTTGGGACCGGTCGACCGGTCCCCTGTTTTCTCACCTAACTTCCTACTTTTGTTTTTAAACTCCTTTCTTCCCATAGGGACTTAGGACCCTTCTTGAATGAAGTAAACCTTAACTTTTAGAGTCCTAGTGGAGTTGGTTGGTGCCCTAATGTTGAATGGGTTTCACTTGGGGTTAAGTTCGGGGGAAAGGGTTGTCTTAAGTGATGTTGAGTCATCACTTCTCTTTGTGCATCCTAATAAGTGGATGGGGGTTAAATGCCCTAACTTGGAGACTTAGGGGCTTATCAAAGTTAGATGAACTTTGGGGATTAATAGGATCATAATGATCATTTGGAGAGTTGTTGGGACTGGTATATTGAGTATTATTAATTAAAATATTCGATGGGAATTAGGTTCGCATAAAATGAACCCAATTGGTTTAAGGATGATAGATTTCTCTATTATGGACCCGAACTATGTAAATTTTGATGGGTTCAAATAAAATGAACCCGGTTGTTTAATTACGCTAGGTTCGAATAAAAAGGACCAAACACATGGATATCGATAATGGAAACATGGAAATGAAAATGAGATAAAATATGGTAAATGATAATTTACTTAAGCACACCTCTCTAAATGACATCATAAGGGAAGTTCGCGCGCTTGGTGATGCCCCCTGGCTAGTGAATGCAGGGTTGATATAGTCCTAGGACATATGCGGGGTTTTGTATATTTTCTGCGCTAGTTAGGGGATTCCGGGTGTGGTCCTGAGTTTCCCGCAGGCATATGGCCGCTTCCCGACGTTGCGTTATGATCCCAGGTTGTCTTGTGTAGATAGGCCCTGGAAGATGATGGTCATTTAGGGGCGCGCCCAGTGGGGAAACTCGGAGGGGCGGTCTTAGAATCGTTATGTGTATATGAATATAACTTTTCTGCATCAAGTGGGACTTGATGGATATATGCCATAAAGAGCATGATACGTGCCATAAAGAGCACGGGAAATGAGATTAATAAGATATGTGCCATAAAGAGCACTTGATATTAATGATATTCCTATTAAGGAATGGAAAGATGTTATGGTAAGATAATTAACTTTGGAAGTTAATAAATGAAAGGAAATTATACCTTCTTATTGCAAACCAAACAAATGGCTTTTAATTCCTATTAAGTAATGTAAGAAGGATATGGTAATTGGATTACTGAGTAAAGGTTTTAAATTTATATTACTTGCTTTTCTTTCTTTTATGTAGGCATTTCATTTCCATTTCATTTAATAATTAGTTCAAATGTCATTGTCATATTATCATCCTTATTTATGAATAACTGTTCATTTCTATCATGCTTTTATTTCTTCTGGTAATCATATAGAACCCGGCCCTGACCGGTTTACTTTCCTTGTTGCATATATGATTGTATCTGCTCAGGTGCTCCACCACAAGGACGCCCGTTTTGGTGTTCCCCTTCCTTTGCCTTTGACGAGCTGTAAGATTTTGCGGGTTATTACAAGACGTTGTATTAGACGCTTTCATTCTTGTTATTCTAGATAAGTCCGGGTCGTAACTCGGGCGAGTGGCCCAAACTTTGATATTCGATTAATGAATGTCTTATATAAGATATTATAGTGTTGTATGGTGTTCTTTGTAGCTGTGGACCGACAGCTTATTCGGTCCATTTGTTTACTATCGTTTTAGTGGTAATATATATATTCTTGTGGAATCACACTTGTTTATCAGATCGGGTTGTTTAAATTTAGTTTTCTTAACTGCCTATTTACAATTTTACACATTTTAGCACCCCGTTTTCTGATATATTGGGTGGTTTTCCCGTATATTCAGTTTATTTTGTTGATGCTGAGGATGATATCTGTCCATGATTCCTGTTACGCTTGAGTATCGGGCTGGCCACCCCTTATCTCGGATCTCGGGTTATCACAGATGGTATCAGAGCGTCAGGTTCTAGAGTCTTTAGGATCTATATGGATTTGCCATGTTCTACCGTAGCGTTCTTTGATATAGAGCCTAAGGTTAGGACTGTGTAGTTTTTTATGTTTGCGATCTTTTGCGGGTTAGATAATATTGTAACTCTAGTGTTTCTTCATCTCGAACGCCACCTTGAGAGGTCGCTCTGAGAGACGTAATAGGGTTGTAGAAGAGGGGGGTGGATTCTCCATCGCCTCCACAAGGGATCGTTAACGCTACGGATGTAGCAAACGCTGTAGCTCAAATGGTTATCACCGCCTGGACCGCATTGGTCCACGTAACTCCCTGGGACTCATGATGTTCAGGATCCTATAGGACCCTTTTGCGGGAAAAGGATTTAGGAGTCCTTTCAAGAGGGAAATTCCCCAGAATTCGAGGGAGGTATGGATGTTATTAAAGCCAATAAATGGAAACGGGACGTGCAACGCCACCTTCGAATGATAGAATGTAGCGAGGAAAGGAACAAGTCCTTGCCACTTTTAACTTAGTCGGATCTGCGTTATACTGGTGGGAAATAATAACCGCATCAGAGCAAAGAGACACAATGACGATCACTGAGTCCTGGGCTTTGTTTGATCGTGAGTACGTTCCTCCCGCAGTTCTTAGGGAGATGAGAAAGAAGCTCCAGGGTGATGTGCATGGAGAGAGACCTGTGGTGGAATATGTAGAGGAGTTTACCCGGTTAGTGAGTTTTATCCCGGATGAGGCGACTCCGGAAGATAGGAAGATCTCAAAGATTATGGGAGGTCTAAACTAGAGAATCTGATAACAATTGTTGGGTTATCCAACCTCACAAACTTCTGGTGAGGGTATGAATGTAGCCTCATCCCATTGCCAAGAGCATTGGTTACATACACCGGGTAGCAAGAAAGCTACTGTCATGGGGCAAGCAAGAAAGCTTGGAGAACATGGGATTTGAGGAGGAGAATTTCCCTCATCCCAATCTGCGGGTAGTAAGCAGAAAGAGAGGGGACCTCGATAAGGGGCTTCGTCTAAAAGACAACGATTCGAGAGTTTATTATGGGTGGCAATGACGTTAGGCACGGTAAGGATGCTTCACAACTTAGGGGTCGGGATGGTCATGGAGGTAAGGACCATCTGTGCCAAAGTGTTTCCCAGTTTAGAAAGGGGTCGAGGTCGAGAGGACATGAAGGGACGGTGCTTCCTAGATGGGGAGACGGGTCACTACTATATGGAGTGTCCTCGGCTGTTTGGGGGTCAGTTGCTAGGGCTCCGCAACAGTCGCGTGTTCAGTTCCTACCTCAGGTACCTGATTCGGTTGTTCCCATGCAGCAGGGACAACTATTGTATGGAAGAGTTTGATAAATTCGGGAGGTTATACTCCCTCTAGCTTTGTTAGCATTACCTACTATTATGGGTAAGTTTTATTTCGAAGGTACTTGAGTTACGTGTTATTCGATGCGGGTGTTACGCGCTCATTTGTTTTATAAGTTCTTCTCAGGCTACAGATTTGATAAAATCTGCTGAGAGTATTTTTACTAGTGTTGAGTCTTCTACGAGTGATGGTTCGCTCAATTTCTTGTTTGTATATACATAGGGATTTGTTATGGTACTTTGTGCTTTGAGGCCGATTTACTCGTCCTTGACATGGTCGGGTATGATGTGATTGATATGCTTTCTCTCCACGACCGACAAAGTCGAGTAGTAGCGTATATGAGGGGTTCCTTGTTTGGATTACGCTTTTGAGGGACGCTCCACGCGTGAACCTCGACGACGTTGGAAGGGGATAGATGTTGTTTTTACTTCTTTTAGTTGATTTTATTTTATTTTGTTTTACTTTATTTTTACTTTTATTTTGTTGGTTCTAAGGTTTAGCTGAGAATCACGTAGAAGAGTGATTAATGGCTACTAAAGTGCAATTAGAAGCACTGTATACAATTCTCTCCTCTAAACGATGTGAGGGAGACTGGGATGCGAAGTTCGATTTAGACTTCGGGTTATGCCTTGAAAGAAGGCTATCTAAAATGATATATATATATAAGGCTTTATGAAAAGTGAATACTTGATTTGTAAATCTTTAGTTATTTGATTGGTAATGTAAATAGGTAGAATCCTTTCGGTCCCGAACATGTGTCTTAGACCTGTATATCTTGATGACCGACAATGCGAGGTAGTAGTGTAATGGGAGGGTTCCTTGTTTGGATTTCGCTTCGGCGAGACGTCCCACGCACGAAACCGAGCAAATGTCGGGAGTTGAGAAAGGTACTGGGCACTAGGGATATACTTAGTATTAAACGTATATGACTTAGATAGGATACAGTATAGGTAGGTAGAGTTTAGTATTGTTTGGATGTAAGGCCTTTGGTATGTGACTTTAGTTTAGGAGGGATGTCGGGAGTTGACCACGAACAGATTGTGTGTTAGCTCCATAAGGGATTGATTTCCTAGTAACGAGAAGTAGGAGATTTCGAGAAGTTTTTCTTGGTTGGAACAAAGGAGATGAGGCCACTTGTAGTTAGAATATTAAGATGGCGCCTAGCTTTCGGAAAGAGATAGGCGAATTGACTTTCACTTCTGAGCCCATGTAGTTAAGCTCGAGGGTGGATTCAATGGACAAGCCTCTGCCAGGATGGGGAGCGATAATGCTGGAGCATAGATATATTGTTTACGCACCTCATAAGTCTAAACTTGTTGGAAGTATTATTCCATGCTTGAATTAAAATTCATAGTGGGGTGATCGCCGTATAGGAAGGGAGATGCTACTTCTTGGGCAGAATTTAGTCTTTCGTGCGAGCAACACTTTATTGCAAGATGTCGTAGGAGAGACAGGGGTGGTTAAGACCACATATACAAGTTGTTAATTTGGGAAACAAAACTCTGCTCTTAGGGCCTTGAGGGTGGGGTGCGTTTCCATAAGAGAATTTGTGTCCCAGATGAGAAGGACTTGAGAAAGGCAAATATGGTGGAATCTCATGGTTCTAAGTTTACGGTTCAGCCGGGTAACGACGAAATGTGTCAAGATATGCGCCGCTAATAGTAGTGGCCGAGCATGGAAAGGTTGTTGGACCGCATGGGGTGCCCTTGATTTTTAGTTTCCGACTGAAATAGAATGCTCATTTCCCAATTGTGGAAAGTTTCCAAGCCATGGGAATCGAATTATGGTTAAGTGCTTCTTATCATTTTTCCACAGATGGCCAGTCATAAGGGGTAAACCATATGTTGGGTCATATACTCCTTATGTGCGTGCTTGACTTCAAGTATAGTCTGGAACGGTGTCTTCCACTGGTCGAATTCGATTATTATATTTTATATCGATTCACTATTAGGATGGAAACTTATAAAGCCTTGTATCGTGGGCCTTGTGGATCTCCCACTTGTTGGTTAGAGGTGTGAGATGATAAGTCTCTCGGACCTGGACTAATCCGAGGTACTTCTTCGAAAATTGAGCTCATTTGGAATCGCATTTGTATAATCAAGATCGACGAAAGAGTGATGTCAATGCGGGGAGAAGGCATGTGGAGATTGAGGTCGATAGACCAAGTGTTGGTGCGAGTATCGCCTATGAATGGCATTAAGCATTTGGGGTAGAAGGAAAACTTTCACCACGTTACGTTAGACCTTTCCTATATATGTTAAGGTGGGTCCGGTAGCTTATCAACTTTCTCTACTAAAATATTTGCAGCAGGATCATGACGTGATCCATATCTCTTCTGTAGGGTAGTACGAGGGATGTGATGGTGCCTTTAGGCACATTTCTTTCGAAGTTTTTGGGATGCAACTTGCCATTCCTTATGAGGAGTAGTCGGTTGCTATTTCAGAGCGTAGTGACCTGCAATTAAGATCTCAGGTAGTACCTTTAGTAAGGTCGCAAGGTAGTCACCATAGTGTCGAGGAATCGACATGGGATCGCGAGGCTGACATGCGTGAAAAGTATCCGCATTTCTTCTTGTGAGGTATGCCTGAATTTTGGGGGCAAAATTCCCTCCTAAAGGGGGGAGTGAGTAACAACCCTCACTTTTGATAGCCTATTTTATATTTATTTACTAGGTGTAGTAATTAATTATAAAATGATGGATGTTGAGTAAATATTAATTTATTATGAAAAAGGTTAATATTTACTGAAATGTTGTATGATTACCTGATGAGTAGGTAAAAATATCCATGTTGTGATTTATTGTGTCATGAGAATTAAATGACATTTTGGCTTAATGAGAAACCGGAACTTAAAATGAGTTATAAAATTTCCAAATGATAATTTGGAGGGTGTAGTTAGTCCCGGTAGGTGCGAGACAGTCAAAATAAGTGCCATATTGTATTTTGGCATTTCGGGCATTTTTGACTGGTTATAGCTTAAATGTGTAGTGCGTACCATTTTATCGCGTATTAGCCACTTAAGTGGGCTTTTCAGATTTAAGCCACGTTTAAGTCCCCAACCCCATTTCTTTTCTTCCATTTCTTTTTCTAATTGAGCCCTAAAGAGATAGAGAGAGAGAGAAAGGAGAAAGAAGAGAACTTTGGAGAAAAGGGAGATTGGAGCTTGGATTGTTGCCTCCACCAAATCAAATCTGAATTTGCAAGATCAAGGCAAGTAACTTACTTGCTATAATGTGATTTAAGTGGATTTATTAGTATGATTTGTTGTGGATTGTTATGATTTAGTTTAGTTAGGGTTTTGTTAAATTATTTGGGTATTAACCCTTAGAGATTGATTTGGATGATAAATGTTGTTGATGATGGTACTTAGACATATTGTGGTGTATTAGTTCCATTAAATGTTATGGATTTGGTTGTTGGAAGAAGAAATAGGGAGGCTAGGTCTGTTATGGCCGATCGACCGCGGTTACCAGACCGGTCGATCGGGCCTTCAGAGGAGGGCACACTTCTTTCTTTCAAAGGCATGAAATTGAGGGCGCGGTCGACAGCGGGTCCCCTACCGATCGACCGGCTCATCCGAATTGAACTTTCTGCTTTTCTGCTAAGGCAAAAATTTGAGACGCGGTCGACCGCGATCTTGGGACCGGTCCCTTGTTTTCTCACCTAACTTCCTACTTTTGTTTTTAAACTCCTTTCTTCCCATAGGGACTTAGGACCCTTCTTGAATGAAGTAAACCTTGACTTTTAGAGTCCTAGTGGAGTTGGTTGGTGCCCTAATGTTGAATGGGTTTCACTTGGGGTTAAGTTCGGGGGAAAGGGTTGTCTTAAGTGATGTTGAGTCATCACTTCTCTTTGTGCATCCTAATAAGTGGATGGGGGTTAAATGCCCTAACTTGGAGACTTAGGGGCTTATCAAAGTTAGATGAACTTTGGGGATTAATAGGATCATAATGATCATTTGGAGAGTTGTTGGGACTGGTATATTTTTGGATTATTAATTAAAATATTCGATGGGAATATGGTTCGCATAAAATGAACCCAATTGGTTTAAGGATGATAGATTTCTCTATTATGGACCCGAACTATGTAAATTTTGACGGGTTCAAATAAAATGAACCCGGTTGTTTAATTACGCTAGGTTCGAATAAAAAGGACCAAACACATGGATATTGATAATGGAAACTTGGAAATGAAAATCAGATAAAATATGGTAAATGCTAATTTACTTAAACACACCTTTCTAAATGACATCATAAGGGAAGTTCGCGCGCTTGGTGATGCCCCCTGGCTAGTGAATGCAGGGTTGATATAGTCCTAGGACATATGCGGGGTTTTGTATATTTTCTGCGCTGGTTAGGGGATTCCGGGTGTGGTCCTGACTTTCCCGCAGGCATATGGCCGCTTCCCGACGTTGCGTTATGATCCCAGGTTGTCTTGTGTAGATAGGCCCTGGAAGATGATGGTCATTTAGGGGTGCGCCCAGTGGGGAAACTCGGAGGGGCGGTCTTAGAATCGTTATGTGTATATGAATATAACTTTTCTGCATCAAGTGGGACTTGATGGATATATGCCATAAAGAGCATGATACGTGCCATAAAGAGCACGGGAAATGAGATTAATAAGATATGTGCCATAAAGAGCACTTGATATTAATGATATTCCTATTAAGGAATGGAAAGATGTTATGGTAAGATAATTAACTTTGGAAGTTAATAAATGAAAGGAAATTATACCTTCTTATTGCAAACCAAACAAATGGCTTTTAATTCATATTAAGGAATGTAAGAAGGATATGGTAATTGGATTACTGAGTAAAGGTTTTAAATTTATATTACTTTCTTTTCTTTCTTTTATGTAGGCATTTCATTTCCATTTCATTTCATAATTAGTTGAAATGTCATTGTCATATTATCATCCTTATTTCTGAATAACTGTTCATTTCTATCATGCTTTTATTTCTTCTGGTAATCATATAGAACCCGTCCCTGACCGGTTTACTTTCCTTGTTGCATATATGATTGTATCTGCCCAGGTGCTCCACCGCAAGGACGCCCGTTTTGGTGTTCCCCTTCCTTTGCCTTCGACGAGCTGTAAGATTTTGCGGGTTATTACAGGACGTTGTATTAGACGCTTTCATTCTTGTTATTCTAGATAAGTCCGGGTCGTAACTCGGGCGAGTGGCCCAAACTTTGATATTCGATTAATGAATGTCTTATATAAGATATTATAGTGTTGTATGGTGTTCTTTGTAGCTGTGGGCCGACATCTTATTCGGTCCATTTGTTTACTATCGTTTTAGTGGTAATATATATATTCTTGTGGAATCACACTTGTTTATCAGATCGGGTTGTTTAAATTTAGTTTTCTTAACTTCCTATTTAAAATTTTACACATTTTGGCACCCCGTTTTCTGATATATTGGGTGGTTTTCCCGTATATTCAGTTTATTTTGTTGATGCTGAGGATGATATCTGTCCATGATTCCTGTTACGTTTGAGTATCGGGCTGGCCACCCCTTATCTCGAATCTCGGGTTGTCACAGTAGGTTAGCGCGGATTTTGGGGCGCTATGGAGATTGATTTTAGAGAGGATTGTTTGGGAAATATTTGTATTATTTTGATGTATAGAGCTTTGGAGATTTGTATTTTTTACGAGTTAGATAGTTGTAATTTTAGTTTGGGAGACTTATTGTAATTGAAGAGATTGAGATTAGTGGATTTATATTATTGTGGGTTTATTTAGATGCTCTATACCTTGTCACTTGTGAATTTGGATTTATTTTATTGCATTAGCGCTCCGTTCGCTCACCCCGGGCGGGCGGAGTGTTACAAATGGTATCAGAGCTTAGGTATACGGCAACCCTCGGGGCTTGAGTTTTGGGTTCATTGCGTGGTTAGCAATTTTTGGAGATAGAAAATTTTAGGTGATATTCGTGATAAGTTTCGAGATTAGAGGTGAGGAATTTATTTTTTGGAGACGAAATTATTTTTGGAGATTGTAAGTTTGATATTTTAGAGTTAGGCATTCGACGAATTTCGAGGGCGAAATTCCATTGTTAGTGGGGAAGTGTAACAACCCGCGTAATTTTGGGCTATTTTAATTAATTTCTGGAAAATGGACGAAAATAAAGTTTTTGATAAAATTAATTTTATTGCTCAAATATGTTGGTTATTATTTTTAAAGGCGATAATTTCAAACGGTTTCGAAATTGGAGTTAAAACGGATTTTAAAATTATTTTTAAATGTTTTTAACTCTTGGAGTTGTTTTGACTTCTAACTCTTCATTTCTTTGCCTTATTTAAAGGAGTCTTTTGGATTCCAACTCTTCATTTCTTTGCATTATAAAAGGAAGTCATGTGGAAGACTTTTAACATACTTTTAGCAGCAAATATATTTTATATTCCTTTTCTTTTTATATACACATTGGCCCTTGAGATTTGTGAGTTCCAACCTTAGATTAGAGGTGTTCTTGGGGCTATTTTGTTGGAGGCTCTTGGAGGAGTTTTTGTATATATTTTGTGTCGATCTTGAGGATGTGATCGTTGGTTTCTCATCATGGTTTGAGGTATGGGGTTTTACACAGTATGCTCCTTAAATCTCGAGAGTGTCGTTCTCTTTGAATTCTTGTTAATTGAACTCATATTTGAATTGATAAATTCATTAAAATCTGGAAAATAATTGTTGAAATTATTTTGATTCATGTGGTATCATTATATTGTTGATGAGCACGTTGTTATGAGATTTTAATATGGCATGGATGTTGGGCACCCGCCAAAATTCCTATTTCCCAGACTATGGCTTGATAAAGCATATACGGATGTGGTGAGGCCTGGTGACCCATTGATGTGTTATTGAGAAATTATATTGATAAATGCTTTGAAATTTATATTTCGATTTGAATATTCGTACTCGTATTGTTACGTTTTATTCATCGCTAACATATATTAGTTGAGCATCTTTCTTGTCCTATTGTGTACTTCCCCATATTTTCTTTTAGTGGCAGGTTAGCGCGGATTTTGGGGCGCTATGGAGATTGATTTTAGAGAGGATTGTTTGGGAAATATTTGTATTATTTTGATGTATAGAGATTTGGAGATTTGTATTTTTTTCGAATTAGATAGTTGTAATTTTAATTCGAGAGACTTGTTGTAATTGAAGAGATTGAGATTACTGGATTTATATTATTGTGGGTTTATTTAGATGCTCTATACCTTGTCACTTGTGGATTTGGATTTATTTTATCGCATTAGCGCTCCGTTCGCTCACCCCGGGCGGGCGGGGTGTTACAAATGGTATCAGAGCTTAGGTATACGGCAACCCTCGGGCCTTGAGTTTTGGGTTCATTGCGTGGTTAGCAATTTTTGGAGATAGAAAATTTTAGGTGATATTCATGATAAGTTTCGAGATTAGAGGTGAGGAATTTATTTTTTGGAGACAAAATTATTTTTGGAGATTGTAAGCCTGATATTTTAGAGTTAGGCATTCGGCGAATTTCGAGGGCGAAATTCCATTGTTAGTGGGGAAGTGTAACAACCCGCGTAATTTTGGGCTATTTTAATTAATTTCTGGAAAATGGACGAAAATAAAGTTTTTGATAAAATTAATTTTATTGCTCAAATATGTTGGTTATTATTTTTAAAGGCGATAATTTCAAACGGTTTCGAAATTGGAGTTAAAACGGATTTTAAAATTATTTTTAATTGTTTTTAACACTTGGAGTTGTTTTGACTTCCAACTCTTCATTTCTTTGCCTTATTTAAAGGAGTCTTTTGGATTCCAACTCTTCATTTCTTTGCATTATAAAAGGAAGTCGTGTGGAAGACTTTTAACATACTTTTAGCAGCAAATATATTTTATATTCCTTTTCTTTTTATATACACATTGGCCCTTGAGATTTGTGAGTTCCAACCTTAGATTAGAGGTGTTCTTGGGGCTATTTTGTTGGAGGTTCTTGGAGGAGTTTTTGTATATCTTTTGTGTCGATCTTGAGGATGTGATCGTTGGTTTCTCATCATGGTTTGAGGTATGGGGTTTTACACAGTATGCTCCTTAAATCTCGAGAGTGTCATTCTCTTTGAATTCTTGTTAATTGAACTCATATTTGAATTGATAAATTCATTAAAATCTGGAAAATAATTGTTGAAATTATTTTGATTCATGTGGTATCATTATATTGTTGATGAGCACGTTGTTATGAGATTTTAATATGGCATGGATGTTGGGCACCCGCCAAAATTCCTATTTCCCAGACTATGGCTTGATAAAGCATATACGGATGTGGTGAGGCCTGGTGACCCATTGATGTGTTATTGAGAAATTATATTGATAAATGCTTTGAGATTTGTATTTCGATTTGAATATTCGTACTCGTATTGTTACGTTTTATTCATCGCTAACATATATTAGTTGAGCATCTTTCTTGTCCTATTGTGTACTTCCCCATATTTTCTTTTAGTGGCAGGTTAGCGCGGATTTTGGGGCGCTATGGAGATTGATTTTAGAGAGGATTGTTTGGGAAATATTTGTATTATTTTGATGTATAGAGATTTGGAGATTTGTATTTTTTTCGAATTAGATAGTTGTAATTTTAATTCGAGAGACTTGTTGTAATTGAAGAGATTGAGATTACTGGATTTATATTATTGTGGGTTTATTTAGATGCTCTATACCTTGTCACTTGTGGATTTGGATTTATTTTATCGCATTAGCGCTCCGTTCGCTCACCCCGGGCTGGCGGGGTGTTACAAATGGTATCAGAGCTTAGGTATACGGCAACCCTCGGGCCTTGAGTTTTGGGTTCATTGCGTGGTTAGCAATTTTTGGAGATAGAAAATTTTAGGTGATATTCATGATAAGTTTCGAGATTAGAGGTGAGGAATTTATTTTTTGGAGACAAAATTATTTTTGGAGATTGTAAGCCTGATATTTTAGAGTTAGGCATTCGGCGAATTTCGAGGGCGAAATTCCATTGTTAGTGGGGAAGTGTAACAACCCGCGTAATTTTGGGCTATTTTAATTAATTTCTGGAAAATGGACGAAAATAAAGTTTTTGATAAAATTAATTTTATTGCTCAAATATGTTGGTTATTATTTTTAAAGGCGATAATTTCAAACGGTTTCGAAATTGGAGTTAAAACGGATTTTAAAATTATTTTTAATTGTTTTTAACACTTGGAGTTGTTTTGACTTCCAACTCTTCATTTCTTTGCCTTATTTAAAGGAGTCTTTTGGATTCCAACTCTTCATTTCTTTGCATTATAAAAGGAAGTCGTGTGGAAGACTTTTAACATACTTTTAGCAGCAAATATATTTTATATTCCTTTTCTTTTTATATACACATTGGCCCTTGAGATTTGTGAGTTCCAACCTTAGATTAGAGGTGTTCTTGGGGCTATTTTGTTGGAGGTTGTTGGAGTAGTTTTTGTATATATTTTGTGTTGACCTTGATGATGTGATAGTTGGTTTCTCATCATGGTTTGAGGTATGGGGTTTTACACAGTATGCTCCTTAAATCTCGAGAGTGTCATTCTCTTTGAATTCTTGTTAATTGAACTCATATTTGAATTGATAAATTCATTAAAATCTGGAAAATAATTGTTGAAATTATTTTGATTCATGTGGTATCATTATATTGTTGATGAGCACGTTGTCATGAGATTTTAATATGGCACGGATGTTGGGCACCCGCCAAAATTCCTGTTTCCCAGGCTATGGCTTTATAAAGCATATACGGATGTGGTGAGGCCTGGTGACCCATTGATGTGTTATTGAGAAATTATATTGATAAATGCATTGAGATTTGCATTTCGATTTGAATATTCGTACTCGTATTGTTACGTTTTATTCATCGCTAACATATATTAGTTGAGTATCTTTCTTGTCCTATTGTGTACTTCCCCATATTTTCTTTTAGTGGCAGGTTAGCGCGGATTTTGGGGCGCTATGGAGATTCATTTTAGAGAGGATTGTTTGGGAAGTATTTGTATTATTTTGATGTATAGAGATTTGGAGATTTGTATTTTTTTTGAGTTAGATAGTTGTAATTTTAATTCGAGAGACTTGTTGTAATTGAAGAGATTGAGAGTAGTGGTTTTATAATATTGTGGGTTTATTTAGATGCTCTATACCTTGTCACTTGTGGATTTGGATTTATTTTATCGCATTAGCGCTCCGTTCGCTCACCCCGGGCGGGCGGGGTGTTACAAATGGTATCAGTGCTTAGGTATACGGCAACCCAGGCTTGAGTTTTGGGTTCATTGCGTGGTTAGCAATTTTTTGAGATAGAAAATTTTAGGTGATATTCGTGATAAGTTTCGAGATTAGAGGTGAGGAATTTATTTTTTGGAGACGAAATTATTTTTGGAGATTGTAAGCCTGATATTTTAGAGTTAGGCATTCGGCGAATTTCGAGGGCGAAATTCCATTGTTAGTGGGGAAGTGTAACAACCCGCGTAATTTTGGGCTATTTTAATTAATTTCTGGAAAATGGACGAAAATAAAGTTTTTGATAAAATTAATTTTATTGCTCAAATATGTTGGTTATTATTTTTAAAGGCGATAATTTCAAACGGTTTCGAAATTGGAGTTAAAACGGATTTTAAAATTATTTTTAAATGTTTTTAACTCTTGGAGTTGTTTTGACTTCCAACTCTTCATTTCTTTGCCTTATTTAAAGGAGTCTTTTGGATTCCAACTCTTCATTTCTTTGCATTATAAAAGGAAGTCGTGTGCAATACTTTTAACATACTTTTGGCAGCAAATATATTTTATATTCCTTTTCTTTTTATATACACATTGGCCCTTGAGATTTGTGAGTTCCAACCTTAGATTAGAGGTGTTCTTGGGGCTATTTTGTTGGAGGTTCTTGGAGGAGTTTTTGTATATCTTTTGTGTTAATCTTGAGGATGTGATCTTTGGTTTCTCATCATGGTTTGAGGTATGGGGTTTTACACAGTATGCTCCTTAAATCTCGCGAGTGTCATTCTCTTTGAATTCTTGTTAATTGAACTCATATTTGAATTGATAAATTCATTGAAATCTGGAAAATAATTGTTGAAATTATTTTGATTCATGTGGTATCATTATATTGTTGATGAGCACGTTGTTATGAGATTTTAATATGGCACGGATGTTGGGCACCCGCCAAAATTCCTGTTTCCCGGGCTATGGCTTTATAAAGCATATACGGATGTGGTGAGGCCTGGTGACCCATTGATGTGTTATTGAGAAATTATATTGATAAATGCTTTGAGATTTGCATTTCGATTTGAATATTCGTACTCGTATTGTTACGTTTTATTCATCGCTAACATATATTAGTTGAGCATCTTTCTTGTCATATTGTGTACTTCCCCATATTTTCTTTTAGTGGCAGGTTAGCGCGGATTTTGGGGCGCTATGGAGATTGATTTTAGAGAGGATTGTATGGGAAATATTTTTATTATTTTGATGTATAGAGCTTTGAAGATTTGTATTTTTTTCGAGTTAGATAGTTGTAATTCTAATTCGAGAGACTTTTTGTAATTGAAGAGATTGAGAGTAGTGGATTTATAATATTGTGGGTTTATTTAGATGCTATATACCTTGTCACTTGTGGATTTCGATTTATTTTATCGCATTAGCGCTCTGTTCGCTCACCCCGGGCGGGCGGGGTGTTACAAATGGTATCAGAGCTTAGGTATACGGCAACCCTCGGGGCTTGAGTTTTGGGTTCATTGCGTGGTTAGCAATTTTTGGAGATAGAAAATTTTAGGTGATATTCGTGATAAGTTTCGAGATTAGAGGTGAGGAATTTATTTTTTGGAAACGAAATTATTTTTGGAGATTGTAAGCCTGATATGTTAGAGTTAGGCATTCGGTGAATTTCGAGGGCGAAATTCCATTGTTAGTGGGGAAGTGTAACAACCCACGTAATTTTGGGCTATTTTAATTAATTTCTGGAAAATCGACGAAAATAAAGTTTTTGATAAAATTAATTTTATTGCTCAAATATGTTGGTTATTATTTTTAAAGGCGATAATTTCAAACGGTTTCGAAATTAGAGTTAAAACGAATTTTAAAATTATTTTTAAATGTTTTTAACTCTTGGAGTTGTTTTGACTTCCAACTCTTCATTTCTTTGCCTTATTTAAAGGAGTCTTTTGGATTCCAAATATTCATTTGTTTGCATTATAAAATAAAGTCGTGGGCAAGACTTTTAGCATACTTTTGTCAAAAATTTTGGCAACAAATATATTTTATATTCCTTTTCTTTTTATATACACATTGGCCCTTGAGATTTGTGAGTTCCAACCTTAGATTAGAGGTGTTCTTGGGGCTATTTTGTTGGAGGTTCTTGGAGGAGTTTTTGTATATCTTTTGTGTTGATCTTGAGGATGTGATCGTTGGTTTCTCATCATGGTTTGAGGTATGGGGTTTTACACAGTATGCTCCTTAAATCTCGCGAGTGTCATTCTCTTTGAATTCTTGTTAATTGAACTCATATTTGAATTAATAAATTCATTGAAATCTGGAAAATAATTGTTGAAATTATTTTGATTCATGTGGTATCATTATATTGTTGATGAGCACGTTGTCATGAGATTTTAATATGGCACGGATGTTGGGCACCCGCCAAAATTCCTGTTTCCCGGGCTATGGCTTGATAAAGCATATACGGATGTGGTGAGGCCTGGTGACCCATTGATGTGTTATTGAGAAATTATATTGATAAATGCTTTGAGATTTGCATTTCGATTTGAATATTCGTACTCGTGTTGTTAGGTTTTATTCATCGCTAACATATATTAGTTGAGCATCTTTCTTGTCGTATTGTGTACTTCCCCATATTTTCTTTTAGTGGCAGGTTAGCGCGGATTTTGGGGCGCTATGGAGATTGATTTTAGAGAGGATTGTTTTGGAAATATTTGTATTATTTTGATGTATAGAGATTTGGAGATTTGTATTTTTTTCGAGTTAGATAGTTGTAATTTTAATTCGAGAGACTTGTTGTAATTGAAGAGATTGAGATTAGTGGATTTATATTATTGTGGGTTTATTTAGATGCTCTATACCTTGTCACTTGTGGATTTGGATTTATTTTATCGCATTAGCGCTCCGTTCGCTCTCCCCGGGAGGGCGGGGTGTTACACGAGGTTTATAAAAGAACATCAAATCCTCCATCAATCCTTTACAAGTTTAAGAATTTAAGTAAATGATCAAAATAGCCTCCCTTATAAAAAAAACACCCCGCCTTGACCAACACAACCGGAATCTCTACTCCTTCATGAAATCCTTATATTATTAGGAACCAGTCAAATTAATAAGATCATCCTTATAACAATACCAAGGATGGACGAGTATTCAATCACATTCAGCACAGTCATAGCATACCTTTGGTGCGTTGTTATGAATGAAACTAAGTAGGACATCTTAGACCCCAATGCCATATTTTGCACATCTCTCGTCCTTTTACATACCCCAACTTTATCAAATCTCTGGTCAAGAATATAACCAGTAAATCTAACCTTTTACCCCAATAAAATCCTTGTGAAAGAAAGCAAGAACCACTAAATAGGAACCAAGGTCGGAATTCCTCCTTTCTCCCAACGAAAAATCCAAATTACCATGGTGTGGTCGAAGGTAATCTTTCTTTTTTTAATATTTCTGCACATATATTATTTGATCCTGGATATACACATTCTTTCATTAGTCGTTCATGTATGACTCATCTGCTATTATCCTCTATTTCATTAGCTCACCCTTCCATATAGGAATGCCAATCGAAAAGATGGCCATTAAAGATAGAATTAGTAAATGTCACACTTTACATTTTAGAACTGGGATATTAATTGAGATTTTACAGTCCTCGATTTAACGGAGTTTGATTTAATAATAGGAATGGACATTTTATCCCCGAACTTTTCTTACATTAACTATCATTAAAAGACGATGACATTCAAACCACCCCATTAAACTCCATTTCATTTCCAAGGACAAAATCCCCACCGACCTCTACTTTTTCGGATAAGTTAAAAAGAAATATCCTCCCTTTCTAACATCTTGACCATATACCAAGATATGTTTCCCAAAGATTTACTCGAAATACCCCCACCTTAAGAAATTTATTTTTTCATCAATCTATTACCAAACTCCCCCTATCTGAATACCCCTTATCATATGGATCCTTTAGAATTGAGATAACATCGAACACAACTGGAAAACATGCCCAATAAAGGTTTTATATGCCCCAGTACATCACCTTGGGGAGCTCTAGTTTCATTCATGTGAAATAAAGATGCATATTTTTAGTTATGTATCGATTACTGAAAATTAAACCAACTGGCCATCGAAAATATATAGATAAGTGATTTGTTTAACCAATTACGAGGGTCAAAGATATTTTATAAGATTCATTTAAGATCGGGATATCACCAACTTTGTGTTAAGGAAGAAGGCATACCCAAAATAGCTTTCCGAACACGGTATGGTCATTTTGAATTATTAGTCATGTGTTTTTTAGTAACCGGTTCCCCCGCTACTTTCATGGAACTAATTCAAAGAATACTTCACCCGTTCCTAGATAAGTTTATGATCTTATTTATTAATGACAAATTAATTTATTCCAAGATCATCAGAAAAGAACATGAAAAGCACCTATGTATAGTGTTGGAAACCCTTAACAAACATAAGCTTTACACAAAACAGAGTAAATGCGATTACCTCATGAAAGAGGTGAAGTTCCTTAGAGATTTAGTCACTGAAGTAAGTATAGATCTAGACCCAACAAAAACCAGATCAGTACGTGAATGGCCTCAACCCATCACCATTACTAAACTACATAGCTTTCTAGGACATATCGGATATTATCGATGCTTTGTTGAAGGATTTTTTCGAATTTCCCTACCATTAAAGACGTTGACTCGAAAGGTTGTTCGACTGATATGGACCTCCGAATGAAAACAAGCCTTTTGTACCTTAAAGGAAATATTAACCACCAACCCTATCCTCACCATTCCTTCAACTAATAGCAGGTACAATGTTTATACCGATGCTTATTTATAAGGACTCAGTTGTGTATTGATGAAACAAGGGAAAGTAATTGAGTACGGATCACAACAATTGGACATTCTTGAGCGTAACTATCTAGTACATGACTTGAAATTAGGAACAATAGTCTTTTCCCTAAAAATTAGGAGATGTTACCTATATAGAGAAGAATTTTAAGTATTTTTATATCATAAGAGTCTTGAGTACATCTTCACATAAAAGAATCTCAACCTTTGACAAAGATGATGGATAAATTCTTAGAGGATTGTAAATTTAACTTACTCTACCATCTCGAAAAAGGTAATGTAGTAGTTGATGCCCTAAGCTGTAAAGCCTAAGGAAGCCTCCATAGTATGTTTGTATTCTTAGAAACCACTAGAAATTACAATCTTCAATGAGACACCTCTAAGACCCAAATTATTCTATAAACATTGTTGTTTACCCCATTTGGCATAACAAAATCATTCACCTCCAAGAAGAGGATGAATTTTGTAAGAACACGTTTTCTATGATTATTCATAGCATAACTTTAGGCTATTTTGGCGTATCCCATTACAAATCTTCACCCACCAATAAAATGAACCGAATTCAAGCATCTTCAAGTTTGAAGACTTTCTGACATCCCGATGAGGTATAAAACAATTTAGAGTTTGAATTAATTTACATAATAATGTTTGGGATGTTTTATTTTTTATTAAAACGAATAGGAACTTTTTGGGCAGAGTTTTAAAAAATAAAAGAAATTCATTTATGTCGTTTAAACGATATTGGAAAGTCGTTAGATGTTTAAAGCTTGGATAGATTTTGGCTCAAACGACATGCTACATGGTTATTTTTATTTAGGTCGTTAGTAGAGAGATGAGATCTCGTTCGAACGACATCTCTATTTCGTTAGAACGACCAACTTAACTCGTCCAAATGATGCACCGCCTTAATTTTTGTATAAATACCTGTTTCGTAATTTAGATATTTAAGACGTTTGACATAACTTTTTATGTATATCTTTTGCAAAAGTTGACTTTTTTAATTCATAAGAAAACATCCTTGAATATTATTATTGTTAATTAGTTTAGAACTCTAAAAAGTTTTGTATATTTGCCTGCACCTTTTGTGGAGAGGATATGCATTGCTGAATTGTGATACCTGCGGGGATTCACTCCTGAAGACGATGGATGAAACTAATGGAGGGTTGTGGTCCATTGTGATTCTTGAGGGAATCATTATTTATTTGAAGACTGCGACCTTTGTGAGTTCTTGAGGTAATTCATTATTTTATTTCACTTGTAGGTTTGTAAGTTGCGATTTTCACATTATTAGTGGATTGAAAAGTTTTTTCCATGCGAGAATTTTTTCCTAAAACATGGCCTTATTGTATTTTCTTGTTTAATTTATCCGTTTTATCACCATAGCTACATGATTAGGATGAAAGCATAAAATTTATTTAAAATTGGCTTCTATATATAAAATTTGTATTGCAATTTTTGTTGGTTTCCACCCTTGGGATTATTTTTCCTTTACAAATTGGTATCAAAGCTTTCCTCGCTTTTACAAATTGCTATCAAAGCTTCCCTACGTTTACAAATTGGCATCAGACCTTTCCTCACTTTTACAAAGTGGTTTGCTCGTACATCTACGTGCTCTCGTGTTTTTTGTACTTGAATTTATTTTACTTGTTTATATCACTAGATGCATGTTTAGGGATTAAAGAAGATAAAATTAGCTTAATTGATATTTGTTCACAAAATTGCTGCACAATAAAATTGAAAAATGGTTTTGAAAATAATAATTATTTTCACTTAAAGGACACACACAAAGGTCATTTTTTTTGTTTACCACCCTGCGATTTTCGCGTTTTGAATTTTTTGCATTCCCGGAAGGAAAAACTTTGAAACAGCCTCCCTGAAAAATATTGGACTTTAGACCTCGAGCATGGATTAAAATTCAGAAATCGAGCATGTGTTCCTATCATAGCCACATTAAGGGAAGAAATCTTGCAATAAGCTCACTATTCTGAATTTATGATTCACCATAGAAGCACCAAAATATATCAAACCCTCAAGCAACATTATGGGTGGCCCAGTATAAAAATGATATTGTACACTTCGTAGTAAAGTCTCTAACGTGACAACAAGTGAAAATTGAACATCAACACACCAATGATTTACTACAACCACACCCCAACCCATAATGGAAATGGTATCATATAACCATGGACTTCCTCAGTGCATTGACCCAAACTTCTCAAGGATAGAACACGATATGGGTTATCATCGATCATCTTACAAAATCTTCTCGTTTTCTACCAACCAGATCCATCGATTCCTTTCAATGACTAAGTGAATTTTACATCAAGGAAATTAATATAATTCATGGTGTATCTATTTCCAATGTATTCGAGTGAGACCCCAGATTTATTGGAAGATTTTGGCAAGCCTTTCAAACCTCCTTAGGAACTAAGTTCTACTTAAGCACTGCTTTTCCTTCTCAGACCGATGGACAATCCGAACGAGTGATATAAACTCTTGAAGATATTCTACCAGCCTTCACATTATATTTTCCCAGTTCATGGAATAATAATCATTCCTTAATCAAATTCTCCCACAATAACATTTATCAGACCAGCATTCAAATCGCTCCCTATAAATCCTTGTACAGACGACCCTGTCGGTCGTTCTTATATTGGAATGAATTAGGAGAAAATCACACATGCAGACCCGATATCATCATCGAACCCACCAAAAAAAAATTCCTTATTCGGTAAATAATACATTTAGCCCAGAGTTGACAAAAGAGATACACCGACAGTCGCCGATAGCCTTTAGAATTCTGAATCAATAACCAAATGTTTGTACAAATATCTCCAATGAAGGGGATAATTTGATTTGGAAAAAGAGGGAAATTTTCAACTCGCTACGCTGGTCCCTTTAGAATCATAGTATCTACTGGACTAGTAGCATATCGTCTAGAATTATCTCTTGAACTATACAATCTCCATGACGTATTTCATGTTTTGAAATTGCGAAAATATATCTCTGAGGAAAGGATATGTTAGTTTAATTAAGCCAATAATTTGAGGAAATTCCTATTCAGATTATTGAATGACAAGAAAAGGGTCTTCGACATAAAACCATCCCATTAGTGAAAGTTCTTTGGCAACACCACGGATCTATAGAAACAACATAGGAAATATAGGACATTATCAGAGAACAATACCCCGCGCTTTTCTAGGTAATTTCGAGTACGAAATTTTTTTTAGGTGGAAATAATGCAATAAACCAATCTAAATATACCTTTAGTCCCTTTAGAAGATAATAATTCCAAATAAACCCTAGATTTTTAACAAATTACCAAAATACCCCTAAAGAAAGAATTAAGTTAACTTACACTTTTATAAACCAATTAAAACCCCACTTCCATTCAAAGTTTAACCAAATGGATTTATTTTCTAGGGATATCAAAACCAAATCTATTAAGTTTGAATAATTTCACATAATCCCTAACTTTCATTAAGTAACTTTAAAGCCCTTAATTCTATACAAAACCTATCCAATTACCTAAACTAAAATCCAAACTTATTTAAACTTAATCCCTTGATGACATGGGCCTAGCTGGAGATGAAGCGAAAAGTTACCATATGGTTATGTTTTTATTAGGATAAAGTTTTTGTAAGTAGCTTTTGTTAATAATATTTTTTTCATATTTTTTCTATTGAAATAAAGGTTGGTGGTAGCATGCAAAATTACGACGACTTGTTAAAAAAATTTCCCACATCAAATGAGAGCATGTAGATATATCCTTCCTGAAATTAAGTTTGAAAGCATGGCATGCATTTATTTCCTCATTTTATCTATCGATGTGAGTTTTTTAATAAAAATTTGGTTTTGAAACTTTTTTTTATTATGATTTGTACTAAACTATTTAAATCCTTCTATAATCAATTAACTAATATAGTTGACGTTTTGAGTAGCAACAAAAAACCATATATGAGTTTGCCCTAGGTTCTTGACAAAATGCCAGAGTGAGTAGTTCATTAATTTTTTATCTTCCTTTATCCCTCTGCGTGTCATCTTCATAGGTTGGCTAAGTGGAAAAATATATTGAATGAATTTTATTAGTTTGATAATAATTCAAACAGTTGTGTACGGTGTAACTTTTTAATATTATCTATATTATGTGGACTTTTTGAATGATCGATGAGAAAGGGAGAAGTCCATGCTTCGTATGAATGTACGATGTTTCTATACTTATATGTTTATTTTTTTCTCTTGGATACCATATAATGATGTTTCATTTTTTTAGCAAACAAAGGTATTATATGTTTAGCTTTGGTTTTGTAAACTCATATTTTGGCTATTGAGCTGTGAAACGGTGACGCGAGAACTTCAAAATGTCATTTTTTTTTAGGTAAACTCTCTCTTTCTCTTAGATTATTTTAATGGTTAAAAAGGTCTAATTGTTCCTTGACACACGTATATATTTTTATGGTTAAAAGGGTTTAATTGTTCCTTAGAAATTATTTCGAATATTTGTCTACTAAGTCTCATTTTGTCTTATTTTAGGCTACTATTTCAGTAATTTTGATTTTTGTTTGGGTTGTTATAGCAAAATTGGGAGATATTTTCTTTGATCCTATTAGATATATCATGGCCATTACTTTGTTTTCTTCCAAGTTAGTTATTAGGCTCTTATGTATTAGTGACAAATAGAGCTTTCACTAGCCTGGTTACTTTTCCTAGGAATGTTCTAATGTTACAAATAATAGTGGGACTAATTGCATATGTAGACCATGTACCTTGTGTTGGTGGAGAGATCTGGAGAAGATGATGCGCTTTCTTTCATGAAATAATAGTGAGACAAATTAGTTGTTTCTATTGTTTACGAAGGTCAACTCTTAACCAATATTAAACCTATATATACATTTATTTAATTAATGCTAGAGCTAATAAAACCCATATTCACCTTGATAACATGGCTATAATTTGTAAATATTAAGACTTAGGCTTGAAAACATGTTGTTGAAGGATAAAAAGGAAAAACAACCAAAAAATGACTTAAAATAAGCACAAATGACTCACATGGGATGAATTTAACTCATAAGAATTGACCATGACCTCGCAGGATACCTAGTTTGAGAATATGATGTTGCAAATCTCTTAACTTAGGATTAAAAAAAATTCCTTTAAAGGGAAAAAATGCAGAACAACCCCCGAACATATCGAAAAGAGTTACGAACACCTCGCAGGGGACCAACGTATCTCGTAGGAACTGACATTTCCCTCACGGTACTCCCGATTTTAATATAAGATGATCACTACACAAAAACTGCCAACTTGTCATGGTCAAAAACCTTGACAAGTGAAACTTGTCATGGTCTTTGATCGTGACAAGTTCGGAAGTGACAAATGACCTTGTCACAAACTTATCACGGTGTAAAACTATGACAAGTTCATTAAAGTTGTCACGATCTTTGACTTTTACAAGTTTGTCAGGGTAAATAATCGTGACAAGTCCATGACAAAAACTTACACTTATCACGGTTAAGGTCCATGATAAAAATCTCGTATGGGACAAATATAACTCATAGGAACTAATCGTATAGTTACAAGACTCCCAATTTAAGAATCTGATAATAATTTACAAATTGAAGACTTAGTCTTGAAAACATTCCGTTAAAGGGAGAAAATACAAACCAACCAACCAACAGTCCGAAAAGAGGCACAAACACCTTATACGGTAGAAATGTTACTCGTAGGTACTGATTGTATCCTCATGGAACTTCTAATTTGAGAATATATTATGATAATTTGGAAATCTCTTGACATATGCTTAAAACATGCGATTAAAGGATAAAAATCCAAAATATTCCCCTAACAGCTCGAAAAGAGACACAAACACCTCACACAGGACAATGTAATTCATAGGAATTGAATGTGTCCTCATGGGACTTCCAGTTTGAGAATTTGATGATAGTTTGAAAATCTCTTGAATTAGGGTTAAAAATATGTCGTTAACGACCAAAATGCAAAATAACCACCGGATAACCCAAAAAGTTATGAATACCTCGCACGGGATCAATGTAACTCTAGGAATTGAACATGCACTCACAGTACTCCTAGTTTGAGCATATGAAAATCTCTAAATTAGGCTTGAAAACATGTTGTTAAAGGGAAAAACCCAAAAAATCAACAAATGAACTGAAAAGAGACATGAACACCCCAAACGTGACCATTTTGACTCGTAAGAACCAGTTGTGTTCTCACAGGACTCCAAATTTGAGAATATGATGAAAATTTTCAAATTTTAAGACTTACACTTAAAAACATGTCATTGAAGTTATAAAATGCAAAACAACCCCCGACGGCCGTATAAGAGGCATTTGTATCTCGCACGGGACTAATATAACTCTTAGGAACTGACCGCGTCCTAGGGACTCCCAATTTGAGAATATGATGATAATATGAAAATCTCGAGACTTGGGAGTAAAAACATTCCATTAAAGGGAAAAATTCAAAACAACCATGGCCCGAAAAGAGGAAATAACACCTCGCACGGGAGTAACGTAACTCTTAGGAACTCATCATGTCCTCGCAGGACTCTCGGTTTTAGAATATCATAATATTTTCCAAATCCTAAGATTTAGGCTTGAAAAATTAAAAATACACCATTTTATTTGGCTCAATTTTGAGATAAATCATGTTTGTTTATCCCTTGATGATTCATGTTTTTGTCTTGGCGAAAAAAATATTTTTTTTATAATTTTAAAAGGATTAATTACAAAAAAGACCCTCAAACATTTTTTAATATACTCTTAGTCCAAATTTTTTATTTTGTTCCAAAAAGTCCCTCAAACACCCATTTAACCAATATTCTCCTATTTTTGAAGGTCCGCGTTAGCGGTATTTCTGCCCCACCTTCCCCACTCCCCCCGCCCCCACCCCACCCCAATCAGAGCGCCTTTTTTTTAGTATTTTTTTTTGTGGTGAGGGAGTTTTTGGACAAAATACAAAGTCTTGGACTAAATGTGTAGTAAGAAATGTTCAAGGGACTATTTGTTCGATGCCCCATTTTGAAAACCCGTTTTGACAATTTTATTTCTATGTATTAATATGTAAACTTTTGTAAAAACATTGTTTATATGTATTTTTTACTCAAATAATTTTTATTTTACATTTTATTACGTTTATTTATTTTCAAGATTGTTTTAATTATTTTTATATACTTTATATAATTTTTTGGGATTTTAAAAAGAGTTAAATTAACATTTGATAAAATATTTTTTGTTTAATATGAAAATTTAAGACGATATCAAAACGACAACATTTTAAGGATTTATAGTCATGTATGTGGAGACCCGTATGAGTTTTATTGCGCCAATCAACATCGGACTCTAACTCGCGTGGTTTAATCAGGAATGAGCATACATGAGTTCTGATACTCGGCCGTTTTGTCCTCTGCATAATGTTCACATTGAGAATACTATGTGATATTGATGAAATAGAATTCACAAATTCCAATTGTAAACTTATTTAACTAGACTTAATTTTTAAACCAATTTAATTCATCCCTAAACCATACAACTATGTGGGTAAAATCAAACCAACATAAATAAATTGCTGACACATAGATTTCAGGAAAAAAAATCAAAAAGGGAAAACCTTTTTATTTAGCTTAATAATACTCACAACGATTACAAGCGAAATCTGCAATGAATATCCACAGATACCCATAAGACCATATAGTTCTGAATCAACAATGAAACAACCTCAGAAGATCCACAAAGACACGCAGTCCAATCAGCTAAGAACACCCATGAGTACTCCTTATGACACGCAGTCAACGTCAGGCCATTACCTCCCTAAAGTGGCACCTGAATCAGCAGTAGGTTATCCTCCCTACAAGAGAAATTCTAGCAAAGACGTATCTCGGGTTAAAAAACAATTCACTATAGCATTTGGGATTCTTGTGAATTGAAAAACAAAACATTGAACCCTCTGCTGTTTTGCAGTTTGTGCAAAATGAAAATCATCACATCTTCTTAACGAAAAAAGACTCATTTAACACGCTTTATATCAAAAACTTGAGTCGACGCATCGCTCAAATAAAGTCCTAAAGTGGCTCGAACGAAGCCACGTGTCATTTGAACGACATCATACGAGATGGCAATGTTGTTTGAATGACAGACATATGTTGCTCGAACGACAGAGAGAAAAATATATTTTTTTTTTATTTCAAAAATCCACCTCAACACTTAGAAAAATATTTTGACGAAAAACAACGCCTCAATATTTAAAAAATATTTTAGAAAATTTTTCCAATCATTTAAATGAACTGTAAAGTAATCAAAACAGAGCCTTACTAAAATTAATCTCATTAGAGGCTTGATTGTTGAAGAACATTATATTTTCGGATCCGTCTTCATGTATCTTCAAACTTGAACCTTTTCTTTAACGATTTGTATCGGTATACAACATACCCTAATATAAATAGGACTTATAAAATATGTCCTTTCAAATCTTCCCCTATGTCAATGCCGGTACAAAATAAAAACATCTGAATTACCAAATCAAAATGCCTATACAAATCTAATACCCTTCCATGATCCCAAAACTGAATCGGTACTAAAAATGCAAGTTAAAAACTTTTGTTCAAAAAGCTTTAAATCTTCAAGCTTTTCTCATCGGGGTGTGCAACATATGATCATCAATCTTTGTTCCAACACACATGAGACAAAGCAAATACCTTTGTGACGTATAGAGTTTGAAATAAGATAAACTTAAATCAAACAAAACTCAAATCTCAATTCTCCCCTATAATTAAAATTCCCCCATAAAATCATAATTTATTTAATCTCCCACTTTTTATTTTTTCGAAATAGAAAAGGAAAAAAAACATAGAGTTTAATGATAAGCAAAGCAAACAACTACTGATATGACAAATATAGTACCCCAGCCGCAAAAGTTATGAAAGGCATGCACCAAAGCCCTCACACTGCGACATGTAAAAAAGGTTGCTTCTAATATGGGTCGCGGCCTTGCTTAACACGGGGTGAGGCACCCATCCTATCTACCTATATCGTCGCATCCCTCTCCTTCACAGCTTCTCCACACTGTCACCTACTCAGGGAATATGTCACAACATATACACGTCCTATAAATAGAGGTCCACACCTCGAGATAGGGGGTTCCGGGTTCAAATTCTGGTGCTGATCCCTAGATCCTAGACCACTACACTTGTCGATGCACTACCAAATTCTCTACATAGCCCCAATACGTCTTGGGAGATACTTATCTATCTCGTAGTCATTTATCCGGCTCACCCAAAATCACTACAAACATGTACTCTTCTCTCTCATCTACATTATACACCTATTACGGCATTGTAAAATTGTATTACAATGCATATATAATGACAGCATGTAAATAATGTGGACGTAGGCTCATTTTAATAGACGAACCACTCTATATATTATGTTTTGTCTCTTTACTTGCTTTATATCTATTTTATACTTGATATGTTGATATGGGAACGACATGTGTCCGATTTCTCGTATCAACAATCTGGCATCGTCTGTGGGAAACGAGGTATTTCAATCTTGTTTCTATATATTTTGAGTTCTTAACACCTTATTTCATTCGTGGGGATCCTTTGGGTCATCATCTCATGGGTGAATTTTGGTTTTTGAGATCATATTTTGTATATACATCCTTAAATGGGCATCGCATATATTCAGATCAGTCCATGGGTCTCCTTTTTATGACCTTAGATGTATTTTATATACCCCAATGATGTTACCTCACCTAGATAGCACTAAAAAATACAAAAGGCGACACCTTGCAAAGGTGGGTAACTAGGGATGAGTTTTATTTGCTCATTTTCTACTTTCTCAGCCTATGATGCAGGATTTTCTACCATGGTTATGCCATTTTTCGAGAAATTGAGGATTGATCTGCCCCCAGTAGACCCATGGTAGGATTTTTTTTCATGATTGCTAAATGGTGTGAACCTAGCTTTGAGGGTCACTAGAATCAAATCATGCAGCAGAAAGCAGGATACGGCCTGTCAAGAAAGGGCTTGAGTGTCGCAGCCCTTATGGATAATGCTGCATAACTATATTTCATCACGTGAGTGGACATGGTAAAATTATCCTTGGATTCAATTCTGGTACTCCCTTGGAGAGGCCACGACAGTGACTTCACATGCTCAGCATTCCACGACCATAGTAGTATAACTTGACAAATTTCCAGTCTACCCCCTTGTTACTATACATGGCTTATTTCTTTATATTTCTTGCACTACTCACTCCTGCTAGTTTTGTCTTAGAATATATATATATATTAAGGACTAACAAAGAAGAAGTGGAAAAAGAGTCTAGTCAAAGTGCAGAGATGAAGGATGAAACTGTGAAATTGCATAACCACCTCAACCACCTGATAATAGTCACGCCTCACTCCAGACTCAGGTTAATTTTTTTACCCAAGCTTTACTTATGCTGGAGGCCCAGGGTTGTTGTTCCAACCATCACTGTCGTAGCCGCAGAAGACACAACCCTAGAGGTAGCAGACAAGAACCAAAGGAGGAAGGTGGAGAAGGTGGAGACAGCCTATGAGTCCAACACCCCATTTCTTTATAAGGTTAAAGATATCTTTGAATTCATAAGGGAGGACAAATTACTAAAATGGCCAAAAAAGATGAAGTCTCTTTCCCACAAAAGGAACAGGGCTCATTGGTGCAAATTTCATCAAGACCATGGTCATGACACAAGTAAATGTTTTGTGCTGAAAGATGAAATTAAAGTGCTCGTAAGGAAGGTAATGCTCCAGCGATTCCTGAAGGATGCATAAAGGATACAACTTAATCTGACAGGCCACATACCTCATATATGCCTATGTTTATGTTTTCTCTGTGAAACGATGTATTTGAATAGTTCCTTTTTCAACCTAGTATTTTCCTAACAAGGTCATGAATATATGAATATATGAAATTAGGCTTACTTTTCCATATCTTGATTTCTTTATTTCATTATCAGTTGTCTCATAAAAATCCTTTTGTCTTAAACAGATTATGAAAGGAGATAACATATTATCTCAGGAATAATTATATTAATTGGCACACGACGTGCCTCATAATGCCTAAGCACTTGATATTTACAATCGTAAGGACAACATTCGAAAGTATTCAAGGATTCAAAGATCTCTTATTAGCCACGGGGGCTATTAATGCCCATTCATGACACCCGAGATGCAGGAATTGGCTTGGGGAAGCCCCATAATACCCAGCTTGGGAAGGATTTATATATATATATATATATATATATATATATATATCCAAATTTAGCTTCGGGAAGCTTTATAATACCTAGCCTTGGGAGGCCTGATAATAACCCGATCAAAGCGACTAAGAGAAGCTACGCAAGTAGTTTCACGATAAAGCAACTAAAGGAAGCCATGGAAGATGTCCCATGCAGTTAAAGAGACTAAAGGTGTTGTGGTACTAGCATACAAAATCATACGAAAACTACAAATAATATATGGTTGCAGAACAACATTAATTCCAAAGGAATGATTGCTAAAATGCCACGGAAGGATAGCAGCCCAGCCGTAGCTCAATGGCAACTCAATCTCTATTCATCAAGACTTAAAAAATTGGGGGAAAATAAGGGCAAATAAGTTAAGCCACAACCCCAAAGACATTTTCCTTTGGCACTGTGACTTGAGGGATGATATGAACAAATATAAAATGAAAAATATGAAAAATCTCAAGGAAAAACATAACAGGCCCAACCTATTTCAAGGAGTCCTTTATATGGTGCTACCGCGGCCTTATGTCCACAAAGGAGAGGAATAAACAAAGCATAGCAATTAAAAAAGAAAAAATCATTCAAATTAGAGATAAAGGCCGCAACCATGATTAAGGGAGGTCAAAATAATCAGTCAGACAATGATAAGAGGCCATAGCCTTAAGTATGGAGTTTCATAAATGTTAAAGGGTCGCATCCCTGTGTACATTACAAAAGGAAACAAAAAAAATAAATCTTAAAGTCTAGGAGGCAGCATCGTCTTCATCATCTCCATCTTCATCCTCCGCAACTATCCCCGTTTCCTCGTCCTCAGTTGCGGCCTCCTCCAACTGCTTCTTGGCCCCCTCCTCTGTAGTAACCCTTATCTCGGCTACACAGGTATTGTGTTCAGCATCACCAAGACCCCAAGACATGATTTGGTCCTTGGCATCTGGAAAGTTCTTGGTGACCTTATATCTTAATTCCTGGTAATCATGGATGTATGCCTTATTATTCGTGAGGAAGAAGTCCATGGACTTTTTATATGCATCCACATCAGATTTGATAGCTTGATTGAGGGTTGCGAAATGAGACTCCTCCATATTCTTGATGGTTCCGGCATGCTCAGTCTCCATTTGGCTGTATTTCTCCTCAAATTCCTTCAATTGGGTCTCAAGACTAGAGGCATGTTTAATGGCATCTACATCCTTAGCTTGTTCAGTTTTAAAAGACACTGCAGTAGTTGTCAATTTTTCTTTCTCGTCATTCTTGGCCTTGATAGAAGTCTCATGGTCCATCTGGATAGCCTGGAGTGTTGTGACAGCAAATTTCTTTCCAGCCTTAAAAGATAATTCCCGGAACTCTCTAGGTCACTTGCATGCACCCTCTCAGCGACCTCTTTTATCTTGTACAACCCTTTGTACTTTAGCCTTTGGGACATCACAACGTCCGCGAACTGAAAAGACATTGAATGTTAGAAACAAAATATGAGCTACAAAAAAAATATTGAAAAAGAAAAGTTGTCTTTACCCTCAGCAGGCTGTGGAGGGAATATTCTTGTAGGTGCTCATGATCCTCCTTCACCAGACGGTCCAAGTCCATATGGGTAGCAACCTTATGAATCCTGTGGACTGCCCTAGAAGTTACATCCCAGGATAATCGTGGGTCTAGTCTCTGTAATTGAGGTCGCGGGAGGCCATCAAGGCCAACACTAGCACAACTTTAGGAAGGTGCTAAGTTGGCATTAACAACCATTATTATTGGAGGAGGGGGAGAATTGGTGGTGGTAAATTGAGAGACTCTATGACCATGTTATAACTCAAATTCAGTTGGCATTAAGCCTAGTGCATCCAAGTGGTTGCCGATGGCATCATCATACTGGGCCTCAGGCCTTTCTTGGGCTGCAAACTCCTCAACTTCCACAGTTGGCACGACAAGAGTTGTTTGGGTTTCCATATTAGCTGCGACAGGACATTTAGACTTGGTTCTTCTTCTCTTTTTTCCTTGTCTATCTTCATTATTGAGGCCAGCCACATCCTTATCCATCTCAGCTAATTGAGATACCAAGAGCTCTCTCTCTATCTCCTCACCTAAAAAAGCAATAAAATCAAAAATTGAAGATTCAAAGGTAACTACCGCGGCTTGAATAAAGATATGGTATTATTAACTTTTGCAACCATCATTTTTGGTAAGGATTTGTTGGGGAAGTATCCTACCTTAAAAATTGAAGTAGAAGTCACTAAAGTGCTGAAGCTTTTATCCTTAGCACTTTTGGCCGCAACCCTTCCTACTCTTCTCTCTTGTCACTCACTGAGGTCTAATTATTAAGGGCTTCATAAGAGGTCAATATTAGTGTAACACGATAAAAAATAAGGAAAATGCAAACTAAAAAATAAGATGAGGCATGTTTTTAAAGGCTGCAACCTTATATACCTAGCTTGAATGCCCGTCGCCACTGCCACGACATCCTATGTGATTTATCTCTCTCTGACTCTTCTAGATGGATCTCCCACCCTTTTTGATAAATCTAAAAATATTTTTCCTTCCAGTTCTTTACACTGGAAGGTATTCCTATATACAGTGTCTCATGATTTTTGCAAAGGGAAAAGTGGTAATACCAAGAAAACTTTATGGAGTTCTCCTTTGGTCTGTAAAAATAGAAGAACTCCGCGGGAGTGATATCCCTTTTGAACTTTTTCTTCCAAAGCACTACAGATGCAAGAATTTCCCTTCAACCGTTGGGATTAAATTGGGCTGGGTGTAACTTAATTTCACTAAAGATTTTCCTAATTGGTACTAGCATAGGCAGTCGCAACCCCTATATGAAAGCATGGAGGGGGAAGCAGACCCCATCGTCAATAATTACATATAATGGCATCTACTCCGCGAAAGGTGATGAGAAAATTACATTGTCTGGAAACTCAAAATCCTAAGAAACTTGTTTGACCCATTCCTCAGTCATGATACTACATACATTTAAGGCTGCAGGGGTCTCTTTACTCTATTAGATGAGCCTAAAGGTGCATCCGTGGCCTTCAAAGTCCCAACTATTGCTGCCTCATGATCAATGGGATGGTTACTGAAGTTGGTTTCTTCTTCCATTTCCACAACCTCAGTATTCTACATACTATTAGAGTCTGCAAAGTCAAAGTCTAGAACGATGCAATTTGGGCAATATTTGAGCAGGTAAGGTCCAAATGTCTTTAAAGGACGCACAAATGGGATTTTAGAAAGAGAAACCCCAAAATGTGTATTCCAAAAGTCCTTCAGAATTTCATTAAGATTCCAACTCATATGGCTACAGAAAGACCTAAAAAGCAGATGAATTCGCGGTTAGGTCCCGTAGCTAATATGGTCAGAGAAACCTCTTAGAGGCTGTGGCAAGAACAACAAAACAAAAGTTTGAAAGCTAAAATGGAAATTTTAATGATTACAACCAATTACACTAAGTTTTAGCCTTAGAATCCTAATGATCAAGGTATATGCTGTGGCATGTTATTTGATTGGGAAACGAAACATTAAACATGTCTCTATATGCCGCAGTCTTGCAGTTCAGTGGCAAAAGGGCTCCGGACAACTAGCTTAAAGCTAAGACCCAAAGTTAAAGGTACTTATCATTGTAGTATGGACGTGTTGCTGTGGCAAAATAGCCAAGATTATGCTAACTACCATGGACAAATTCATAAACAGCTTAAAAATGAAAATTCTCTAGTCTAAACATGGAAACCCTAGAATTTGAATGGTTTGCTCAAGATCACAAAGAACATCAAGAACATGGTTAGTATGTTTTCAATCTACGAAATCATAAGACAACAAATTTGGTTTAAACCCAAGATCATACACATGTAAAAGGGATTTAAAAGGCCTAAAAATCTAAAAAGCCAAGAATTTTCATTTACTGAGTCGTCATGGATATTAATAGTTTATTTCATTGACTAAAGATTGATTCAATTCAAAACCAATTATCTATTATAATCCAGATAAATAAATGGATTCAACAAGAGTGGTGGATTCAAATCGTTCATTTTATAAGCAGAAATCAAGAAAAGTCAACCAAGATGGAATTATAGAGCTATTGAGGATGTTCTGGTTTAAAAATCACCTAAAAATTGATGGGAATCGGCTGCTCATCCTCTTACAGTCACTGGACGCTACCTGATGCTCGTCGAAAAACTCAAAGGATGAACTGGAAAGGATTTTCTCTTGATTTTCTCTCAAGGAATTGGAAAGCATAATGAATGCCACATCCAGATACATTTATATAACAGGGCGCGAGAAGACGAAGGGTCATTTTTGAAATAGCCATCGCAGAGATAATACGTCGCGGAAGTTAAGCATCAAGACGCAGCACCAAGTCACCCTTTGACACTACGACATGGGGGATTATTGATATGAAAAATATAGTATCCCTACCGCGGAAGTTATGAAAGTCATGAACCAAAGTACTCATGTCGTGGAATATAAGAGGTTGCTTCTAATATGGGACACAACCTTGCTCAACACAGGGTGAGGCACCCAGCCTGTCTACCTAGCTGGCTGCATCCCTCTCCTTTTTAGCTTCTCCACACTATCAGGTGCTCAGGGCACGTGGCACAACACATACATCTCTTATAAATAGATATCCACACCTCGAGGGTTTCGAGTTCCAATTCTGGTCCTAATCCTTAGATTCGAGACTACTACACTTGTTGAGGAACTACCAAGTTCTCTACATAGCCCCAATACATCTAGGGAGCTTCTCATCTATCTCGTAGTTATTTCTCCAGCTCACCCGAAATCACTACAAACATGTACTCTTCTCTCTCTTCTACATCATACGCCTATTACGGTATTGCAAACTAGTACTGCAATGCATATATAATGAGAGTAGGGAAACAAAGTGGACATAGGCTCATTTTAATAGCCGAACCATTCTATATCTCTCGTTTTGTCTCTTTACTTGCTTTATACCTATTCTATACTTGATATGTTGATATGGGAACGACATGCATCCAATTTCTCGTATCAACAACTACAATCATCAAAGATATACTCAAAAGCATTCCACACACTATTTTTTATTTTTCTTATTTTCAAACAAAAATAATTTTACAAAAAACAAACACCATGAATTTTCACTAAGGTAACCAAATCATGGAAATGAAATTAATGGGTGTGAACAAATTCGATAGGAAAATCAATGCAATCAAACATAACATATGTGCACGATGAATACGGATACTCCTAATGAATGATCTCAAAATCATCCTTAGGTGTCAAATAATGTTAATTCATATGACATCGACTCAACCTAATCGACACATAAAAGTCTAAAATGATTTCCACATCAATAACGTCTAAAACTATGTAATGATTTTTCAAGACTTCACCAAAACGTGAAAACCCATTTTTTACATATTTTCATCTGAAGTCCCTCATAAATACTAATGCAGTTATTTTTTCTTGCGGTGATCTATTTTCTCTCCTTAGAGAAATCCTATTGACCCCAATTTTTGGCATATGATTATTTTTGTTGCCTTGATTTTTTTCCTGGGCGCTTTTAAATGGTGGCTTTCATGAAGAGTTAATTTTGTACTCTCGAAGCCTTTTTCATAAACACTCATTATTTTTTGCAATATAATTTCTCACGGTAAACGATTATTACATTCACTACTTTCATTGTCAAGTTTTATCGCATTTGGTTCATTTTAAATATAGGATTGAGATGAAAACACTTCGAGTAACATGTGATTTGATAAGTACAATAATAAAAAAAATATGTGCATGTATACATTAAAGGAGACTAAGATTCAAACACGTAGGTAGTAATCTCAAATTACATCTTAATGACTCCAAACATTATAAAGCATAAAAATGAAATGATGACGTATATCAAAACACTATCAAACATTCACATGGATATGTAATGAAATTGTGACTCGGTCATCCTAAATGTCTATTCAGAAACGGTGTAAACAACATAACAAAATCTATTTGTCTTTTTCCAAAAAACTCATCAAAATAAAATCTTTTTGACTTTTTTCAATTTTTCTCAAAAAAAGAAAATCATTTTGTATTTTTCCAAAAACTTTCAAAACAAAAATCTTTTTGTTTTTTCAAAAATGAAAAACATAAATGGAAAAATTGTACATACTAGCAATAGGCATACAATATCATCATGAAAATCATCATATGCTAGTAAACAAGTCTAAACCTCAACCATTAGGTGTAGTGGAGTTTTCCAAAGGTGGTGACATACTATGAAAAACATCCATCAAGTCATGTGAAGTCTTGATTAAAAACTTAACTTGCTCCCTAATATATTCAAACTCTCACATGTAATCATTCGGACCATCATGTGTAGGTGCGTGTGTATGAACACGTGGAAAAACTCTGTGCGACACAACACCCAACTTAAAGCAACATTACCTAAGGTGTCATCTCTTCTTGAAATGGGTGCAAACGTACACGGGCCTAGGAACGCCTCAATCAAAACGTCTATGGTGCACTCTCCTATCCTGAATGGGACGCATAGGTGGGTTAGGTTTAGATCCATATGGATCAATCAAAAACTAGGGAGCCGGATCAGGTGTAACTTGAGAAGTGGACGCACCGTCATGACCTATTCCTAGTCTCTCTACATTACCCAAATCGATATCGAGGAGAATCTTTCCTACCTTCTTAGATGTATCCTCTAAAGTGACCTTTACCTTCTAGACACATTCAAGATCTCTCTTTAATTATGACAATTGGGCTATAAGTTCACTCTTATTTTGATTCACGATGATCAACTGCTCACTCAAAGAAACCTTCACCTTCTCGAGTTGACTCATCAACCCCTTAATTCCCCTCAAACTCTCAATATCTCTCTCCAAACTAATCACCTTAATACCTAATTTCTCATTCAATTTCTTCATCTTTAAGGTCTTGGCAGACAAATCTCTAAACGTAATATGGAGCTCACTAGCACCCGCTAGAAACACTCAATCTATCATCCTTGGTGGTCTCACGTGCATAATTTTTCTCATCATCGTTGGATAAACTAGTTGTGCTCACGTGAATAGCTAGAAAGGAAACAAACTTTCCATGTAAATGCTCATCCTCAAAATATTTCACTTCTTACTCACTATCGCTAAGAGTTGCTAGTGTTGATACCAAAAAATTTCCATCTACATGGACCATTCAGATACTGACATGTGTTGTATAGTGGAAGATTAATCCTAGTCATCAAGAATGAAATACCAACCAACACCAAGGATACTGACAAACACGAGGCATGCCGACCAACAATGATAGGAAAATACCAACAATTGTATACCTTAATGATTATACAAATGTAAATGTCTGCGATATAAAGACATTTCATCTTTTGATATTAAAGCTCTTTTACACCCCCCTGAGGGATACAAATACATTGTAAACCCTACATCCAAGGGTGGCGAAAAGAGAGGAAATTGAACAATCCAAAAGAAATACACAATAGTGGAAGTAGGCTCTTCTATCAAGCCGAACCACTTTAAAAATCTCTTATCTATTTGATTTCTATTTATCCGTGATTAACTAATTAGCCTAGCCTAGTTTTTTGCATTAACAAATTGGCGCCGTCTGTGGGAATATTTTTTTAATCGATCTCATTCAATTAAACATCTAAATGGATGATATCCCTAAATCAAGTATCGGGAACGAAGGTATTTCGCCTACCCCTTCTGCTCCTCCATCTGTAAATGATTTAACTGGGAATATCGCTAGTTTTATAAGAGGCTAGATACTATCACGAAACTTGCTCAAAATCTTAAAGACGAAGCACATGTTCTATCTGCTCAAGGAAACATGCCCCCCCCCCCCCCCAAGAGGTGGTCGATGTATCCACTCGATATCGATAAGATATGTCTTCTACCATCTAAGGTCAAATTCATTACTCAGGACATCAGAATCTTTCCACACACAGTCTTACTCTCCAGAGAGGCCAAGTGGCTTAGAGAGATTACGTCGTGCTTTTACCTTCAATTATTTAGGAGCCAAGGGGAATAAAAATGTTCCTAGGGCAAGATATGGTAATACCCAATGACCATCTGATCAAAGGGAAAGCACAACTCAATCTAGATCAAATGCCTGACAAACTTCTAGTTGAACCGAGTAATGCCTTTAGGAAGAAAGCTCAATAACTAATAAAGTTGCAACGCATAAATCTGGTGCTGCGAATGATGTGTGTAAAGGCTTCACACAGGGATTGGAAGACATATTAGGAGATATGGCGAAGACAAGAAAACCACTACAAAGAAGTTTTGTAAAAGGGTCTCTATTTGTGCAAGCAATTGTGGATTTCCATACTCCAGCAAAGTTCAAGGCTCGAGTAGTAACACCCACATATAATGGAAAAACTGATCCAGTCCTTCATATAGAATCATACCAGGAAGTTGTTAATATTTATGACGTCCTCGACGAAATGAGGTGCAAATCATTATTTGGAACTATTACTGGATCTACCTAAATTTGGTACAATGGTCTTCCCCGGGGACAAATTTCTAGCGCCAACCAATTGGATGAGCTATTTATTAACAACTTTTTCTTTGGAGTAATGCCTATAAAAAGGGTGGCACACTTACTTAGTGTGAGACAGAAATAAGGACAGAGCACCAGAGATTACATCACTCGTTTTAATAACAAGAAACTAGAAGTCGTATATTATGAGGAAAAGACTGCAATAACTTCTCTCATTAGTGGATTGCTTCCCAAAAAATAATATTAAACTCTTGCTAAAGATCCTCCAAAAATAATGGCAGAATTGATGGCTAAAGCAGTAAAGATCGTGAATGCCGAGGAAGCAATGGAAGCCAAGCGTAGCTCAAGCAAAAAAAATTGAGGGAAAAATGATAAGAAATATCATAAAGACCCCAGAGAACATAGGGAATCAAAACAAAAAGGAGTTTTGGAGCGACTCAAGAAGCACAACGACTATACTCCGCTAACCATGGGAATTCATCATGTTTTGGAAGAAATCAAGCATAATAAAGATATGCATTGGACTAATAAGTTGAGAAGTTACCCGACCAATGGAGATAAATCTAAGAACTGTGAATTCCACGGCGATCATCGTAACACGACGAAACGATGCATAGCTCTTCAAAATGAGATTAAAACTCTCATCCAAAGACGAAAGCTAAATCAACACGTTGATCAGCAGAACAACGAAGGAATTTTATGTAGATCAAATCTCCTTGAAAGCCCAGAAATAAGAAGAAAATAACTTATTAAGATGATCATGATGATGGTGCCGGTCTCCCTAAAAACACCGACAGCCGAAACGTGAGGTATTCTATATCAATTTTAGTTATTTTGATTACCAAATGATTACACGTGGAGAAGTAGGAGGAAGAGATCATAAAAAATGGAAAAAAGCTTACCTCTATGAGGCACAAGATTGCTCGTACATACAGAGGATCAACCTTGTAGAGTAAGATCTACCAAGGAATGTTAACAAAGAAAAACTAGTAATTGGTTTCTCTAAAAATGACCTTTCAGGAGTATTGTATCCTCAAGATGACCCATTAGTAATCAAAGTTAGAAAGGAAGAAATCATTGTCGATAGACTATTACTAGATAATGGTAGCTTGACGGATATCATGTTATGTCCTTGTTTCAGCAACTTGTATTTTAAACTTAGCCAATTAGAGCCTTATCATCGGCCACTAATAGGCTTTGCATGTGATAAATTCTTCCCTTTGGGAACCATTAAAATGGAGGTGATGATAGGCACCTGGCCAGCTAGTCGTACAAAGAAGATCCGTTTCTTTATAATGGAATAAAATTTCCAGTCATCTTACAATATAATCATGGGAAGAGTAGGGCTAAAGAAGTTCGAAGCAGTAACATCCACTGTTCATCAGTGCCTAAAATTTCCTACTAATTTTGGGGTGGGAATTATGAAAGGTGATCAGAAAGTAGCTCGGGAGTGTTACTATTATTCTATCGAGAAAGAAGACTTAGAAGAAATAAAGAAGCAAACCACTACCTACCAAGTGGATACTCATGAGCTTGATGAAGAATCTGAGGTTGAAACCTTACATATAATAGAGGAAATAGAGCTAGTAAAGGGACAGATTGTGGAAACAACTGAAAGCATTGCATTTCTTGATGATAAACTGGAGCGCATCACTCAAATAAGAACAACATTGGATCCTATTCTTAAATAGGAAGTGGTGAGCTTACTTAAACAGAGAAAGCACGTGTTTGCCCGGAGTCATGAAGATATTCCTGGGATAGATCCCAATTTCCTTTGTCATGTGATCAAAGTAAACAAAGGAGTTAAACGAGTCAGACAAAGACGAAGAGTGTTCAGCCCCGAGAAGAACCAATCCATACAGGAAGAAGTTAAAAAGCTTCAGAAATAAAATTTTATTAATGAAGTGAAATACCCAGACTGGTTGGCTAATGTAGTTATGGTCAAAAAGAAAAATAACAAGTGGAGAATGTGGGTAGACTTCACAGATTTAAATAAAGCATGCCCAAGGGATCATTTTACTTTGCCCCGAATAGATCAACTCGTGGATGCAACATCAGGACATGAGTTACTCAGCTTTATGGATGCTTATTTTGGTTATAAGCAGATAAAATGAAACCTGAGGACAGGGAAAGTAATTCTTTCATCACTCCCCGAGGAACATACTATTATAATACTATGCCTTTTAGTTTGAAAAATGCAGGTGATAAATATCAAAGGCTGGTCACTAAGGTGTTCGAGGAGCAGATAGGCAAGAATATGGAAGTCTACATAGATAATATACTTAAAAATAGCAAAAAGGCATCCAATAACATTGTCGACCTCAGCCAGACTTTTGATTAACTTGAGAAGCACCAGGTGATGCTGAATCTGACCAAATGCATTTTTCGAGTGAAAGAGGGAATATTCCTTAGGTATATAGTAAATCAAATGGGAATTACAAAAAATCCAGACAAGATCAAGGAATTAATTGAAATGCGATCTTTAACTTGCAAGAAGGACGTGCAAAGACTGACAGGATGAGTAGCAACCTTGAATAGATTCATATCCCGAGCTACATATAGGTTCTTGTCATTCTTCAAGCTGATCAGAAAAAGCTTTGAATGGAAAGAAGAATGTTAAAAATCTTTTGAGGAGTTGAAAAAGTATTTGGGGTCACCTCCATTACTCATTCGACCAATCACAGGTGAAAAATTGTACATATATTTAGCTGTCTTTGAGCCGGCTGTGAGTTCTTCATTGATTAGAAAAGATAATCGAGTTTAAAATCCCATCTACTATACCAGTAAGGCTTTCCAAGGAGCAGAAATCAGATAACCTCGCATGGAAAATTGGCATTGATTGAAGCATCCAGACACATGAAACCCTATTTCCAAGCCCATACAATCACAGTTTACATTGATATGCCTTTAAGACAGGCTTTGCATAAACTAGAGAAATATAATAGATTAATGTATTGGGATATAGAATTGGGGGAGCATGATATCATATATGAGCCAAGGTCTTCTTTGAAAGGCCAAGCAGTGGCAGATTTCATAGCAGAGTTCATTTACTTTGAGGTCCCCAAGCAACAAAGTAAGTAGGCAGAACAAGAATCAGGAGAAAGTGATATTAACAAGAAAGCTCTCAGAAAATGTTTTTCAAAGAAAGTAATTGCAAACCTGCTAGATTCTTCTTCCCGAACATAGGAGATGACTAGTAAGTATGAAGAAGGAAAGGGAAAAATATTCCACTATGGGAGCTTGACAGACCAATCATTTGACAATGATGTGCCAATATGGAACTTATATGTTGATGGATCATCTTGTTCAACCAACAATGGAGGAGTGACCGGGCGGAAAAAGTGAGTTCGTGTGAGGACACAATCGTTGTGTGTTTCGCCGCCGCGATACAAATAAAAACCTAAGCTACTACCACAGTTGACAAGTAAGCACAGCGGTAAGTCGGGTATCGTAAGAAATCCACAGGGAGTGATTGAATTTTAGATGTTAATTGTTTAATTACTTCAGGAATAAAAGTGTAAAAGATGATAGGTTGGAAATGGCGACAAAAGAAAATAATAAGTTAACGCTAAATTAAAGGAAAGCGAGGATCGGGATCGCATCCTACCACACGGATCGAAACAACTACTAACTATAGTTAAGTCTCGAAAGCAATTTAATCGAGCATATCCAATTAAGCATAAACATCACACAATAAGGAATTTAAGCCAAAGTTGCGAGATTAAACATTTAATGGAAAATGGTCGCACGCGGATTAAATTCGGATTGTCGCTATAAACACTAAAGTTGCGTGACAAATAAAGTTAAACTCATAACAATCCAACTTTAATACACACGGTTTCAATTAAACGCGATTTTGCACGAAACCTAGTTTTCGGAGCTCGGGGCCCGAAAATGACGGAAATGCAATCCCGACACTATTTATCTAAGGGAAATACATGAATTAAACTAAATTAAACTAATAAAACTAAGAAAGAAAGAATTAAAGCAAGAAAATCTAATTATGAAAGCATTGAAACTAAATTACAAAGCAAGGAAAGAATGAAGAACAAACTATATTAATGGAAATGGAAGAGAAAAGTTCAATCTTACAAAATGACATGGGTTGTCAATCCAAGAGGAAGAGAAAATGAGCTCTCCAAACCAAAACCCTAACTAAAACTAACCTAAAAATGTGTATGTACTGATCTCTGGTCTTATTACAACAAAATTGGCTTATATAGTAAGTTGGATTAAAAATAAAGAAGAAAGAAAAGAAAGCAAAATATCTGCAGAAAACAGAGCATCGATCGATCGACCCCTTTGGTCGATCGATCGACCTAGGCAAAACTTCGGCAAATCCGAATGGTCGATCGATCGACCAAATGGGTCGATCGATCGATCAACCAGGGCAGAATGCAGCAGCCTACTGCCTTCCTATTTTCTTTTTCTCCTCTCCTCTTTTGCTTTCCTTGTTTTTCCTCCGCTGAAATCGCCGTAACTTCTTCGTTATGAATCGAAATCGCGCACCGTTCACGGACACACGAAGCTAGAGAGGAGGGCTACAAGGACTAGGTGCCCGAGCTATGAAAAGACTAAAATGACCTTGAACGTGCGGTTGCGTATGGAACTTCACCGGAATGCGTCCGAACTTCATACTAAGCATCCAAATACCTACAAAAGCTCAATTAACCCCTGCAAAACATGTTAACATAGAAATCCGAGGTTGTCTGGTTAACGAGCATAAATATAGGGATTAAGATACCCGAGGGGGCTAATAACGCGTAGGTTAACGGGTGAAATACGCAATATTTGCGTCGTATCACACCCCCTAACTTACACATTGCTAGTCCCTAGCAATGAAATAGGAAACAACAAGAACTACAAGCAAACCAAAAGCAGGAGAAAGTACAAAAGTATGGTATAAAAGAATAAAAAGATAAGGCCACTTTCGCGGGCGAACGATTGCATTTAGCATATGCAATAAGCTGTTAAACCCCTAGGTTACCCTAGTTGACGAGTGTCGTCTCGTGAGGGTTTTCAGGGATGAAACCCACAAACATCATATGGTTTCCTCAAAATATGCCCAACCCAACATGCGACAAACTCAACAACAACGAAAGAGATTTCAAACATATTATTATCATATTGATCGAATTCAAACAAAAGTCCGTTGTTATTAACAGGTTGAATGCACCTCATAGAATTGAAACTTTAAAAGTGGGAGGGGGGAGAGCAAATGCAAAGTATGATTTGGTAAAAACTTAAATAAACCGGATAAACATAAAGGCATGCATATATTCGATCCTCACGGGCATTACGCTCATCAAGCGAATTCACTCGAAACAGGGAGGTAACACACGGGACATGCGGGCTAAAAAGTAAATGTAAATGGAAACTAGGCCGCACACATGTCACAAATGAAGAACGCTATATATAAACTGAAAAATTGTAATCTCAATGAAAGGAGACCGCACACTAAAAGAGGCGAAATGCATTTTCACAGATTATCAAAACTATTTAAACTTTTGAATTACATCAACCTAAGATCACATAGGACTTGTAATAGGGTTGTAATGTAGGATTGGGGGTAAGGTACGAAATGAAAGGTATATGTACGGATTCAAAGTGTTTGGAGATGAAAACTTGGAATAATGGGAAGGATGCGGGCAATATCAAAAATGGAAAGCAAGATCCAAACAAGCATTAGATATAACAATTGGAGAGTAATCAAAGCTTATTGAACACTATACACAACATATACAAACTTTCTCTTTCTTTTCTTTTCTTCTTTTTCTCTTTTTCTCATTTTCTCTTTTGTTTTCTTTTGCTTTTTGCTTTCTCTTTTTCTTCACTTTTTTCACTACTTTCTTTTCTTTTCTTTTCAAACTCTCATATGCCTAAAATTGCAACCGACATCAAAACAACATCATTCTATCCCAAGTAACATTCCAAACAAAGGTATGGAAAGTGTATCTATGGGCTAAAACTCAAATTTAGAGTTGGTTATGGGAATGGGGTTATGAAATGAAAGGCTATATTTAGGCTCAAATGGGGGTAACGAGGGTAAACATATAAGGGTGAGGTCAAGGCTAATATGGGTGATATAACAAAGATTGCCTATGATCATTTCACAAAGTTTACGCAATTCTCAAGTCAAAACAATATATGAAAATCATGATCAAGTAACACATTTCAAGTATGAACTCAATTAATGAACGATCAAATGAAAAAATAGTGAGATTACCAACGAATTCAACGTTTTCAATGAGAAAAGAATAGTGTATAACACTCACAAACGAGAAAAGGTACAAAGCTTACTCGGTGTAAGTATATACAATGCAACAAAAGATTCCCGAGTTATAAAAATCTTAAACCAAATCAATAGAACAAGGAAAGTGCATATGCTCATGGGATAAAGTTTAATTCATGAAGTTATTCACAATATCAATGATTTGAGGACTAAAGTCTAATAACTTCTAAAATCGAGAACATGCATCATTGAGTTGTCTACTGGATCGGGCAATTATTGAAATTTATCATCGAAAACAAGGCAAAATTCCCAACAAAGGAGAAAAAAGAAAGAAAATATTTTTGAAAATTTTTAAATTTTTCACAAAAAGGCATTCTTAGTAACTAACAAGTAAGCAAAGAAATGGATAGAATATCCTACACCCCTTAACTTAAATGTTGCATTGTCCTCAATGTGCATTAAGAACACAACACAAAGAGAGGAAGGAACGATATTACCCAAAATTGGAGCGATCTCCATAAGCGCGAGTCCAAAGGAATCTACAAAACAAGTTAGTACCGAGCATAGCAAAAACAAATAACAAAAAGTTAACTAATTACACTAGACTAAATTAAAAAGGAAAGAAAGAAAATTAAAAAGCTAACTATTTACAACCTACTATTTAGGCTTCACACTAACTATACACTAGAAGTCTAAATAGTTGAGGGTCCACCCAAAAAGGGATTTGACTTTGAAAGATCAACGGTGGACCCTCCAAAGAGAACATGCCTCCCGGAAGATATGAATTCCGTTTGAACAACGGAAGGCATGTGGGTGGTGAAAAAAGTGAACCATCATCAATTTGAAATTTTGGGCGGACGATGGGGGATTTGGATAATAAGGGGGAAAGGTACACTTGAGGTCCAAGAAAAATCGACTCATCTCCCAAAGATTTTTCAAATGGAATGGGAGATGGTGCACACGTGGGGATAACATCCGTCGAAAACAAATTCGGTAAGGAGTCCTCATCGACAAAAAGTGTAGAAGTTTTAAAAGTTTCTACCGACTCATAGGAATCAACCGGTAATTCTAATGGTTCAATGACGGAAAACGTAAATGGTAATGAAATAAATTCAATCTCCGTCAACATATCGTCGGAAGGAGATTGAATTTCGGGGGAGAGAGATTCACATTCGGTGAGAAATTATTTGAAAAATTGAGGTGAAACACAAGTTTCCACCACCTCGTTGTTTTGTGCATAAGAATTCATCTCATCGCAAAGTGCTCCAAGTCTCATTCCAGCACCATTTAGGCTTTCCAAACCTTGGGAGTAAAGAAGAAAAGTTTCTTCCAAAGTAGGCTTCCTCGGCTCAAGAGCTTCGGACTCCTCATTTGGTAAAATCTCATCTTCTAAATCATCGGAATAAAAATCGTCATTGGTTTCAAAATATGAATCTAACTCAAACTCCCAATAACGATTTTCATTGCAATAAATGTTTTCAAGTCTTTCATTTTCAAGAAAATCTTGAAAATGAAAAACTTGAAAACTATCCCCAAAGTATGAATCATTAGAATGACCGTAATAACTATAATAGTAGGACATGATTACCTCGTTGTTTATAGATGGAGAATCCGAGCAAGAAAGTGAGCAACCGCGAATCAAAATTTCTTAGCGCTCAAATATGCTATCCTGCAAAAAAGGTTAAAACAAAGAATACAAATACAAAAGGAAAAATACTACGAAATAATAAAACAATTACAATCTAAAACCCACTCCCCGGCAACGGCGCCATTTTGTGACCGGGCGGAAAAAGTGTGTTCGTGTGAGAACACAATCGTTGTGTGTTTCGCCGCCGCGATACAAATAAAAACCTAAGCTACTACCACACTTGACAAGAAAGCACATCGGTAAGTCGGGTATCGTAAGAAATCCACAGGGACTGATTGAATTTTAGATGTTAATTGTTTAATTACTTCAGGAATAAAAGTGTAAAAGATGATAGGTTGGAAATGGTGACAAAATAAAACAATAAGTTAACGCTAAATTAAAGGAAAGCGAGGATCGGGATCGCATCCTACCCCACGGATCGAAACAACTACTAACTAGAGTTAAGGCTCGAAAGAAATTTAATCGAGCATATCCAATTAAGCATAAACATCACAAAATAAGGAATTTAAGCCAAAGTTGCGAGATTAAACATTTAATGGAAAATGGTCGCACGCAAATTAAATTCGGATTGTCGCTATAAACACTAAAGTTGCGTGACAAATAAATTTAAACGCATAACAATCCAACTTTAATACACGCGGTTTCAATTAAACGTGATTTTGCACGAAACCTAGTTTTCGGAGCTCGGGGCCCGAAAATGGCGGAAATGCAATCCCGACCCTATTTATCTAAGGGAAATACATGAATTAAACTAAATTAAACTAATAAAACTAAGAAAGAAGGAATTAAAGCAAGAAACCCTAATTATGAAAGCATTGAAACTAAATTACAAAGCAAGGAAAGAATGAAGAACAAACTATATTAATGGAAATGGAAGAGAAAAGTTCAATCTTACAAAACGACATGGGTTGTCAATCCAAGAGGAAGAGAAAATGAGCTCTCCAAACCAAAACCCTAACTAAAACTAACCTAAAAACGTGTATGTACTGATCTCTGGTCTTATTACAACAAAATTGGCTTATATAGTAAGTTGGATTAAAAATAAAGAAGAAAGAAAAGAAAGCAAAATATCTGCAGAAAACAGAGCATCGATCGATCGACCCCTTTGGTCGATCGATCGACCTAGGAAAAACTTTGGCAAATCAGAATGGTCGATCGATCGACCACATGGGTCGATCGATCGATCAAGCAGGGCAGAATGCAGCAGCCTACTGCCTTCCTCTTTTCTTTTTCTCCTCTCCTCTTTTGCTTTCCTTGTTTTTCCTCCGCTGAAATCGCCGTAAATTCTTCGTTATGAATCGAAATCGCGCACCGTTTGCGGACACACGAAGCTAGCGAGGAGGGCTACAACTTCCATTAGATGTCGGACCAGGTGCCCGAGCTATGAAAAGACTAAAATGCCCTTGAACGTGCGGTTGCGTATGGAACTTCACCGGAATGCGTCCGAACTTCATACTAAGCATCCAAATACCTACAAAAGCTCAATTAACCCCTGCAAAGCATGTTAACATAGAAATCCTAGGTTGTCTGGTTAACGAGCATAAATATAGGGATTAAGATACCCGAGGGGGCTAATAACGCGTAGGTTAACGGGTGAAATACGCAATATTTGCGTCGTATCACACCCCCTAACTTACACATTGCTAGTCCCTAGCAATGAAATAGGAAACAACAAGAACTACAAGCAAACCAAAAGCAGGAGAAAGTACAAAAGTATGGTATAAAAGCATAAAAAGATAAGGCCACTTTCGCGGGCGAACGATTGCATTTAGCATATGCAATAAGCCGTTAAACCCCTAGGTTACCCTAGTTGACGAGTGTCGTCTCGTGAGGGTTTTCAGGGATGAAACCCACAAACATCATATGGTTTCCTCAAAATATGCCCAACCCAACATGCGACAAACTCAACAACAACGAAAGAGATTTCAAACATATTATTATCATATTGAACGAATTCAAACAAAAGTCCGTTGTTATTAACAGGTTGAATGCACCTCATAGAATTGAAACTTTAAAAGTGGGAGGGGGGAGATCAAATGCAAAGTATGATTTGGTAAAAACTTAAATAAACCGGATAAACATAAAGGCATGCATATATTCGATCCTCACGGGCATTACGCTCATCAAGCGAATTCACTCAAAACAGGGAGGTAACACACGGGACATGCGGGCTAAAAAGTAAATGTAAATGGAAACTAGGCCGCACACATGTCACAAATGAAGAACGCTATATATAAACTGAAAAATTGTAATCTCAATGAAAGGAGACCGCACACTAAAAGAGGCGAAATGCATTTTCACAGATTATCAAAACTATTTAAACTTTTGAATTACATCAACCTAAGATCACATAGGACTTGTAATAGGGTTGTAATGTAGGATTGGGGGTAAGGTACGAAATGAAAGGTATATGTACGGATTCAAAGTGTTTGGAGATGAAAACTTGGAATAATGGGAAGGATGCGGGCAATATCAAAAATGGAAAGCAAGATCCAAACAAGCATTAGATATAACAATTGGAGAGTAATCAAAGCTTATTGAACACTATACACAACATATACAAACTTTCTCTTTCTTTTCTTTTCTTCTTTTTCTCTTTTTCTCATTTTCTCTTTTGTTTTCTTTTGCTTTTTGCTTTCTCTTTTTCTTCACTTTTTTCACTACATTCTTTTCTTTTCTTTTCAAACTCTCATATGCCTAAAATTGCAACCGACATCAAAACAACATCATTCTATCCCAAGTAACATTCCAAACAAAGGTATGGAAAGTGTCTCTATGGGCTAAAACTCAAATTTAGAGTTGGTTATGGGAATGGGGTTATGAAATGAAAGGCTATATTTAGGCTCAAATGGGGGTAACGAGGGTAAACATATAAGGGTGAGGTCAAGGCTAATATGGGTGATATAACAAAGATTGCCTATGATCATTTCACAAAGTTTACGCAATTCTCAAGTCAAAACAATATATGAAAATCATGATCAAGTAACACATTTCAAGTATGAACTCAATTAATGAACGATCAAATGAAAGAATAGTGAGATTACCAACGAATTCAATGTTTTCAATGAGAAAAGAATAGTGTATAACACTCACAAACGAGAAAAGGTACAAATCTTACTCGGTGTAAGTATATACAATGCAACAAAAGATTCCCGAGTTATAAAAATCTTAAACCAAATCAATAGAACAAGGAAAGTGCATATGCTCATGGGATAAAGTTTAATTCATGAAGTTATTCACAATATCAATGATTTGAGGACTAAAGTCTAATAACTTCTAAAATCGAGAACATGCATCATTGAGTTGTCTACTGGATCAGGCAATTATTGAAATTTATCATCGAAAACAAGGCAAAATTCCCATCAAAGGAGAAAAAAAAAGAAAATATTTTTGAAAATTTTTAAATTTTTCACAAAAAGGCATACTTTGTAACTAACAAGTAAGCAAATCCACGGACAAAACAAAGAAATGGATAGAATATCCTACACCCCCTAACATAAATGTTGCATTGTCCTCAATGCGCATTAAGAACACAACACAAAGAGAGGAAAGAACGATATTACCCAAAATTGGAGCGATCTCCATAAGCGCGAGTCCAAAGGAATCTACAAAACAAGTTAGTACCGAGCATAGCAAAAACAAATAACAAAAAGTTAACTAATTACACTAGACTAAATTAAAAAGGAAAGAAAGAAAATTAAAAAGCTAACTATTTACAACCTACTATTTAGGCTTCACACTAACTATACACTAGAAGTCTAAATAGTTGAGGGTCCACCCAAAAAGGGATTTGACTTTGAAAGATCAACGGTGGACCCTCCAAAGCGAACATGCCTCCCGAAAGATATGAATTCCGTTTGAACAACGGAAGGCATGTGGGTGGTGAAAAAAGTGAACCATCGCCAATTTGAAATTTTGGGCGGACGATGGGGGATTTGGATAATAAGGGGGAAAGGTACATTTGAGGTCCAAGAAAAATCAACTCATCTCCCAAAGATTTTTCAAATGGAATGGGAGATGGTGCACACGTGGGGATAACATCCATCGAAAACAAATTCGGTAAGGAGTCCTCATTGGCAAAAAGTGTAGAAGTTTTAAAAGTTTCTACCGACTCATAGGAATCAACCGGTAATTCTAATGGTTCAATGACGGAAAACGTAAATGGTAATGAAATAAATTCAATCTCCATCAACATATCGTCAGAAGGAGATTGAATTTCCGGGGAGAGAGATTCACATTCGATGAGAAATTCTTTGAAAAATTGAGGTGAAACACAAGTTTCCACCTCCTCGTTGTTTTGTGCATAAGAATTCATCTCATCGCAAAGTGCTCCAAGTCTCATTCCAGCACCATTTAGGCTTTCCAAACCTTGGGAGTAAAGAAGAAAAGTTTCTTCCAAAGTAGGCTTCCTCGGCTCAAGAGCTTCGGACTCCTCATTTGGTAAAATCTCATCTTCTAAATCATCGGAATAAAAATCGTCATTGGTTTCAAAATATGAATCTAACTCAAACTCCCAATAACGACTTTCATTGCGATAAATGTTTTCAAGTCTTTCATTTTCAAGAAAATCTTGAAAATGAAAAACTTGAAAACTATCCCCAAAGTATGAATCATTAGAATGACCGTAATAACTATAATAGTAGGACATGATTACCTCGTTGTTTATAGATGGAGAATCCGAGCAAGAAAGTGAGCAACCGCGAATCAAAATTTCTTAGCGCTCAAATATGCTATCCTGCAAAAAAGGTTAAAACAAAGAATACAAATACAAAAGGAAAAATACTACGAAATAATAAAACAATTACAATCTAAAACACACTCCCCGGCAACGGTGCCATTTTGTGACCGGGCGGAAAAAGTGTGTTCGTATGAGGACACAATCGTTGTGTGTTTCACCGCCGCGATACAAATAAAAACCTAAGCTACTACCACACTTGACAAGCAAGCACAGTGGTAAGTCGGGTATCGTAAGAAATCCACAGGGAGTGATTGAATTTTAGATGTTAATTGTTTAATTACTTCAGGAATAAAAGTGTAAAAGATGATAGGTTGGAAATGGTGACAAAAGAAAAGAATAAGTTAACGCTAAATTAAAGGAAAGCGAGGATCGGGATCGCATCCTACCACACGGATCGAAACAACTACTAACTAGAGTTAAGGCTCGAAAGCAGTTTAATCGAGCATATCCAATTAAGCATAAACATCACACAATAAGGAATTTAAGCCAAAGTTGCGAGATTAAACATTTAATGGAAAATGGTCGCACGCGGATTAAATTCGGATTGTCGCTATAAACACTAAAGTTGCGTGACAAATAAAGTTAAACGCATAACAATCCAACTTTAATACACGCGGTTTCAATTAAACGCAATTTTGCACGAAACCTAGTTTTCGGAGCTCGGGGCCCGAAAATGGCGGAAATGCAATCCCGACCCTATTTATCTAAGGGAAATACATGAATTAAACTAAATTAAACTAATAAAACTAAGAAAGAAAGAATGAAAGAAAGAAACCCTAATTATGAAAGCATTGAAACTAAATTACAAAGCAAGGAAAGAATGAAGAACAAACTATATTAATGGAAATGGAAGAGAAAAGTTCAATCTTACAAAACCACATGGGTTGTCAATCGAAGAGGAAGAGAAAATGAGCTCTCCAAACCAAAACCCTAACTAAAACTAACCTAAAAACGTGTATGTACTGATCTTTGGTCTTATTACAACAAAATTGGCTTATATAGTAAGTTGGATTAAAAATAATGAAGAAAGAAAAGAAAGCAAAATATCTGCAGAAAACAGAGCATCGATCAATCGACCCCTTTGGTCGATCGATCGACCTAGGAAAAACTTCGGCAAATCAGAATGGTCGATCGATTGACCAAATGGGTCGATTGATCGATCAAGCAGGGTAGAATGCAGCAGCCTACTGCATTCCTCTTTTCTTCTTCTCCTCTCCTCTTCTGCTTTCCTGGTTTTTCCTCCGCTAAAATCGCCGTAACTTCGTCATTATGAATCGGAATCACGCACCGTTCGCGGCCACGCGAAGCTAGTGAGGAGGGATACAACTTCCATGAGATGTCAGACCAAGTGCCCGAGCTGTGAAAGGACTAAAATTCCCTTGAACGTGCGGTTGCGTACGGAACTTCACCGGAATGCATCCGAGCTTCATACTAAGCATCCAAATACCTACAAAAGCTCAATTAACCCCTGCAAAACATGTTAACATAGAAATCCGAGGTTGTCTGGTTAACGAGCATAAATATAGGGATTAAGATACCCGAGGGGGCTAATAACGTGTAGGTTAACGGGTGAAATACGCAATATTTATGTCGTATCAAGGAGGTATAATACTTAACACTCCTGATGGTATTGATATTGAGTATGCACTACATTTTCAATTTCAGGCTTTAAATAATGAAGCAGAGTACAAAGCTCTTATTATGGGCCTAAGTTTTGCCCACTTATTGAGTGCCGGGAAAGTTATGGCACATAGTGACTCTCAGCTAGTAGTAAACCAAACGCTGGGTTAATATGGATCTAAAGGGGAATTGACAACCAGGTATTTATCCAAGTCGATGGAAGTCATTGCAAAATTACCACTTGTTCAGATGGATAAAATCCCAAGGTTGGAAAATGCCCTAGATAATGCCCTTTCTCGTCTAGCCTCTGCTACCAGAATTGAACTCCGATAAAATATCCCTATTGATATTTTGGCTAATAGGAGCATAAATGAAGATTTCATGATTAATTTTATTACCATAGATATGGGACCATCATGGATGGACCCCATCTAAGCACACATTGAAGAAGGAACTCTACCAACAGATATGGTGGAAGCAAAGAAGTTTAAATACAAAGCAACTCGGTATGTATTAAGTAAAGGTGTTTTTTACAGGAGAAGACTAACAGTCAATTTGCAGCGCTGTGTGCATCCATCAGAGGTCCAAGATCTAATTTAGGAGGTGCATGAAGGATCATGTGGAGATCACATAGCAGTAAGAACACTTCTGCAAAGAATTAGTAATCAAGGGTATTAGTTTCCAACAATACGATCAGACTGTGTAACTTTTTCCAATAAGTGTGATAAATGTCAAAGATTCTCTACCATTTGAAAAACTCCACAGGCTGTTCTCACTCCAATAACTTCACTATGGCTATTTGCCATGTGGGGTATAGACTTGGTTGAGCCACTGCCAACCATCTGAGGAAGATTTAAATACTTGGTGGTCGCCATGGATTATTTTACAAAATAGGTTAAGGCAAAACCTCTGATAGACATGCTTTATGAAAAGGTCTATCAGTTCATATTGAAAAATAGCATTTATAGGTATGGGATTCCCTATGCTTTCATTACTGACCATGGAACACAATTTTACAATGATGAATTCACAAATTAATGTGCTCTGTCAAGTGTTCAAAAATTACATTCTACTCCAGGACATCCTCAAAGTAAGGAGCAAACTGAAGTTATAAAAAGAACCTTGCTTAATAGGTCCAAGAAAAATCTTGATGATGCCAAGGGAAATTGGACAAATGATCTACATTATGTCTTATGGGTATATTGAAAAATGCCACGAACAACAACTAGAGAATCCCCATATATGTTAGCATTTTGGACTAAAGTTATCATTTTTGTCGATGTAGGCTTACCTTCCCATAAACTTTTAAATTTTATCTCTTCTGTAAGTGACCTAATGAAAATGTTGGATCTAGACATGCTGGAAGAAGTTAGAGAAGATGTTTCCCTGCACATTGCGGCCTATCAATGGAGAACAACCCATTTTTACAATAAAAGGATGAAATCGACCAACTTGATGGAAGGAGGTTATGTGCTGAAGAAAGTGTTGTAGAAAAATAATAAGCTTGAGGCCAATTGGCATGGGACATACTGTATTTCAGCAGTGATCCGAACTAGAACCTATCGAATTAAAACCTTAGAAGGCGAAGAATTCAAAAACCCATGGCATGGAGAGAACCTCAGAAAGTATTATCAATGATGTTGTAATCAGTTTGAAATCAACTTACAGTATTAATAAACTCTTAAGTTCTTTCCATTTTTGTTGTTAATTTTTTTTTGGGAGTACTAGTGTTATGAACTACTCTATCTACTTGATAAAAAGTTATAAATTGTTGCTCGATTCAGAAAATTATTGCCCGGCTCAACAAATACTGCCCTGAATGTTGCTCGACAGAAGCAATAAGTTGCTAGAAGCAGCCACAAACTTGATCATTGATACACAAAGTTCAAGTCAAAAGGATGTTAAATCCTCAAGAAAGTTGGTCCACGAACATAAGGATAAAATAATATCCTTTTTCTGTTGGGCAAAGTACACGAAGAACGTTACAAAGATTCCTCAAGAGGAATGTAAGCACATATTCCATAAACGTCTGGTCACACCACTACTATCTAATGCAAAAATCCAATACTTAGGTGGATTAGTAAAACCTTTGGAGACACATGGGTAACTAGCTCTAAATTTAGATTTTAATCTAAGTATGCTAGTAAAACCTATGTATTCATCTAACTAACTCTAAATTTTTCTTTTACTCTATGTATGCTAGTATAACATCTGCACTCATTGATTATTGATACTCAACTTAATCGAAGTGTATCAATAGAATTAATGATAAAGAAAGGATTACCTTTCAACATAAGATAACTTAATCAAATTTCCATTTCATTCAAATAAATTAATTACATGATTGTGTTAACAAAAAAAAAAAGTAGAAAGCTTAATTCTGCAAGACGTTTCCCTTCAGCTTTTGAAACAGGATTCATTACAGTAGGAGGATCATCTAACGTATAAGGAGAATTGATAAAGTTAAAATCTTGAAGTATTCTAGAATTTCTGCTACTAGGTTGATCAAGCAGGTAAGGAGGTCAAACGATTTTCAATTCATCATGATGCTCGTAATCTCCCAAGTATTTTTAAATCAAGAATTGAGGAATGCGATGGAATGGAATCTAATTGACATCTAATTAAAAAGGGGGATTGTCAAGCTCAAGCAAGCCTGGATCATACCAGTCCCACAGTGAGCTATTTTGATCCACCTTCATCACTATCAAAGCATTCATCCAACCCCATTTATAGGCCTCATTCTTAGCCTATTGAAGCTTATCATCAAAATGCCCCAGAGCTTCACTGTTCCCATCCATCCAGATTTATCTTGGTTATTTATGGAATTGAAAGGTCAATCGATCAAATTAATGACTGTTTCTTCAACAACCCATCCTTCGCTTATAACTGAGAAGATTGGGTGGATAGTTTCTCGGACAAGGTCTGGAGGTTCTGTGACATATCAACAATGGCTTGATTTTTGGCATTTAATTGTGCACCTTGGTTAGTAAGGGTCTGTTGGGTCCTGACTTCCTTTGTAGTACCTCCGCTATTTTTTACTCTAGCTCGGGAAGATGAAGAAACAAATTTTAATTTCTTCAGAGCCTCCAACTCCTCACTCAACCTTGCATTTTTAGCCTCTAAGAAGGAATGACCCTCATCTGTAGTAGTAACAACCATAGTGGATGACTTCAGGGTATCAATTTCATCTCTCAAATTGTTATTCTCTTCCTCTAGAAGCTTTGTAATGTCCCTTGCTTCATCTACTTCACGTTTCATCATGAATTCTTATTTTTGAAAATGAGAAACAAATATATCCCACTTTTTCTTAAAGCACCAACCTTCACTAAGGACTAGGAATTTCTTCTCATAATCCTCATGAAAAAGTGCCCCATGTTCATTATGCTCCTCATGTAGATCTTTAATCATTCAATTGTAGGCAAAGTTGTTGTCCACTACCCGATCAAGAAAACACTTCAGATGAACATAAGACTCTTTAACTTATTCGGACACCCCTTCCCCGAGCAACTGCAGTAGGTCGACATCAAGCAGAGATAAGTGACATGCTTTGAAAATCTCATTAAACCTATGGAGTAGATCGGAGTCAGTAGATGAGAAGTATTCCATTTTATCCATAAACTATTAAGAAGAAGAAAGCCATCAATCAACAAGGTGCATAGTATTAAAAAACATAAGAAAGGGAATAAAAAGATTTCTCTTTTCATTAATAAAAAAGGGAAGTACAAATACATCTTCAAAAATAAAATAAAAAGTACAACTACGAAAAAAGGGAAAACAAAAAGTTTCTCGGTTCTGCTCCTTCTCCTTATCTACCTAGGGAATAGTTGAAGTAGAAGTATGAGCAGAAGGAGGAGGAGGGTTAAGTTTGGAGGGCGCAGTAGAATCAACATACTGGTATTGATCGACAGACTCCACCGCTATAAAGGATTCACTGAAACCCCAATCATTAACTTCCTCATCCAGGTTTGGAAGAGTCCTAGGATCACGTCGCAAGAATATCTCATAATCTTTTGGAGTGCCGACCTCCACCAGAGTAGCAGACCATCCATCATTTAAGAATTTCTTCTTCGCAAACTCAATTTGTGAAGAATCTGCTCCAAAGCCCTTTTCCCAGCCTCTGTTGAAGCCAACATCTTTACCTTCTTAGCACCTAAGACCTTATGTAGGTAGGCAAACTTGACTTTCTCAGCATCTAAGTTTTCTGTAACTTATCAGCCAGCCCCCGAGCAATTTTAGCAGCTCCTTCAATATCTTTCATCTTCTAATCCCATTTCTTTTCTTTATTAGCGAATGCTTATTGGGAATCAAGAAATGACTTTTTCACCTCATTAAAAGCTTCTTCAACTTCACCAGAGGAAGAAGCTCTAAAAGCCTCATCTTTATCCAATATATTATTGAAGCCAATGAGGAACTGCACTAGAACAAAAAGGAAAGTCAGTATTATGAAGAACAAATCAAGAGACAGAAAATTAAAGAAGGCAAAAGAATATACCAGAGCAAGGCTTTGAGCAGCCCTGTTAGAACTTTTGGTATAACGTAATGCAGTTGTAGCACCCTGTGGTCTAGTAAAGTCCCATACTTCATTAGTTGTCCTGCCAATCTAGGGCCAAAGACCACTGGAGAGGTAAAAGAAAATATATCGACCAACACATGTTGGTCAGGAAGAGCAGAAGAATCTTTTACTAACTTAGAGGGAAACCCTCACTTTGTTCTCTTTAGATGGATCTCTTCAATTTTCATAGCTGGGGGATTTTTCCCGATCTCAACTCTATTTTTCACCCCTTCATCAGCTTGTTTGGAAAGGGGATTGGCAGAAATGTCTCCCAAGATGTTGGGAATCTTCCTCTTCCCCATAGATGTGGCAAGGGGAAAATTTGAATCTAATGAATAAGAGGAAAGGGAAAAAAGATCACCACTACCAGATGTAGTGGCTGAGGAAGTACAAGGAAGTTATTACTCAAGGTTAATTACAGGGGAAGGAGTAGTACGAGCAACAAAGGAAGAAATTATGTTCTTGTACTGCAATAAATAAGATGCAGACCTGATGTCCTCCTCGCCAATCCTTTGATGAAGTCCCTAAATAAACTTCAACTCCCCCAGATTCACTTCACTTTCCTTTGGGCACTTTCCCTTCTGATCAACTATAATAAAAATTTATAGAGAAACAATTAGTGTAACATTTAAACAGATATGTACAAGGCAAAACACTTAATGAGGAATAACCTATCCCATTGCCAAAACGAGGCCATCTAGGCCCCTGGTACTCAGCATTTCCAGTCAAAGGGGCATATTGCCAGTTGTTTTACAATAACTCCATGCCCGAAATAATCCCTATTGGATGTAACACCCCGTATTTTTGACGATTTAAATAATTATGTGATTAATTATTATTATGGGAATAAGTGTGCGATTAATTATTGTTGTTGGATTAATTAAATTAAAATGCAAGAAATTAATTTGTTATTAATCCGGATTAAAATAATTATTAACTAGCGTGCCAAGGGTTAATACTTATTGTTGAGAATTATTTAATATTATTGTGTGATATGTAATATGGAATTATAATATTTGATAAATTATCGGAAGTGAGAAATACGACATTTTGGTAATTTAAGTCTGACGCGCGTGTGAGTCATGTTGGGACTGATTGATTGGGATAAATAGAGAATTTATTTTTATTAACTCGTATGGTCATTTCGAGTGCTCCATTGAGTCCGGGAGGGTCGAGATAGTCAAATTCGTATACCCGGGTGTTTAGTTTGGGTCCAGGGGTGATTTTATGCCTAATCGGCACCTCGAGAGGGCATTATGGTAAATTGTATTTTTGGGCTAAATTAATGGACAAAAATTAAGAGTAATTATATCAGCCAAGGTGAGTCCATTAGGGTTAGAAATTTACAAGAAGTTAAGAACGGTTATAAGAGGTGTGAGGGAGAGCTAATTCCAAGAGAAAAGGGCCAAGATAACACCACCTTACACAATCACCACCACCACCATATAGATCGGGACAAGGGGAACACACCCATACCAACATCACCAATGTATCAGACCTTCATATTCAAGGCAAGTGTTTATTACTTTCTTTCTTTTAGCAATAATCATACTCATGTTAGAATAGGTGAAATTAATCACGATTTACGTGTTAATTGGGTGAAAATTAGAGATTTAAATTATGATTAAGGATCGGGTTAGTTACTGGTTGAAATTCCTTCATGTATGTAGAGAATTAATCACGAAATTGAATTATATATTGATGAACGAATCTGGGTTGATTAGGTTCTTTAACTGAAAATTTGGAAACTAGGGTTCATATGAATTAATATGGGGAATTTATATAATTTTGATGATTAAGGATGAATTAATGATCCTAGGATGTTAGGAATGATTTATAATATGTTATGTGTTGATGGGTATTGATGATGAGGCGTTGGGTGTTGAATCTTAGAGATTTTTAGGTTAAAAAATGGTAGAAAATGCTAAAATTTGGTGAAGAAGACGAAACAGTGGGTCTCGCGCGAAGTGGTTCAAACGAGATGGGGATCTCGCGCGAAGTGGTTCGAACGACTTGTGGAAGTGGTTCGAACGACATGTCATTCTGGTTCGAACGACATGTCATCTGGTTCGAGCGACAGAAGGAATTTTTGGGAATTTTATTAGAGTCCAGTATTGAGTTTACCGGTTTATTAGAGTGAGATAAACTGCCAAATAGTAAATTTAAATAATACAAAATTTTGGGAATAAATGTGAGAATAAATACTTTAAATATTTCGGTATAAAGAGAATATATCTTGGAGATTACGAGAGAGATAGTAATCTAAATATTTATACTATACGTAGAGATGAGATTAAAATACGTATAAGGAGTATATATGTAGGTTGGAGAAATACCTATAAATTAAAATAGGATGTGTGTATGCCTATTATGGGAAATTATTGTTAAGAGCACTACTGGGTGATAACCCGGGGGTGCAAGAACTTTATAGTTAAGTGCACTAATGAGTGATAACTTAGGGGTGCAGAAATTAAATTTTAAGTGTACTAATGGGTGATAACCCGGGGGTACAAGGATGATTGTTGTTAGGCACACTAATGGGTGATAACCCGATGGGTGTTAACCTAGGTATGCAGGATTCTCTTGATAGGAGCACTAATGGGTGATAACCCGGGGGTGCTGGATTATTATTGATAGGTGTATTAATGGGTGTTAACCCGGGGATGCAGGATTTTCTTAATAGGTGCACTAATGGGTCTTAGCTCGGGGGTGCAGGGTTAGTATATATATATATATACATATATGTATAGGGATGATGTGACTATATATATATATATATATATATATATATATATATATATATATATATATATATATATATGAACTTATGAATATTTCTACTGTGTGAAATTAGTAGACATGGTAACAATAATAATCATTACATTGCACCAAGTGGTCTTAACCTAAGGGTGCAGGATTAGTGTATATATATATGGATGATGAGACTATATATATGTAAAAGTGTGCTTGCGTAACTTTCTACTTTATGAAACTAGTAGAGAAAATGGAAATGAGAAATAAAATAATCTTAGTGGCTAAAAAAATAACCATTCAAATGGTGAATAATGGAACTTAGTATGTGAGATAAACTATCTGAATAGCGTATTGTATGGGTGATATGGGAATACTACTAGTGATCATAGTTACTATTAGTATGGTTTCTAACTAGTTAGACTGGGAGGTATAACTAGGGGGAGATTATATGTACGTTAGGCGTGCACAATAGACGAGAGGTGAGAAACTCATGTGAGAGTTTGATAACTAACATGCGTATAAGACTTGTTTTAAGAACCAGTTTTAAATACTTACTAAATCATTTTTACACATCGGGCTCTGACCCTTTTCTTGTATTTATTCTTTCTTTTGCTATATATATATATATGTATTAGCACATGTGCCTAACCATAGGGACACCGGTTCTAGATACTTGGATGGTTTGCCGAGCTGCAGCTGTTGTGGAAGTTGCGGGTCATTGAGATTAGACGCTTCTCTCATTTTATTCAGTTCTTAGTTCAGATACTTCAGTTCGGGCATGTGTCGCCCATCTTCATTATCGGGATTTTACTCACTTCCTCTGTAGTTCTTTTCTGTTGGATTGAGTATTTATTTTGATTTTGTTTGTGACTTTGAACTGGAAGGTTTTATCCAGTCTTAATTATTCAGTATTTAATTCAATCAGCATTCATTTCTTGTGTGTGGTTTATAATTCAATGTTCAGAAATTAATTGAATTAATTGGTTTCAAATTAAATTGGGAAATGTTTTGACACTAGCTTAATTAAATGTTAGGTAATTAATTGGATTAAGTTTTCGACAGTGATGGTAAGAATGAACCAACCGAACATTCTGTTATAAATTTTATATAGGACCGATCACCTGATATTTAATTGGGAGGGGTGTGCCAGGTGGTATCAGAGCATCACGTTCTAGTGTCCTTAGGATCTGTGCGGCTTATTATGTTTCAGCGCATCGTTCTTTGATGTAGAGCCTTATGATAGGATTGTTGTGTTCCCTTACGTATGCGACTTATGTTCTCCTGCTACAAATTATAATGGATGTGACTCATTATACGAAATTCGGTGTGATTCGAACACCAAACATTTTAGGACGACCAGTGAGGGCCATAATAAGTACTGTGGGAGAAGAAGCTCAACAGAAGACATAGAGTAGTAGAGAAAGAGTGATGGGGACAAAAATCACCATGAGAATTACTTAAGCAAGAGATAGTAAAATCATCACTCGGGAACTGTGGGTTCCCAAGACACAGTCGTAGAAAACAGTGGAGTGATTTCAGGACCACCTAGCATAGTCGATAAAGGGGAAATCAGAGGGAATCTTTTGAAACCCCATCGGTGAAGATGCGAAGAAGAAAATGAGAAAATGTAATAGACCAGCGAAAGTAGAAAATCCGCTGGCAATGGTGTAGAGTGGGGTGTGACGACACTCAGAATTAAATTTAGAGTTAAAAGTTATAGCTCTTAGGAGCATCATATAGTGATTAGAGGCAATCACCATATTTGAAGAAGTGTGTTTTAAATTTGGAGAGAAATTTGGGTAAGATTTGACAGTGAGGTCTTCCATTTGAGGTGGTCACAAATTGCGAGTGAAATTTTGATGTTTAACAATGGGTAAGATAAAAACTGATCATGCGAGAAAGGTCAAATTGCATAATGAACTTCGTACCTGTTAAAGGGGCATAAATTATCCAAAGGGTCTATAGTTGATAAAGAACCTGTGAGTAGAACACAAATATAGATGAGAAATCTGGCTAGGATGACTAATGTTGATGTCATCAAGGTTATACGGTGACTAGTTCTTGCGTTCTTTCAAGAAGAAGCAAGCTAGAAAGGTTACAGAATCTGAACGAAAAGCAAAACTAAACTTAACGGTGTTAGTGAAACCTTACATGAGAGTCTATCAAATAGGGAACACGATTAGATGATTTTAAGTTGATTAACTTCCTACAAAGTGACGATGAATTCAATGAGGGTCATGAAGGCCAACCATAGTTCCGAAAGGCAAGTGTAGCCATCAAGTTAAGATTACTCGGTCCAAGAGAAGGACATTCCTAAAATGGTCAGTGGGACCAGTGACGGGGAAATGGTTCATGAAGTTTTCCTTATGTGAAGGAAGTAGAACTACAAGTATTGAAGGTGTCCATAATTGAGAAGTGAGACCGAAGAGATTAGAAATGGTAAACCATGCCAGTTAGGAATAACAAGTGGAGGAGCGAGACTTCCAGCAAAAGAATTTGGGGTTAAGGGAATTAGGCCCAGGAAATTTATAACCCGAGAGTGATGGGTTCAGGCTGGACCAGTAGAGTCCCCGTTAATAGTAGCATACAGTATGTCAGGGTCTACGGGGCCCTAAATGTAAACGGGAGTTTAATAAAGTTATAATTGAGGCCTGGAGAGTTTGGGCCAACATTTCAATAATGGGCGCGAAATCCACATGATGGAATAAATTGTCCATGATGAAAGAGGACAACTACAGGATGAAATCCTAAGATGTGTGACGATTGCAGATGTTCATGGGTCGTGATGGAAGACACGTGCTGAGACCCTGTGATTTGACGAGATTGGTGTGGTTTTTCTTCTTCCTTGTGAGTAAAGGATAGATTCTAGTGACATGGGTGTGCCACAACTTTTATGTAAATGGGAAACCCTAAACTTCGCGTGAGGGTCGAGTTTAGTGGGAATGTTAGTTTTAATAGTCTTGTTACAAACGTATTTCTCATTGTTAGCAGGGCATTTTGATAATTTCTTGTGAGTGAACCGGGTGGGCCCTGAGAATATGTTTTTTTGTTATAATTTAACACTGCATTGAGTCAAATTTAGTAGAGTTTATTATGGTAATGTGTAGTGATTAATTACCGTTTGGTTAAACGATAGTAAAAATGTAGTGATATGACTGTTGTGCTGGATACTCCGGGAGGAGAAATCTTTAGTTTGTGCGGCGCCACCTGAAATGGGGTTGGGCCCAGATATATGAATATATGAAAAAAAAATTACATGGTATTATAGACCTCAGCGAGTATGTTGTCTAGTTATATGGGATTCCAGTGCGTGAGAATTTATTTTTTTCTGAGGAGACTCAGGATGCATTGTGTTCTTCTTCGAGCAGAGATATAGAGCTCGTTATATATATATATATATATATATAGTGCTAAGTACTTGAGTTAGTAAGAGCGCCATGCTTCATGTTACATTTTTAGGGGCATGAGAGTGGACGAGTAGACTTTTATGTCACAATAGGTAGATTGTGGGAAAGTGCATAGTATGTATTGAAGGCCTTATGGACCTCGACAACCGACTAGGTTAGATAGTAGTGTATTGGGGGGGTTCCTTGTTTGGATTTCGCTCTGCGAGACATCCCATGCATGAAACTAGCGAACGTTGGGAATTGGAGAGAAGTTTGGCCGATAAAACATAAGTTTTGTATGTCGGTTATTGTACCTATAGGAGAATATAATTGAGAGTTGATAATTCTTTTATAAATTAAGGCCAATAGAGTCGCCTCGTCTTAGCATCATTCGGAATAGATCAATGAAGGGGATTATGTTGATCGGCAGAAGAGCTATGCTGATGCGAAGAGGTTCTTCAGGGAGTTTCAAGTGGGGGACCAAGTTTTGCTCAGAGTATCTCCTATGAAGGGGATTATGCGTTTCGGGAAGAAAGGGAAGTTGGCACCGAGATACGAGGGACCATTTCCTATTATTGAGCGGATTGGACCGGTTGCGTATAGGCTTGGGTTACCGGAGCATTTGCATCGGATTCACGATGTATTTCATATTTCCTCGCTAAGGAAATATCTTAGAGACGATTTGGCTCATTCTCATATTGCTTTGGAGGACATCGATCTCCAGCCTGATAGCTCCTACGAGGAGAGGCCGATTGCTATTTTGGACAGAAGTGAGCGGAAACTACGGTCAAAGATAGTTCCGTTAGTGCGCGTTCAGTGGCGACATCATAATGTCGAGGAGTCCACATGGGAGCGCGAGGATGAGATGCGCGAACGTTATCCAGAGTTGTTCTTACCAGGTAATTTCTAGTTCCGAATTTCAGGACAAAATTCAATTATTGGGGGGGAAGTATGTAATACCCCGTATTTTTGTGATATTTATTTATGGGATTAATTAAATTAAATGCGTATTAATTAGAAATTAATCTGGATTAAAATACTAGCGAGATGCGAGTTGGTATTTGAATATAATGTGCATATATGATTATACATGAATATTGAAGTATGAAATTTGTCGTGAGATTGAAATACGACAATTTGGAAATTTTGTTGAGACACGTGTGACAGTCGCGTCAGGTTTATATTTAGTTTAATTAAAAAGTGAATTTTATTTCTATTAACCGTATGGTCGTTTTGAGTGCGCCAACGCATCCGGAAGGGTCGAAATAGTCATAAAAAACTAGCCGGGGGTTTGGTTTGGGTCCCGGGGTATTTTTAGGCCATACCGGCAACCCAAAAGGCAGTTTGGTAATTTTAGAATTTTGGGATTTTATATTAACGAATTTTAGGAGTTTTTAATGGAAAATTAAAAGATCCACTAACCCATTATCATCCATTAACAGATTAGAGGGCTACGGGGGTTATTAAAAGAAAACCCAAAAGTTCCTAAGACAAACCCTAGCCTCCATTGCCACCATTAGAGAAGAGCTTGTAGAGAGATAGAAGGATTCTGCAGAAAGAGAGAGAATACTCCAGGAAATCGACATCAAAAATCAGAGATTCAAATAAGGCAAGTGGTTTAATTCCAATTAATTTCAGAGAATGCTTCTTCCATGTGTAGGAATTGATAAAATCTTATTGTTCTTGGGAATTAATGAAAAACCCATTTTAATTGGAAGTGAAAATTACATTTTTGATGAGGAATCGCATGTAGATTTGTATTTAGATGATTATTCTGATGATATTATAATTTGGATGAAATGAAAACGGATTTAATTAGGCTCTTGGAGGATTTATAAATTTTAGGGTTCATGTTCTTGAAATTGGGGATAAATATATGGATTTGATATTTAGATGATGTTAATAATGAATTAACCCCACAAAAACGTTAGTAGGTGACCTATGTATGTTTAGGGAAGATTAGTAACCTTGAACAATTGTTGGACTAATGTTTAGATGAGATTAGAAGGGAAGAAAAGATGGAAAAACGAAATAAGGAATATCTGGGATCGAACTGGCCACTCGTTAGAAGACCTGCCCAGGTCGTTCGAACGAGCTTCTAACGAGTTGACCTTTGACTTCTAACGAGGGTGAAGTTCGTTCGATGTTTTCGTTTGAATGAGACCTCGTTAGAAAGCCCACTTCGTCCGAACGAACTCTCGTTCGAACAGCCTCGTTCGAACGAGACTTCAAACGAGTTGACAGTTTAGGCTTTTTAGCCTGTTTTGATCCCGAGTGTCCCGTAACCTTGTGTATACGTAGAGATAACCTTCCCTTGATGATTAATTGATACATTTGGGATGTTTGGGATATAATGAGGAGTCAAACCTAGAAGTGTAGTTTGAACCTAAGGGAAAAATATGAAGTAGGACGTGAGTGTCTATTACATTGCGAGAACTATTGACAGCCTAATTTATTATATTAACCGGGAACATATAAATTGTGTAGTATTATATGTCGGTACGAGAATGAGAAGTGTACCTCCAATATATTATGGTAATTACTAAGATGTGTGCATACTTAGAATATGTATTGATTTTATGTGTATGACATACCTACCATACTTACTATCACAGGAGGTTTACGTTCGCTTAGGGCCTTCTAATCCTTGTGTTGCCCGGATTTAGATTGGTTACCTCGATGAACATAGGTCAGAGAAGGACTTATTGGGATGTTAATAAGTCTGCTGATCGTGGGAGCGCAGGTATGTGCGTGACCCATGTGATGTGACTGTGTTCGCCTCCATTATTTGTGATGTCGTTATCTGAGAACGATTCCTGAGAGATTTGGAATACGTGATCCTTATGTACGTGATGTACCGGGATGGATAGCAGAGTATGTGTGCACCGCAGCTTAGTCTCGGGGTGCTTGTATTGTATATTTATGATGTGAATAATATACACTTAATTAATGGGAACTTTCATATTAATATTGTGAATATAATTATGGTATTGTTTTGAGAAATACATAACGGGTTACTTGATAGTGAATTGTATTATAAATTGAGAATCTGAGTTTAAGTAAAGCCCTTTATTTAATTGATAATGCTAGAATGCTTTATGGGGATCGAGTAGTAAGGGGTAGAACTTATTATGGTTTGGTTAAATATGTAGGTCATGTAGATGGGTACGGTACGTTAGGAGTGCACATGTAGTCGAGAGGTGAGAATTTCATGTGAGTGCACATCCTAACATGTATTTTGCATTTAATGTTTTAATGTTATTAAAACACTTGCTGTTTTTTAAAAATGATTTCCACTTTCGGGCTCTGACCCATTTGCTTTCAAATCTAATTTTGTAAAAACCATTTTAGGTGCCCAGCCACAAGGACACCATGCTTAGGATCCTCATTCAGGTGACGAGTTGTAGCTGTTTGTGGAAGTTACAGGACTTTGCCTATAGACGCTTCATATATCTTGACTCTATATTCAACACTTTCAGTTGTAGGGCATGTTGCCCATTTCTTTTAGAGACTTTTCATTTATTTCAGTTATTCAGACTTCGGGCATGTAATTAATTCAGGATTCAGACTTGTCATTTTATTTTTCAGTTATGGGATTGTTGTGAGGAGTTTTCCTCCGGACTTATTATTATTGGTTGATTATTTCATTACTTCGTTATGGTGAATGGATTATGTTGTTCTTCCATTATTCTTTTATTGCATGTTAATCAGACTTAAATTAAAATTTGGCAACTTACTTTTTAAATACTAGGTGGTTAGTAATTATTAAAATGTTTTCGACAGTGATGCTATTAACTGAACCAACTTGGAATTTTGTATTAATTTAATAAAGGAGTAGCTACCCGATATTTAATTAGTCGGGGTGTCACAGGTGGTATCAGATCATCAGGTTCTAGTGTCCTTTAGGATCTGTACGGCTTATTATGTTTCCGCTGAGCTTTCTTTGATGTAGAGCCCTATATTTTAGGATTGTTGTATTCTTTTGTATATGCTACGTTCTTCAGCTATTTTAAGTTTATAACTGCGAACTTATAAACTTCATTCTTATTTCAGATGCCTCCACGACGTGCACAACGGGTTCCCAGGGATGCAACGCCAGAACCACAGCCCGCACCAGTTCCGGGCACGATGAATGCCGCTGAGGTTGCAGCCATTGTGGCTCAGGCGGTAAATGCCGCACTAGTAGTAGTTCAGCAGGCACCACCTCAGGCGCCGATAGCCGCGGCAGTTCAGGCACATACATTCCCGTCTGCTTGGGAACGTGTACGTGATGCTTTTCAAAAAGCACACCCTCCGGAGTTCGCAGGTAGGTCCGATGTGGTAGTTTCGAGTTAGTGGAGGAAGGACATCCAGCGACACCTGAGGATGTATGAGTGCACAGATGTCCAGAAGTAGATACTAGCTACCTTTAAGCTAGTAGGGTCTGCACTGCAGTGGTGGGAGTCTATTACCACAGTGGAGGAGAGAGATACTCTCACTATTCAGGAGTTTTGGGTGCGGTTTGACCGCAAGTACTTTCCGTCTGCTGTTCACACAGAGATGAGGAGGAAGTTGATGAGCCTCAAACAGGAGGGTAAGACTGTGGCCGAGTATGAGGCTGAATTCACTGATCTTCTGAACATTGTTTCGGATGAGATACCGACGGAGGAGAAGAAGATACAGAAATTTACGGACGGGTTGACATGGAGGATTCGTCAGCACTTGTTAGGGAACCTCTCGTTAGCCACTTATTCTGATGTGGTTAACGCTGCATTGCTCCATTGCCAGTATCACCGCTTTCACATGGCTGAGGGCAAGCGATCGGGAGAGTCTAGCCATCAGGGCAGGATTGGAGGAAATAGTGCCAGTGGTGCACAATCTGTTCAGGGGCAGAGACAGGGTGATCAGGGTACCCAGTAGGGGGATCACAAGAGGTTCAGGTCAAGAAATTTCAGGCACGGACAGGGAGGTTTCCGGCAGGGCCATCAGGGTCCGAACGGCCATCAGAACCAACAGGGTCAGAATGGTCAACAGAAGTTTCAGCAGGGCCAGTGGAGGAACAGTAACGGCCACCAGGGCCGGGGGCAGCAGGGACAGTGAGGGGGGAACTTCCCGGGGAAGTGTTTCGTTTGTGGCAATACTGGCCATAAACGCCAGGACTATCCTGATAGGGGAAGGGCCCCACAGCAGCAGCAGGTGCTCGACATGAGCCACAGAGGCCACTTTTTCCACCAGCCCTCCCAGCGCCAGCCCAGGTGCCAGCTCTTCCAGCCATTCCAGCAGTTCCTGTGCAGCAGGGACAGTTACAGTATGGACGTGTCTATAACGTCCACCAGGCAGCAGCTCCGCAGGCACCACCCGCGATTGAGGGTATGTTTCCTATCCATGGTACTATGGGTCGGGTTTTGTTTGATACGGGGGCAACACATTGTTTTATAGCTACACATTTTGCGAAAGCCTTAGGGTTATTAGCCACAGCAGAGAGCACAGTGACGTGTGTAGACTCACCATTGGGGAGTGGGTCACTTATTTTCTTTATATGCCGGGGAGTAGGGGTAGAGATTGGTAGTCTGGTATTACCTGCAGATATGTTGGTATTAGATATGCATGTTCACGATGTGATTATCGGTATGGATTGGCTCGCAGATTATAGAGCCATGATTGATTGCTTCGGTGGGAGCATTGTTTTTGCCATTCCGGGGGAAGAGATGTTTGTAGTGGCGAAGCCTCGCCCAGAGGGAGGTTCGACCGCTCATTTGTATTATATAGAGGAGGATACCTCTAAGGAGGTTGTGATTCCTTTAGATTCGATCCCAGTTGTCAGGGAGTATTCAGATGTGTTTCAGGAGATACCAGGCCTACCCCCCAGTCGAGAGATAGACTTTGTCATAGACTTATTACCAGATACGAGACCTATAGCACGCGCACCGTACCGTATGGCTCCAGCTGAGATGAGGGAGTTACGGGATCAGATTGAGCAGTTGTTGGGTCAGGGGTTTATACGGAGGAGTACTTCGCCGTGGGGTGCCCCTGTGTTGTTTATGAAGAAGAGAGATGGTTCACTGAGATTGTGTGTGGACTACCGAGAGTTGAACAAGGTCACGATACGGAATAAATATCAGTTACCTAGAATCGATGACCTATTCGACCATTTGAGAGGAGCTTCCTTCTTCTCAAAGATTGATTTGCGATCGGGATACCATCAGTTGCGTATCAGGGAAGAGGATGTCTCGAAGACTGCGTTCTTATCGAGATATGGATCTTACGAGTTTCGGGTTATGCCTTTTGGTTTGACTAACGCTCCAGCAGTGTTTATGGACTTGATGAATAGGGTGTTCAGGGATTTCCTAGATCAGTTTGTCATTGTCTTCATTGATGATATTCTGGTTTACTCTCAGACAGAGGAGGAGCACGCCGAGCATTTGAGGCAATTTTTGCAGACACTACGTCAGAACGAGCTGTATGCAAAATATGAGAAATGCGGGTTTTGGCTGAAGGAGGTCCAATTTTTGGGACATATTATCTCCGACCGGGGGATATCTGTTGATCCGGGGAAAGTATCCGCGGTGAGGGAGTGGGGACAACCCATGACACCAACGGAGATCCGTAGTTTCTTGGGTCTAGCAGGATACTACAGGAGGTTCATTCGGGGATTCTCGAAGATAGCAGGTCCTTTGACACATCTGACTCGTAAGGGTGTGCCATTCATCTGGAGTGATGCCTGTCAGTTGGCATTCGATGAGTTGAAGGATAAGTTGACCTCAGCACCTGTGTTAGCATTGCCGACACCGGGAGTTGAGTATCTAGTCTACACCGATGCGTCCTTGCAAGGACTTGGAGGTGTGTTACAGTAGGAGAGCCAGGCCATTGCTTATGCATCCCGTAAGCTAAAGCCTCACGAGAAGAATTACCCAACTCATGACTTGGAGTTGGCGGCAGTTGTATTTTCCCTTCGTATTTGGAGACATTACCTTTTGGGGGAGAAGTTTCGATTGTTCACGGACCACAAGTCCCTACAGTACCTATTCACGCAAAAGGAGTTGAATATGCGGCAGCGAAGGTGGCTTGAATTCATGAAGGATTACCAGTTCGATATCCAATACCACCCGGGGAAGGCTAACGTGGTAGCAGACGCGTTGAGCTGCAGACCTGTTGATGAGGTGGCAGGGGTGTGGAAGGCGAAGTGGAAAGAATTGGGACACCAGGATGCAGTGGCCCGATCATTGATGTCGGTAATGACTGTTACACCGCAGATTGTCACGAGAGTGGTAAAGGCACAAGCAGATGACTCGTTCTGTCAGGAGCTGATAGTTCGATTACTAGCAGAGGGAGTTGAATCCTATACCGTTAGCTCAGACGGGGGATTACGCTTCAATGGGAGATTGGTAGTTCCGAAAGGGGAGGAATTGCGGCACGTGGTGATGGCAGAGTCGCACGGCTCACGGTTCGCGGTACATCCCGGTGGGGATAAAATGTACCAAGACATGAGACGACAGTATTGGTGGAGCGGGATGAAGAGAGATATTACCGAGTTTGTTTCTAAATGCGCCACTTGTCAGTTAGTAAAAGTGGATCATCAGAGACCGGCAGGACTGCTACAGTCGTTGGAGGTCCCGATGTGGATGTGGGAGAACATATCCATGGACTTTATCACGGGGTTGCCTACGTCACAGAGAGGTCACGACTCCATTTGGGTAATTGTGGACAGGTTGACCAAAGTCGCTCATTTTCTACCCATAAGGACAAACTACACTACGGGACAGTATGCCCAGCTCTTTATTTCAGAGATAGTGAGACTTCACGGTGTGCCCCTAAATATCGTGTCTGACCGAGACAAGATATTTGTTTCATGGTTTTGGGAGAGTTTTCAGGAGGCCATGGGCACGAAATTGCGGTTGAGTACGGCGTATCACCCGCAGACCGATGGGCAGACCGAGCGTACAAACCAGATGTTGGAAGACATGCTACGTATGAGTATCATTGATTTTGTGGGTGGATGGGAGCTGTATCTTCCACTGGTGGAGTTTGCTTACAACAACTCCTACCAGTTCACCATTGGCATGGCTGCATTTGAGGCATTGTACGGTAGACCTTGTCGTTCCCCATCATGTTGGTTGGAGGTGGGGGACAACAAACTGCTTGGGCCGGAAGTGATTCAGGATACTTCGGCGAGGATAGAATTGATTCGGAGTCGCATTCGGGTAGCTCAAGATCGGCAGAAGAGCTATGCTGATGCGAAGAGGTTCTTCAGGGAGTTTCAAGTGGGGGACCAAGTTTTGCTCAGAGTATCTCCTATGAAGGGGATTATGCATTTCGGGAAGAAAGGGAAGTTGGCACCGAGATACGTGGGACCATTTCCTATTATTGAACGGATTGGACCGGTTGCGTATAGGCTTGGGTTACCGGAGCATTTGCATCGGATTCACGATGTATTTCATATTTCCTCGCTAAGGAAATATCTTAGAGACGATTTGGCTCATTCTCATATTGCTTTGGAGGACATCGATCTCCAGCCTGATAGCTCCTACGAGGAGAGGCCGATTGCTATTTTGGACCGAAGTGAGCGGAAACTACGGTCAAAGATAGTTTCGTTAGTGCGCGCTCAGTGGCGACATCATAATGTCGAGGAGTCCACATGGGAGCGCGAGGATGAGATGCGCGAACGTTATCCAGAGTTGTTCTTACCAGGTACTTTCTACTTTCGAATTTCGGGACGAAATTCAATTATTAGGGGGGAAGTATGTAATACCCCGTATTTTTGTGATATTTATTTATGGGATTAATTAAATTAAATGCGTATTAATTGGAAATTAATACGGATTAAAATACTAGCGAGATGCGAGTTGGTATTTGAATATAATGTGCATATATGATTATACATGAATATTGAAGTATGAAATTTGTCGTGAGATTGAAATACGACAATTTGGAAATTTTGTTGAGACGCGTGTGACGGTCGCGTTAGGTTTATATTTAGTTTAATTAAAAAGTGAATTTTATTTCTATTAACCGTATGGTCGTTTTGAGTGCGCCAACGCGTCTGGAAGGGTCGAAATAGTCAGAAAACACTAGCCGGGGGTTTGGTTTGGGTCCCGGGGTATTTTTAGGCCATACCGGCAACCCAAAAGGGCAGTTTGGTAATTTTAGAATTTTGGGATTTTTGATTAACGAATTTTAGGAGTTTTTAATGGAAAATTAAAAGACCCACTAACCCATTATCAGCCATTAACTGATTAGAGGGCTACGGGGGTTATTAGAAGAAAACCCAAAAGTTCCTAAGACAAACTCTAGCCTCCATTGCCACCATTAGAGAAGAGCTTGTAGAGAGATAGAAGGATTCTGTAGAAAGAGAGAGAATACTCCAGCAAATTGACATCAAAAATCAGAGATTCAAATAAGGCAAGTGGTTTAATTCCAATTAATTTCAGAGAATGCTTCTTCCATGTGTAGGAATTAATAAAATCTTATTGTTCTTGGGAATTAATGAAAAACCCATTTTAATTGGAAGTGAAAATTACATTTTTGATGAGGAATCGCATGTAGATTTGTATTTAGATGATTATTCTGATGATATTATAATTTGGATGAAATGAAAACGGATTTAATTAGGCTCTTGGAGGATTTATAAATTTTAGGGTTCATGTTCTTGAAATTGGGGATAAATATATGGATTTGATATTTAGATGATGTTTATAATGAATTAACCCCACAAAAACGTTAGTAGGTGACCTATGTATGTTTAGGGACGATTAGGAACCTTGAACAATTGTTGGAATAATGTTTAGATGAGATTAGAAGGGAAGAAAAGATGGAAAAACGAAATAAGGAATACCTGGGCTCGAAACTAGACACTCGTTAGAAGACCTGCCCAGGTCGTTCGAACGAGCTCGTTCGACCGAGCTTCTAACGAGTTGACCTTTGACTTCTAACGAGGGTGAAGCTCGTTCGATGTTTTCGTTCGAACGAGACCTCGTTAGAAAGCCCACTTCATTCGAACAAACTCTCGTTCGAACAGCCTCGTTCGAACGAGGCTTCGAACGAGTTGACAGTTTAGGCTGTTTAGCCTGTTTTGATCCCGAGTGTCCCGTAACCTTGTGTATACGTAGAGATAACCTTCCCTTGATGATTAATTGTTACATTTGGGATGTTTGGGATATAATGAGGAGTCAAACCTAGAAGTGTAGTTTGAACCTAAGGGAAAAATATGAAGTAGGACGTGAGTGTCTATTACATTGCGAGAACTATTGACGGCCTAATTTATTATATTAACCGGGAACATATAAATTGTGTAGTATTATATGTCGGTACGAGAATGAGAAGTGTACCTCCAATATATTATGGTAATTACTAAGATGTGTGCATACTTAGTATATGTATTGATTTTATGTGTATGACATGCCTACCATACTTACTATCACGGGAGGTTTACGTTCTCTTAGGGCCTTCTAATCCTTGTGTTGCCCGGATTTAGATTGGTTACCTCGATGAACATAGGTCAGAGAAGGACTTATTGGGATGTTAATAAGTCTGCTGATCGTGGGAGCGCAGGTATGTGCGTGACCCATGTGATGTGACTGTGTTCGCCTCCATTATTTGTGATGTCGTTATCTGAGAACGATTCCTGAGTGATTCGGAATACGTGATCCTTATGTACGTGATGTACCGGGATGGATAGCAGAGTATGGGTGCACCGCAGCTTAGTCTCGGCGTGCTTGTATTGTATATTGATGGTGTGAATAATATACACTTAATTAATGGGAACTTTCATATTAATATTGTGAATATAATTATGGTATTGTTTTGAGAAATACATAACGGGTTACTTGATAGTGAATTGTATTATAAATTGAGAATCTGAGTTTAAGTAAAGCCCTCTATTTAATTGATAACGCTAGAATGCTTTATGGGGATCGAGTAGTAAGGGGTAGAACTTATTATGGTTTGGTTAAATATGTAGGTCATGTAGATGGGTACGGTACGTTAGGAGTGCACATGTAGTCGAGAGGTGAGAATTTCATGTGAGTGCACATCCTAACATGTATTTTGCATTTAATGTTTTAATGTTATTAAAACACTTTCTGTTTTTTAAAAATTATTTCCACTTTCGGGCTCTGACCCATTTGCTTTCAAATCTAATTTTGTAAAAACCATTTTAGGTGCCCAGCCACAAGGACACCATGCTTAGGATCCTCATTCAGGTGACGAGCTGTAGCTGTTTGTGGAAGTTACAGGACTTTGCGTGTAGACGCTTCATCTATCTTGACTCTATATTCTGCACTTTCAGTTGTAGGGCATGTCGCCCATTTCTTTTAGAGACTTTTCATTTATTTCAGTTATTCAGACTTCGGGCATGTAATTAATTCAGGATTCAGACTTGTCATTTTATTTTTCAGTTGTGGGATTGTTGTGAGGAGTTTTCCTCCGGACTTATTATTATTGGTTGATTATTTCATTACTTCGTTATGGTGAATGGATTATGTTGTTCTTCCATTATTCTTTTATTGCATGTTAATCAGACTTAAATTAAAATTTGGCAACTTACTTTTTAAATACTAGGTGGTTAGTAATTATTAAAATGTTTTTCACAGTGATGCTATTAACTGAACCAACTTGGCATTTTGTATTAATTTAATAAAGGAGTAACTACCCGGTATTTAATTAGTCAGGGTGTCACAAAACTTTGTTGTTGTCCTACTTGAGAGTTAGAGGTGGGGGACCAATTATAATTACAAATATCGATGAAGAATCGATATTATCGTACATATTGTGTGTGAAATATATATTGCACAGCTAATTTACTTTTATGAACGACACGAGATGAAGTCGTATGTATATGAAAAGAGGATAAATCTACTAAGGTGCAAATAGTAGAAGGCAAGATAGTGAATATCTAAAATAAAGTTAAAGTAGTGAAACATAAGCAGAAACGACTTGGGAAAAAGCCTATATGACAGGGTAACCTGGATCTTTAAACACATGTGAAGTGTTCACTATTCAGGGTATTCGATAGCGTACTATATGGGTGGTACGGAGTAGCTTACTTATGAGCGTCGGGATGCGATGCGCAATATTTTTTACAGTGTTGTTTGTACCTAGTATACTTTTCTGAATTTCGGGACGAAATTCCGTTGTAAGGGGGGAAGTATGTAACACCCCGTATTTTTAACGATTTAAATAATTATGTGATTAATTATTATTATGGTAATAACTATGCGATTAATTATTGTTGTTGGATTAATTAAATTAAAATGCGAGAAATTAATGTATTATTAATCCGGATTAAAATAATTATTAACTAGCGTGCCAAGGGTTAATACTTATTGCTGAAAATTATTGAATATTACTGTGTGATATGTAATATGGAATTATAATATTTGATAAATTATCGGAAGTGAGAAATACGACATTTTGGTAATTTAAGTCTGACGCGCGTGCGAGTCGTGTCGGGACTGATTGATTGGGATAAAAAGAGAATTTATTTTTATTAACTCGTATGGTCATTTCGGGTGTCTCCATTGAGTCCGGGAGGGTCGAGATAGTCAAATTAGTATACCTGGGTGTTTAGTTTGGGTCCCAGGAGGATTTTATGCCTAACCAGCACCCCGAGAGGGCATTATGGTAAATTGTATTTTTGGGCTAAATTAATGGACGAAAATTAAGAGTAATTATATCATCCAAGGAGAGTCCATTAGGGTTAGAAAGTTACAGGAAGTTAAGAACGTCTATAGGAGGTGTGAGGGAGAGCTAATTCCAAGAGAAAAGGGCCAAGATAACACCACCTTGCACAATCACCACCACTACCGTGTAGATCGGGACAAGGGAACACACCCATATCAACATCACCAACGGATCATAACATCATAGTCGAGGCAAGTGTTTATTACTTGCATTGTTTTAGAAATAATCATACTCATGTTAGAATAGGTGAAATTAATCATGATTTACATGTTAATTGGGTAAAAATTAGAGATTTAAATTATGATTAAGGACTGGGCTAGTTAGTGGTTGAAATTCCTTCATGTATATAGAGGATTAATCACGAAATTGAATTATATATTGATGAACGAATCTGGGTTGATTAGGTTCTTTAATTGAAAATTTGGAAACTAGGGTTCATAAGAATTAATTTGAGGATTTTATATAATTTTGATGATTAAGGATGAAATAATAATCCTAGGATGTTAGGAATGATTTATAATATGTTATGTGCTGATTGGTATTGATGATGAGGCGTTGGGTGATGAATCTTAGAGTTTTTTAGGTTCAAAAATGGTAAAAAAAGCTGAAATTTGGTGAAGAATGCGAAATAGTGGGTCTCGCATGAAGTCGCGCGAAGTGGTTCAAACGAGATGGGGATCTCGTGCGAAGTGGTTCGAACGACATGTCATTCTGGTTCTAACGACATGTCATCTGGTTCGAGTGACATAAGATATTTTTGGGAATTTTCTTAGAGTCCAGTTTTGAGTTTACCGGTTTATTGGAGTGAGAGAAACTGCCAAATAGTAAATTTAAATAAGACGAAATTTCGAGAAAGTATCTGAGAATAAATACTTTAATTATTTCGGTATAGTGAGAATATACATTGGACATTACGAGAGAGATAGTAATCTAAATATTTATACTATACATAGAGATGAGATTAAAATACGTATGAGGAGTATATAGGTAGGTTAGAGAAATACCTATAAATTAAAATGGGATGTGTGTATGCCTATTATGGGAAATTATTGTTAAGAGCACTAATGGGTGATAACCCGGGGGTGAAATAACCTTATAGTTAAGCGCACTAATGAGTGATAACTTGGGGGTGCAGAAATTCTATTGTTAAGTATACTAATGGGTGAGAACCCGGGGGTACAAGGATGATTATTATTAGGCACACTAATGGGTGATAACCCGGGGGTGCTGGATTATTATTGATATGTGCATTAATGGGTGTTAACCCGAGGATGCATGATTCTCTTGATAGGAGCACTAATGGGTGATAACCCGAGGATGCTGGAATATTATTGATTGGTGCATTAATGGGTGTTAACCCGGGGATGCAGGATTTGCTTAATAGGGGCACTAATGGGTCTTAGCCTGGGGGTGCAGGATTAGTATGTATGTATGTATATATATATATATATATATATATATATATATATATATATATATATATATATATATATGATCTTATGAATATTTCTACTGTGTGAAATTAGTAGACATGGTAATAATAATAATCATTACATTGCACCAAGTGGTCTTAACCTAAGGGTGCAGGATTAGTGTATATATAGGGATGATGAGACTATATATATGTATAAGTTTACTTGGGTAACTTTCTAATTTGTGAAACTAGTAGATAAAATGGAAATGAGAAATAAAATAATCTTAGTGGATAAAAGATTAACCATTCAAACGGTGAATAATGAAACTTAGTATGTTAGATAAACTATCTGAATAGCGTATTGTATGGGCGATACGGGAATACTACTAGTGAGCATAGTTAGTATTAGTATGGTTTCTGACTAGTTAGACTGGGAGGTGAGAAACTCATGTGAGAGTTCGATAACTAACATGCGTATAAAACTTGTTTTAAGAACCAGTTTTAAATACTTGCTAAATCATTTTTACACCTCGGGCTCTGACCCATTTCTTGTATTTCTTCTCTCTTTTACTATATATATATGTATTAGTACAGGTGCCTAACCACAGGGACACCGGTTCTAGATACTTGGATGGTTTTTTGAGCTGCAGCTATTGTGGAAGTTGCGGGTCATTGAGATAGACGCTTCTCTCATTTTATTCAGTTCCTAGTTCAGATACTTCAGTTTGAGCAAGTGTTGCCCATCCTCATTAGCCGAATTTTACTCTGTTCCTCTGTAGTTCTTTTCTGTTGAATTGAGTATTTATTTTGATTTTGTTTGTGACTTTGAATTGGATGATTTTATCCAGTCTTAATTATTTAGTATTTAATTTAATCAACATTCATTTCTTGTGTGTGGTTTATAATTCAATGTTCAGAAATTAATTGAATTAATTGGTTTCAAATTAAATTGGGAAATATTTTGACACTAGCTTATTTAAATGTTAGGTAATTAATTGGATTTAAGTTTTCGACAGTGACGCTAAGAATGAACCAACTGAACATTCAGTTATAAATTTTATAAAGGATTGATCACCCGATATTTAATTGAGCAGGGTGTCTCATTGGAGTCCAGATGATTAAATACTAATGATTTGTTTACATCCCTAGTTTTTAAATAAAAAGTGGTGTCACTAGTCACTCACTTATAACCAAACATTATTTCTAGAGTCCCCAGATGGGTCCCATGAATTTTATTCAATCCATACACCCCATTTACGACCCTCCAAGTATTAGAGGCTACCCTAACTGTGACAAATTCAAAGTATTGAAAAAATTGAAGGCACGAAGGGTTGGGAGGAAAGGTACACCCACACTCAGCTATAAAAATAGAGGGAAACCAGTGACCCTCAACAAGTGAGAAAAAATCAGTAGGTAAAGTATCATGTTCCAAAACAACCCGAGAGGGCACCTTAAATTCATTTCTGAATTCATCAAGAAAATTAAAAGAGTAAACCGTGATCAAGAATAGAAGATCAAAGAAAGAGTTCTTACAGGAATTAAGGATTCATCAAGAACTGAAGAACATAAAATGCTCGCTTAAGAGAGAAAAAGAAAGCTTAAAGACACTATAGTGAAAAATACTCAAAATATTTGAGGTCGCAAAAGTTCATGGTTTTCCTGCTCTTTATAGGTTGCCTCAAAAACTGGAAAAATAATGACTAAAAGGCAACGTCGATTTAACTGGTGGCGGCTAAAGTAGAAAAGATGAATTTGCCCAAAAATGGTTCGTTAAAGTTATGGTTAATTTTAAAAATCCCACGTGCATTATATCTCCAAAATTAAATCATAATCTTTTTCAAGTATGGGAAGCTGGCAACCGACCAGGCCTAAAATTTTTGCCCGAGAAACTTTATGATCCAAATGCTCCATACTCTTATGAAAACTTCAATCATGAAACATTGGGACCTTCTGTTGATACTAAAAATTTTCCATCTACATGGACCATTCAGATACTGGCAGGTGTTGTACAGTGGAAGATTAATCCTACTCATCAAGGATGAAATACCAACCAACACCAAGGATACCGACCAATACCAGGGATGCCGAAAAACGATGACAGTAAAATACCAACAATTTTATACATTAGTGATTGTACAGATGAAAACGTCTATGATATATAGACATTCCATCCTTTGATATTCCATATCTTAATACATTGTAAACGCTAAATACAAGGGGGACAAAAAGAGAGGCAATTGAACAATCCAAAAGTAATACACAATAGTGGATGTAGGCTCTTCCATCAAGCCGAACCACGTTACAAGTCTCTTGTTTCTTTTATTTCTATTTATCTGTGATCAACTAATTAGCCTAATCTAATTTTTTGCATCAACATCTGGCATGGAAATCTTTTTTCCCTTTCTCTTTAGCCTAGTGGGACACTCAAATGCTCTATTCCCTTTACCCTCACACTCAAAACATCATTCTTCTTCCTCTTTCTCTTTCTCACCCTTTTTCTCACCGCTCTCTTTGGCCTCATCTTTCCTTTTATTTTTCTCAAAAACCCTTTTATTGGAAGAATTTTGTTTGGAAAAATTGAGAAGATTTTTAAAAAAATTCGCAAGCAAGGACATATCAAAATAAAATTCGCTCTTAGACTCAGACTCACAAACTTTCCCTTTTTTCTTATCTCTCATGGACACTTCCTCGCCCTCACTAGACTGGGCTCTAAGTGCTATCCCTCTATTCTTAAGCTTGACAGTGTCAGGAAACATGTCAATCTCATATGTCTGGAGGTCTCTTACTAACTCTTCTAATTTTAAATTGCTCAAATTACATAACGAATTCAAAACAGTCACTTTAGGGATAAAACATTTTGACAGCGATCTCAATTTTTTTTTAACCACTCATGCATAAGGAATGTGCTCACCAAGATAGAAACTAGTGTTGACAATATCAGATAGGAGTGCCTAAAAATCATCAAAACACTTAGATTCAAGCATGGTTATTATTTCAAATTGAGTAGTTAAATTTTGAATTTTAGACTCTTTGACTGTATTTGTGCCTTCATAGATAAGTTTTAAAACATCTCATTCTTCTTTCAACCTGGTGCATGGCATGATTCGTCGGAACTCTTTAGGTGTGACGGCACCCGAAATTGTACTTAGCCCACGAGAATTAAAAGTACTCCATCTAAACTCATCCTTAATCCAGTTTTCCACGTGTTTTAAATTAGTAATATTATTTATGGCGATAATGGGAGGAGTCTAACCTCTTTCACAAATAATCCAAACACGCTCATCGATTGCTTTTAAATGCGATTTCATACGGGCTTTCCATTAAGCATAATTAGACCCGTAAAAAATTGTCAGCCGATTATATAAGTTTTCATTCGGAAACATTGAATTTTTTTCAAAATTAGATTTTTCAAAAAAAACTAATATCACAAAATTTTGCATAAAAAGGAATTGACAATAAATTAGTGAAACTCGCTCTAATACCAATTTTAGAATGCTATGTGATATTCATTAAACCGAATTCGCAAATTCCAATTGTACTCTTATTTAATTAGAGTCAATTTTTAAACCAATTTAATTCAGCCTTAAACCATACCACTACGTGGGTAAAGTTTCACCAACATAAATAAATTGTTGACACACATATTTCAGGAAAAAACCCAAAAAGGGAAAACCTTTTTATTTCACTTAATACTCACAATGATTATAAGTGAAATCTTCAACGAATATCCGCAGATACCCACAAGAACACGTGGTTTTGAATCAGCAATGAATCAACCTCAGAATATCCACAAAGACACGCAGCCCAATTAGCTAAGTACACCCACGAATACTCCTTATGACACGTAGTCAATGTTAGCCCAGTACCTCCATCAAGTGGAACCTAAATCAGCAGTAAGTTATCCTTCCTACAAGACAAACTCTAGAAAAAATGTATCTCGGGTTCCAAAATAATTCACTAAAACATTTGGGATTCTTGTGAATTGAAAAATAAAAGATTGAACCCTAAATTGAAAAAGACAAAGTGTTTTACTATTTTGCAGTTTGTGCAAAATGAAAATCGGCAGGTCTTTTTAACGAAAACGGACTCATTTAACACAATTTATATAAAAAAAATTGAGTCGGCTCATCGCTCAAACGAAGTCCTAAAGTCGCTTGAACGAAGTTGCGTGTCGTTTGAACGACATTGCGGGAGATGCTAATGTCGTTTGAGTGATAGGCATATGTCGCTCGAACGACAGTTCGAAAAAATAAATTTTTTTTTTTTTATTTCAAAAATCCACCTCAACACTTACAAAAATATTTTGATGAAAAACAACTCCTTAATACTTAGAAAATATTTTAGAAAAATATCTCAACACTTTAAATGAGCCGTAAAGTAATCAAAACACAACCTTACCAAAATTAATCTCGTTAGAGGGTTGATTGTTTGGGAACTTGATATTCATATCCATCTCCATGTATCTTCAAACTTGAACTTTTTCTTCGACGGTTTTTATCGGTATAGGAAATACACTAATGTAAATAGGAATTATAAAATTTATCATTACACATATTGCCCTTACTATTTATACGGGTAATTACGCATGTGTCCTTAAGATTGGTCATCCCTTTTTACCTTCAGTCATCCGTGGTGGTTTACGCTTATGCCCTTAATGTTCGTGGTATTTGCATTTTAACCGGGCTTCTTCCAAAGGCTTCTTGCGATTACTATATATACGATGGTTGGGTGTTTGAAAAAATAGGGGGTTTATTTGAAATATTAAGTTGAAACGCTACCGAAATTATACCTCATTTTCTCTTTCTTTATACAATCCTAAGTTCTTTTTTTAGAGTTTCTCTACCTTTATTCCCGAAAATAAAATTTTAATTTATACTTTTCATACACTGAGTTTCGTGTGGTTGTGAGATCGTTGGTTTTTTCATCTATTGGGATATTTGGGGGTTCATATACTTTGGAAGTTTGTTTTCAAACTTTATGAATTTCATTTAAGGCTTATTCACGAGACTTACGGTGGTGGTTTGGTTCAACTCTCGAAAGTTCTCTTTTATGAATTTTTTTCTTTGAGATATCCTCGCTTGGGTAAATTTTACTATACTACTTTATAATTATATACACAGCGATATACGTATACCATTCATTAGTTGGCTTTCAAGTTTTAAATCTCTAAGTGGACTTAGATCTAAACTATTATTTTTTGGACTTTTGTGTTGTTGAACTATTTTAGACATTTTTGGGACCTATTCCTATACAATCTTGTCCAAAAAGCTTATTCAAGAAACTTTACGTTTTGATATCCTGATATGTTTCTCTTTACCGCTTAAGTTTTTTATGATTGGGTGTATTGATTTTAACTGATTACTATTGCATGTATATTTAAAATCCGTATCTAAGAACCTAATTTATGTTTAACGATATAATATTTAATTCTAGACTTTAATCAATTATTTTGTTGTTTATTGGGTCTTCTTGTTAAAGTAGTCAATATTTGGACTTGACTCAATATTCATTGTTTATTTTGGATTAAAACCATATCTAATTTATTTTATGAGCTAAACTCTTCCATTGCACAGTTTTCTCATCTTATTGAAGACTAGTTATAAAGAACTTTTTTTTTATTCGAATTTCTTTTGTGTGTTTACTTAAAACATGTTTTTGCTCATTTATGTTTTAAGTCTTTGTTTGTGTTCTTGATAGTAGTATCCTTTCCAGATCTTTATGATAGAGTTGCTTTTTGTATACGTCGTTGTGTAAAGCTCCTCTAAACAAAAATCTTAATTACCTAGAAAAATATATAACAAAACTAGAGAATAGTGGTAACTGAGGTATCAATCCAAATCTAAGGTTGAAACATGCAAAAGAGGAAAGATGTAATTCATTTTTTTATTTGTTTTCTTTTTGGACTTTTTTCTTTTTCTATTTTTTATGTGATTCTTAATATTAAAACAATTTTTGTGATGAGGATGAAATAAGACTAAACTAACTCAAAGATGTACATAACTAACTAAAAAGTGGCTAAAAATGATGAACAAAGTCTAACACTAAAATAAGAGATAAAGTGAGGTAAATAAATGTGAGAACAATCAAGGAGTGGCACTATACCACAAATTCTAGTTATTGTAACTAATTAATTTATTTATTTGAAATCTCCAAAAGTAGTATCAAAATTACAAATCAACTCTCGTTGAAAATGTAATTTTAATATTAATATCTTAAAAAATCAAGTTCAACCCCACCCACCCCCGGCCCGCAACTCTAGAAAATAGATTTACACTCCTTATAATTAATCACCCACTAGGATCGATTCATTAAAATTTATGTAAATCTTAGAAAATAAAATTTAGATTTGAAATTCAAGGACTAATACCATACATAAGAAATCTCTATCTCTAGTTCGAATCTAAAATGGGTATTATATATCAAATTTTGATTTTCTCTCGAAAATCATTTACCCTCTCTCGAGGCGTAAATTTAAGGGTGAAGGATCAAAATTAGCATTAAAAGGGAATTTTCAAATAATCTAACTAATTAAATCATAATAACATCAAATAAGGGTTCACTCCACCCCTTGAAAGGGGAGTTAGCCTAGCATGATATTAAACATGATGAACAAACAATCAAAGGCAATGAAATAGAATAGAAGATAAGAGAAGAGAACAATCAAACCCAATCTCATGAAGTGAAATTGAACTCCTATCCTTGCGATGAAATTTACATCCCCAATTTGAATTATCCAACCAAAATTACATAAAAATGCACTCAAATTGATCCTCACAACAATTTATTTTTCCTCACTAAATCAAAAATAAAAGAAAATGAAAACTACTCTAACAAAAATAAAAAGTGTTTCTCTCTCAAATTTTCTCTCTAATACCCAAGATGATAACATCCTTTAAATTGGGCCTTATTCTTCTTTAAATAGTGTGGTCATGGATTTTAGGTGTATTTTGGGAAGGGTAATGGTGCAAGAGGTTGTATAAGGTGTTGGGTGAGGCTTAATTTAGGAATTAATAGATGGTGCATGTGGGAAGTGGGGAAATAAGGTATTTGGGGGTAATATTGGAATTGGGTAAAAATGCTGGCTTAAAAGTCACGTGGGGGACTTTTATGGGTATAATTTTATTAGGTTTTATTTTACAGGGGCAAAATCGTGTAAGAGACTTTGTGGGAGAAATGGGTTACGGCTTTGTTCGTTGAAATGGAGGTTTGAAATTAGAAATTAAAATGGGTCGAGCTATAAGGGAATGGGTTGGATAATAGTAGCTAATAGCTTGCGGTCAAAGGAAGTGGGTCAGGAAGAGGTCCGCCCAAGTCAGATTGTTGGGTCGCGAGTTGGGTATGGATGGCAGGTATGGGTCCAGATTGGGGATGTCGGGTTGAAGTGGTTTAGAGAAAATGGGCTTGGAGGTTTTGATTTGGTAGCGGGTAAGTGGGTATCAAGTCGCCGGAGATGTGGTTTTGGTCGGAGTAGGTGAGGTGTCGGGTTCGGTTTATGGTTTGGGTCATGCAGGTGGCTGACCGAATTTTGGTTCAATTTATGAGGGTATTTGGGTTTTGGATATGGGTTGATGGTTGGTCACCGGCAGGTACGGGTTGTTGGGTGTGTCATGGCTGTTGGTGAGGTAGAAAGAGAGATGAGGTTATGGGTTGTTGGTTTGTGGAGGTGCTAATGGAGGTGCTGAGGTGGTGACTTGGGGGTGTTACTAGAGGTGATGGATGTGTTTTTGGTTATGGAGTGAAGATCAAGAAATGGGTGGTTAGAGGTTAAAGATGGATGTGGGGGTGATAGGGGGTATGAGTGCGTGTGGTGATAAGGTGTGGGTGAGTGAGTTGTTTGGGTGTATGTGAATGTGTGTTAGTTTTATGTGTGTGTGTTTATTTGTACCTAAAATAAAATGTAATCTACTAACTTAAAAAAATCAAAATAAAATAATAAAATCTATAAACTAAAAAAACCTCTAAATAAAAACAAATTAAAAGTCTAATAAAACTAGAAAAATAAATTCCTAAAAAAACTAATCCTAATATAATAAAATAAAAACTAAAAATCAAAATAAAACTACACCAAATAAAAAGAAATATAAAAAATGCAAATAAATCCAAAAAGTGTAAATTCTACAAATAAATAAAATAAAATCTATTAAATTCCTAAAGTCCTAGAGATATAAAATCTCGCAAAACTAAAAATAAAGGCTAAAATTAAAAACTAATAAAAAAAGAGAAATAAATAGAAAATAAATTCTACAAAATTCTAAATAAATAAAAAATAAAACCTAAAAATGAAAAATAAAAATTTAAAAAGTTTCAAAAGCTCAAATAAAACACACACGGGGCTCGGGTGAAGGTTTGGGCTAGGTTTAGGCTCGGGTTTGGTACGTGACTGGTGAATTAGCTCCATAAATCGCACATTTGCCTTGAAATATGCATTTAAAATCCGCAAACGGTGATCAAGCCTACACATTAAACAATTATGCATATAAGGCCCAACCTGTTGAGAATTAGCTACTAAAATACGTCTATTCGGGGTATAAAATGTACACTTTTAGTTTCTTATCACTTTAAATGGAACATTAATTATTTTTTATGAAAACTAGATCATAGAGTTTATGTTTTTATCACAAGTCATACATTGCTTATATAACTCAACTAGACCTGGTAATTGAGACCTAATTTCTGCTTAAGTTAATTTCATCGTAAGACTAGTTTAGGATATTTTTAGTTGTGTAAAACATAATTTTGGGGATATATTTCTTCTATTCTGTTTGTGGTCATTTAGACCTAAAATGATTTTATTTTGGTTTAATCTCTATTGTTGACAACTTATTATTGAAGAAGACCTTCCATATGTCTGATTATTTAGTAATTTATAATCATTTTATGTACTAATTAAACCAAACACTTTTATTAATTATTTTTGTTATGTACAATTTCATTGGTATTGTAGTGTTGGGCGTGAGGTTGTGTGTGTTCTTAAATTGCCACTTCCTTAGGTTGTTTACTCAGTATCAGAGTTTATGGGGTTGTTTAGTTTGTGCCTTTGTTTACTTGTTGTATTGGTAGAACTATTCCATTTACACTTGTTATTTTGTAATATGTACTTAAACATTGGTATTAATGGACTTGGGTGTGTGTGTGGTCCTGGAACTAAGGGACCTGAGGTTTTCCACTTTGTTGGTTTCCTCGTGAATGAATATTTTGTGGTGGGTACTTCTCCTCATCCCATTATTTTTCAGTATTTGTTGAGTGAAAAGGACATCACCCTACTCAGTAAGCATTTTTTTGTGTGTGTATTTTAACCACTAAAATTTAATAAGGTTTTTATTTGAGTTTTATAAAATCTTGGCACATTCATGTTTTAGATTATTTAAAAAATGTTGTTAAAGGGTGAAAATAGAAAACAACCAACAAATTACCCGAAAATAGTTACTAACACCTTGCATAGGACCAATGTAACTCGTAGGAACTAACCATGCCCTTACGATACTTTCGGTTTGAGAATATGATGATAATATGAAAATCTTAAGACTTAGTCTTCAAAAAATGTTGTTAAAGGGTGAAAATGAAAAGCAACCAACAAACTACCCAAAAAGAGCTATGAACACCTCACATGAGACTAATGTAACTCGTAAGAACTAACCACACCCTCAAGACACTCCTGATTTGAGAATATGATGATAATTTGCATATCTCAAGACTCAAGCTTGAAAACATGTCGTTAAATGGTAGGAATGCAAAACAGCCCGTAAGAGCCACCAACACCTCGCAGGGGACCAATGTAAGTAGTAGGAACTATGTATGCCCTCATGGGACTCTCGATTTGAGAATATGATGATAATATGAAATTCTATAAACCTAGGCTTGAAAACATGTCCTTAAGGGATGAAAATGAGAAAAAAAAACAAATAACCTAAAAGAAGGCACGACCGCCTCATACGATACCAATGTAACTCATAAAAACTAACCATGTCCTCAGGGACTCACTGGTTGAAAATATGATGATAATTTTCAAATCTCAAGACTTAATATTAAAAACATGTGGTTAAAGGGTGAAAAAGCAAAATATGCACCAAATAGACCCGTAAGAGGCATTAACCCTCGAGATGGATGATTGTAAGGTGTTCAAACTAGTTGTGTCCTTATCAAACTCCCGACTTAACAAAAGGTAAAGTATACATGGGTATAATTGTTTTGAAAATGTTCTTTTGGAATAAAAGTTTTTAAATGGTATTTGATTACTAATACCTTCTCTTTTTTGTATCTTCTCTTTTTTATCGGATAACATTTCAGTGTTAGCCTTTATCCACGTGGAATACATGAACAAGTAAATGGTTTACACAAGGAAGATTGTTTATTAATTATTATTGATATGACCAAGTGTGAACTCTTCCTAAGACGAGGGTCCTCAATGTCCATGGTCGAGTTTCCAAAGATCCCACCTAGACTACTCAAGGCTCGTTCAGAATAGGTTTGGCCTCATCTATCCATACTCTCGGTTGTCTCATGAGCCCAGACTCCAGTTCAACATTTCATGAGTATAGGCACGTCTCGGCCATATGTGTTCATTCGAGACTTCACTTACACCAGAGTATCAAACAAGGCTACGTTGGAGTTTTGTACTCGACTTGGCCGAGACCTCACCCCACGACATCTACAGTGCGAACAATACAAACTTCTAGGATGGCAAATTTCACGTGGACAAATCTATTACAACAAGATTATCCCCTCACGTGAGGGAATATTACTTCATGATTAGTTACATGTGTGAGGGATAGGTGTCAACTCATTATTGGGAGCCTCATCATGCACATGTTGATTACATGCTTGGGGGTACATTACACCCCCAAGACACTATAAATACACTTCATCTTCTACATTGTAAAGGGAAACATATTAAAAACGCTGTTGAAACTCTGTCAAACTTATTTTTGGAGAGAGAAAGTTTGGGTGCATGTATCTTAAGGCCATTAGAGATTGTATTAGTGAACTTCACACACTTGCATAATGGATGTAGGCATTCAATAGGCTGAACCAATTAATTATGGTATTTACTTCGTCTGTGCCTCATCTCTCTCCATTGTTATATTTCTATATTCCTGTCATTATTGAACTGGTGTGAGCTTATTCATCACTTTGATCTAGTGATACCAATTCCAATGTCATCATACTAGTGTCGTCTATGGGAACGAGTATTATCATCGCTTCCCCATTTTAGCTTATACTCACTGGAGCCTATGGTGGTGAGATAGTCATTACCTCTTGTGGAGTTGTTTCACCATTAAAAGAGCTCTTGTTGAGCTTATAATCTTTCATTCTTCAGTTTACAGCTCATCCACCACGTTTGAAACATGGCATCAGAATTTACACCACCAGCTGGTGATCGTAGCTCTAGTCACACGCCTTTTCAGTCAAAAATGGCAGAGGTGGCGGAGGCATCGAAGTCATTGGCGGCTAACCAACAGGCGATGCGAGAGCAACTAGTTGCCTTCGGCCAAAATATATTGATGAAACCCATTAGAGTAATACCAGAGATGATTACTCCGATCATCATGGAGCAGCATTCAAATGCTAGGGGACCACCCAAAGCACCATGTAAGGGGTTTCCACCTTATCAACGGTGCATAAATATTGTTGACCCTAGGCGTCTACGCCTGGTAAAGCAAGATCGACCCTGCCCAGAGGATCGATACGATGACTATGAGGCTGGGGATGATAAGGCTGAATGCTGGGAACCATATAAAATATTAGGTAACATTATACACCCCGTTCAGGTCAGTCGAGGGCACAACAGGAGCCTGTGTCAGGACGCACAACTAAGGGGCTCAGCTTTTTATCGGCTAAGTAGAGGGTCGACCTTTAAAAGGCTCGGCCCAGTGGGTGATCTCAGAGATCGATGGTCTAGGTCGAGGAGTATTGCTGACTCATGAAGAGATGAAGCAGGGTGTCAGCCTCCATGTGGCCGAGACAAGGGGAGTAGAGAAGTAAATAGTTAACAAAAGTCAGTGGCAAGGTAACCTTCAGTTCAACCGGTTGAAAGAGCTAGAGATAATATCATCAAGGATAATGCCACATCTATAGCCGAAAGACCCTAGAATGACTCAATCTAAAGGTAGGAAAACAAAATAGAAGATATTCTGAAAAGTTGGGACCCTTTGCAGAGGGCCTACTCTGAAGTCTCCCCCTTAGTGGCCAGGATCATCAGTTATCTAACCTCAGCAAAATTCAAGCCGTCGGTGGTCATTCCCAAGTATGATGGGAGCACTAATCTAGTCCACCACAAGGAGATGTACCAATCAAATGCCGACATTTACTCAGTCTCAGATGAGATGAGGTTCCATGCCTTCTCAAGAACATTGACTTGAGAAGCCCATGTATGGTATTCTTCACTCCCTAAGAACTCAATTGAGAACTTCCAAGTAGCTTGTAGAGAGGTTCATACGTAACTTCTTCTTTGGGGTGATACCCCAAAAGAAGGCAACACCCCAGTTGTATGTCAAGCAGGGGAAGAATAAGAGTCTGAGGGGGTACATCATGAGGTTTAATAAAGATAAGCTAGATGTTGAAGATTATGAGGAGAGCATCGTGATGACAGTTCTGATTGGGGGATCGCAGAAAGGAAAGCTACTTTGGAAAGTTACCAAAGACCCACCAAAGTCCATAGCTGAACTCTTGGTAATGGCTGGCAAGGTCATGAATCCTAAGGAGGCTGTGGAGGCAAAAATGAAGATGATACGGGAACGAGCAGAGGGGTTAGTTCCAGGAAAAGAATAAATATGATAAAAAGAGATCGATGGATAATAAATTTGCCGATTACACCCCTCTGACAGTAGGCTGTGAGAACATACTGAATGAGATAAAAAATAATCGGTCCTTAAGGTGGTCTAAAAAGTTGAAAGCTCCTCTACATATGAGGAACAAAAATCTATAGTGTGAGTTCCACCAAGATCATGGGCACCTGACTGACAAGTGTTTTGCTCTCAAGGATGAAATTGAAAAGATGTTGAAAGATGGGAAATTGAGAAAGTATGCAAATAATCGTTGCTCAAAGGGTGGTCGAGACGACACCCAGAAGAAGAAGAGAAGTGACAAGTGTAAGTCAGATGCTCCATCCGGTCGAGATGATGATGAATCAGACAATAATAATAGAGATGACCTTGACCTTCCTCCTCCATTTTTTATTCCAAAGGTCGACTGCATACGATCTCACATCAAGTCAAGATGATATGTGGAGGACTTATAGGGGGGAAGAAGTCGCTCATAGAAAAGCACATGTGGCAGAGGCCAAAGATCTCCCTCCAAAGCCAAAGACCGTGCACTCAGCTACATTTAAGCTTGTGAAAGGTAAGAGAGATAAAGTTTATATGAATACCTTAGTTGTTGGTTTTTCAAGATTACATTTTAAAAGGATTTTATCTCCACACGATGACCCTCTGCTCATCACCATACTAGTACATGGTTATGAGGTGCCGAGGATTTTGGTGGACAGCGACAGTTCAACTGACGTTATGTTTTAGAATGGTTACAAAGGTTTGAGCCTGAGCAATATTAGGTTAATTCCCTATCCTCAACCATTCATCGACTTTAGTGGTGAGAAGGTGAAACCCTTGGGTATATATGAAATGGAAGTGAGAATGGGAAATAGTTGGTCGAAATGTCTTAGAAATAATATTAGCTTCGTCATTATGGATGAAAATGTTTACTCGGCCTACAGTATAATCCTCAAAAGGGTACCCTTCAAGGAATTTGAGGTTGCGCCCTCAACAGTCCACTAGATGATTCAATTCTCGACTTCATATGGGGTAGGGGAAGTTTAGGGGGACCAAGTTGAGGCACGTGAATGCTACTTCAGCTCGGTCGAGGAGACGGAACCATATAAAAGGGCCACTATGATCTACAACATTAATACCTTATACCCTTGAGACAAAAAATAAGCTAAAGAAGGGAGAGACCGCAAAGGAAGTAGAATCCATTAACCTCAATGAGGATGAGCTAAAAAAACCATTGAGATCGGTAAAGACATAAAGAAATAGGTCAAAGAGGAGCTGGTCAAGCTGTTAAAGAAGAGACATAGTATCTTCTCTTAGAGCCATCAGGATATGCCTGGAATTGATTCGAAGATCCTTTGCCACAAAGTCAATGTGGACGAGGACGCAAAGATGATCATGCATAGAAGGAGAGTTTACTCTCAAGAGAAGTACGATGTCATTCGGTAGAAGGTAAAGAATTTGGAAAAAGCCGACTTCATCAGGGAGGTCCTTTACCGTGAATGGGTTACGAATGCTGACATCGTCCCCAAAGTTAATGGCAAATGGAGGATGTGTGTTGATTTTAGATATCTTAATAAAGCCAGCCCTAAAGACAGCTTCCCATTTTGAAGGATTGATCATATGCTCGATGTTATTTCCAACCATGAATTGATGAGCTCTATGAATGCCTACTTGGGCTATAATCAGATATTCATGGATCCGGCCGATGCAGAGAAGACAACGGTCATAACTGATAAGGGAACCTATTGCTACAAGGTCATGCCCTTTGGATGAAAAATGTCAGGGCAACATACCAAAGGCTAGTGAACAAGATTTTTAAATAGTAGATAAGAAAGACGATGTAAGTTTATGTCGACGACATGTTGATCAAGAGCCTCAAGGCCGACACTCACGTGGCCGACCTTGAGTGCACTTTCGACATGATGGATGAGTATAGGATGAAGCTCAACCCCGCCAAGTGTGTCTTTGGCGTGGGAGCAGGCAAGTTCTTAGTATTCATTGTGAATCAGAGGGGAATTGAGTTCAACCTCGAGAAGATTAAAGCTTTGATGGAAATAAATACCCCCACAATAATAAAGGATGTCCAGAGACTAACTGGACGGGTGGCCACATTAAATTTGTTTGTGTCTAGAGCTACTGATAAGTGCCTTCCTTTCTTTAAAATGTTGAGAAAATCTTTTGAATGGAATGATGAGTGTGATAAGGCTTTCCAAGATTTAAAGTCTTATCTCGACTCTCCACTTTTATTGTCAAGACTAGTCCGGGAGAAAAGTTGTATCTTTATCTAGCAATTTTGGAATTAGCCATTAGTGCTGCTATTGTCAGAGAAGACGATAGAGTCCAAACGCCAGTGTACTTCAATAGCAAGACCCTTCAAGGGGCTGGGAAAAGATATCCTAGAATGGAGAATCTTTCATATGCTCTGATCCATTCATCAAGAAAGATGAAGTCATACTTCTAGGAACATACCATGGTGATCCTCACAGACTCACCTCTCAGATAGGTCATTCACAAGCCTGAGAAGTCAGGAAGATTGATGGCTTGGTAAATTTAATTGGGAGAATTAGATATTATCTACTAGACGAGAACGGCCATTAAGGGACATGCCCTAGCTAATTTCTTACCCTCATCTCTCTCTATTGTTATATTACTATATTCCTGCTATTATTGAACTGGTGTGAGCTTATTCATCACTTTTATTTGGTGATACTAATTCTGATATCATCAATTATTGTTGACATATGGAGTTTCTTACATGATGTGTTATGGCCGTGCGAACTTTTATAATAATATTTTATTATTTTATGGTGATGCGGACTTTTCCGATACTATTGTTAAATTTTATGGTCGTGCAGACTTTATATTAAAGCAGGTCTTATATTAACAAGTTTTAAAATATCTAGAAAGCAAAGGAACCTTTGTCTATTTTTTTCTGTGAACTATTAAAACTTGTAATATTTTAAAGTTTAATATGTATATTAGTTTATCAACAGCAATATTCGAGATTCACAATTTACTGATTCTTGAGATTTGTTTGCAAATAATAAATATATTTTTTTATATCCTGAAAGAACTGGCATGGTTTTAAATAGCATCAAAAGCGTGTCAGATTATCAAATATGAGTACCCTTATGCCACAATCCAGGCTAATTTATAACTGTGTCAAGAGCATGCCAAAAAAAGAAATCTTACACAGTTTTAAACCATGAAAAAGTGAGAAAGGTATGCATTCGCTTTTAAATAAAAAAGATCTGATACCAATTTGTAAAACCTTATGTGATACTGATTCAAATGGATTCGCAAATTCCAATTCAAACTTATTTAATTGGATGTCTAAATTTGATCGAACCTAAATAATTGAAACTCAACCCCTAACCATGCTTCTAAGTGTCATAAAGCATTATACCATTCAAATCATGCATATAAAACAAAGACGACATATTCAGGAAAAAACTCCTTTCGGGTAAAAACTTTTTGAGCACTTTGAAAAGTTTACAAGACCATTGACTTACAAACAACTTGATAATCGCCCACAAGTGTGATGCACAGTGTCTTAATTAAACCTTCAAAGCTATGCCTCGACCTCAGTACAAGTCATCCACATGCAGCAGTTCTATGCTCAGTGTCCACCGATTAGAAGTGAGTTCCCTCCAGGAATCACAAGTCAGCCATGGAGATGACACTCCACAAAGATGAACATCAACAAGGTTGTGTTCTTGGGCTCCAAAAGATTCACAAAAGTATACGGGAATTTTGTGTTGAATCAAAAAGATGTTTGGGACATCAAAAATTGAAGTCTTGATGTGTTTGAACTCTCAAATACATTCTTTCAAAGACTTAAAAAAATACACCACCGAAATAGGTATATATAGGATTTTAGAAAATATGAGGCGGTGGAAAAAATCTATCAGGTTCGGACCGGTTCTTTTTTGTTCATTATCAGATCGGTCCAGTCAGAAGGTTTAACCTGTATAAAAACGCTAGCCAGATCGGTTCGTTTTATACTTTGAATGGATCAGTGCGGCCTTAAAAAAATTTCTTTCATCTCTTTTTTAACAATACTTGCCTCGATTTTATAAAAACATTTTAGAAAAATTTACCAAAACTAAAATGATACTTTAGAGGAAATTAAAGCACAACTTTACCAAACTTAATATCGTCAAGGCTTTGTTGAAGATTTCTTGACATTCGGATCCGTCTTGATGCGTGTATGCTCTTGAACATTCCTTCGACGGTTGTAGCGGTATACGACATACTAACATGTATACGAACATAAGAAAAAAATGTCCTAACAAAAAGCATGCCAAATTGAATAACTGGTGGGGTTAAAAATTGTTAAACCATGACACGATTTTAAATCATGGTAGATTGGTTTGGCACTATTTAAAATCATGTCAGATTTATGTTTTTGGTGTAGTATGTTGAGACATGTTTTATACCTTTTAAGGGGGGTAATGATTACTTTTTGAAAAAAGATATTGACATAGAGAATTGCAAGCATAACTGACGCCTTGGAATAGGGTTCACACTACCCTAACCACACACACCATAAATGCGCATGTCGCCACTCTCAGCGTCTAACATATAGCAACCTCAAGCTCAATAAAAAAAATCACAAGTGAATGTTCTCGGCCATAGAATAGTCGATTACATCCCAAGACGAGGAGAACCTTGTAATCGAAAAACAACAAGAGCACATGACATATCAAGTAAAACTTTACTCACTCAATCTGCTCAACAAATACGCATAAGACATGACATTTCATGGAATTTGCTACAAGCCTCAATCGTGAGAAAATTCAATAGAGCTATTATTATATCATGAATATGGTTTTGCTCATGAACTAATCAAAAGAAAACAATTGGACTCATCATCTGAACTGATATCAGCTCAAATAATAATCTGGTCGGCTAGAATATTCTAGACAGTTCATTTAACCTGGTTAGCTCATTGTAGGCTAACACTATTAAGTAAGTTCATTAAAGAAAGTATATACCATGCAATTGGATAGGGGTGGCAATTCGAACCCGAACACGACAGCACGACGCGATCCAACACGAAATTGACACGAAATTAAAATAGCCTGTCATGTTCAGGTCGTGTTCGGGCCAATATTTTTTGGCCCACTAGCGAGTCGTTTCGTGTTCGTGCCAGAAAATTGACACGAAATTATCCCGAAATTGACCCGTTCCAGTCCAATTACAACACGATAAGAACCCGATAAAAATCCCAAATTAACCCGATTGACCCATTTTGTTTTTAACCCAATAAAAATATGAGGGCCTCCTCCTGACTTGAGTCACACTCATCTAAAACATATTGTATATAATCAAACTGCAAAATAAAAAAAAAAGCCCTACGCTCTCTGTCTCTTTCTCTACGCCGCTCCTTCCCCATAGGAAAGAAAAAAAAACTAACACCAAATCCCCCCCTCTCTCCCTCTCTCTACGCTGCCCCGTCGCCGTTCAGAAAAACTCCCATTGGTAAGATCTTTTTTTACTCCTCTCTCCCTACAGAATATATATGTTTTGTGTGTTGGAAACTTGGAATTTTTTTTGGTGTAAACCCCTTACTAACGTTGTTAATTCGTGCAATAGTTTTATGCGTTGGAGTCTTAGTAAAGGTTTAATACCTGTTATGTTTTGTGGGTTAATCCGTGCAATATGTTTTGTGGGTTAATCTGTGCAATATGTTTTCTGGTGTAAACCCTTACAGATATGTCTTGTATTCTATCTGGAAGCCTAGCAACCATCTCCGGCCATTGATATGTTTCACTCAAAAGGAATAAATTGGACATCAATTTAGGTGAATCAACTAACTCATGCTATGTTCTTATAATTTGTGAACTAAAGTCACTGCTATGTTTTTTTTAATACTTGTTATGTTTAATACATGTTATGTTTTTTAATACTTGTTATGTTTTTTTTAGATTTGGTAATTTTTTTTAGTTTTGGTAATATTTTTTTTACATATTTGTTATTTTGGTTCTGTTTATTTACAAAGTTATTTACTCAAAGTATTGCATATATTTCAGCCATGGATCGTGAAAAACAATCATCGACACCCTCCTCGCACATTACGGACCTGAATCAAAAGAAAAAAAGGAAGATTTTAGAGATTATTCAAGTTCCAACAAGTGAAACAAATGAGGAACAAGTATATTTCTAATTTTATTTTTGGTATAACATTGTTGTTTTCAGTTTAACTTTAGTTGTTTTAACAGTTATCTCTCATTTGTTGCTGGTATACCTATATTTTTTTTATTCTAGGACATGGACAACGGGGATGATAGTTCATGCGATGACGATAATGTAACTGAAGTACCATTACAAGTGGTAGGCATTGAATAGGTTAAATAGTCTAGGGAGTGCTGGTCTGAGGTATGGGATTCTTTTGAAATTCTTCCAAAAACTTCGGATCGTAAAGAGAGAGCAAAATGTAAAAAATGTGGAAAGATATATGCATGTGCATCTAAAAATGGAACGGGTAATTTAAGACGACATTTGAAGAAGTGTCCAAGTAGGGATAAAAAAGATATATCGCAACTTTTGATGAATCAATCTCGTAGTTACATGGCATTGCGTTCGTCTAAATTTAAGTCTGAAAAATTTCAAGAGTTACTTAGTGATGCGATTGTAATGCATGACTTGCCTTTTTAATTTGTGGAGTATGAGGGTATTCGTGCTATTTTCGGTTATTTGTATAAGGATGTTCCCACAATCACAAGGAATACCGTTAAATCTGATGTTTTAAAATTATACAAAAAGGAGAAGGTTAAATTGAAACAAATGCTAGAATTAGCTCTTAGTAGGATCTCTTTGACTTTAAATTTGTGGTCTTCCATTAATACTTATGGGTTTGTTTGTGTCACTTCTCATTTTATCGATCACGAGTGAAAATTGCACAAGAGGATCCTAAATTTTTAATTTATGGCTCCCCCACATAATGGTATTTGTTTGACTGAAAAAATATCTAATTTGATGTCCGAGTGGGGAATTGAAAATAAACTGTTTTCTATTACTTTAGACAATGCATGTAGTAATGATACATTCGTCGAGTTATTAAAGAGTCAATTGAATAATGAATGTGCACTTGTTAGTAGAGGTGAGTATTTTCATGTTCGATGTTGTGCACATGTTCTCAACTTAATTGTGCAAGATGGGCTAAAAGTAATTGATGAAGGAATAGTGAAAGTGATGGAATGTGTTAAATCTGTTAAAGGTTCACAAGTTAGGAAAAAAAGTTTATGTAATGTGTGAATTTTGTTCATTTGGATCCTAAGAAAGGTTTGCGACAAGATGTTCCCACAAGGTGGAATGCCACATTTATTATGATTGAGAGCGCCATATTTTATCGTCGTACCTTTGTTCAGTTGGCATTAAGTGACTTAAATTTCACACATTGCCAGAGTGAATTGGAATGGAGTAATATAGAGAAAATATTCAAGTTTTTGGAAGTATTTTATTAAGTGACTTGCATATTTTCGGGAAACAAATACCCAACACAGACGAGGAGTTGAGTTTGCATGAGCTAACGGAAGACATCATTCAATTTGATGCTTCTAAAAAGGTAATTTAAATTGATTGTTTAGAATAAATGTAATATTATATTTTTCGCACTTTTTTAATAGACTTTTATTATCCTATGCAGGAATGATTACAATTTGTCTTGGTGGCATTTTTGGATTAATGATTTTCAAGTTGGTGGGAAAAGTTGCTGATTTTTGAAGATTTATCACTTGAAGATGAATATTTCTTTTTGTATAAATTTGAAGGAAATACTAATTATCGTAGATGTTACTTTTGTTTAGTATATGTTGACGCATATCAAATTATGGGATGTTATGTTACCGTTACTCTGAATATTATTTGTAATTAGTAAATTGGTATATTTATTAGTAGCACTCTTAGCAATATTATTTCTATCAATCGGACCAAATGGGCCAAAATGTGGGTCAAGACGAATCGTGCCATGTCAATCGTGTCAAATTGACACAATTTTTATATCGTGTCAGTCGTGTTGGGTCGTGTTCGTGTTGGCAAAAAAAAAAAACGACTTCGTGTTGGGTTGTGTTCATGTTGCCTAAAATATAGTCGTGTCGAGCCAGGTCAAAACACAACCCGTTGGTCTGAATTGCCACCCCTACAATTGGATGATGTTAGTAGAGCACACACATGGGGGAGCTATGCCAATCTTCCTCCATATGTGCTTAATTAACTTTCTGATTATCCTATCATTAACATGTAGAGTGTGTACCTGCCTAACCTATAAAGACATGACACATGTCACTCTTTATTCTCTCTCTTTCAATAACCTATAAATAGCAGACACACACATGCACACATAGATCCTAGATAATTTTCAATACTTTTATGTTGTCCAACTCTAGAGAGAGATATTTTATATATTTAATTATTCATCGATTTTTCCCAGTGATAAATACATCAACACCTCCACCTATGGATGTAGGCATTATTTCGGGCCGAACCACGCAAATCCTATCTTATTTCTATTTCTCTCACCTCTTTACTTTCTTTTATTTATATTAGAATTCTCGTACTTTTATCTCATTATATGTTATTTCTTATACATTGTATACTCTATGTAAGACAAAATTAGTAGACTAGTTTTAGGTGATAACAATAGTGATTATAATCCATATTTTCTCATTATTGTCTTTAATTTGTAGGGAATAGACTTCATGGAACAGATTCCTATTTATTTTGTATATCTCTATATTCTTATAAAAGTGGTTATGTCTCGAAATGGTAGCGGAATTATAATCAATAAACAACGATCATACGAATGGTCGTTTATTTTTTTAAGGATTTTTTTCAGATTTGGTACTCCAAAGGAAGTCATTAGCAATCAAAGATCACATTTTTTGCAACCCTCCATTTCACTCCTTGGTCATAAAATACGGAATGACCCATAAAGTCACCACTAAATACCAACAATAAACTAATGGAAAAATTAAGCTGCTAATAGGGAGATACTGGGCATTTTCGGAAAAACACAATCACTGTTAACTAAAGGGGTTGATCAACTAGATTAACCTACGAACTTTGGTCATACAAGACGGAATACAAGACCCTTTTAAATTGTCTCCCTCTCTGATAGTGTAAGAAAAATCACCTCGATTTCCCATTGAATTAGAATATAGAGCTTATTGTGCGACCAAAGACCTTAGTTTTGACTTAACCAAAGGTAATGCATTGAAAAGATCCAATTCAATGGGCTTTAAGAGTTGAGGATTGATGAGTATGGAAATTGTAGAATTTACAAATCATGCATACAATATTTTCATGATAAGAATAGTTAGAGGTAAAACTTTGAATCTCATCAAAAGGTTATTTGTACAGTTCAAGGTGGTATTTGTTTCCTAAAAAATTGAGATCCCCTTGGTTCGGACCATATATTTTGAAACACATATTTCTACTTAATGAGATTAATACTGAGAATCCCAATTGTAGATATGTATTTAAATTTAATGGTCAATGACTGAAATCGTTTTTAGACAAATTTATGTCGAATATAAAATTCATCCATTTTTAGAACCCCGTTTATCAGGACTTTGAGTGATAATAGCATGGCGTCATACTTTTATAGTAGTTTGTCATTATATGTATGAGTAAAACTACGTGTACCCACAAAAAAACCCAAAAAGTGTACCCGCCTAATAAGACAAAAATGAGTACAAGCTTTTTATGCACTCGATGGGACCCATTTTTATGCCCTGGCGGGACCCATAACAATAAGGTATAAACTTTTAATGCATTGGGTATGAGTTTTGGATTTTTTTGTGGGTATGTGTAGATTTATTCTATATGTATATATGTAATACATTTTTCATCATTTGTTGAATCCATGAGTTGAGGCTATTGTGGCTATTTGCATATGAAGGCATTTTGGGTAAATTCATTGTATTCGGTGTTCGAGATGGGTTTTGATTGTTAAATCATGGCTCACTTAGTTCATTCAGGTTTTCCATATGTGATTTTAGGACATTATGGTCAATGGTACTTTTGATATACCCATAGGAACAATTTTTTTACATTCCACTTGATAGGGTCATTAAGGTCATTTATACATATTTTGAGAATTTTGGGTGATTCAAATTTGTGAGAAGTCCATTTTTGAATTAAAAGTGGCGAGTGAAGAAATTTTAGTAAATTTAATTTCGTTAGGGTCATTCAAGTATTTAAAAAGGGGCATTTAGGGTGTCATAATTTTTGCTTTGTGTCATTATGTGGTAAGTAATAATTAGTTTAATATATTATTATTCGTTGTGGTATTTCTTGTATATATAACCAATTTGCGATCATTTGTCTTTTTAGGCTCACATACAAAGTTTTGTGTTAAAATTTAAATTTTGAAGCGCACAAAACCTTCGGAGGTAATCAAATTTAAATTTGGAAAAATATCAACTTGATGGTGCTTTGGGTTCATTTTAATATTTTTCTTTTTTCTTTTTGGTTAATTTCCCCCATTTTGAGGTACCATGAGGTGCCCGAGTCAGCATTACGCGCACCTCGACTAATCCTCACTCGCGGATCAGTGGCCAGCTGCTGGACCCCAGGTTGTTTGCAGCTGCCGAGACTCGAACTGAGGAGCAAACTTAGTCGACCCTGGAGCTTTAGTACTAGTGCGCCAACTCTGAGGTTCATTTTAATCTTTTTCAAACCTAAATAAAGATATGATTTTAAAGAAAATTGTTTTTGGTGAATATGTTATTTTTCCTTTGAGATGCAAATAAAATCTGGGGGTCAATTGCGATATTTAAAAAAAATATATAATTGTCAATTGGAATTTGTACTTTGTGCATAAAAATATATATTGTTTCCTCACTTTTAAAGGCCCAAAAGAGTGAGAACCAGTATATGTTTTTACATAGGAAAATTAGTTTTTTACCCAATGATGAACAAAACCCCATTTACCATACATACACACACGCCTATTGCGTGCCCAATTCTCTCTAGAGTCCCAAACCCTTTTGCAAATATTGCATTACACACACAACCGCTTCACTTATCAACAAAAAAAAAAATTCTTTCATATTGTGTGTTGATTATATTTTTTGGATTTGTTGTTGTTTATTTTTGGTACGTGTTTTTTATTGGAAAAGGAACAGTGCTTCAAACAAACCTCCAGATTTTGCACACAAAGTTCTCGATGTGATTTCCCAAATGAGCTTCTCATGCCATTTTATCACAACCATAAGCATAAACATCACCACTGTAATGATTTTCAACGTGTTTGAAAAAAAATATCCCAAACATCTTTCAAAGAACATTTTTCATCCATGCCACTTTAACTCTCTTCTATCTTACTCTTCTAGCCCCACCATTTACTCATCTTTCAACGTGATTATACCTAGTAGTGGCAAATGGACGGTTATGAACGGATCAAATATGGATATGGATAAATTTGGACGGGTTTGATCAGGTTAAATCCGGATCCGGTCGGGTTGACCCACTTTTTTTTTTTTGAAAAAACAATTATTATACCATATACAAATAAATATGGTATAATAATTTTGGAAAAAAATATACAAGTAAATACTTGAATAAAAAAAAATATTTTAACTCTTTAGTAATTTGGGTTTTATTTTTGTGAGGGTCCAAAACTATTTTGACCCGCTAATGACCAGCCAACAAACCATCTTATTGGATTGTTCAAACCATTTTGACCCACAAACACAATTAATGGGATCCAAACACATTATTTTGGGTGGATTATGGGTCATTTCATCCTCAAGAGCCCATATTGCCGACCCGAATTATACCCAAGCCTTAAATGTCGCTCACCCCTCTTAGGGAAAAGAAATGGGCATTCACGTTTAGATCCTATTAGAGTTTCTTTTAGACATTCTAGTCCCACCATGTTTTCCCCTTACATATAAGTTTTATTCCTAATTTTTTGAAACTTTTTTTTTCACAATTTTACCCTTTTAAAACCAACCATCCGTAACTTCCTTGAGGAAGTTACATAAGTGGTTGAACTTTTTTTTAATCTTCAAATTATCATAACTTTTGATTCACAAATTCGTTTTTCGCAAAATTACTATTTTTGAAATCTGCTCGACGAGATCTATCAAACAAGATCCATGAAGGCTATAAAATACCCAAAAAAAAAATTACACAAACAGTAAACTTCACTGTATGCACTAGAATATGAAATAGTTTTATATATGTGACATTTTCATAAATAGACAATAACATCTATTGTGGTAATATTACACAGTATATATATATATATATATATATATATATATATACGGTGGATCCAAACCCTCTTTTTTCAAAATTACCCTATATTTCAAGGTTCGCGCTAGAGGTATCCAATCTTTACCACCATTGTTCGAGCTTCAAAGACCTTCGTCAGAGCTCCGATTTGGGATGAGTAAGGGTGGCATGTGGTGCCACTGGCGCTGACCATTGAAAATAAGAGACTTTTGAATAAATGGGTTTTGGATCCACCGGAGTATCATGGGGTGCGCTGGCGCGGACCTTTGAAAATAAGATTGGATAAATGGAATCGGGATCCTCTGGAGCACAGATTTGAGGTGAGTAGGTGTGACTTAGGTGCCGGTGGCACATAACTTTAAAAATAAGAGCATATTGGATATATATATAATGTGATAACACAGTAAATGCTATTGTTTGTAAAAATGTCATAGATATTAAACTTTATTGTATATACCAGAAAATGAAATAGTTTTATATCTGTGACATATTCATAAACAATAACATTTACTGTGTTAATATATTTATGAAATAGTTTTATATATATAACATTTTCACAAACAGTAACATTTACTGAGTTAATATTACACAATATATATATATAACATTTTCACAAACAGTAACATCTACTGAGTTAATATTACATAATATATATATACATGGTAGATCCAAACCTCTTTTTTTTTCAAAATTATCACATTTTTAAAGGTTTACGCTAGCGACATTCAATTCCCACCACTACCCACCCCCATTGTCGAAGCTTCAATGACTTTCATCAGAGCTATGATTTGTGTGGGTAGTAGTGACATAGGTGCCGCTGGCGCAGAGCTCTGAAATTAAGAGAATATTAGATAAATGGAGTTTGGATCCACCGGAGCTCCGATTTGGGGTGAGTAGGGGTGAGATTGGGTTAGGTTTATATCTATAATATTTATACAAACGGTAACATTTACTGTGTTATAACAAAGTATGTATATATATATATATATATATATATATATACAATGGATCCAAACCTCTTTTTTCTGATATTGTCTTATTTTTAACGGCCCGCGCTAGCGGTATCTAATCCCGACCACCACCAACCTCAATTGTCGGAGCTCCAACAACTTTCATCAGAGTTCTGATTTGGGGTGACATGGAGTGCCGCTGGCGCAGACCTTTGGAAATAAGATAATATTGGATAAATGGGGTTTGGATCCACCGGAGCTCCAGTTTGAGGTGAGTAGGGGTAGCATTGGGTTAGGTTTATATCAGTAATATTTTCACAAATAATAAATGTTACTGTTTGTGAAAAATGTTGCATCGGCATCCCATGTCAACTCGAATCATAGCTCTGATGAAGGTTGTTAGAGCTCCGATTGAAGGGAGTGGGTGGTGGTGGGGATTGGATGCCGCTGGCGCGGACCGTTAAAAACAACATAATATTAAAAAAAAAAGGTTTGGATATATATATATATATATATATATATATATACTGTGTTATATGAACACAGTAAATGTTAATGTTTGTGAAAATATTATAGATATAAACCTAACCCAATGCCACCCCTACTCACCCCAAATTGGAGCTCCGGTGGATCCAAACCCCATTTATCTAATATTCTCTTAATTTCAGAGGTTCGCGCCAGCGGTACCCTATGCCACTACTACCCACCCAAATCATAGCCCTGATGAAAGTCGTTGAAGCTCCGACAATGGGGTTGGGTAGTGGTGGGAATTGAATGTCGCTAAATGCTATATATATTGTGTAACATTAACTCAGTAAATGTTACTGTTTGTGAAAATTTTATATGTATAAAACTATTTTATAAATATATTAACACAGTAAGTGTTATTGTTTGTGAAAATGTCACAAATATAAAACTATTTCATATTCTGTTGTATACAATAAAGTTTAATATATATGACATTTTTACAAACAATAGCATTTACTGTGTTATATATATATATATATATATATATATATATGCTCCTATTTTTAAAGCTCTGCGCCACCGGCACCTAATGTCACCCCTACTCACCCCAAACCGGTGCTCAAGAGGATCCATATCTCATTTATCCAATCTTATTTTCAACGGTCCGCGCCAGCGGCACCCCATGACACTTCGGTCGATCGAAAACCCATTTATTCAAAAGTCTCTTATTTTTAAAGGTCCGCGCCAACGGCACCACATGCCACCCTTACCCACCCCAAATCGGAGCTCTGACGAAGGTCATTGAAGCTCCAACAATGGTGGTAAGGATTGTATGCCGCTAGCACGAACCTTTAAATATAAGGTAATTTTGAAAAAAGAGGGTTTGGATATATATATATACTGTGTAATATTACAACAGTAAATGTTACTGTCTGTTTGTGAAAATGTCACATATATAAAACTATTTCATATTCTAGTGCATACAGTAAAGTTTACTGTTTGTGTAAATTTTTTTCTTTGGAATTTTATAGCCTTCGTGAATCTTGTTTGATAGATCTCGTCGAACATATTTAAAAAATAGTAATTTTGCAAAAAACGGATTTGTCAATCAAAAGTTATGATCATTTAAAGATTAAAAAAAATCCAACCACTTATGTAACTTCCTAAAGGAAGTTATGGATGATTAGTTATAAAAGGGTAAAATTGTAAAAAAAATCCTTAAAAAGTTGGAATAGGACCTATAGGATTGTTGAAAAGTTAATAGGACTTATATGAATGTTGACCTAACAAATGGGACTTAAAAATAATTATCTCGAAAAGAAATTGGCTAGTTGATTATTCTTTTTTTAGGCTAAAATGTGATGTAAAGCTCACCGCTAAATGTGTTGTGATTATATCTACTTTTATAGTATGTTTGGGAGAGAAAATAAATAAAGTTTTATTAATAGAGGAAAGAAAAGAAGGAAAAATTATTAAGTGAAAAGGGAAAGGAACAAAAGAAAAATTAATATTACTTCTGTTTTTTGGGAGTTTAGGAAATAAAGAAAAAATAACTTTATTTTTTCTTGTTTGGGAGATGGGAGGAAAACTATTTTTTTAAAGGAAGAAGGTAAAATTGAAATAAAAGTATTTACTTTCCCTCCATTTGTTCCAATTTTGAGAGAAAATTTTGCATCAAAAGGAAAAGAAAGTTTTTTTAAAATTATTTTTTTCTCTCTCCTTTTAACCTCTCTATTGCAAGAAAGTATTTTCTCTCTCCTTTTTAAACTCTTAAATGAAGGAAAGTAAACAATTTCCCTTCATTTCTTTTGTTTTTAATCCAAATTAGAACTCCCAAGCATACCCTTAGTGAGTGGTTTCGCTAAAATTTTGAAAAGAGGAAGTGGATCAATTTCTTTAGCCTTGTTAATGAGGAAGAAAAAGGGCATTGGAAGGATAATGCCAATATTGTTTGAGAATTCTATGCTAGACTCCATCTTGAATATGATTGCAAATATGTTGCCAATGCCGAAGGCAAAATCATTAACATTGATGTTGCATTCCTTTGGAAGTTCATGGGTGTACCATATAAACACAATGCCACATTTCCATTGGTTGACTTAGCTAAGCGCTCTAACCGTCCATAATTGGCAGCCCAATTCTCAATGAGGGAACTAGGTGGGATAGAAATATTCACCTTGATTGTGTATCATTGGGTTATTAATTCCACATCCACTACAAGAAAAAACAAAATTCGTGACACGTTTCAGCGACATCTGTATCTGCGTTTTGCCAAAGGGCATACTTTTGGTGACACATATATTTTTGTCATGAAAATGTCTTACTTTTTGCAGGTTCCATGCTAAAATGTTTCCTGCCAATGTCATATACATTCAGCGACATCTAATTTATGTCACGAATTTAGTCCCCAACTTTTGGCAACACATTTTTAAATGTCGCGGAATTACTCCTTACTTTTGGCGACATGTTTTTCATATCGAGAAATATATATACTTCCAGCTTCATCAAAACATGTCGTGATATATATTTTAATTTAATAAAAAAAACACCTTCCAATTTATATCTCCCCCTTTTTAGCCAAAAGTTTATCTCCCTCCTAAAACTCCCACTTTTAAAAAAAACCTTGATCATCTAAAAAAGCAACCTCAAACCATATAATCCTCCTGCTCCAACTAACCCTCCTACCCGAATCATCCCCCCATCTTCAACTTCTATCGGATTTACTCACGACCAAAGCTAGCCTCCCATTCTCTCTAGGTCTCTGTCCTCTCACGGTGGTGGGTTCTCTCTAAATCACCGTAGTCACAGCCATACCCAAACTCCGGTGATGTATTCTTTCTAATTGTTTCCTCATATCCACAAGGTTTTAGGTTTCTTTGGCAGTGTACCCACAAGGTATTGGGAGATTAGCTAATTATCTCCAGGAGGTACTTGATTTTAATATTTATATCTAATTTGTAAGTTTAATTAATTGGAGATATTGAATGCTGGTATCTTTGAGATTTTAAGTATTTCATGCTGTTTTGTTTTTTCATGTGAATTGGTTAGATTATGTACGATGATATATAGAGTTCCTTTATAATTTAAGGGTAATTTAGGCTAACACAACATTTCCAACACGTTTGTACGAGAAGTTGTTGTGTCGTCTCTCAACAACTTGGTGTTTGTAGTGATATTTAGTGAACCTTATATGTCACACCAACTAATGCAATCAATGCGAATAATACGTACACGTCAAGGTGTCGCTCAAAATGTGTTGAAATGACACGTCGGTCTTGAATAAGTCATAATTGAATATCATAAGCAAACTTTCCGTACTTTTATTTATTTTCGAAATGTCACTTGGGGTACTTCCTAACATTTTCCTATAAATGTTCACATGCACAATTAATGCACATAAAACTGATGTTCTTTTATCTTGGTTCAAATATTTAGTTATATTACTATTTGTCTATGAGGTTATTGTATCTGGTTCAGGATATCCCTTTTATGATATTTTTCTATGTATTAATATAACTTTAGCTATCGTTTTTGAAGAATTTCATGCATATATTTTCAGATGGATAATCTGATCTGCTAAGTGGTAAATTTAGTTGGTTATTGATATGGAAAAAAAGTTTGTTATGGAAGATGAAATTTTTAACAAGGTCCCCTGGTGAAACCAATAACTCTTGGCTAATATCTTCTTTTGAGACATATTCTAACAAGATGGTTAGTGAATGAATCCTCCCCATACTAATACTATACTAAAAATATGTTTATTAATTATTTTCTACTACCAAGTTACTATCTATTATTGTTTGCAATAATGCTTTAATATTGTGTCTACGTTTTTTGTATGTTACTATCTATTATCTTTTCTATAATATTTACAGGTTTTGTCAAATTTACTTTACTTTTATGGTATGCGTGGTATAGTGTAGAAATTATTTCTTATGAGTTACTTCAACAAGGTATATTTGAATAGTTGTAGAAATCTTACATATACAATTCAATTCATGATAAAATTCACAATCTATATCTTTACTGATACAAATTGTGTGCTTAATACAAATGAGTATTAGTCAGAGGGCAAGGAACCAGAAACTAAGTGTTGAGCCTCAAGTAGAAGAGTGTTAGCCAAGGTGTTGAAGATAAAAGAAAAAGTATTAGATAGGATTTTATGTCATGCTCGTGATCTAGATTAACTGAGTAATCACTCGCTTGAGGAATCTGAACATTTTATATCGATTAGATGGCATAAATGCCTAGTTAACCAAGGAGTAGTACTTGAACTCATCGAAGAACTGGAATGCAGCCCACGCGATGCGTGGGCAGGTTATAAATAAAAGGAATTGCAATTACCATGATATACGCCACCTCCTACTTTCAACCCAAGAAGAAATGGATTTTTTGGATTGCAAAAGTATTATGTTATAGAAACAGAACAATGTAGAATTGATATATCAAATAAAAAATAATTATTTCCATTCAATATAAAGTATTTCTATGATGTATCAAATGACATAATAGGAGTGTCGATAACAATGTTCCAACAATTGGTAAAAAAAAGTTACCAAAATTCAGAGAGAAGTTTACCATTACACAAAACACTAATACTTTTATCAATGAAAGGGGTAGAACATTTATCATAAAGAGGGATGGGGAATGTATATTGAAAACATCATGAGATGGATAGATTGTGTAAGGACACAAATTTCCAATTGAGTCCTTTGTAGTTTTGGCTCAATTCCGGACAAAAACGTTTGAGTCATAGGTTAGAGAATATTGATCATCGTTCAAGCCTATGACGTGTTTGTTGAAGATGTAGCAGCCAAGTATATAAAGCTTCATCAAAATGCCGACTTTAAGTGCCTCATTTATACATCATCAATAGTGGTTCCATGCTCCCAAGGTATGAATGCATTAATATATATATAGGAGCTTGGAACATGTTTAAATGGGTGTTAGGTTTTAAAACCGCATTTTTCTTCAGAAATGTTTTCTATTAAAACGTATATATGAAGTATATAATGTTTCGGGGCTAAAAATCAAATTTTGGAACTTTCTGTAGGTTCGTTCGAAGTGTCGTTCGAACGAGATTGTCGTTTGAACCACAAGTCGTTCGAACGAGATTACCAACGACTTCCCATATTGTCCACTGAAACTTCGTTCGAAATGTCGTTCGAACGAGATGGCTGTTCGAACGAGATTTCCAACGAGCTTCTAATGAGTTCACACTGGAACTTCGTTAGAAGACTCGTTCGAACGAGATGTCGTTCAAATGAGATTTCAGGCGGGAAATTTTTTTGGCAGTTTTTAGCAGTTTTTCCCCATGTTTCCCACTTGTTTATCCACTAACTTTTCTCAAAACTTATAATGTGCGGGAACAAATTTTTCTAAATATCTTTTTCATATCCTTCTAACTTCTAGAGAGTGTTTTGAACGAAAAATCAAAAGGAGAAAAAGATCAAGTTTTGATTGATAATTTACAAACACGAATTCATCTACCACTCTAGTTTTCCACCCGTAGTTTTGTTTATCCAAGTTCATATATATATACATCTTGCTTGGAGTTTGGCACCGGGTTTGTCTGTACACCGACTTGAAGATATTGTTTGGGTTTTCTTCTAAATACCTTAAAGAAGAAGAATTGTTTAGCCGCGGCTTTCTCACAAGGTGAAAGGCACCATGTGTGGTTGACGGTGTACCTATTATCCGATCGGTGAGTCTGAGATCGCAGTGGAGCTCCGTGGTTATCCGCTAGGAAGAGTTGGTTACAAGAAGACGTGTCAAGGCTTGAGAGGGTTCGAGTTGAGGAAGTAAGTCATCTGTCTTGTAAATGTAAATTCCGAACTTAATGGATTTGAGGCTAGGGGCGTCCGAGGTTTTTTCCCGTTGTGGGTTTTTCCTCGTACATCGTGGCGTAGTGTGATTGATTTACTTTTATACTGCATAATAACTTAGAACGCATGCTTAGGATAATTCAAGATAAAATTGGTTTTAATTGTCACACTTAATTTAATTTGGTGCTAATTAAATTTGGGTAACGTTTATTTAATTCAAGTCTATTATTAAAACTGGTTTGGTCTAATTTGGAAATATTGATAAATATGACTTAGGAAAATTCTAGGACTTGGATTAATTATGGTTTAAGTGAAATGTTTTTAATGGATTATTTTAATTTCACTTGGTTTTATTTTAATATTGAAAGAAGTTGGAATCTGGGTAAAGTTAACCATCAACTAATGCTTCCGCATATCTATTTAACAAGAAAATTAATATATTTTTTAAAGAAGTTTAAAATTGGGGTCTTCCAAATTGGTATCAGAGCCAAAGCGATAAATTATTTCGTTAAGATCCTTTAAATAATTTTTTGGCCAAAATGGATTTTTCCCCATTTTCAAAATTTCCTATTTTTTATGGTTCTAACTACGCGTACTGGAAAGCACGAATGAAATCGGCACTAAAATCTATCGACGAAAGAGTTTGGTTATCGGTAGTTAACGGATGGTCTCCGCCAACTCATTTAGTAGATAATGAACATGTTCCCAAACCGATCGACAGGTGGAGTGAGGGTGAATTTAAACTTTCTAATTTTAATCCCGAGGTTTAAATGCCTTGTTTAGCGTTGTCACACCAGATGAATTCCGACGTATTATGAAGTGTGAGAGCGCTAAAGAAGCGTGAAATGTTTTACAAATCACTCATGAAGGTACAAGTGTCGTTAAAGCTTCGAAACTCTAAAACCTCACCACTCAATTTGAAACTATCAAAATGAATGAAAAAGAAACTTTTGATGAATTTTATGCTAGACTTTCCTATATCGTTAATCCATCTTTTAACTTGGGAGAGAAAATACCCGACAACCGAGTTGTAAAGAAAATTTTAAGGTCCCTTCCCGATAGATTTATTCCAAAAGTGACCATTTTAAATTCTTTACCCACTTTAGTCTCTGTGAAATTAGAAGAGCTCGTAGGTGATTTACAAACCTATGAACTAGGCATGGTTCCCTCTAAAACTGAAAAGAAAATAGAAAATGGTGTTTCTTTAAAAGCCCGAAAAGAGGTCAAACAAGTAGTTGAGAGCGAGAGTGATAGTGACTCGGAAGACATGGCCTTGTTTGCTCGAAAATTTAGAAAATTTCTTAAATTTAACAAAGATAAATTTAAAAATGATTTTAAGAAATTTAAAACTTCTAAGTATGACAAAGCCGAAAGGATCCCTAAATCTTCAAAAGAAAATTTAAATAGGAATGAGTCAAATAAGTGTTTTGGTTGTGAAGGTTATGGCAATAGGGCTTCTGAGTGCCCCCACTAAACTAAGGAGAGAGGGTAAGCGACCCATTTCATATAATGTGACCCTTAGTGATAGTGATAAGGAAGAGGGACCCGATTCCCCCACTAAGCCCAACTTTGTGGCTTTTATGGCTAGTCATGTGAGTGATAGTGAGAACTCATCGATTGATGAAACTTTAACATATGACACTTCCAAGGTCATAGTTTCTGATTCCCTTATTTTTGATGATAGTGAGAGTGGAGAAGAAAGAGAAAGTGAAAATAAAGAACAGGTTAATGTGAATGAACTTCAAAATGCTTTTTAAGAATTATATGAAGAATCAATTAAATTAAAAAGAGCTAATTTGAAGTTAGAAGCTAGTTTGAAAGAACGTGTCAAGGTCGTTGATAATAGTGTGTTGGTTGAAGACCTTAGGACACGAGAGAAAGCTCTTCTAGAGAAGCTTGAATATATAGAAGGCGAGAGAGATAGCTTTAGGGGTTTAATGGAATCCTTGAAAAAGGAGCTTCTTGCTTTTGAAGAGCGAAATGTATTATTAGAGTCTAACATTTTAGAATTGCAGAATAAATTAAAAGACTCTAGTAATGTCAAATTTGATTTGGAGTGTCGTTCGGAAAAGTTAGATAAAATCTTAGGAACGGTCCAAATTAAAAATGTCATTTGTGGATTAGGCTTCAATACTTGTAATGAATCTACTCATGAAGCCAAACTAATGCTTTAGGAGAATCTACTAGGAAAGCCTTTAGAGATCATTCCTTAGGTACCAAATCTCGACGTAATTCTTCTTGTACACATTGTGGGCGAAAAGGTCATATTAGAAAATTTTGTTTTGATCTTTAAACGAATTCCTAGAAAATCCCAACGTAAAGCAACCAAGGTAGTTAAAATTCTCACACCCCAAGATAGTTGTTAATGAAAAAAATTAGATTATCTATAATTAATTAATCGCATGATAAAATAGATAAGACCAAATATTTTTAAAGTGGTTCAGCCTTATAAGAATGGCCTACGTCCACTGTTTTTGTATTGCTGATTGTTTTACTAGAATTCCTGATAAGTGAGCCTATCCAGAAATCTCTCGCCCCTTCTAATGAGGAGGTTACAATGTATTTATAGCCTTGAGGTTGTACAAATGGAAGGATAATGCGCTATTATCTAGTAGACATTTACATCTGTACGATAATAATGAGCATTTAATGTGAAGTCGTCTTTTTGATTCTCTTGATTTGGATGCGTTGTACGTTAAGTAGCTCGGACCTCTTAATCTACTCGGACCGCTTGAGTTGCTCGACACGCTTAAGTTGCTCGGGGCCCCTGAGTTGCTCGGGGAGCCTAAGTTGCTCGGTGCTCTTGAGCTGCTCAGAGTGTATGAGTTGCTCATAGAACGTATTCATATTTGCCATGTAGGTTGACACGTGTCTTCAAGTGATTGGTCCACGTCAGCAGATTAATTTTGGTATCAACAGAAGCCCCCAATGTTTCATAGATTGATGTTGAAGAAAAGTATGGAACATTTTGCTTGAAATCTGCATAGATTATTGGTTTGTATGGTTTTTAGGAAAACGTTTGTTGTATATAACTCCTTTTTGAGTGCATAGTATCAGGCCTCATAAATATTTTGATTTTTCATGAGCAATTCGATATTTGTTCCCTTTTCTTCTTTTACTTGCCGAAAATGCAAACGTCTTTCTTTGTAATCATTGCCTTTCCCTATTCTCGAGGTAAAGTATTGAAACGCGACAGAAATCCTATCGTCTTTCACTTTTTAAATATGTATCTTTGAACTCTTTATTTTTTCTCTGTCTTGTGCCTTCGTTCTTTCCATCGTTCATTGTCACCTGATCTCTCGTTCTCTGTAAGATTTTCTTCCCTTTCTTTTATTTACTTTGTTCATCATGGTTTATCTTGTTGAGTCGCTGGACAAATTTTGGTCTGAATTTTCAATCCCTTCTTGGGTTATTTTGGAAAAACTTTCTGAACCTTCTGATTATTTTTCTTTGGCTGAGGGACATTGGTCCCCCCGTCTTTTTGTAGCCGAATGTGGCTTTTCTTTCCCGCTAAATCCCCTGTGTTTGGAGTTTTGCCAATATTTTGATGTTGTACCTACAAGAATAGCTCCAAATACATGGAGGATAGTTAATGGAATACACATGTTAAATTAACTTCATGGAACACGTTTAGGGATTCCAGAGATTATGTTTTGCTACAGATGGGTCATCAGCGATAGTACTTTCTAATTAAAAACTAGGTTTTTGAATAGGGCGTTAGTTGTCAATCTTCCTGATGCCAATAAGGATTATTTTAAACATGGAGTGGCGATGAAAAATTGGCAACACCCTCCCTTAAATGGAGATGATGTATACCAAGGTCCCAAATGTCCACCTTATGGCAATGGGATAGCTTGTTTTTATTTTTTGAAATCTTGTTTTCTTTATGTTTGATAAAATGCATCACTGATATTTGTTTTTGTTTGTTACAGTTGATAGTAAAAGAAAACCTCCAAAAGAAGCTGACGTTAATTTAAAGCATTTAAAACTTATCTGGGATTTGCACCAATCTGTTGTCGAGGAACGTATTAGATCTGCTTCTTACTTGTTGCAGTACAAGAGCTATACTTCATCTTTCACTGCTCATCCTCGTCTAGTGGTGGTTATTCTTGACCAAGTACCTGCCTTTGAGACTAGCGTAGAGGGTTATTCCTCTGAGTCGAGTATTCCCATTATTGACCTAATGAAGAAAAGGAGAGCTCATGCCTTCTTTGATAAATCTGCCTCTACCAATGTGGAGGCAAAGAAAAGTAAACAAGATGTCCCAGAAGAAAGGATGAGAATCACTGATGCACCTCCCCCTGCTGCGGCCAATAAAGTTGTTGAGAAGCCCCCAATGGCCCCGAGCAAGTTTGTTGTTGTTTCTCCTCCAAGTGAGGTTATTGTTATTTCACCAACAAAGATAAAATCTTTAGTTGAAAATGTTCCTGCTCCTCTGAGGAGGTTAAAGAAGAGCTCTTCTGAGATACCTGTTGAACCTGTTTCTCAACCTTCAACTGTTAAAGGTAATGTTCCATCTTTTGTTGCTCCGAGCTCTGCTGTGAGTTTGGTGAGATCTTGTACTGTCCCAGAAGTCCAAGGCATTGAAGATTCCCTTTCTTATGAGAGAATTACTACCCTTTCTACTCAACACATTGCCTCAGTAAGTATCTTTAACTCGACACCATTTTTTAATACTATGTTCATGTACTGACTTAAAATTATTTCTTTTTTTTTCTAGCTGGTGACGTGTTTCAATAGCATTCTGAAGAAGGATGAAGCTATCAAGTCTTCAAGTTCCTCGGGAGGGGTAGAGGAAGATTTTATTAGTCTGACCTAGTCTTTAAAAGACTCTCGTCAAAAGTAAGAGGAAGATAAAGTTTCTTGGGAGAAGCAACTAAAGTCTATTGAGCTGGACATGAATCAAGCTGTGAATACCTCCCAGGAATTAGAGAAGAAGTTGAAAGTGTTTGAGCAGAGCAGCAAAGACTTTGAACAAAGCAATAAGGAGCTGGAAGTTAAGCTCAATTCTGTTGAAGAGGAAGTTATTAAACTTCAAGATGTTGAGAGACAGAAAATGGAGGTGGAAGAGAAGTTGAAGGCTGTCGAGGAGCTCCTTAGGTAAAGGATCTCCTCGAAGAAGGCAAAGAGGAAGAAGGCAGTTAAGAAATCAATTAGTGCTGGTTGGGACAAAGGATGGAACAAGGGCCTGGGTGCCATGTCCTCTCAAATAGAGTATGCCAGCCTCAAATATTTTAGGGATGGATGGGTTGCAGCTTTGTAGGAGCTGAAAGTTGCTGAGAATTCTGAATTATTTCAGCAGCACACTCATGGCCCTCATCCCTCTCCTGAAGAAGAAGAAGAGGATGAAGCTACTTTCGATTAGTCTTTTATGATGATTGGAGATCAGGTTCCTGCTGTTCCTGTTGTTCAGCCTACCGAGCAACTCCAACCAACCAGTACTTCTGCCGAGCAGCTACCATTATCTTCCGAGCAACCAGCCCATTCATCCAAACCTCCTAAGGAAGTTATAGCGAACAAAGATAAGGTGTAAAGTTGCTCAGGTTTTTATTTTGTTGTTCTATTGAATGTAACCTCAGACTTTGTATTTTCTCTTATGATGAAATAAAAATTCGAACTTTGGTTGTTCATCTTGACTCTCTCTTTTACTTGCTCTGTCTGCATCATTATTCATTCTTTTTATTTCTTCTTTTTGCTAGTTTATGGCCAGGATGGAGTTCTTATCAGCTCATAACATAGAATTGATGAAGAAATGCAATGACTATTTTTAAGCTGGTCATGCAGATCTTAATGAGCCTCAAATCGTTGATATCCTTCGTCCATATACTTCTGAATGAGCAGTCAAAGCTTACCAAACCTGAAATGCTTGCTCGATCGTGTTGTTGCCAATAACGTGGCCTACTGTGAGATGATTGAAGATCTCCAAGGAACAATCGAGGAACTTCAGCAGCAGTACAAAGAGTCTTCCACACTTTTGCATCAAGGATACGAGAAGAAATATCAGCAATTGAGTGCTAACAAAGGGTATGATAAATTTATTTCTACTTATGAGAAGAAAGAGAGTGTTCTAAAGCTTGAGGTTAAAGAGCACATGCATATCGCCAAGTTATTAGAGCAGGAGAGCATTGCCTTGCAAGAGGAGATAAAAAAACTTAAATATGCTGCATCTTCTTTTGGAGCCTTGGTCCCTGTTAATGATGAAGGTTTCTCTTTCTTGGAGGTACAAAATGCCAACTTATGAGATGAGTTGGAAACTTTGAAAAGGGTTGGACCCTCCTCTTCTACTCGTGGATGAGAAAGGTCTTCTTCTCATGAACGAACTAAGGTTGGTCGAGTCGTCATTGAAGAGGCTAGAATGCAGTCAGCTTTAGAGAATCAGGCCTTTCAGTTGATGTCGAAGAACCAAGCTTTAGCAGAAATGTCTAAGAAAATTTTAAACTCCAGCGAACAACTCACTACTCAGAGTTCTGCCTTGGAAAATAAGGAAATCCTGGTGAAGAATCTCCACTGGCAACTGGAGAGGTTAACTTATCAATTCCATAAACAACCCAGAAAATTTTGAATGGCTGGGTATAATGAAGATCTGTACCATCTAGATGCTCGGATACAACAGTCGAATAATGAAGGGTACAAGCAGGGATGGTTAAATGCTATGTGTGTGCTACAATTGGATTGGGGGCATTATTTATGGGATTATTATGAGCCTGGAGTGCTCGATTTACCCGTACCTCCTTTTAAACTTGATTTTAACTGGATTCATGCTCGTGCAATTCCTTAAAGTCTGATTTCCAAGTATCTTGGTGATTACAGTCTTCATGCCAACTTTAAGATATCTCGCCCAGAACATTTACTTGATCGTCCATCTGTAATGAATGTTACAATGCTGAGAGATGTAAATTTCATAAATTCTCCTTATGCCTTAGATGATCCTCCTGCTGGAGTAGAACCTGTTTCAAAGGCAGAAGGGAAAAAACCAATAGAATATGTTCTTTTTATATATTTTTAACAGCATATGTAATTCTACTTGATTTGAATGAAGACATTTTTAGTCTTTTGCCATTTTATTTTCCTCTAAATAGTTTATAGAATATCCTTATTTGCTTGTTATTTTGTTTTTGGATAATGGAATTTGTCCCATTTGTTGTTTGATTATAGTGACCTGTCATTCTTTGGGCCTAAGCAATGAAATGATTTGCATCCCATGTTCCTGCTTAGTTTAACCAACCGGAGTTGATTGTATTTGATTTACCGACCAATCGAAGTTGGTGGTAATTACTTCCCGACCAATCGGAGTTGGTCGTAATTGATTTGCCGACCAACCGGAGTTGATCGTAATTGATTCCCGACCAATCGGAGTTGGTGGTAATTGATTCCCGACCAACCAAAGTTGGTGGTAATTGATTCCCGACAAATCAGAGTTGGTGGTAATTGATTTGTCGACCAACTCGAGTTGGTGGTAATTGATTCCCGACCAACCGGAGTTGGTGGTAATTGATTTTCCGACCAATCGGAGTTGGTTGTAATTGATTCCCAACCAATCGGAGTTGGTGGTAATTGATTCCCGGCCAACCAGAGTTGGTGGTGATTGATTCCTGACCATTCGGAGTTAGTAGTAACTGATTTGCTGACCAATCGAAGTTGGTGGTAATTGATTCCCGACCAATCGGAGTTAGTGATAATTGATTTTTCGACCAACCGGAGTTGGTGGTAATTGATTCCCAACCAATCGGAGTTAGTGGTTTATTCCCGAACAATCGGAGTTAGTGGTAATTGATTCCCAACCAACCAGAGTTGGTTGTAATTGTTCTGAATTTGATGTGTAGTGTGTAGCACTAATATTTCAAAAAATTTTAACAAAAAGAGAGAAACTGGGTAAAACATCCAACACTTTATCAATACTGAAGAAATTGCATTATATAGGAATTTCAATTAGTGATAATACTTGCGCAGATGGTCTACATTCCATGCATTCTTGAATTCTTCTCCTTCCAATGTCTCAATCCTGTATGTCCCTGGACGAATAAGTTATGTTACTCTGTAGGGTCCATGCCAGTTGGCTTCCAATTTGTTATTCTTTTGTATTACTTTCTTCAGCACATAATCCCCTTCCTTCAAATCACACTTCTTCACTCTTTTATTATAGAACAAAGCTATTCGGTGTTGATATACTGCATTTCTGATCGCTGCTTCTTCCCTGACTTCTTCGAGCATTACCAGGTCTAATCTTCTCATTAAATCATTGACAGGAGAACTGAAATTAAGAACCCTATGTGTGGGTAGACCCAATTCAAAAGGAATGACAGCTTCACATCCAAACGCCAGCATGTATGGAGACACTCCTGTTGCTGCTCGTGGCGTGGTACGATAAGCCCACAGCACAGAATGTAGCTCGTTAATCCCATTTTCTTTTACATCATCTAGTCATTTCTTCAAACCATTCAGCAGCGTTCTGTTTGTCACCTCGATTTTCCCATTGCTTTGGGGATGTCCTGGTTCAGAGTGGATCTTCAGTACATTGGATTGATGACAATACGCAGCAAACTCCTCGTTGTCAAACTCGGTTCCATGGTCAGTAATGAATGCATGTGGGAGATCATATCTGCAAATAATATTCTTCCAAATGAATTGATAGACTTTGTCGTATGTCATATCAATGAGAGGCTCAACTTTTACCCATTTTTTAAAATAATCCATAGCAACCACAAGGTATTTGAATCTTCCCCTGGTCATTGGAAGTGGCCCGACCAGGTCTATTCCCCACATGGCAAATGGCCAAGGGGACGTTATGGGTGTTAACAATACTTGGGGAGTTCTTCGAATGGATGAGAAGCGCTTGCATTTGTCACACTTCTTAGCATAAGCTGTGCATCAGCTCTCATTGTTGGCCAGTAATACCCCTGCGTTGTTATTCTTTGCAAAAGCGTTCGACCTGCTACATGAGCTCCACAAGACCCTTCATGAACCTCTTCGATAAAATCTTTCACTTCAGAGGGATGGACACATCTTTGTAGCCCTGCTATAATTCCTCGTCTATATAAAATGCCATTGGTCAATACATAACGAGAAACTTTGAACTTTAGTTTCTTGGTTGCGAGTTTGTCAGTTGGAAAATCCCTCTATTCAATGTAGGCCCTGATGGGGTCCATCCAAGATGGTCCCAAGTCGAGGGAAATGAAATTCATCATTAAATCTTCGTCTATGCTCTGACCGGCCAAGATTTCTATCGGGATTTTCTTCGTAGCTCGGTGCGTGTGGATGAGGCTAACCGAGCTAAAGCATCTGCTCTTGCATTCTCCAATCTTGGTATTCTAATCAACTATACTGCATTAAAACACGATACAACCTCCATCTGTTTTTCATTATACTTGGTCATTAATTCTCCTTTTGCTGCATATACCCCCAGAATTTGATTTACGATTAATTATGAGTCACTGAATACAACGACTTGCTCTGCCTTCATAGTTTTGACCAGACTTAGATCCACAATCATTTCTTCATATTCGGCCTCATTATTAGAAGCCTTAAATTGAAAGCGCAGAGCATACTCCACATCAATCTCACCCGGACTATTTAGAACAATCCCTGCTCCACTACCTGTAGTGCAAGAAGAGCCATCCACATATAAATTCTATAGGTACTTCATCATCAAATTTTTGATCAGATAGAGTTCCTTGGTGGAATATTTGGTGCTTCCTTTTGTCCCCTATTGGCACTTCTTGCTGCTCGTTGATCATCTTCTCTTGCTCGTCTACCGACGTAAGTTGGTCGGGGTTTAAATTTGATGATCCTGTAACATCCACAGGTTGGTCTGTATTCAACTCCTATTCTTCGGAGACATTTTATTGAGTAAACTCTGCAATAAAATTGGCTACTTCCTGCCCCTTGAGTGACGATCTAGGCTCATAAACTATATCATATTCTAGAAGTTCTACTACCTAATACATCAATCTTCCTTATTTCTCTGGTTTGTGCAAAGACTGTCTTAATGGCATATCAGTGCACACCACTATAGTATGGGATTGGAAGTATGACCTCATCCTTCTTCTTGCTTCAATCAGTGTTAGTGCCAACTTCTCCAGCCTTGGATATTTGATTTCTACTCCTCGAAAAGCCTTGCTGGTGTAATAGACTGGTTTTTGTACTCCGTCCTCCACCCTTATCAATGACGAGCTCACTGTATTTTCTAAAACTGTTAGGTACAAGTATAGTTTTTCTTCCATCACCGGTCTGGACAACAATGAAGGTGTCCCCAGATATTTCTTCAATTCTCGAAAGGCCTCCTCGCATTCATCATTCCATTCAAAAGTTTTTTAGAGTGTTTTGAAGAATGGTAGGCACCTGTCAGTTGCTCGTGACACAAACCTATTAAGTATTGCAACTCGTCCTATGAGACTTTGCACTTCCTTCATCGTCGTTGGAGATCGTATCTCCAATAGAGCCTTGATCTTTTCAGGATTCGCCTCAACTCCTCATTGGTTAACAATATATCCGAGAAACATGCCTTCTCGTACTCCGAATATGCATTTGGTGGGATTCAGCTTCATTTGATATTTCTCTATTTGATCTAAGTTCTGACTTAGGTAAACTAGATGATCAACAACTTTCTTTCTCTTCGTCAGCATATCGTCAACATAAACTTCCATGTTATAACTGATTTGATCCGCAAACACCTTATTCATCAGCCGCTGATATGTCACACCTGCATTTTTAAGTCCAAAAGGCATACCATTATAGCAATAAGTTCCCTTGGGGTGATAAAAGAGGTACTCTCCCTATCTTCAGGCTTCATTTTAATATGGTTGTAACCAGAATAAGCATCCATGAAACTCAACAATTCATGCCCTGAGGTTGCATCCACTAGTTGATCGATTCTGGGCAAAGGAAAATGATCCTTTGGGCATGCCTTATTGAGATCGGTGAAGTCCATACATATCCTCCACTTTTTATTTTTCTTCTTCACCATTACCATATTTGCTAGCCAATCAGGATATTTGACATCTTCAATAAAGGAGGCTTTCTGTAGTTTCTCTACTTCTTCCTATATTGCTTGGTTCTTTTCAGGACTGAACACTCTTCTTCGCTGCTTTACTGGCTTGATTTCCTTGTTCACGTTGAGCTTGTGGCACAAGAAATTCGGGTCTATCCCTAGCACGTCTTCATGACTCCATGCGAAAGTCTACTTGCTGCATCTTAGAAATGCTATCAGCTCTTGTTTTATTGATACATCCAGTGATGCACCAATTTGAGTTGTTCGTTCTGGATGCTCGTCATCCAGAATGATATTTTCGGCAGCCTCCATGACTTGTCTCTTAACGAGCTGAGACTCGTCTCTACGGTCTAAAGTTTAAATCATCGCATCTTCTATTTCATCCACCTGATAAGTAGTAGTCTACTTCCTGGATTTTTCACGTTCCTCCTATTCGGCAGATGAATAGTAGCATTCCCGAGCTACTTTCTGGTTGCCTTTCACAACTCCCACTCCCAAATTGGTTGGGAATTTTAAACATTGATGTACAGTAGATGGTACTGCTTCGAACTTCTTCAGGCCTACTTTTCCATGATGATATTGTAAGCTGATTGGACGTTTTTATCCATTACGAAAAATCTTACTCTTTTTGTTCGGCAAGAAGGCCATGTACCGATAAGCATATCCAACTTGATCATCCCAAGTGGAAAAATCTTCTCGCCAGGAAAGCCAAGGAGGGGCCTATGATAGGGCTCCAACTGGGCTAACTTCAGATTCAAACTGTCAAAGCAGGGATAGAATATGATATCTACCAAGTTAGCATTATCCACTAGTACTCGTGAAATCACCACTTCTTTCATTCTCATCTTGATCAGCAATGGGTCATCGTGGGGATATAGTACTCCTTCCAGGTCGTTCTTAGAGAAACCAATGACCAATTTGTCTTTGTTCACCTTCCTCGGGCGATCAACTTCATCCAGATTTATTCACTGAATGCACGAGCAAGCTTGAGCCTCATTGAGGTAAGCTTTTCTTTTCGTAGTTAGATCTCCACCTCCTATATCTCCACCTGTAACAACATTACATTCAAATGATCCAAAATGGATTGAAAATACCTCACGTTCTGGCTGCTTTGGTCTTTTGGGGAGATCGAGGTCATCTTGGTCATCTTCTAGGTCTTCTTCGTGACTTCTCTTCTTGTCTTCTTTTGCTCGAAGAGGAGATCTAGATCTATGCCTTGCTCGGTCGTTGCTTTTTCCACCATTTTGACGATCAACATATTTAGCCAGCTTTTCTCGTCAGATGAGTGCTTCAATTTCATTCTGGAGAGCTATGCAATTTTTGGTCATGTGACCATGGTCTTTATGGAATTCGTAATATTTAAATTTATTCCTCTTGTCAGGATCTGCCTTCATTTTTTCTGGCCAGTTTAGCTCCTTGACGTTCTTAATCTCTTCCAGAATGTGGTTTATATCTACCTTCAAATGAGTATAATTTCCAAACTTCTTCAATTGTTCCAGTGCCTGCTTTGCTTTCGACTGCTTGTTGCTGCCATTATTCTTATGATCCTTTTTCCCAGTCTTATAAGCCTTGACCTTGGTCTCCTTAGTGTCTGTATTCTTCTTCACAGTAATGGCCTCCTCGGCATTCATAATTTTGGATGCTTTTGCCATTAATTCAGCCATGGTCCTAGGCGGATCTTTGGCTAATGTGTAGTATAATTTATCGGGCAACAGTCCACTCATCAGAGCAGTAATTGCTATTTTCTCCTCGTTATCAATTACCTCAAGTTTCTCGTTGTTGAAACGAGTAATATAATCATTGGTGCTTTCACCTGTCTTTTGTCTAACACTCAATAAGTGCACTACTTGTTTGACTGGTTTTGCTCCAAAATAGAAGTTCCCTCTAAAGAGCTCTGTTAGTTGAAGGAAAGTCACAATCTTCCCTCGATGAAGGTTATTGTACCATTGTTTAGGCACATATTCTTCACATTTATCCCCTTAATTTCAGTATTTTTATGATCCCGTGTAGTGTAAATATCTTGGATTTGTCTCTTATTTATGCTACTAACCCATTTTGGCAAGTATTTCTTGTTTTGTGTATTTCTCATGTGTTTTACAGGTATTTCATGCAAGTTAGTGTTAAGGAGAACGCAAAACAGTGAAAGAAACCTAGAAATGGAGAGTTGAAGGGCATTTTCGTAATTTTGCAGCCTTAGTTCGGAGGTGGGGCCAACTAGAAAGTTGAAGAGCTCTAAATTACAAGAATACTGGAAAAAACGGCACCTCAATCCGAGCTACGGTGAAGAAGTTACGATGTTTTGAAGTTGCGCGATAATGAAGAGTCTGGATGTGCGGATTTCTGTCATTAATTATGCATTTAATGCAGTGCAACTCTTGGAAAACTTGTTCCACAAGCACTATTGGCTGTCAATTTCGAGATTTTGTGCTATAAAAGCCCATGACCTACATCATTTGAAGGGGAGTTGCTAGAGAGAGGCTAGGTTAGGAGTAGGTTAGAAGTGCTAGATTGAATTTTAGGGTTAGATTTTGAGAGCAAATTTTCTATTCCTTCAAGAGTTTTCATGAATCCTATTTTGTAAGAATTTCTGAATCCCAATTCCGTTCTTGTTGCTGAATTCAAGTAATCTCATTTCCATTCTCTTGTTTTATTATTTGCAATTTATTTATAATGTCTTGTAGATCTTTAATGTTGTGTATGAATTTGTTTTTTTTAATCCAATCATGAGTAGCTAAATTCTCAAGGGTTGGGGTACATGAATTCAATCCTAATACAAATTATTTGTATGGAAAATTAGAAAATAAATGAAAATATTGGTTGAATCGTGAATGAAAATCATATATGCATTGTCATATCTTTTAATCTCTCTTGCCCTAGGTACTTGGGATGTTTAAGAATGCTTTGTATGTATAATTTGTCGTTCACCGCCTTATATTGATCTTTGATTTCATATGATGCGGGCTTGACCCTCATATATGTAATGCTTAGTGATGATAAGGACTGGATTTAATCAAGAATTTTGATTTATAATTCTAGTATTCTAAAGGATAATTTGTTAAGGATTGAGGGATTGTACCCTACCCTATTTTCTCCCATTTGTCAGATCTAATTTCTTTTGCACTTTTCAGTTTGTTTTTCTTAAGTAATGTTTTAATAGAAATTTTCCCAATCATCATCTTTTTCATTTTTATTTTAGAAGTAATAAATCAATTAAATTCTATAAAACATTCCCTGTGGATTCGATACCCAGACTTACTACTATACTCCATAAAAGTGTAGTTAAAAGTTTAGGGTTTTTTTTTGTATTGAGGTTGGAAGCCGATAACAACGGCTAGCGTATTACACAGACGCTCGGTTTTTCCACTCGATCACAAAATGGCGCCGTTGCCGGGGAATGTTTTGTTATAGATTATAATTGATTTACTATTTCGAAAGATTTTTTTTCTTTCTTTTGTATTTTTTTTAACCTTTTTTGTAGCCTTGCACAATTGAGCGCCAAGAAACGTAGAATCCTCAACCGCACACCTTTGTACTCGAATTTCCATTTACATACTATTCGGTAATCATGTCTTTTCATGGTGAGTTCGGTAATTATAATGGTTCATATGGTAATCGTTTTCAAACTTTTTATTCTCAAGACTCCGCGGCTCGACCTATTACCATTGGTGAGGCCGTTCTAACTCTGGAGTGTAAAAGGATTCAAAATGAATATCGGAGAGAAATTTATATTAAATATTCTCAAGAATGCGTGCCTCGACCTATTACCATGGGTGAGGCCTTTCAAAATCTTGCGTATGAAAAGCTTGCAAACGAATATCGAAAAAAAAATCATTTTGGGGAATCCAATGAAGATTTTTCTTCCGATATTTGTGAAACTATAAAAGGTTTTCAACCAAAAGGGGAATCCGAGGTTCTAGAGCCAAGGGATCCTACTTTGGAAGAACACACGCTTTTTCTAACCAAAAGAGTACTGGATTTTCTTTCCACCCAAAGAACAAAGAATATCGATTATGGTCTTGTGAAGGAAATGGTCACACTTTGCGATGATGTGCGTTCTATTTTGGAAAACAAAGAGGAGGTTGAGACTTGTGTGTCACCTCAAATTTTTGAAGAACATATCATTGAAAGTGAGTCTTGCTCCCTTGAAATTCAATCTCCAAGTGATGATGAATCACTTGAGATTGAGTTTATTTCATCACCATTTTCGTTCACGGTTATTGAAGCATTAGAAGTACCGCTAGATTCCTATGAGTCGGTTGAAAATTCTGAAACGTTTACACCTTTTACCGACAAAGACACTTTGCTGGAATTGTTTTCTAATATGGAATGTTCCTTTTTGTGTGCCCCTCTCCCCATACTACTTGAAAAATCTTTGGGAGGTGATTATATTTTTCTTGGATCTCAATTGTACCTAGCACCCAAACCCCCGATCATCCCGTTAAATTTTTTAATTGGTGATGGTTCATTTTCTCCATCTCACACATGCCTTCCGTTTTTCAAACGGAATTCTTATTTTTTGGGAGGCATGCATCCTAATGAGGGTAAACCATTAATCCTTCAAAGTCAAATTGTATTTTGGGTGGACCCTCAAATTTTTCGACTTCTAGTGTATGATTTATTAGTCGTTCAAATTGTAGGTTGTACATAATTAGTTTTTTTCTTTTTCTTTTTCTTTCCTTTTTTAATAGTGTAGTGTCATTAGTTAAAGATTTTGTTATTATTTTTGTTATGCTTGGTTCTAACTTGTTTTGTAGATTCAATGGAATCGCACTCATCGAGGATCACTACATTTGGGTAATATCTTTCTTTTCCTCTCTTTATGTTGTGTTCTTGATTCACATTGAGGACAATACAACATTTAAGTTAGGGGGTGTGGGATATTCTTCCCATTTATTGTTTAGATTCATTGATTCGATCACATGTTCTTTCCAAGTGTGTTTTTTGTTTTAGAAAAAAAAAAATTTGAAAAATTTTGAAAAAAGCCAAAAATATTTTTTCAAAATAAATAAAAATTGGAATTTAAATTTTCAAAAATATCACCTTTATTCTATTTAAAGTCTCAAATTGTAAAATTCATAATGCACTAAGCCAAAATTGACCGAAGATGGAAATTGAAAGAAAATTGACGACTTTACGAATAAGTGTGGAGATTAGTCCAACCCGGTGAGATTTCGAGCCTTTCAATTTTTTATGAGTTTTTAAATCAATCTGAGTTTATGATTAACTCAAAGTTCTTTTCTGCGTTTTAATAAGTCGTCGATGATCTCAATCCTTTGTTTTGATCGGTTATGGGAAATGTGTGAAATGTTGTCTCGAAATTCATGCTAAATATATCTCTAAACTTAACTAATCTCGAGATGCATATAGTAATGTGATTAGCAATTCGGACAATGAAGTAGGCCCTCGTTTGTTACCCAAAAATATTAGCCATAAAAAGTTGTGAAAAATAAAATTATCCTTTTGCAACCCAATTTGAGCCTAAAAAAAAATTTATCCTTTCGTTTGATAACCCGAAAAACCCAAATAGCCCGGAATTGTGAAAATTGAGAAAATTCATCAAATAAAGTCCAAATTGTGCAATAAAAAGGGGCAAGAAAAAAAAAATAGAAATGCTCAACAAAAAAAGAAAAATAGCAAGAAAAAAAAATGAAAAAAAAAAGAAAAAAAAAAGAGAAAGAGAAAAATGAGCAAATGCCCGAAAAAGCACAAATGGACGTCATAAGGACATTTTCCAATTTCGAACATTCCGTTTATTCCTATTTTTACCCTTTACACCTTTTAACCCAAAAAGTCCTAACTGAGTCCGAATGGCGAAATTGATTACTGCGTGGAGAGCTAAGACATGAAAAGATAATACGAGAGATTAAATGGTGTGAATTAGAGGTGATGTTCCCATTTCCTAATAACTGTACTCTGATGATGAGATCTTTTCACCATATATTTCTTTCTTTTCAATTTTGTATGCATGAATTTGTGTCCATTATATTTACTCTTTATATCATGCATACCGAGAGAAAATAGCCACAATCCGAGTGATTCGTTTGTGAGAGCATTCCGTAAGAATTTGAATCAAAACGAATTTTCGGAAAGTAACGTAATGCTCAATCGGTGGAAGTTTGAGGTTCAATGTTTGGCTTTGCACACACACACTATGGTTTGAGACATTTGAATATGAATTTATGGTGATTATTTTTCGAAAAAGTTTAAATTGTACAATTTTTAAGTATTTTGATATTTATTTGAGTCAATAAAGAATTTGTGGGTAAATTCACTGCAAACCCTCACGAGACAAAACTCATCCTACTAGGGTAACTTAGGGGTTTAAAGGCTTGTTGCATAAGCTAAATGCAATCGCGTGCCTGCGAAAGTGGAATTTTATTTTGATAAAGGAATTTTCAAGAATTGAGCCTTGATAAGATTCATTTACATTGCTCGGGACGCGCAAAGTTCTAAGTTAGGGGGTGTGTTTAGGCACATATTCTTCACATTTATCCCCTTAATTTCAGTATTTTTATGATCCCGTGTAGTGTAAATATCTTGGATTTGTCTCTTATTTATGCTACTAACCCATTTTGGCAAGTATTTCTTGTTTTGTGTATTTCTCATGTGTTTTACAGGTATTTCATGCAAGTTAGTGTTAAGGAGAACGCAAAACAGTGAAAGAAACCTAGAAATGGAGAGTTGAAGGGCATTTTCGTAATTTTGCAGCCTTAGTTCGGAGGTGGGGCCAACTAGAAAGTTGAAGAGCTCTAAATTACAAGAATACTGGAAAAAACGGCACCTCAATCCGAGCTACGGTGAAGAAGTTACGATGTTTTGAAGTTGCGCGATAATGAAGAGTCTGGATGTGCGGATTTCTGTCATTAATTATGCATTTAATGCAGTGCAACTCTTGGAAAACTTGTTCCACAAGCACTATTGGCTGTCAATTTCGAGATTTTGTGCTATAAAAGCCCATGACCTACATCATTTGAAGGGGAGTTGCTAGAGAGAGGCTAGGTTAGGAGTAGGTTAGAAGTGCTAGATTGAATTTTAGGGTTAGATTTTGAGAGCAAATTTTCTATTCCTTCAAGAGTTTTCATGAATCCTATTTTGTAAGAATTTCTGAATCCCAATTCCGTTCTTGTTGCTGAATTCAAGTAATCTCATTTCCATTCTCTTGTTTTATTATTTGCAATTTATTTATAATGTCTTGTAGATCTTTAATGTTGTGTATGAATTTGTTTTTTTTAATCCAATCATGAGTAGCTAAATTCTCAAGGGTTGGGGTACATGAATTCAATCCTAATACAAATTATTTGTATGGAAAATTAGAAAATAAATGAAAATATTGGTTGAATCGTGAATGAAAATCATATATGCATTGTCATATCTTTTAATCTCTCTTGCCCTAGGTACTTGGGATGTTTAAGAATGCTTTGTATGTATAATTTGTCGTTCACCGCCTTATATTGATCTTTGATTTCATATGATGCGGGCTTGACCCTCATATATGTAATGCTTAGTGATGATAAGGACTGGATTTAATCAAGAATTTTGATTTATAATTCTAGTATTCTAAAGGATAATTTGTTAAGGATTGAGGGATTGTACCCTACCCTATTTTCTCCCATTTGTCAGATCTAATTTCTTTTGCACTTTTCAGTTTGTTTTTCTTAAGTAATGTTTTAATAGAAATTTTCCCAATCATCATCTTTTTCATTTTTATTTTAGAAGTAATAAATCAATTAAATTCTATAAAACATTCCCTGTGGATTCGATACCCAGACTTACTACTATACTCCATAAAAGTGTAGTTAAAAGCTTAGGTTTTTTTTTTGTATTGAGGTTGGAAGCCGATAACAACGACTAGCGTATTACACGGACGCTCGGTTTTTCCACTCGATCAACCATATATGATCTGATCCGATAAGAGTTCCTGAGAATGCCCTGTATCTCATCTCGTTTGGAACTGCATAGATGTCGGCAGCAGCTTGGTATTACTCTATATGAAGGACAAGGTCAGTTTTTCCATCATACTTAGGCGTCACCGTAGGAGCTTTGAATTTTGATGGTGTGGGAAAATCCACAATTGACTGTAAAAATGGTGTCCCTTGGACAAAAGTTCTTTGTAGAAGATTCTTGGCCTTAGCCATTTCCCCTAATCTGTCTTCTAACCTCTGAATAGGGCCCTTCCATGCATCGTTTCCCTCCTCAGTCCTATTTGTTCGAGCAACTAATCGCGTTGAATTTGCCTCTTGGGATCTTTCATTACAAGCAGTTGGTCATGATTGGGCAGAGCCTTCCCTTAGATCGGATGGTCATTGGGAGTTCCTCGACACAATCCTAGGGGGCATTCTATTCTTCCTAGGACCCAAACAATCAAAAGGAGAGACTCTACTCAACCTTTCAAGAGCACTAGTGCTTTCTGGAGATAAAGTGACGTTTTGTTGAGTGTTTGTAGCTCGTACTGAGGAAGTCCGACCAGGCTGATAAGAAGGATCATTAAATCTCTCAGTTCGATATGAATCGGTGCATCTGGATCGAAATTCCTCTGGGAATAATGTTCTCCTAGTTCGAGAAGCGGGTAAACGATTATTTCTCTGAATAATTCGTTATCCTGATTGAGCCGGCACCCAGCCTTGAAAAGTTTGTATAAGTTGTCGCATGGTTTCTTGCATGGCCGTTTGACCTTGGGCTACACTAGCCATTATGCCAGCCAGATCTGAAACATTTAAGGGAATGGACGGATTGGGAGGGATCCCAGCATTTCGATTACTGGATTTCGAATTATCAGCCATTGATGATAAATTATTTTGGTGAAAAACAATAAGTACAGTCATTTTCCAAAGACGGCAGCAATCTGTTGATGAAAAAAAATTAGATTATCTCTAATTAATTAATCAGAGATAAAATAGATAAGACCAAAGATTTTTAAAGTGGTCCAGCCTTATAAGAATGGCCTACGTCCACTGTTTTTGTATTGCTGATTGTTTTATTAGAATTCCTGATAAGTGAGTCTATCCAGAAATCCCCCGCCCCCTTTTAATGAGGAGGTTACTACGTATTTATAGACTTGAGGCTATACAAATGAAAGGACAATGCGCTATTATCTAGTAGACATATACATTTATACGATAATAATGAGAATTTAATCTGCAGTCGTCTCTTTGATTCTCTTGATTTGGATGTGTTGTACGTTAAGTAGCTCGGACCACTTAAGCTGCTCAGACCGCTTGAGTTGCTCGACACGCTTAAGTCGCTCAGGGCTTCTAAGTTGCTCGGGGAGCCTAAGTTGCTCGGTGCGCTTGAGCTGCTCGGAGTGTATGAGTTGCTCGTAGAACGTATTCATATTTGCCATGTAGGTTGACATGTGTCTTCAAGTGATTGGTCCACGTCAGTAGATTAATTTTGGTATCAACAATAGTCATTCTTCATTAATTTGGGTTAGGAAATCCGACTTGGTTGCCTTGCAAAATAGGACGTTTGATTCTCATTTACTTTCACATGCTTCCTCCCGTGTTAAATGTAAAGGATGAATGTGTTAGTATTTTCATACTTTAGCTTTTTTGCTTCATGCTATATTATCATGCTAAATGTATGCTTATTTAATCATTTTCTAGTCATTGCTTCATCACATATTTCATGCTAGAATAATGCTTTTTATTTATCTTCTGTATTTTACTTCTTCATGTTGTTTGCATTAAATGAAAAATACCAAAAGATTTTCGCTTATCATTTGGATTTTATCTCTTGGTAATTTAAGCTTAATGAAAAAAAAAATCAAATTATTTTTTTTGTCTTTTGTGTATATATTTTTATTTTTGGTTAAAAATTTGAAAAACTCAAAAAGATTTTATTTTGTGCGTATTTTGGTTTGACACACTTTAAGTGGCACATACTTGTGTTTGAATCCCTCCTTTAACGCTCCCATGTGGCTACAACTTTTGGTTTAGATTGTCAATCCTTAAAATGTTCTTTACCATATTTTTATGGAGTAGTTGGATTTTGTATTGATTAAATGGATTCTATTTTTATATGCCTCTATTCACACATGCACGAGCTCTTTTGAAATTTTAATGTCACATGTTATATTTGAGCTTTGTGAGGTGTTCTCCTACCAATCTAGTCATCTACATATTTATGACCCAGGAGGACTAGTGCAAGTCAAAATCCGTTGCACGTGAGATTTGTGAGAAATAAAAAATGATAAATAAATGTGCACGGGGAAGGGCTCCGAAAGGAATAATAATCCTTTGCGATTGTAAGCCACCATTTGAAATGGACCTAAAAGAAATACGTGGTCCAAAGGCCTAAAAATAGAAAATATGGCATTAAAAAGAAAAATAATTGCTAAGGCCTATGTTTGATTGATATACTCATTCGAAAATATATATGCTTATTGAGGGAGTTTGGATGGTATATCAACGGTTTTCACAATGTCCGTTTATCCTAGTGGTCTTTATTGTCATGACTCTATTTGGTTTGTAGAATCATCAAAACTCTAGGCTTGTATGCATTGTGTATGTTTGTTCATTGAGTTCAATCTATATTGTCACATGAGGTTATATTCAAATATGATGAAGTTTGCAATCAATTAATAACTCCGTGAACATGTTTTAAGTGATTGGGTCTAAATTTAATTGTTACTAGTTCACACCCCAATACTTCCGTTTCCATATGACACATTTTTGCCATACGAGTGTGAAAGACTCCTATTATATTTTGTGTATGTCATTTGTGATTTTATATCTATATATGTGTACTTACGTCTATTAGTATACCTTATGTATACATATATTTGATATTTTTGTTTAGCCTTTGTCGTGCTTTCTAGTCGATATATGCTTTAATTCATAATTGGTATCTATCTTGTTGCATTCTTTGTTGATATCACATGCTTAATACTTTATGTATCTTTTTGTTATCATTTTCTTGCATCCTAGTTGGTATCCGTTATTATTTGTTGGATTAGTTGTTCTTTTGTTGCTCATATCTTTTAACTCTTTAGCCTTTGTCTATTCCTGAACAAAAAGGGGGAGAATGATAGGGGGAGAAATGGTATCTAATCCTAATCCTATTATAATCGTATCTTAGTTTGGGGGAGATTTATCTTAGGGGGAGACGTCTTTCTAATTTGATCACTACTGATAAAGGGAGAGAATTAATTTAGGTTGAGTACTTTACTTGCATTAAATATGTTGATATTCCCTATGCGTGTAATGTGTTTGCGCAAGTGTGCAGGAATTATATTATAAGTGGCATCTTTCACCGACAAAGATCATGATCCTTTGGGTTATTTGAGTCAAGCATTGTATTTTTATTCTGGGTGGGGTTTTCTGTCAGTCTAGTAGAGCTTGACGGCCCTTTAGGACTTTTGTTTGGTTTTTATCCTGGAATAGAAAAAGGGGGAGACTTGAAAGGACACACATTTTTAATTGAGTCCTTTGTAGTTTTGGGTCAATTCCGGACAAAAACGTTTGATTCATAGGATAGAGAATATTGATCATCCTTCAAGCCTATGACGTGTTTGTTGAAGACGTAGAGGCCAAGTATATAAATCTTCATCAAAATGCCGAGTTTAAGTGCCTCATTTCTACGTCATCAATAGTGGTTCCATGCTCCAAAGGTATGAATGCATTAATATATATATAGAAGCTTGGAACATGTTTAAATGGGTGTTAGGTTTTAAAACTGTGTTTTTTTTAGAAATGTTTTCTATTAAAACTTATATATAAAGTATATAATGTTTCTAAGATAAAAATGAAATTTTGGAACTTTCTGTAAGTTCGTTCAAAGTGTCGTTCGAACGAGATTGTCATTCGAACCACAAGTCGTTCGAATGAGATTGCCAACGACTTCTCATATTGGCCACTGGAACTTCGTTCGAAATGTCGTTCTAAGGAGATGGCTATTTGAACGAGATTTCCAATGAGCTTCTAACAAGTTCACACTATAACATAGTTAGAAGACTCGTTCGAACGAGATGTCATTCGAACGAAATGTCGTTCGAACGAGATTTCAGGCGGTAAATTTTTTTGGCAGTTTTTAGCAGTTTTTCCCCATGTTTCCCACTTGTTTCTCCACTAACATTTCTCAGAACTTATAATGTGTGGGAACAACTTTTTCTAAATATCTTTTTCATATCCTTATAACTCCTAGAGAGTGTTTTGAGAGAAAAATCAAAAAGAGAAAAAGATCAAGTTTTGAGTGATAATTTACAAACACAAATTCATCTACCACTCTAGTTTTTCGCCCATAGTTTTGATTATCTAAGTTCATATATATATACATCTTGCTTGGAGTTTGGCACCGGGTTTGTCTCTACACCGAATTGAAGAGATTGTTTGGGTTTTCTTCTAAATCCCTTAAAGAAGAAGAATCGTTTAGCTGCGGCTTTCTCACAAGGTGAAAGGCACCATGTGTGGATGACGGTGTACCTATTGTCCGATCGGTGAGTCCGAGATCGCAGTGGAGCTCCGAGGTTATCCGCTAGGAAGAGGTGGTTACAAGAAGACGCGTCAAGGATTGAGAGGGTTCGAGTTGAGGAAGTAAGTCATCTGTCTTGTAAATGTAAATTCTGTACTTAGTGGGTTTGAGGCTATGGCCGTCCGAGTTGTTTTTCCGTTGTGGGTTTTTCCTCGTACATCGCGGCGTAGTGTGATTGATTTACTTTTATCTTGCATAATAACTTAGAACGCATGCTTAGGATAGTTCAAGATAAAATTGGTTTTAATTGTCACACTTAATTTAATTTGGTGCTAATTATATTTGGGTAACGTTTATTTAATTCAAGTCTATTATTAAAACTGGTTTGGTCTAATTTGGAAATATTAATAAATATGATTTAGGCAAATTCTAGGACTTGGATTAATTATGGTTTAAGTGAAATGTTTTTAATTGATTAATTTAATTTCAGTTGGTTTCATTTGAATTTTGAAAGAAGTTGGAATTTGGCTAAAGTTAACCATCAACTAACGCTTTCGCACATCTATTCAACAAGGAAATTAATATATTTTTTAAAGAAGTTTAAAATTGGGGGCTTTAAGATTTCTTTAGTTACACACTATTTATAAAAATATGACTATTAATGTGATAAAATACTAAATATATCATAACAATTATTTTGGGATGGAGACTAAAAAACATACAGAGAAGCAAGAGAAATCAAACAAAATAATGGGGTACCTTCCCAAACGACCTCCTAAAACTGTTCAAATCCCACCAGAAATCCCTTAACTATTTCTTCCAAAGCCTCAACGTCGCTCAAATCGTAACCTTCACCTAAACCCTCCTAAATTTCAAGGGAACAATCTTCTTCACTGGCATCGGTAAATCACTATTCTTGTCCCCAACCAACGCCCCTCATGGAGGCAAAGCCATTTTGTCCAATTCAGACATCGGAGGGTAATTCGTTGGTGGGGTTATGTGATTTGAATATGTGTTTGTCTTTAGAGAGAGAGTTTTGGCCATTTGATTTGGCGCCCTTGATGCCGACAGTGATACAAATGGTTTTTTGGGGACACGGTGTAAAAATTTACATCAACACCAAGTGTCGAAAAGTTGAATGTAAAAATAGGGCCAAACAAATAATCAAAAAGGTGGTACCACCATGTATCTTTTTCCAATTGAAATAGGTAAAAAATGAGATAAAATGGAAAAAAGCGTTTACAAACACACTTCTCGTTCCATCGATGCTAGAGAAATTCCTGTTGTACCAGTGTGTGCCCCTTCTCAAGGTAGAACATCAAATTTGATTACAAAGAAGAATAACAAAGGAGTGAGTTAGGGTTTGGGGAAATCAAGAGAGTGAAGATGTTTTGCCCAATAGAAAACCAGTGAGTTTTTTATTGACAGAGAAGGAAACGATTATCAGAGAGGTTTGTGTGTTTTAGTGTTGAAGGTTTCATTGTTATGAGAGATTCAAGAGCCAGTTAAAAAGACAAAATGGAAATGACGTATATAATAGGAAGAGGTGGAAAGAAACTGAATTAAATGTCAATTAACGTTATTTGGAATTTTAATTATTTTGGAGAATAAAATTAATAAATGGTTGTGGAATCTGAATGGTTATTTTTGGGTAATAAATTTCGTAAATGGGTAATTTTCTTTTGTTAATTAAATAATATAATCTTAATTACCATTATCTACGTGGCGCTGTCTATATGGGACAAATGTCATCACCATGTTCCGCTGTCAACTTTAATTATATACTATAATGTCTTGCCCAATTGGTTTGAGAGTTGCCCCAGTTTATGAAGATTTAAACACTTATAATAATATGATTGTAGTGATCCTATAAAGATGGATACTAGAATATTCACTGTGATATTTTGGTATGCTAAAAACATAGTGAATTAAACTAACTGGAGCCCTCACAACCATATATAGAAATATTAGTGCCCGAGTTAAGGAAATTGCCTCCTTTGAGAGTCGCGACAGATATTTGAGAGCGAGGAAGAAGAAGGGATGTAAGGATGGAGGGAAAGGTCCAGATGGTGAAGGTTGTCATAAGAGAGAAGCTAAAGGTTTAAAGGAGGATTATGAAGAGTTTTTAAGATAAATATTCATTGTAGTAAGGTATCGATGTTGACTATTTTACTTAGACACATTTTTAATAGATAATTGTTTTAAAAATATACTTGATGATGAATGATATATACTTTTAGAGTCTCTTTGTATTGTTCTTACATTGAATTTAATAATGAATGGTCTTGTATAGTAGAGTTACTCATCTTACTCTAGTAGTATATCTCTAGCCAAAGGTTGTGCTCGAGGCATGATGTGGAACAAGTTGTTCGACTTCACAACCTAAATATTTATTTTCAAAGAAAATTTCACTAAATTTATTTGTAATGGTAATATTTCTATTTCCCCAAAACATCATGACAACAAACACTAAAAGGAAAATTTTGAAATCAAAGGCATTTTACAAATGCACCACAATGTAAACCCTTCATTGTTATTTTTATATATAGTTATATAAGGCTAAATAGATTTTTAGTTTCCTTTTTTTGACATTGGATTAATTATACATTAAAGGAATATATAAGGCTAAATATATAGTTATATAAGGCTAAATATATAAGGCTAATGTATAAGTAATCCAATGTAAGGTTCAACCTAATGTTTAATTTTTAAGGTTCTTCTTCTAATTTACGCATATGCCCTAGATAAACTTATAAGGTTCAACCTAGCAAAATTATAAGGCTAATGTATAAGTAATCCCCTAGATATGAAAAAGTTTATTTAAGGCTAATGTATAAGTAATCCAACTTATAAGGTTCAACCTAGCAAGATTTTTAGTTATATAAGGCTACATTAGCCTTATACATTAGCCTTACATTAGCCTTACATTTTACAAAATTATAAGGCATATGCCCTAGATATGAAAAGTTTATTTTTCATAGCAAAATTATGAACTAATTTACGCAGATGTAAGGTTCAACCTAATGTTTGTAAAATAAATTAGATGCGTGGGTAAGTGGTGCTAGTATAAAGGATCTGATGTTGATTCATCACGATAAAAACAAAGCATCCCAGTGTTATATAATAATTCAAAATATATATTTTCCAGGAGTGTGAAATATTATAATTAGATCTTCAAATCTCATTTCCAAGAAATTGTTAACACGAACTTAAATTCTTAACCTCTAAAGCTCAAACAACATCCAATTTTACCTAGACAATGCAAGTTGTTCCATCCATAGTTATGATGCTATCATCCACATCAAATAAAATATTGTGTTAGCCATCTAATGTAATGAAACAGAGGTGATCACCAGAAAAATCAAATTGAGTCCTATAAAAATAATGACAATAATAAAGCGCTCAAATTATGCCTTGCGAGACTATTTCATCCCATATAAAGATTACGCAAACAAGCATTCTTAAGCCTTCAGTGTAACATAATAAAGTCACCCAACATAAGTAAATTTATTTTAAACACATATGGAAGAAAAGAGAAAAATCATTGGCATACACTACCTTTAAAGGCTCAGGGTAGCCATGGCCTATGTAATCTTCCAAAGTCTTATTATTAACTTCAAGTTCATCCCCGTCGGCTCAAGGAAACCATGGCTTAAGTAATCTTCCAAAATCTCATTGTTTAATTCAAGTTCATCCCTGATAGTGATCATATAGTCATTGATTTTGCTTGTAAAGAAGTTTTGCAAACTTTGAATTGAAGCTTCTTCTTCGTTTATAAAACGGTTCCTGATAGAGAGGACCAAAACTACTTCCCCAGAAAAATCCAATAATTGTGTCATTGTTACAAGGTTAGTAGTGCTGAACCAAAAAAATATATCAAAACATAATTTAATGACTAAATACTAATCTTTTAGAAAAAATCACGTCTTTCTATTATCAAATTCTATTTTTTTAACTCAATTGTTTACTGCCTTTTTCATTTTTCTTCAAGTCAAATTCAGTTTTCTTCTTAACAAATTGCAAGAGCATCGCTCTTATATTTCTTTGTACAGTCTTATATGACATTTCATGTAGTTGTGTGGTTCCCTCCTACACTCATTTTAAGATTTTAACTACTTAATGATAAAATAGGACAATACACTATACGAAAATTTTATATTCGGTCACAATTGCTCACGTGGGGTTACTTCCACTGTGTATATACTTTATACAAATAAAATTAGTTGAAAAATTGTAATTTAGTTTCTTCAAATCAATACTTGATGTTTTTACCTATTTTCAAGAATTTCACTTGCATTTGGATCTCTTATGATTCTTGAGGTTTCCATATTTTTCTTGATTCTTGAATAAGTAGGTTGGGATTTATTTTGCATTTTGATATTTGTTTTAATTCATGTGGAACTATATGTTGCATTTTGATTTATCAATGCTTCAAGTATATTGACTTGGGTTGTATTTTTATTTTTTATTTACTCTTTGGCATATACTCGAAGCGTTGATATGTATAATGCAGTTTCCTTAAAAACCAAGGCCATACTTTAGTTTTATAAAGCTCTTACTTATGTTATTGTCTGATCCATGTCTTTGGCAAAAAATTTAATCTATAATTGCTAGGAATGATCAACACCATTATATGATTTTATAAAATTTGTTTTTAGTAACTATGTTTCTCTGTTGTAATTTTCACCAGAAATATATATATCTTTATGTGATTGAGTGTGTGTTTTAGATTGTTTGTTGATTTTGTGTTGATGAAACTAGTTACAGTACCACCTAATAAATGAGTAAGAGATCAAACCAGTAAAACCTTGAAGGAACAACAATAGTGAAAATACAACAATATAAATGAAGAAGGAGATGATGCAACCATCTGGCCTACTCCACTGTGCATGGGTGAGTGAGTTTCACTATGAATGAAGGCTCTAATGGTCTACTGATACAATTCACTCAGATTTTTCTCTATATTGTGATCTTAATAGAGTATTGGCTAGGGTTTACAATTATTGATCCTTCTTAAGGTTGAAGTATAAGAGTATATATAGTGCTGGGGTGGTGTAGTGTTCACCCCAAGCACGTAATAGGCGTGTGCAAAATCCACCTGTAAACTAGGTTAGGCCACATGTCCTTAATGCTTGCAAGTAATGAAGAAATAAATATTCCATCTACATGCACATGCGATTCAATTATAACTATATGTCCATGTGGACTGATTATGTTGGAGCTTTGCCTCGCAGGTGGATGACATGTCGTCCAGAACGGTCTCGGCTCGGCCGAGTATGAGACCCATGGAGTCTCGTTTGATCATGGTCTATGGATTGTTGAGTATGGTCTCGATTAAATAGGCATCAGGCCAAGACAAGGTTATAATAGGAGTTTATTAGGTCTCGACTGCCAAGCGTAACCAATTAGATTGGATAGGGAGGACATGGTTGTCAGAGGGTCTTGGCCTAGTGTGATGGACGAGACTGAGATGGTTGATTTTGGGATCCTTGTAATATTCATGCTTGTAAGTTTTGCCAGGCTGTGTAAGAACTATCCTCATAAAAGGTTACACTTGGGCATATCAATCACCTCGTAGCCCTTAGCCTCCAAGATTAAGAAGAGGTTGAGGGGTAAGAGTTTTTGAGTTGGTAATGGTCATCGAAGTGAAACTTGGCAGTTAATTAGCGGCTTATTAGACTTGATAGGACACATATCTCAGTACCCATTAGATAGTGTCTACTCTAAGATTAAACAACGGTTGAAACTCTTAGGGCTTAGCTCCCAATGATAACTCTGCTTAAGAAACTTTCATAATCATTGCTTTCTTTAAAAACCAAGATATTTTTCATTTTCTTTTTCTTCTCTATCAAAACCTTTCTTGCCCGCCTGTAACTCTCTTTTGCAAAAACCACCATTGACGTTCTTCCAAATGCCTTCGATCCTCACTATTTCTCGTAGTTATTGAGCTTTTTCTTCTCTCCAAGAGAGTTTTCTCATACCGGTAACACTTTTTTTCAAAGATCCTTTTAATATTAGTTTATATTAGTGTGGTTTTACTCGGTTTTCATTTTTCAGCAACTTGCCTATTTTCTAGTTAGTTTGTTTGGTGGCGTTTTAGCATGCCGTTATTTTTTGGAGGTTTTTATGTTGTAGGTATGTGTAGATTTCGAATTAGGTAGTTTTTAGTCCTTGATGTTATAGTTTAGGTCTTTCGGTACATCTCTGGTCACCATCTCTGACAAAGCCCATTCACTTGTTCTTGTTATTTTTCTTTGAAAATGATTGAACTTCCTATTTTCGATCTTGTTGCCAACTTGATCAATCTAAACATTTGTTTGAATGTTAAGGCCTTTATATAAATTAGCCGAGGAGTTTCCCACCCTAAGGGAGAGGTGTTTTAGGGAGATACAAAGGTAAGAAGCCTAGGACGCCGCTAAGCATAAAGCCAAGGCCTTTCATCTTTGTCCGGCCTATTATGTTCCTTCAGCTGTCATACGCTCTTCTATTATAGAAATTAGTGACAACATGTCTGAGTTGTCTGCTTATGTAAAGACTCATTCTTCTGTCTCCCACATAGTCGAGAGTGTGGATTCTTCTGACGAGATTATGAGACTCCCTTTTGATGGGTCTAAAGAAACTTAAGACTCTTATCGAGCCTTATCCTTTCAACATGTTGAGTCTTCTAATCAGTCTGACTCCTATGTACAAATAATCTTGAATTCAAACGAGTCGATGGTAGAGGTTGTGTTTCTATCCCTTGTCACAGTAGTCCCATTATAGAACATTCTGGGACAACAGTTTGCTCAAAGTGTTCCAGGTAATGTCCCGACTAAAAATCCATATGACAATGATGGTATAGCCGAGGATACACTTGACACTTCTTACGCTGAATCTTTTCTCATCATAGTCATAGAGATACATCTTTTAATCGGGAGACATCTCTACGGCATAGGGACCTATATCAATATAAGAGTCCCCTCTCGGGATAAAAGATCCTTTCATATTCGAGAGGGCGAGATATATGTGTACGAGTAGATGTTTCTGGTCATCCTTAATCTACCTATGCATCCAATAGTACAAGACATTCTAGCAAGCTTAGGTATCATCCCTGCTCAGCTTTCACCCAATGAATTGAGGGTTATTCTTGGTTTTATTTCTCTCTAGAAGCTGGTTTGTCATAGAGACCTTCCAATTAGCATCTTCAGGGGATGTTATATAGTCTTGTCCCCAAAAACTCAGCCTGACTACTATCATCTCACAGCCAGGAAACCAATAAAGAAAGTTTTGCACGTGACTCAGACTTCTAAATATGATTGGAAACCTCGTTACTTTTTTCATATCTAGGGCATGAGAGTTCGACCTTAATGTTTCCTGTTGTGATTGTGAGCCCAGAGTTCCCCAATGATGGGTAAAGTCTCCAATATCAGCCAAATTAGATTCGGGATTGAGCATTGATGCCACCAAGGATGTGGAGAAAGCTAGGACACATTATAAGGAGGGGGGACTTGTAGAATTTGAACAAATGATAACCCCCTGCTTCCTGGGGCACATAGGTTTGGGAAATGACCCCATAACTGAACTATGTAAGTACTTTTTTTATAATTGTTATGTTATCTTTAATTTTGCTTGGATACTGACTTTGGCTTTACTTTAGAGATCGTCCACCCAATACTCCTGAAGTCATGTGCAGAATGGTTTCGCTCACCCTTGCAAGCGTGTTAAAGCATGTGGGGAATAAGACTTTACCCCACCTCAGACAAAGAAATCCACTGTCATTAACCCTAGCCAAGTCGAGGGGTCAAAAGGAAGGAGGGATGTCTCTGAGGACCTTCCCACTTCCCATCAACATAAGAAATAGAAGGACGGCGCATCCAAGACTCAGCCGACTCAAGCAATACCTATCTCGAGAAAGGATGCCCTCTCAGCTCATCTAGCTAATATGTACATCAACCCCTAGTCCCCCATTGGCAATAAGAAGAATGATTTTGAGGTGATGTAATCCATAACACCACCGACCGATGATCATTTCCTGGAGTCTATGGACGTTAACCATTTGAACCAATTTAGCCTACATAGAGTTGTTCAGGTAGACCCGCGTGCCTTTATTTTAATTTTTATTGTGTAGGCCCATCTCATACTACTGCCTTATACATTATGCAGGTTGTTCTAGATGTGAATAAGGTCCGCCATTGGGTAGTTGAAAAGTTTCCTAGGATATGGTAGGCTAAAAAGGCCCTAAAAATGAGAAGAATTTGAAGAAACAGATCTCGTCCCATGAGAGACGATGGAAAAGTTTAATAGGGAGCATATTGAGGCCATTAGCAGGTTGAATACTAACCATGCAAATGCACTTAAGGTGCAGACCGACAAACAGGTGTCTAAGGAGAATCAGAAGATAAAGGCTTCTATTAATAAGGTATTGGAAGAAGTTAAGAAGACGGTCATTAAGGACTTCAAGTTATTAGATGAGTTATTGGGGTACAGTATGAAGTACCTTGAGAGGGGAGTCCGAAGAGTCTACCGCTGGATAACCCTCAATCCCCCTAACTTCTCAGACCTAGCTTTAAATATTAAAGCCTTTGACTTCTCTGACCCCTTAGTCCAGAATCCCATGGATGAGGTTGAGAGGGCGACACAACCTGAGCCAACCATCAAAATAATAGCTGATGAAGGCGATGATGAGCCAGTTGGGGATGAGGGCGAGACAACCCAAGTCGGAATGAAGACAATGCTAAGGTTGAGAAAGACAACACTGTCGATGGGTTAGCTTAAGTGGAGGCCAGGAAAAAGCAGGAATCTTGAATCCTTCTTCTCTATTAAGGTGGCCGCATGTGGCCTGATGCCCTTTATCTTATGTAATACTGAACAACTATTTTTTTATTTTTTGGGCTCAAATGATTCAATCTTATGTTTTTAACCTCATTTCGAACTACATTTTTGGGAGAATTTTCTTAGATCTCTGAATCACAAATGGTTGTGTCATTTTCTACTATCATCTCCTATTGCTATGTCATGTTTTCTTGTCTTGACTTTGCACCACTTGTTTGTTAAACAATAAGCTAATGATGTTTAACAAGTAACCATAATGAAATGGTTTTTAATCTGAGATCACCAAGTTAATGATGTCCTAGTCAAATCTCATCTCGTCCTTGGAAGAGATGTGTATAACCAGGTTAATGATTTTTGAAATTTGACCCACCAAATTATGGTGTTTAATCATAATCCCCCTCTCATCATTTTGAGAGTGCATGAACGAGTGACGTCTCGTCCTACACTGTCCTCTCGACCGAGAGAGTTTTTCATCAAGTTAATAATGTTGAGGTAAACCATAATTAAATGATTTTTGAATTTGAATTCACCAAATTATGGTTTTTAATCATAAGTCCCCTCTCATTGTTCTGAGAGTGTATGGATGAGTGACGCCTCATCCTATAATGTCGTCTCGGGCAAGGGAGTTTTTCACCAAGTTAATGATGTTGAGACAAATTTTGTGTTTTCCACCATTAAAGATGATGTTATCACACTTCTCCTCCATCTCGCTGTTATTGAGAATCCATGGATGAGGTTATCCCCATCTGAATTGTCATGTCACCGAAAGTGAGTTAATACAACTTCACTATATGAATGATGTTTGATAGTTTAGAATGAGGTGCAACATATAATTTGAATTATTCATACAAGAGAGAACACTTACAATTTTTTATTAATTACTTTTTCAATACATGTATTATATAATAATATAATGATAAAAGAGAACTTTTATAATGTCATATTGGCAATATTTCTTTAAATTATCAGCATTCGAAGGGTTGGAGTACAGCTCTCCCTCTAAATTCTCAAGCCGATATGTGGCAGGAAATACTTCTTCTATAACCCTGTAGGGGCTCTGCCAGTTAGCAAGAAGTTTATTCGGATTTTTCCAAGATTTATTCAAAACCAAGTCTCCAAGGGCTAATATCCTAGACTTCACCCTTTTGTTATCGAATCTAGCAATCCTCTGTTGATAAGAAGCCTGTTGGATCTCTGCATCCTCTCTTGATTCTTCATTGAGGTCTAAGTCTAACCCTTGTTCCTCGACATTTCTTCTGGGAGGGTACATCTGTACCCTATAACTTGGTAGGCCAATCTATGTAGCAATCATTTCCTTTGAACAGTAGGAGAGCATAAAAGGGGTATCTCCCATTAGAGTTCTCTCTGTTGTCCTGTATGCCCACACGATAGTGTGAACCTCTTTCTTCCATAGACCCTTGGCGTCTTATAGTTTCTTCTTCATCCCTTCTAATTGTCACCTTAGTTTTTTCCATAGACCCTTGGCGTCTTGTAGTTTCTTCTTCATCCCTTCTAATATGGTTTTATTGTCACCTTAGTTTGGCCGTTTACTTAAAGGTTGGCCTAGGGCTGAGAAAAAATACTTAATTCTAACCCTCTTGTAGTAAGTCTTTAAAGATGAGTTCTTCAATTATTTCCATTATCTAATATTAAGGTTCCAGGTAGACCGTACCTATAAATGATGTTATTCTAAATGAATTTGAAGGTCCTCATCTTAGTGATGTTAACATTGGCCTTTACCTCAACCCATTTGTATAAATAGTCAATTGCCGCGATCAGATACCTATAATTTCCCTTTACCCTGGGTAAGGGCCCTACCAAGTCTATCTCCCAAACTGTAAATGCCTAGGGTGAAGTAATAGATGTTAGAGGTTGGTGACGTTGATGAGTGATGATGGCATATCTTTGTCACTTGTCACATCTCTTTACGTAGCTAGCTACATCCTTTGCCAAGGTCAACCACCAATACCCTTGAGTGACTATCCTCTTTGTAACTAACCTCCCTTTTATATGACTATAATAATAACACTCATGGACATCTTTCAGAATGCATTCTACCCCCGTCAGATGGACATATCAGAGTAAATGGGGGAGGAAGACTTTCTTATACAAAACATCTCCAATGACAGAGAATTTAGTTTCTATGTACCTCAGCTTATTTCTTTCCAACTTTGATTATGGTAGCTCACCATTCTAGATGTACCAGATGAGAGGATCCATCCGATATACACCTAGATTCAAGTTGAAGAAGAACTCCCTTACACTGTCTTCTTTTTCAATGTTCGGCCGATGTAAAATCTCCACAGGCACCGACCTTCTAAGTTTTGTTCTAGTAGCTGATGCCAACCTTGCCAGTACATCATATTGGCCGTTGTCCAGCCCGAGAATTTTTTTCATCTTTACTTCATCAAAATTCTTTAACATTGCTTTTACCCTAGCTAGGTATTTGACCATCCTCTCATCACCAACTTGGAACCACTATGAACCAACAATTGATCGACATTCAATTGTTTGTCTAGGGAGAGTTCTGCTAGAAGAGCCTCATACTTTGACTCATTATTGGATGCTTTAAAGGTGAATCTCAAAGAATATTCGATGTTGGTCTCATCCGGGGCCAAGATTATTTAGCCGACTCCACTCCCAACTTCACAATAAGATCCATCCACAAATAAGATCCAAACATTATTCTTTTTGGAAAAAGTTCCCTCGTCTAGCACTCCTTTTTTTAATAGGTGTTGATGTAAAAAATTAGATCATATCTAATTATTAAATCACAGATAAATAAATGAGACAATTTTTTTTAAAGTGGTTCAACCTTATAAGAATGGCCTACGTCCACTGTTATGGTATTACTGATTGTATGGGAATTCTCGATTACAAGTTATCTCAACAAATTCCAGTCCACTTATAATGAGGATTGTATAATGTATTTATAGCCCTGGGGCTGTAATGTGAAAGGGTAATACATTAAATGATGTACATATGAAAGGGTGATACATTCAATGCTCCTTAAGCATATGCGTCTGAATGATAAGAATTTAATGAAAAGTCAAACTGTTGATTATCCCGCTATTAATGCTTTGTTCGAGGTGCAGCTCGGACCGCCTGAGTTGCTCGGACCGCCTAAGCTTCTCGATGCTCAAGAGTTCCTCGGAGAGTTCTCGCTCCTCGGAGCATATGAGTTCCTCGGGGAAACAGTGTTCCTCGTTGTAGTATGGTTCCTCGGAGCGTGTGAGTTCCTCGGAAGTGTTTATTGTTGCCACGTAGACTGCCACGTGTCTTCACTTTACTGATCCATGTCAGCAGACTAAATTTGGTATCAATAGAAGCCCCCAACGTTTCATAGTCCGAAATTTGAGGAGTGTGGAACATTCTTTCTCGGAATATGATAGCTTTAAGTAGTCCTCCTGATTTTTAGGAGTGTTTCCCTTGTATTTATCTCTCTTTCCAAATTCGTAGAATCAGGCTTTTTTGAATTTTCATAACCGCCTCGATCCCTGCGTACTTTTTGTCCTTTTAGCCGCCAGTAGCGTAATATTTTCTTCTCGCTTCGATTGCCGCGCCCTTTTTGTTCCTTTAGCCGCCGGTAGCGTAATTGTTTCTTTTTGTAATCATTACTTTGCCATTTCCCAAGGCAAGGTATTTAAACTTCACAGACACTCCCATCGTCTTCTACCTTTTCAAATTTGTATCTTCGAGTTTTTCGTCATCTCTTTCTCTCCTGTGTATTCATCTCTTCCATCGTTCGTTGTCATCAGATCCACTCTTTTTCTGTAAGATTTTCTTCCTTCTTCATTTCTTTTATTCATCATGGTTTACCTTGTTGAATCTCTTGATAAGTTTCGCTCTGATTTTTCTATTCCCTCCTGGGTTGTTCTGGAAGAGCTTTCTGAGCCTTCTGATTATTTTCGTTTGGCTGAGGGACATTGGTTCCCCAGTCTCTTTATTGCTGAGTGTGGATTTTCTTTTCCACCCAATCCCTTATGTCTAGAATTTTGTCAATACTTTGACGTTGTTCCTGCAAGAATAGCTCCCAATATATGGAGAATAGTTAATGGGGTGCATAGGTTAAATCAAATCCATGGAACTCGCATAGGGATTCCAGAAATCATGTTTTTCTATAGATGGGCAGTTGGTGATAACACCTTTTATTTAAAAACTAGATTTTTGAATAGGGCCTTAGTAGTCAATCTCCCGGATGCTAATAGGGATTATTTTGAGCACGGGGTTGTCATAAAAAATTAGCAACATGCTCCTTTATCTGGAGATGAAGTTTATCAGGGTCCCAGATGCCCTCCCTATGGCAATGGGATAGGTTATATTTATTTCATTTTATTTATTTTGAAATCATGCTTCTTTTGTGTTTGATAAAATGTGCCACTGATATTTAATTTTGATTTATTTGCAGTTAATAGCAAAAGAAAGTGTTTAAAGGAAGAAGACGTAAATATAAGGCACTTAAAACTTATATGGAGTCTGCATCAGAGTGTTGCCAATGATCACATTAGGTCAGCCTCATATCTGCTGCAGTACAAGAGCTACACCACCTCTTTTACTACTCGTCCAGTAATAAGCGACGCAGAGCCATTACGAGCTTCTACTAGATCTTCGCCTGAGTCACACGTTCCTTTAAGTGAAAGGATGAAGAAGAGAAGACCTCCCACCCTCTTCGAGAAGCCTGCCTCTGGTGTTGGAGAGGCTAAAAGAAGTAAGATTGATGTCCCAGAAGGGACAAAGAAAGTTGATGCACCTTCCTCGGCTGTTGTTGTGAAGGTTGCCGAGAAGCCTCTAGTGGCCCCGAGCAAGGCTCCAGCTCCAGGCGAGGTGATTTTAATATCACGAACCAAGGGCTCCTCCTTGGTTGAATCAATCCCTGTTCCCCCGAGGAAGCTGAAGAAGAGCTCCTCGGTCAATTTGGCTGACACCATCACTCAGCCCCCTGCTACTGGAACTGGTGTTCCAACTTTTGTTCCCCCGAGCTTTGCCATGAGCTCGGTAAAGTCTTGGATCATTCCCGAGGTCCAAGGTACTGAGGAAGACCTTTCTCGAGACATGGTTACCTCATTGGTTGCTCGCCACCTTGCTTCTGTAAGTCTTCTTACTTTGAACTTTTCATATTTCCCTTGTCATTTTTGTTTTTGACTTGCTTTCATTTTCTTTTCACAGTTGACGAGCTGCTTCAATATAATTCTGAAGAAGGGTGAAGCAATTAAAACTTCAAGCTCCTCATCTGGTGTGGAGGAAGCTCTGGCGGTCCTGGCGAAGTCTTTGGTAGATTCTCGCCAGAAATATGCTACTGACAAGGCAATCTGGGAGAACAAACTTGCCTCCACCGAGCAGGAAAAAGCTCAGGTTGTTGAGGTCTCCAAGGAATTGGAGAAGAGAATAAAGGATTTGTAAGGGACGAATGAAGAGCTTGACAAGAAGCTCAAAAATGCTGGAGAGCTTGAGAATAAGCTCAAGGTTGCCGAAGAGGAGTTGTCTCAACTTCGGGAGGTAAATCGGCAGAAGGAGGAGGTTGAAAATAAATTGAAGATTGCTGAAAACCTTCTGTCCGAGTAGCGTTCCTCGGAGAAGTTGAAGAGAAAAGTGGCTGTGAAGAAGTCTTTCAGCGATGGCTAGGACAAAGGGTGGAACAAGGGGTTGGTTGCCATAATGTCTCAAGTAGAATATGTCAGCCTCAAGTACTTTATGGATGGATGGGTTGCTTCTCTATAGGAGATGAAAGTGGATGAAAATTCTGAACTCTTTCAGCAACACATCCCTGGTCCCCCTCCAACTCCTGAAGAAGAAGAAGAGGACGAAGCTGCCTCCGAAGAGTCTTCTATGGTGATGGGAGATTATCCCCCATCCATCCAACCTGCTCCCGAGGAATCTCAGCAAATCATTACTTCTTCTGAGAAACTATTGGCGCTCCCCGAGCAGCTTTCTATTCCCTCCGAGCAACCTACTTCCTCGTCCCAGCCTCCCGAGAAGGTTTTGGGAGGCAAGGAAAAGGTGTAGAGTTGTTCAGGTTTCTCTTTATATTTTTCTTTTGTCAATTATAACCATGAATATGTAACCCTGATCCTTGATATAATAAAACTTGAATTTTTGTTCTTGCATACTGTTATCTCTTCTTCATACTCTATCTTGATTCTTATTGATTATTGATTTTCTTCCTCTACTAGTTTCTGGCCAGGATGGAATTATTATCTGCTCATGATAATGTGCTGCTGAGATAATGCAATGATTATTTTAAAGCTGGTCACACAGATCTGAGTGCAGCACAAGTCGTCGACATCCTCGGCCAAGATGCTTCTGAACAGGCAGTTGAAGCATACCAATATCTGAAGTGTCTACTTGATCGAACAGTGGCCAATAATGTGGCTTATTATGACATGATCGAGGATCTCCAAGGCATTCTTGAAGACCTTCAGTAACAATACAAAGAATCCACTGCCCTGTTGCATGAGGGGTATAAGAAGAAGTATCAGCAACTCAATGCTGATAAGGGGTACGAGAAGCGCTACGCTGGCTACGAGGTGAGGGAGAGAACTCTGAGGGGCGAAGTCGAGGAGTGCATACAGATAGCTGAACTATTACAGCAAGAAAATAACAACCTGCAGAAAGAGTTGTCTCAGTTGAAGTCTGCAGCTTTCACTTCAAATGCCTTGATCCCAGTGACTGATGAGGGATTCTCGTTCTTAGAGGTCGAGAACGCCAACTTGAGGGACGAGTTGGAAACCTTGAAGAGGTCTGGCCCTTATACACCTTCTCGTGGTCGTGCAAGAGCTCCTCGGGGAAGAGCAAGAGCAACTCGAATTCCTATCGAGGAACAGAGGACTCAGTCTGCCTTAGAAAACTAGGCCTTCCAATTAATGGCAAAGAACCAGGCTTTGGCTGAAATTTCAAAGAAGATGAGGGGCCTGGAAGAGCAGCTCTCAACGCAGAAATCAGTTTTGGATAATAAGGATCTATTCATCCAAAATCTCCACGAGCAGCTGAAAAGACTGACATATCAATTCCACAAACAGCCCAGGGAGTTCTGGATGGCTGGATACAACGAAGCTCTCTATCACTTGGATGATCGTATCCAGAATGCCAATAATGAGGGCTACAAGCAAAGAAGGTTGAATGCCTTAGGTGTTCTGAAACTCGAACAGGGTCATTACCTGTGGGACTACCACGATCCTGGGCTGCTCGACCTACCCGTGCCTCCATTCAAACTGGATATGAGTTGGATCCCTGCTCGGGCCATTCCTCGATGCTTAATTTCCATGTATCTCGGCGACTACAATCTCCATTCAAGTGTTGAAGTGTATCGTCCCGAGCACCTCCTAGATCGACCATCCGTGATGAATATCAGGATGTTAAAGGATCTCAACTTCATAAATTCTCCCCTGTCTTTAAATGATCCGCCTGCTGGCGAGGAACCTGTGTCAAAAGCAGAGGGGAAAAGACCAGTAGAGTAGGAAATTTGATGTAATAATTAGTATACATTTCAATATCAATGTAACTTTCATTTCATTATCAATGTAATTTGTTTTGGATTTAATGAAAGACTTTCATTTCTATTTGCTATCTTAATTGCTATTGTCTTGTAAAACACTTTATATTTGTACATGTGTATCTAATAAAAAGATAACAATATTGTGTAGTTTGTCGATCAACTTATTGTCGAGTAGTTTGAACTTATGGTAGTCATTTGGTAAAAATAATTTTTTGTTTCTCGACCAACTTAGTAATAACTAAAAAGTTACGAGTATCAAAAATGTTGCTCGATTACTTTAAATTTTACTTGTCGACTAACTACAGTTAGTGGGTTTTTATCCCCGACCAGCCATAGTTGGTAGATTTTTCTCTTAAATGTTTCCGACCAACCAAGGTCGGTAAATTTTCCTTGTTGACCAACTACAGTTGGTGGGTTTCTATCCCCGACCAGCCATAGTTAGTATTTTTGAAATAATTTTACCTCCCGACCAACTCAAGTTGGCCTTTTCGAGAATATATTTACTTCCTAACCGACATAAGTTGGTATTTTTAGGAATACTTTTATTTACCGAGAAACATATAGTTTTATTTCCCTTAGGAATACAAATTTTACTTCCCGGAGGAATACAAATAGTTTTACTTCCCGGAGGAATACAAGTAGCTTTACTTCCCGGAGGAATACAGGTAGCTTTACTTCCTGGAGGAATATTGGTAGCTTTACTTCCCGGAGGAATATTGGTAGCTTTACTTCCCGGAGGAATATAGGTAGTTTTACTTCCCGGAGGAATATTGGTAGCTTTACTTCCCGGAGGAATATTGGTAGCTTTACTTCCCAGAGTAATATAGGTTTCTCGACCAACCTTAGTTGGCGTTTTCGAGAAAAAATTTGAGTAGCCTGAGCTTGAGCTTTGCCGAGTAGTGTGTAGCACTAGTATTCCTCGAAAAAGTTTCAATAAAAAGAAAGAATTCGGCAGAATATCTTCATTTTATTCATCACTGATAATACTTGCGTAGGTGCTCTGCATTCCATGCGTTCTTAAACTCTTCCCCTTCTAAAGTTGCTATTCAGTAAGTTCCTAGTCGAACAACTTTTATAACTCGGTATGGCCCATGTTAGTTTGCCTCCAGTTTATTGTGCTTTTGAATTACTTTCTTCAGCACATAGTCTCCTTCTTTCAGGTCGCACTTCTTCACTCTCTTGTTGTAGAACAAAGTTGTTCGCTGCTGGTAAGCAGCATTTCTAATGGATGCTTCTTCTCTAACTTCCTCGAGCATGTTTAAATCCAATCTTCTCATTCAGTCGCTGACAGGGGAGTTGAAATTTATTACCCTGTGTGTTGGGAGGCCCAACTCGGCAGGTATAACAGCTTCACTTCCAAACACCAACATATATGGTGATTCTCCAGTTGCTACTCGAGGAGTAGTTCGGTAAGCCCATAGTACTGATTGTAGCTCGTTGATCCAGTTTGCTTTCGCCTCATTCAATCTTTTCTTCAAGCCATTTAGCAGCGTTCTATTTGTCACTTCAGTTTGTCGATTGCTTTGAGGGTGTCCTGGTGCTGAGTGGATCTTCAACACATTTGATTGATGATAATAAGAAGCGAACTCCTCGTTATCGAATTGCGTTCCATGGTCTGTGATGAAAGCATGAGGAATACCATATCGACAAATGATGTTCTTCCAAATAAATTGGTACACTTTCTCGTACGTCATATCAATGAAAGGCTCGGCTTCCACCCATTTAGTCAAATAATCCACTACGACTATGAGGTATTTGAACCTTCCTCTAGTCATTGGCAGTGGTCCAACAAAATCTATTCCCCATATGGAAAATGGCCAAGGGTAAGTGATGGGTGTCAACAATGCTTGTGGAGCTCTTCGGATGGAGGAAAAGCACTGGCACTTGTCACATTTCTTGGCATAGGCTACACAATCAGCCCTCATCGTCTGCCAGTAATATCCCTGCGTCATCATCCTTTGCAAACGCGTCCGACCTGCTACATGGGATCCACAGGACCCTTCATAGATCTCTTCAATCAATTCTTTCACCTCGGAGGGATGTACACATCTTTGCTAACCTGCCATAATTCCTCGTCTATATAAAATACCGTTAGTTAATACATATCGAGTAGCTTTAAACTTCAATTTCTTGGCTGCGAGCTTGTCAATTGGTAATTCTCCCTCCTCAATATATGCCCTGATGGGATCCATCCAAGATGGTCCTAAATCAAGGGTGATAAAGTTCATCGCCAAATCGTCATCTATACTCTGACCAGCTAAAACTTCAACTGGGATTGTTCTTCATAGCTCGGTACGAGTAGCTAATGCTAATCGAGCTAAGACATCTGCTCTTGCATTCTCCATTCTTGGTATTCTGACCAGCTGAATTGCAGCAAATTCTGATACCAACTCCATCACCTTTGCATGGTATTTGATCATTAATTCTCCTTTGGCTGCATATATTCCCAACATTTGATTTACAATTAATTGAGAATCACTGAAGACAATAATTTGCTGCGCCTCCATAATTTTTGCCAAATTAAGACCTGCAATCATGGCCTTATACTCATCTTCATTATTGGAAGATTTGAATTGGAAACGTAGGGCGTACTCCATGTCGACCTCGTCCGGAGTGCTCAAAACTATCCCTGCCCCACTACCTGTTGTGCAAGATGATCCATCTACATATAACCTCCATATAAGTAACTCGTCTTCAAACTTCTGATCTGACAGAGATCCTCGGCGAAATATTTGTTGCTTCCTTTCATCTTCCCCTGATATTTCTCACTCTTCATCGATCATCTTTTCTTCCCCTTTTACCAATCGGAGTTGGTCTGAGCTCGAATTTGATGATCCCGTAACATCCACTTGCTCTTTTACCAAACGGAGTTGGTCTGAGCTTGTGTTTGTTGATCCTGTAACATCCATAGGTTGATCAGCGAGCAACTTTTGCTCCTCGGGGGTATCAGGATAAGTGAACTCTGCTATAAAATCTGCTACAGCTTGCCCTTTTAGCGATGATTTGGGTTCATAAACTATATCGTATTCTCCGAGCTCTATTGCCCAGTACATCAATCTCCCTGATTTTTTTGGTTTATGAAGGGCTTGCCTCAACGGCATATCAGTATATACGACTATAGTATGATCTTGGAAGTATGGCCTCATTCTCCTACTCGCCTCAATCAGCACCAGTGCTAACTTTTCCAGCCTTGGATATCTGATCTCTGCTCCTCGGAAGGCCTTACTTGTGTAATAGATTAGTTTTTGTACTCCATTATCCACTCTTATCAACGCCGAGCTAACTGCATTATCCGATACTGCTAGGTACAAGTATAATTTTTCTCCCATCACCGGCCTGGACAACAGTGGAGGTGCTCCTAAGTATTTCTTCAAGTCTTGAAAAGCATTCTCACATTCATTATTCCACTCAAAAGTCTTTCGGAGTGTCTTGAACAATGGGAGACATCGATCAGTTGCTCGTGATACAAATCTGTTGATTGCTGCTACTCGTCCTGTAAGACTTTGCACCTCTTTCTTCGTCGTTGGAGATCGCAGCCCTAATAGAGATTTGATCTTTTCAGGATTCGCCTCAATGCCTCGTTGGTTGACAATGTATCCGAGAAACATGCCTTCTCGTACTCCAAATATGCACTTCGTCGGGTTCAGTTTCATTTGGTATTTATCTAGTTGATCAAAAGTCTGACTTAAGTCAACTAGATGATCAACATCTTTTTTGCTCTTCGTCAGCATATCGTCAATATAGACTTCCATATTGCAACTGATTTGTTCAGCAAAGACTTTGTTCATCAGCCTCTGATATGTCGCACCTGCATTTTTCAAATCAAAAGGCATAACATTATAACAATAAGTTCCCCTAGGGGTAATGAAAGAAGTACTCTCCCTGTCTTCAGGTTTCATTTTAATCTGATTGTAGCCAGAATAAGCATCCATGAAGCTTAGAAGCTCGTGTCCCGAGGTAGCATCAACTAGTTGATCAATTCGGGGCAATGGAAAGTGATCCTTTGGGCATGCTTTATTGAGGTCGGTGAAGTCTACACACATCCTCCATTTGTTGTTCTTTTTTTTCACCATCACTACATTGGCTAACCAGTCTGGATATTTAATATCTTCAATAAAACAAGCCTTCTGGAGCTTCTCGACTTCCTCCTGTATAGCTTGATTCTTCTCGGGACTGAATACTCTTCTTCACTGCTTCACAGGCTTGATCTCCTTATTCACATTGAGCTCATGACATAAGAAATTTGGATCTATTCCTGGCATATCCTCATGACTCCACGCAAAAGTTTTCTTTCTGCTTCTAAGGAAAGTTATCAATTCTTGTTTTAGTGAGGCTTCCAACGACGAACCTACTTGAGTAATTCGCTCAGGGTGCTCGTCGTCCAAAATGATGTTTTCAGTAGCTTCCACCACTTGACCCTTCACGAGTTGCGACTCATCTCTAGGATCCAATGTTTCAATTTAGGCACCTTCATCCACTTGATAGGTAGTAGTCTTTGTAATACCCCGTATTTTTATGCTATATTAATTTGGGGATTTATTAAATTTAACGTGAATGATTTATTTAATAAAAATCCAGAAATTAATTATGTTATAATTATTAACGTGACGAGAGTTAGTAATTATGGGAAACTTGTTGGATATTACTAATGAGCAAAGCAATATATTATATTGGTTATATTGAATGTCATGAGTGAATTAAATGAATATTTCGGAAATTTAAGTCGGGACGTGCCCGTGTCACGTCAGGATTAATTTTGTTAAATAAAAAGTGAATATTTTATAAGTTGTTCGTATGGTCGTTTTGAGTGCGCCAACGCGTCCGGAAGGGTCGAGATAGTCAGAAAAGAGTACCCGGGGGTTTAGTTTGGGTCTCGGGGCGTTTTTAGGCCTAATTGGTACCCCGGGAGGGCAATTTAGTCATTTCACCTTTTTGGGTAATTAAACCCACGAAATTCAGCAACCTATATCAGCCATTTAGGTTAGTCTTTTAGGGTTAGAATATTCAGAAAACAAGTGACGGCCATTGGAGAAGAGATGAGAGAGCTCCAAGGCAATTCTAGGCCAAAAAGTCACCGGTTTGCACCGCCGCCACCACCAACGCGTAGATCGCGAGAAGGGGAACGCAACCACACCGGATTCATCTGCAAACCGGACTTCTAAAAATCCCAGGCAAGTATTTAACTTGCGTATTTTCGTTAGTGCAATCTTCATATTAGTTTAGGATTGATTAGAGATGAAAACTATGGAAGAAAACCCAATTTGTGTTAGGAAAATGCATGTAGTATTGATTATAATGAAATTCTGGAATCCTTGCCATGTAGAGGAATATAACCCACGAAATTTTGATGATATATTAGAAAGAAATTCTGGTAAAAATAGATTACAACCTTGATTAAGAAAAACTCTAGGGTTCTTGATGATTAGATAAGATTTTGGGTTAATTATCCATGTTTAATGTTAGATATACACATGCTTTACGTTGAAAACATCTGGTATATTGTTATAATGATAGTAGTAAGATTTTTGGGATGATTATAATGAAAAAACATTGTTTTGGATGAAGAAATTTGGTAGAACCCGTAACTGCATTTCTGCAGAATTTTCGCAGACCTGCTTGATCGATCGATCGAGCCCCAGACCTCGATCGATCGACCCCTCCTGGCAGACTCTTATTTCCCTTGTTTAATTAGTTAAATTAAATTTATCGTGAAATAATTCTTGGGTATTCTTAATGAAATGTTTTGGGAGATAGGAAAGACCAGCAGGACATATGAATAAGTGTTGGGAACTTTATTATAAGACGAGAATCTTGTTTTTGGGATAATTGTATAATGAACGATGAAACTACGTATTTCAAGTGAGAGATTACGGCGAATAGCTACGAGAGTAAATAGAGGTATACCCACTGAATTTCCTACTTGGAAGGATAGAGTCCACGAATGCCACGTATTAAGTGAGAAAACCTTTCGAGTTAAGGTTAGAGATGAAACCTTATACGTAATACTAATAATGTGAAATGTAGGATAAATGTTGTAATTATGGGTGACGAGAGGAACCTATATTAAAATGATAAGAGTGGTATATTTATATGCTTGTGTGTACATATATTATATGCATGTGAAAAACATACCACGCTACTTGCTATCCTTGAGGTTACCGCGCTGGGACAGTCTTATCTCGATGGGACCTTTATGGGGGATATTGACTTGTACCCTAGAAGATAGGTATCCATGGTACAGGCTATCGAATCGATAGTTCAGACGGTCCTAAGAGACGCGAGTATGTGCCATCCTCTTAGAGACTTGGAATCTATGCTTCGCCTCGATATTTTTGTGTATGTGTTAATACAGTTCGAGAGTGATTCCTAACTTGTATTCCCCTTGATATGAGTGGTATGGGGTTTGGATAGTGGAAGTATGCACGCACCATAGTTTTATTTGGGGTGTTGTTATATATATATATATTAAACGATTAGATAATATATGTATATGAGATTTGGAAACTTGAAACTGCCTACTGTGATTTGATAAGTAGGACATGATTGATGACTCAAACAGTAAATACTTTTTTTGTGAGAGTATAATACGACACTGAGAAACCTTTTAAATTAATAAAGCTAAAACGAGAGTTGTGTTGCAAATTGGAAGTATCTTTTTATACACTGATATTGTTCGGTTATGAAATCTTATGAGTAAATTAAGATAAGCTAAATTATTGGGAAGGTTAGTATGTTAAAATAATAAGATAACCCGATGGGGAAGGTTAGTACGATAGGCGTGCACATTAGAAGAGAGGTGAGAATTTCTCAAGAGAGTGTCGCTCTAATATGTTGTTGCATTGGCCTGTATCAATTTAAATACTTGCTAAACGTATTTTAAATCAAACACACTTTCGGGCTCTGACCCGTTTTTCTCTCTCTCTCTCTCTCTCTTGTATATATATGTATGTATTCCAGGTGCCCATCCACAGGGGCGTCTTGCTTAGGATCTCTTGGAAGGAACGCGCTGCAGCTTAGGTGGGAGTTGCAGGTCTCTTGATTAGACGACTTCGTTCATTCGGATCCACTCTTAGTATTTTCATTTAGTTGAGCATGTGTAGCTCTTTCCATTATTCCATTATTATTGGGACATTTGTATTTCAGTTATTTCCAGTATTGTTACTATGGATTTTATTCAGTTTGATTGTGTTACTTTATATTTCGCATGTTGATATTCGATTGACGAATGTATTCTATTAATTGGTTTATGTTGCAGAATTTAATATGGTGTGATTCTTACTTATTGAATGTTGTTAATAAAATAAATAAATCTTTTTCTTTAAATAAAATTTGGAAAGCTATGTATGAAAATGGGTTTGACACTTAGCTTAATTATTTTAGAGTGTTAAATTGGAAAATTATTTTTATCGACAGTGATGCTGAGAATAAACCAACTGTTACCTTGATTTAATTTAATAAAGGAGTGATCGCCCGGTATTTAATTAGGCGGGGTGTCACAGGTGGTATCATAGCATCAGGTTCTAGTGTCCATAGGATCTGTACGGCTTATTTCGCGTTCAGCTTAACGTTATTTCTATAGAGCCCTATTTTTAGGATTGTTGTATTCTTGCTTTTACGTTAAGTCTTCAGCTATTTGAGATTTGATAATAACCGTAGACTAATAAACTTGTTCACGTTTCAGATTCCTTCGAGACGTGCTCCGATAGATAGGCGTGCCCAGGCCGAGCAGCTAGCAGCTCCGGCACCAGGCATAATGAATGCAAATGAAGTAGCCGCCATTGTTGCTCAGGCGGTGAATGCCGCGATAGCGGTGATTCAGCAGGCTCCACCCCAGGTTCAGGCAGTGGCGCCAATACCAGCACAGCTTCCATCTGCATGGGAGAGTTTTCGGGATGATTTTTAGAAAGCGCATCCCCCTGAGTTCTCTGGTAGCTCCGATATTGTCACAGTTAGCTAATGGAAGAAGGACATCCAGCGGCACCTCCGTATGTATGAGTGCACTGATGTGCAAAAGCAGTTATTGGCTTCCTTTAAGCTGGTGGGAGCCGCATTTCAGTGGTGGGAGTCCACTACCACTTTGGAGGAGAGGGACACTATCCCTATTCAGTTGTTCTGGGAGCGGTTTGACCGCAAATATTTTCCACCCGCCGTGCAGACTGAGATGAGGCGGAAACTACTGAATCTGAAGCAGAAGAATCTTACTGTAGCTGAGTATGAGGAGGAGTTCACGAGACTTCTCACCATTGTGCCAGATAAGGCACCTACTAAGAGTAAGAAGATTATGTTGTTCGTCGACGGGTTAGCTTGGAGGATCCGTCAGCACCTTATTGGGAATTTATCTCTGAGTACTTTCACTGATGTACTCAATGCCGCATTATTACACTGCCAGGATCACTGCTTCCATCTACAGGGAAGCAAGAGAGCAGGAGAGTCCAGCCAGCAGGGCAGGACCGGGGGTAATAGTGCCAGTGGGGCACCATCTCAGGGTCAGACTCGTCAGCACGAGCAGAGTTCCCATCAGGGGGACCCTGCTAAGCGATTCCGTTCAGGTGATTCTAGGCAGGGATTCGGGAGTTTCAGGCAGGGCCATCAGGGCCAGCCTAATCAGCAGGGCCAGCAGGGCCAACACCGACCGTAGGGACAGCAACAGGGCCAGTAGGGCCAACAACGTGCACATCAGGGCCAATAGGGCCAATGGCGGGGAGGTAACGGCCAGCAGGGCCGTGGGCAGGAGGGTCAGAGGGGAGGAAACTTCAAGGGCCGATGTTTTGGGTACGGTAAACATGGCCATAGGCGTCAGGATTGCCCAGAGGGCGATAGGGCCCCACAGCAGCAGGGTGCCCGTAATGAGCCACAGAGGCCACTATTTCCACCTGCCCTCCCAGCTCCAGCCCAGGTGCCAGCCCTACCAGCCATTCCAGCAGCTCCAGTGCAACAGGGGCAATTACAGTATGGATGTGTCTATAACGTTCACCAGGAAGCAGCTCCACAGGCACCACTTACGATTGAGGGTATGTTTCCTATCTATGGTGTTGTGGGTCGGGTTTTGTCTGATATGGGGGAAACACATTGTTTTATAGCTACGCATTTTGTGAAGTCCTTAGGGTTGTTAGCCACAGCAGAGAGCACCGTGACGTGTGTCGACTCACCACTGGGGAGTGGGTCACTGATTTTATTTATATACCGGGGAGTGGGGGTAGAGATTGGTAGCTTGGTATTACCTGTAGACATGTTAGTCTTAGACATGCACGAGCATGATGTGATTATTGGTATGGATTGGCTCGCAGCTTATAGAGCCATGATTGATTGCTTCGGTGGGAGCATTATTTTTGCCATTCCGGGGCAAGAGATGTTTGTAGTGGCGATGCCTCGCCCAGAGGGAGGTTCGACCGCTCATTTGTATTACGTAGAGGAGGATACCTCTAAGGAGGTTGTGATTCCCTTAGATTCGATCCCAGTTGTCAGGGAGTATTCCGATGTGTTCCAAGAGATACCAGGCCTACCCCCCAGTCAAGAGATAGACTTTGTTATTGATTTATTGCCTGAGACGAGACCTATAGCACGCGCACCGTACCGTATGGCTCCGACAGAGATGCGAGAGCTACGAGATCAGATAGAGAAACTATTAGGTCAGGGCTTTATTCGTAGGAGTACCTCACCTTGGGGCGCTCATGTTTTATTTGTGAAGAAGAGAGATGGTTCACTGAGATTGTGTGTGGACTACCGGGAGCTGAACAAGGTCACGATACGGAATAAGTATCCGTTGCCTCGAATCGATGACCTGTTCGACCAGTTGAGGGGAGAAACTTTCTTTTTGAAGATAAATCTGAGGTCGGGGTATGATCAGCTACGTATTAGGGAGCAGGATGTTTCTAAGACTGCTTTCTTGACAAGATATGGGTCCTATGAGTTTAGGGTGATGCCATTCGGACTCACAAATGCTCCAGCCGTTTTCATGGACTTGATGAACCGAGTATTCAGAGAGTTCTTGGATCAGTTTGTCATCGTCTTCATAGATGACATTTTGATATATTCACACTCCGAGGAGCAGCATGCCGAGCACTTAAGGCAGGTTCTTCAGACTCTACGAGAGCATCAGTTGTATGCTAAATACGAGAAGTGCGGATTCTGGTTGCGAGAGGTACAGTTCTTGGGGCATTTTGTTTCTGAGCAAGGGATAGCAGTTGACCCGAGTAAAGTATCAGCGGTGAGGGAGTGGGGACAACCCACGACACCGACGAAAGTGCATAGTTTCCTGGGGTTAGCTGGTTACTACATGAGATTCATTCGGGGATTCTCCAAAATAGCGGGTCCATTGACAAATCTGACTCGCAAGGGAGTACCATATGTTTGGGATGACGCTTGTCAGTTGGCTTTCGACGAGCTGAAAGACAAGCTTACATCAGCGCCAGTCCTTGCGTTACCGCAGCCGGGTATGGAGTACCTGGTTTACACCAATGCGTCCTTATGGGGACTTGGGGGAGTACTTCAGCAGGAGGAGAAGGCGATAGCTTTTGCCTCCCGCAAGCTTAAGCCGCATGAGAAGAATTACCCCACCCACGACCTGGAGTTAGCAGCGGTCGTCTTTGCATTGAGGATATGGAGGCACTATTTGTTGGGAGAGAAATTCCATTTGTTCACAGACCACAAGTCATTGCTGTTACTGTTCACTCAGCGAGAGCTAAATATGCGTCAGCGCAGATGGCTAGAGTTTGTGAAGGACTACCAGTTCGACATATAGTATCATCCGGTAAAGGCCAACGTAGTTGCTGATGCGTTGAACCGTAGACCGGTAGACGAAGTAGCGGACGTCTGGAAAGCAAAGTGGAAGGAGTTGGGTTACCAGGACGCAGTAGCACGTTCTTTCATATCCGTGATGTCAATCACACCCGAGATTGTTACAAGGGTGATACAGGCACGGACCACAGACCCGTTTTGCCAGGAGCAGATTGTGCGACTTCTAGCCGAGGGTGCTGAGTCCTATTCTGTTAGTTCTGATGGAGGTTTGCGATTTAATGGAAGATTGGTGGTTCCAGAAGGAACATAATTACATCATGAAGTGATGACTCATTCTCACGGGTCCCGATTTGCAGTACATCCTGGAGGAGATAAGATGTACCAGGATATGAGGCGACAATACTGGTGGAGTGGCATGAAGAAGGACATTGCGGAGTTCGTGTCCAAGTGTTCTACCTGCCAGCTGGTGAAGGTGGACCATCAGAAACCGTCAGTATTGCTTCAGCCATTGGAAGTACCCGCGTGGAAGTGGGAGAGTATTTCCATGGATTTTATTATAGGGTTGCCTACATCACAGCGGGGCCACGATTCTATCTGGGTGATTGTAGACCGTTTGACCAAGGTGGCTCATTTTCTACCGGTGCGGAGAGATTACACCACGGGTCAGTATGCTCAGTTGTTCATCGCTGAGATTGTCAGATTACACGGGATGCCCCTGAATATTGTGTCAGATAGAGACAAGATTTTCGTGTCACGTTTTTGGGAAAGCTTTCAGGAGGCTATGGGTACTGAGTTCAGGCTGAGTTCAGCTTACCACCCACAGACTGATGGACAGACAGAGCGTACTAATCAGATGTTAGAGGATATGCTACGCATGTGTGTTCTCGATTTTGGAGGAGGTTGGGAGCCATACCTTCCACTGGTAGAGTTTGCTTATAATAACTCTTATCAGTTTACGATTCATATGGCTCCATTTGAGACTTTGTACGGCAGGCCTTGTCGTTCCCTAGCTTGTTGGCTCGAAGTTGGGGATAACAAGTTGCTAGGACCTGAGGTGATTCAGGAGACCTCCACGAGGATTGAGATGATCAGGAGTCGCATTCGGATAGCCCAGGATAGGCAAAAGAGCTACGCCGATGCGAAACGGTTCTTCCGGGAGTTTAATGTGGGGGACCAAGTGTTATTGCGTGTATCTCCTATGAAGGGAGTGATGAGGTTCGGGAAGAAGGGGAAGTTGGCTCCGAGGTACGTGGGACCATTTCCCATCATCGAGAGGATTAGGCCGGTTGCATACAGGTTGGGACTGCCAGAACATTTACATCGCATTCACGATGTATTCCACATCTCGTCGTTGAGGCGATATCTTCGGGATGATATGGCCCATACTCACATTGCGATAGATGAGATCGACTTACAGCCTGATAGCTCTTACGAGGAGAGACCGGTGGCTATCCTAGACTATAGTGAGAGGAGATTGAGGTCGAAGATAGTTCCACTTGTGCGGGTCCAGTGGGAGCATCATAATGTGGAGGAATCCACTAGGGAGCGCGAGGCAGATATACGCGAGAGATATCCAGAGTTGTTTTTACCAGGTATGCCTTATTTTCCGAATTTCGGGATGAAATTCCGTTATTAGGGGGGAAGTATGTAATACCCCGTATTTTTATGCTATATTAATTTGGGGATTTATTAAATTTAACGTGAATGATTTATTTAATAAAGACCCGGAAATTAATTATGTTATAATTATTAACGTGACGAGAGTTAGTAATTATGGGAAACTTGTTGGATATTACTAATGAGCAAAGTAATATATTATATTGGTTATATTGAATGTCATGAGTGAATTAAATGACTATTTCAGAAATTTAAGTCGGGACGTGCCCGTGTCACGTCAGGATTAATTTTGTTAAATAAAAAGTGAATATTTTATAAGTTGTTCGTATGGTCGTTTTGAGTGCGCCAACGCGTCCGGAAGGGTCGAGATAGTCAGAAAAGAGTACCCGGGGGTTTAGTTTGGGTCTCGGGGCATTTTTAGGCCTAATTGGAACCCCGGGAGCGCAATTTAGTCATTTCACCTTTTGGGTAATTAAACCCACGAAATTCAGCAACCTATATCAACCATTTAGATTAGTCTTTTAGGGTTAGAATATTCAGAAAACAAGTGACGGCCATTGGAGAAGAGAGGAGAGAGGAGAGAGATCCAAGGCAATTCTAGGCCAAAAAGTCACCGGTTTGCACCGCCGCCACCACCAACACGTAGATCGCGAGAAGGGGAACGCAACCACACCGGATTCATCTGCAAACCGGACTTCTAAAAATCCCAGGCAAGTATTTAACTTGCGTATTTTCGTTAGTGCAATCTTCATATTAGTTTAGGATTGATTAGAGATGAAAACTATGGAAGAAAACCCAATTTGTGTTAGGAAAATGCATGTAGTATTGATTATAATGAAATTCTGGAATCCTTGCCATGTAGAGGAATATAACCCACGAAATTTTGATGATATATTAGAAAGAAATTCTGGTAAAAATAGATTACAACCTTGATTAAGAAAAACTCTACGGTTCTTGATGATTAGATAGGATTTTGGGTTAATTATCCATGTTTAATGTTAAATATACACATGCTTTACGTTGAAAACATCTGGTATATTGTTATAATGATAGTAGTAAGATTTTTGGGACGATTATAATGGAAAAACATTGTTTTGGATGAAGAAATTTGGTAGAACCCGTAACTGCATTTCTGCAGAATTTTCGCAGACCTGCTTGATCGATCGATCGAGCCTAAAGCTTCGATCGATCGAAGGTTCGATCGATCGAGCCCCAGACCTCGATCGATAGACCCCTCCTGGCAGACTCTTATTTCCCTTGTTTAATTAGTTAAATTAAATTTATCATGAAATAATTATTGGGTATTCTTAATGAAATGTTTTGGGAGATAGGAAAGACCAGCAGGACATATGAATAAGTGTTGGGAACTTTATTATAAGACGAGAATCTTGTTTTTGGAATAATTGTATAATGAACGATGAAACTACGTACTTCAAGTGAGAGATTGCGGCGAATAGCTACGAGAGTAAATAGAGTTATACCCACTGAATTTCCTACTTGGAAGGATAGAGTCCACGAATGCCACGTATTAAGTGAGAAAACCCTTCGAGTTAAGGTTAGAGATGAAACCTTATACGTAATACTAATAATGTGAAATGTAGGATAAATGTTGTAATTATGGGTGACGAGGGGAACCTATATTAAAATGATAAGAGTGGTATATTTATATGCTTGTGTGTACATATATTATATGCATGTGAAAAACATACCGCGCTACTTGCTATCCTTGAGGTTACCGCGCTGGGACAGTCTTATCTCGATGGGACCTTTATGGGGGATATTGACTTGTACCCTAGAAGATAGATATCCTTGGTATAGGCTATCGAATCGATAGTTCAGACGGTCCTAAGAGACGCGAGTATGTGCCATCCTCTTAGAGACTTGGAATTTATGCTTCTCCTCGATATTTTTGTGTATGTGTTAATACAGTTCGAGAGTGATTCCTAACTTGTATTCCCCTTGATATGAGTGGTATGGGGTTTGGATAGTGGAAGTATGCACGCACCATAGTTTTATTTGGGGTGGTGTTATATATATATATTAAACGAGTAGATAATATATGTATATGAGATTTGGAAACTTGAAACTGCCTACTGTGATTTGATAAGTAGGACATGATTGATGACTCAAACAGTAAATACTTGTTTTGTGAGAGTATAATACGGCACCGAGAAACCTTTTAAATTAATAAAGCTAAAACGAGAGTTGTGTTGCAAATTGGAAGTATCTTTTTATACACTGATATTGTTCGATTTTGAAATCTTATGAGTAAGTTAAGATAAGCTAAATTATTGGGAAGGTTAGTATGATAAAATAATAAGATAACCCGATGGGGAAGGTTAGTATGATAGGCGTGCACATTAGAAGAGAGGTGAGAATTTCTCAAGAGAGTGTCGCTCTAATATGTTGTTGCATTGGCCTGTATCAATTTAAATACTTGCTAAACGTATTTTAAATCAAACACACTTTCGGGATCTGACCCGTTTCTCTCTCTCTCTCTCTCTCTCTCTTGTATATATATGTATGTATTCCAGGTGCCCAGCCACAGGGGCGTCTTGCTTAGGATCTCTTGGAAGGAATGCGCTGCAGCTTAGGTGGGAGTTGCAGGTCTCTTGATTAGACGACTTCGTTCATTCGGATCCACTCTTAGTATTTTCATTTAGTTGAGCATGTGTAGCTCTTTCCATTATTCCATTATTATTGGGACATTTGTATTTCAGTTATTTCCAGTATTGTTACTATGGGTTTTATTCAGTTTGATTGTGTTACTTTATATTTCGCATGTTGACATTCGATTGACGAATGTATTCTATTAATTGGGTTATGTTGCAGAATTTAATATGGTGTGATTCTTACTTATTGAATGTTGTTAATAAAATAAATAAATCTTTTTCTTTAAATAAAATTTGGAAAGTTATGTATGAAAATGGTTTTGACACTTGGCTTAATTATTTTAGAGTGTTAAATTGGAAAATTATTTTTATCGATAGTGATGCTGAGAATGAACCAACTGTTACCTTGATTTAATTTAATAAAGGAGTGATCGCCCGGTATTTAATTAGACGGGGTGTCACAGTCTTTTTCCTTGATTCTTCTAGTTCTTCTTGCTCGGCGGATGAATAATAGCATTCCCGGGCTACTTTCTGATCTCCTTTAACAACTCCTACTCCGAAATTTATTGGAAATTTCAGGCATTGATGCACCGTAGATGGTACAGCCTCAAACTTCTTCAATCCTACTCTTCCCATGATGATATTGTATGATGATTGAACATTCTTATCCATCACGAAAAAGCGTATTCTTTCTGTCCGTCAAGCAGGCCACGTACCAATGAATATATCCAACTTGATCGTCCCAAGTGGAAAAACTTTCTCGCCAGCAAAACCGAGGAGGTGTCTATGATAAGGCTCCAGTTGAGATAGCTTTATATTTAAACTATCGACGAACGAGTAGATCATGATGTCTGCCGAGCTGCCATTGTCGACCAGTACTCTTGAAATTACTACCTCCTTCATTCTCATCTTGATCACCAATGGGTCATCATGAGGATACAGAACACCTGCAAGGTCATTCTTTGAGAAACCAATGACCAATTTCTCTTTGTTCACCTTTCTCGGGCGATCCTCCTCAACTAGATTTATTCGTTGAATGTACGAGCAAGCTTGAGCCTCACAGAGGTAAGCTTTTCTATCAGCAGTAAGGTCTCCTCCTCCTGCATGTCCACCTGTTATAACATTACAGTCAAATGACCCAAAGCGTATTGAAAATACCTCTCGTTATGGCTGCCTTGGTCTCTTGGGAAGATCGGGGTCATCCTCGGGATCAACTTCATGGTTTCTCTTCTTGTTCTCCTCTGCTCGACGAGGAGATCTAGACCTCTCTCTTGTTCGGTCATTGTTCCTTCTTTCGTTTCCACGATCAACATACTTTGATAGCTTTCCTCGTCTGATGAGTGTTTCAATCTCATTCTGAAGAGCTATGCAATTTTTAGTCATATGGCCATGATCTTTATGAAACTCGCAATACTTCGCCTTATTCCTCTTGTCAGGGTCTGCCTTCATTTTCTCTGGCCAGTTTAGTTCCTCGTTGTTCTTGATTTCCTCTAGAACATGGTTGATATCCTTCTTCAAAGGAGTCTAATTATCATATTTCTTCATCACGTCCCATACTGACCTATTTTTTGAATGTTTGTCATTACCATTGTTCTTATGCTCTTTCTTCTTAGCTTTATCACCTTCCACCTTGGTTTCTTTGGCATCCATGTTCTTCTTCGCAGCCATAGCCTCCTCGGCATTCATAATCTTAGACGATTTTCCCATCAGGTCTGACATGGTTCTAGGTGGATCTTTGGCCAAAGTGTAGTACAACTTGTTGGGCAGTAGTCCACTCATCAAAGCGGTAATAGCTGTCTTCTCCTCATAATCAATGACTTCAAGTTTCTCATTATTAAAATGAGTTATATAATCTCTGGTAATCTCACCATCTTTTTGTCTAACACTTAACAAATTTGCTACTCGTTTAACTGGCTTTCCCCAAAACATAAATTCCCAATAAATAACTCGGCCAGTTGAAGAAAAGTTAAAATCTTACCCCGAGGAAGATTATTATACCATATTTGAGCAGATCCGGTAAGAGTTCCCGAGAATGCCCTACATCTCATCTCATCTGGAACATCATAGATGTCGGTTGCAGCTTGGTATTGTTATGTATGAAGGACAGGATCAGTCTTTCCATCATATTTGGGGGTCACAACAGGTGCTTTGAACTTTGATGGTGTTGGAAAATCTACAATGGACTGGACAAAAGGTGTTCCTCGAACAAAGGTTCATTGTAGGGGGTTCTTATCTTTAACCATTTCCCCCAATCTATCCTCCAGCCTTTGAATAGAGCCTTTCCATGCATCATTTACTTCCTTGGGCCTATTGGTCCGAGCAACTGATCGCGTTGATGTGGCTTCCTGGGATCTCTCTTGACGTGCAGATGGTCGCGACTAGGCAGATCCTTCCCTTAAATCTGATGGTCGTCAAAAACTCCTCGATGGGGCTCTAGGAGGACTTTTGCTCCTCCTAGGACCTAATCGATCGAAAGGTGATACTCTGCTTAATCTTTCTCGCACACCGGTCCTTTCTGGGGAGAGAGTGATACGTTGTTCAGTATCTGTGGCTCGCACTGACGAAGTTCATCCAAGTTGATAATAAAAATCTTCAGACTCATCATTGCGATATGAATTAGTACGCCTAGTACGCGAAGAAGATGCACGGGTATTTCTTTGAATACTTCATGGTCTTGAATGGGTTGGTGCACCGCCATGGAGGGTTTGTATGAGTTGACGCATAGTTTCTTGCATGACGGTCTGGCCCTGAGCCAGATTTGTCATTATTCCATCCAGATCTGGAATATTTGGCGGAGCAGATGGATTTGGAGGGCTTCCAGCATTTCGATTGCTTGATTCTGGAATATCAGCCATTTGTGATGGATTGTTTTTTATGGAAAACGATATTACCAGTCGTTCCCACAGACGGCGCCAATCTGTTGATGTAAAAAATTAGATCATATCTAATTATTCAATCACAGATAAATAAATGAGACAAAGAATTTTTAAAGTGGTTCAGCCTTATAAGTATGGCCTACGTCCACTGTTATGGTATTACTGATTGTATGGGAATTCTCGATTATAAGTTATCTCAAGAAATTCCGATCCCCTTATAATGAGGCTTGTACAATGTATTTATAGCCCTGGGGCTGCAATGTGAATGGGTAATACATTAAATGATGTACATATGAAAGGGTGATACATTCAATGCTCCTTAAGCGTATGCGTTTGAATGATAAGCATTTAATGAACAGTCAAACTGTTGGTTATCCCGCTATTAATGCTTTATTCGAGGTGCAACTTGGACCGCCTGAGTTTCTCGGACCGCCTAAGCTTCTCGATGCTCAAGAGTTCCTCGAGAGTTCTCGCTCCTCGGAGCATATGAGTTCCTTGGGGAAACAGTGTTCCTCGTTGTAGTATGGTTCCTCGGAGCGTGTGAGTTCCTCGGAAGTGTTTATTGTTGCCACGTAGACTGCCACATATCTTCACTTTATTGATCCATGTCAGCAGACTAAATTTGGTATCAACAATAGGAATTTCTCCTCTTTATTCTCAGCTACCATCGTTCTAGACTTACTCGTCTCAGATTCATTCGGGCCAGCAGTTACTTTTTGAGTCTCATTTCCCAATTCTTTAAACTCTTCAGTGCCGGCTAAGTCTCGTGTGAACTCGGCCATAAAATTAGCCAAAGTCTGGCCCTTAATGGTTATTCTCAGCCGGTAGACAATGTCGTATTCTCCCAACTCTATCGACCAGGCCATAAACCTACCCAATTTCTTGACTTTATGAAGGACATATTTGAGAGGCGAACCAGTGAGGATGACCATTGTGTGAGATTCAAAGTAGGGCTTTATCTCCTTGGATGCATATATGCGAGAAAAATCCAACTTCTGCATGATTGGATACCTCTGCTTGGCTCCTTGAAGGGCCTTGTTATTGAAATAGACTGGGTTCTATACTCCATTGTCTTTTCGTATAATTATTTCACTGATGGCCGACTCTGAGACTGCCATGTACAAATACAGTTTTTCTCCCTAAACAAGCTGAGATAACAAAAGTGGGGAGCGGAGATAAGTTTTTAGTTCCTGGAAAGCTATCTCACACTTCTCATTCCATTCAAATACTTTTTTCAACACTTTCAGTAAGGGCAAACACTTATCAGTATCCCTTGACATAAAATGGTTCAAAGTAGCAACTCGTTTAGTCAACCTTTGGACATATTTTATGGTTTTAGGAGTCTTGATCTGCACCAAAGCTTTTATTTTTTTCTGGGTTATCCTCTATCTCCTCTGATTGACAATGAACCCTAAGAACTTGCCAGCTACGACCCCGAATACATACATAGTGGGGTTTAGTTTCATTTTATACTGGTCCATTATGTTAAAAGTACGTTCGAGGTCGACCACGTGCGTCTCGACCTCGAGTCTCTTAATCAACATATCATCAGTGTATACTTCCATGATCTTGCCTATTGGATCCTCGAACATTTTTTTTCCTAGCCTTAGTATGTATCCCTGGCGTTCTTGAGGCCAATAGGCATAACCTTATAGCAGTATGTACCTTTTTCCATGATGGATGAGGTATTTTTGACATCGGTTGGGTCCATAAATATCATATCATAGCCAGGGTAGGCATCCATAAAACTCATCAGTTCATGCCCAGCTGTGGCATTAACAATTTAATCTATCCTCGGCTGGGGGAAGATGTCTTTTAGGCATGCCATGTTTAAATATGTGAAGTTAACAAACATTCTCCACTTTCCATTGGGCTTCAGCACAAAAATATCATTTTCCAACCATTATGGATAGATGACCTCCTTTATAAATTTTTCCTTCTCCAGCTTCTTCACATCCTCTCTTATGACTTCGTATTTCTCCTTGGAGTAGATCCTCCGCCTTTGTCTAGCTAGTTTGTCTCTCTCATCTACATTCAATTTGTGGCAAAGGATCTCTAAATCAATCCCGGGTATGTCTGCATGACTCCATGCAAAAATAATTTTCCTCTTCCTCATCAATTTAATTAACTCTTCTTTGATCTATTTCTTCAGGGACATCCCAATCTGGACAGTTTTTTCTGACTTGTCCTCATTGAGGATGATGGATTCTACCTCCTCGATGGCTTCTCCCTTCTTCAGCTTCGTCTCATCTTTAGGGTCGAGAATATCAATATTGTAGGTGGTAGTGTCCTTCTTATGTGCTTCTCTTTCTTCAGCTTAGTTGAAGTAGCATTTATGCGCCTCAACTTGGTCACCTTGAACTTCCCCTACTTCATAAGGAGTCGAACATTTTATCATTTGGTGAACATTTGAGGGCAGTTCCTCAAATTCTTTGAGGGCTACTTGTTCCATAATTATATTATACACTGAATAAACATTCTCGTCTATCACGAAGAAATTAATCTTATTTGTAAGACAACTCGGCCAAGTTTCCCCCATACTGACGTCCATCTCATAAATCCCAAGAGGATAGACTTTTTCTCCACCGAAGCCGATTAGGGGGTGATGGTATGGGACAAGCCTCTTATTGCTTAAACCTAAGCCTTTGAAACACTCCTAGAACATTACACCAGTCGAACTGCCACCATCAACCAATATTCTAGGGACCTCATACCCATGTAATCTCGTAGTGATTACCAATGGGTCACCCTGTGGAGCTAAAATCCTCTTGAAGATCAACCTTGAGAATTCAATAACCAAGATGTTCATGTAAACTTTATTTCTTTTACCTAGCTTTAAATCAATAACGACCGAGTTTACCACTTTCGGCTTGGGGAGAGCTTCGACATTTGCAACATGTGCTTCCCTATTGGCTAGCTCTTTACCACCACCATCCAAACCTATGCTTATCGTCTTCACATCATGAGTAATACAATGTAGTCAACCCTTGGGGTCGATTTTCTTTGGTGGGAGGTGAATATTGGCCTCATAATCATCTGAGGCAACATCATCCTTGTTCACTGGGTCATCTGGTTTGCATTTATCATCTCTTCTCTTTCGGGTGTCATCTCGTCCACCCGTTTTATCCACATACTTTCTAAGTTTCCCTTTCTTCATAATCTTTTCAATTTCATCTTTGGGTGTGAAGCATCTGTCAGTGGTGTGGATGTGATCCTGGTGGAACTCGCACCACTTACTTTATCACTCTTGTGAGGAGGGTCTTTCAGTTTTTCAGGACATCTTAAGGAATGGTCATTCTTAATTTCATTTAAGATCATCTCTGCAGTGGTTGTCAATGGAGTATAGTCAGAAAACTTATCGTTTGCCGACCTTTTCTTGTCTCCCTTTCCCTTGAACGTTTGGTATTTTCTTTCACTTTCTCCTTTCTCATCATCTCCTTTGGCCTCCATGGCCTCCTCCGCGTTCATGACTTTCTCGAAAATAGCCAAGAGTTATGCCATAAACTTTGGAGGATCCTCGTCCAACTTCCATAGGAGCTTACCCTTTTAAAATCCTCCCATTAGGGAAGTCATTTCAATACTCTCATCATAGTCTTCCCCTTCCAATTTCTCCTTGTTGAAACGGGATATGTACTATCTCAAAGTATATTTTTTCCTTGTTTAACATACAATGAGTGGGTGGTCCTTTTTCAGATTTTTACTTCAAAATAAAAGTTATGGATGAACCTCTTGACTAGTTGTTATTCTCAAATGAGTTTCTAGGAAAGGAGGTGTACCATACGTGAGCAGTACCAGTAAGGGTTCTTAAGAAATCTCTACACCTCATCTCGCCAGAGACCTAGAATATATATGCAGCAGATTGATACATTTCCACGCGGTAGACTGGATTGGTGCTTTGATTATATTTTTATGTGACCATCGATGACTTGAACTTATTCGAGGTGGGGTAGCTAACAATCTTAGCGATGAATGGTGAGACTTCCATGTAACCCCTCTGCAAAGGGTCCCAGCTCTTCTGAATGTCTCCAATCTTGTCTTCCGGAATCTAGATACAACTGTTACGGGGATTTTTGGCTACAGTTGTAGCACCTACCTCAACCAAAATATAATTATCATTGGCCCCTTCTCTCTCGACCGACCGTTGCACTGGCTCTCTATTAGCCATCCTTTGATGGATATTGACTTATATTTGCTCCTCATCTCGGCCACATGGAGGACGATGACCAGCATATTCCCCATTCTTTCTGGAGTTAGCTCTACTTCAAGACCTGGAGTGTAGGTCCTTTAAATCACCCACCGGGCCGAGTTTATCAAATGCAAACCTTCTGTTGAATATGTCTAAAGCTATGGCATGAGGCCTACCTTCTTGGCCCGGCCTGGCAGTGTTTCCCCTGCTTACTTAAATAGGGAGCATAATATCCTCAGAGATTTTATATGGTTCCCAACATTCTTTATCGTCATCACATTCATTATCTCCATACACTTAGCTCGCCCTCCCCAGGCGTAGACGCCTAGGGTTCAATAGTATCCCTTCGTATTGGTTATTGTTATGTTTTCTTCTGTGGTGTCGGGGGTGGTCCCCCTGTCACTTGATTTGCACCCTCCCTAGAGGCCGGAGTTATCATCTTCGCAAATGCGCCAGTGGGCCTAGCCAAAACATTTTGGCTAAAAGCGGACAGTTTCTCTTACATCTTCCTTTGGCTCGTTGCCAGTGATCACCGCGCCACCGTAACCATAACCATTTATGACTGACGCGGTGCCTGACTGGAACTGGGGACAACACCTAGTGAAAGATTTGATGTCATTGAATTTAGTGAGTAGAAAGAACAAGAGGTGTACTAGAAGAAAGCTTGAACTCAAACCATAGCTCTTTCAATAGTGGTTCAAGTGCAGTCAAATGTGGGGTTGAACCACCCCTAGATAATCTTATGGGGAGTAAGTTGTAAATGATAGAAAGAATATGATAATCTCACATTCCACAGACGGTGCTAACAGATGATTCCAGTTACAGTACCACCGAATAAATGAGTAAGATCTCAAACCAGTAAAACCTTGAAGAAGCAACAATGGTGAAAATACAACAATATAAATGAATAAGGAGATGAAGCAATGGAGAAAGAGATTACAAAGTAAGCGGTTCAGCCATCTGGCCTTCTCCATTATGCATGGGTAAGTAAGTTTCACTTTTAATGAAGGCTCTAATGACCTGGTAATACAATTCACTCATCTTTCTCTCTCTATTGTGATTTTAACAGAGTATTGGCTAGGGTTTACGATTTTCGATCCTTCTCAAGGTTGAAGGAGAAAAGTATATGTAGTCTGGGGGTGGAACAATGTTCACCCCAAGCATGTAATAGGTATGTGCAACATCCACTAGCCAACTAGATTAGGCCACCTGTCCTTAGTGCATGAAAGTAATGATGAACTAAATATTCCCTCCACGTGCACATGCGATTCGGTTATAACGATTTATCCATGTGAACTGATTAGGCTGGAGCCTTGCCTCGCGGGTGGAGGAGATTTCGTCCATACGGGTCTCGGTTGGGTCAAGTATGAGACCTATAGAGTCTCATCTGATCATGGTCTATGAATTACAGAGTATGGTTTTGACTGAATAGGCGTCAGGCCGAGGCAAGGTTGTAACAGGAGCTTATGAGGTTTCGGTTGCAAGGCCTAGCATATGAGATTAAATATGGAGAACCTGGTTGTCAGAGGGTATCGTCCTAGTATAATGGATGATACCGGGATGGTTTATGTTATGATCCTTATAATATTCGTGATTATAAATTCGTCGAGGGTAAGTAAGAGCTATCCTCAGACAGGGTTATATATATATATATATATATATATATATATATATATATATATATATATATATATATATATATATATATATATATATATATCCCAAACCAGGTTAGAGGTGGAAGATGCAACACACAATGAAGTAACATTCATATTTTTCATTATCTAACAGTAGTTAATATGTCTCTAACGGAGTGTCAGGATACATTATGGTGCTATTATGTTCATTTTCACTATATCTGTGAGTTAAACGAAGAGTTTGTTACTTTTAAAGTTTAAAAATGTATGGAATTTAGACACTTTATGTATTATTTGACAATATTTTCTTCTCTACGTAAGGATCAACACTATATTTTTTATATTCACGCACGAGATATTTAAGATCTGTAATTTACATATTAATCATTTTGACATTTGTGTTTCAATGTCTACATATGTAAGGAATTTTTATTAATTTTCTTAATTAGTCTCAACCAAAAGTCTATAGGTATTCTAGGAGTTGATGTGTTCAAGAAATGATTTATATATTACATGTAATAGGAGGTAACTTGTTAACATACCATCGAGCCATTTCTTATTAACATAATAACACCGAGCTCTTATTACAGCCCATGCTACTGAGAGATAATAAGCTAAAATCTGGACATTACAAGTGAGTGAACGATGGAGGTTTTTAGACATGCTATAAATCTAACACAAATGTCATGGTGCCATTTGGAACTATGTCTAACAGTTTGAGAATAATGTCTAAAGGAATAATTTAAAGAATACATGTTACTATTAGTTGCATTCAGGTATGGAAGGGGACCTACATTAGAGCGAAAAGTAATAAATTATGGTCTCTCTGAATCATAATTGTTTGTAGAAGTTTATCCTCTACGACTTCAACCCCCACCCCTATTTCCTTTCCCATTTTATCTCTTTATCCAATGTCTGAACATGTTATATAAAAATTGAATCCTTTTGGGCAGGAAACTATTAGGTAACTTCACAGAAAATCTTGCAATTTTTGTTTATCTTAATTCAGAGCTAGAAAGGAGGTTATATTACTATTTTCATTATGTTTTTCTTTCCTCAAAACATTTTTCTTCTCGTTTTTGACATTTAGTTTTGTCTATATATTTCAAATGTCCATTTGGGATGAAATAGCCATTGAAACATGCCTTAAATAATGACATGGATAAAGTACACTATTTTAGGCGTGGATTCATGTGTTACATCTTACTAATTTTGTAACAAGTCACTTTTAAAGTAGACTAAAATAAGCTTTTGTTGTTGTTGAGCTTGTTTTAAATGTTAAAACAAGTAGGATTTCACGAATAAATAATAAAAGCTCTGGCGAGGTTTTCTAAAATTAATAAACATTCTAAATTGATTAACTTGAACATACGCAAATTTGAAAATGATAAAAGTTGAGTTTTGTTGATAGTACGTAGCACTATTATGGATGACATTTTCTTCTTTTTTTCTTAGCATGGATCGATGTTGGATTTTGTTGGATATCATCAGATTTCATCGGAATTGTCGGTTGAATGACTCCGAGTTTATTGTGTTTTTGTTTTTATTCGTTGTTATTTTGAACAACGTCCTAGTTATATATATTTTTCCCTAAGACAAATTTTCTATTAAACCACTTGTTATAATTGGATTTGATGTAATTTTATGTTATAGTTTATTAATCAGTTTGATGAATGAACGTCTATACATGTTATATTAATGCAAAAAAAAAAATATATATATATATATATATATATATATATATATAAAGGTCCGTGCTAGTGGCATGGTAAAGCCTTTTTGGTAAGGTGAAGGATTTTTTATGCAAAATAAAAAGGTTTGGACTAAACGTGTATAGGGACTATTTGGTATATGCCCTATATATATATATATATATATATATATATATATATATATATATATATATATATATATATATATATATATATATATCTTGCAAGCTTCTTTAAAAATTAATTAAAAAACACTTTTTGTGACACAATGTTTGTGTAGCTGAATATCCAACTGTGTTTTCAAAAAATGACTTTTAGTGACACAATTTATGTGTCAGTAAAGGTTGGACATTCCGCGACATGTGTAGCACGTCATCAAATGGATGACATTATGCGACATGCAATTTTATTGCAAAAAGTATTTATATAAATATTTATATTCAGTGACATGTATATTTGTCGCCAAAAGTAGTACATTCCACGACATAGCAATTGTAGGTCGATGAATACATTCCTAGACAGGGATATCGCAACATAGAGGAGACATATTGTATGATGTCATGAAATGTCTCTTGCGACATAATTATTACATTTAGCGACACACTTATTGTGATGCGAAATGTATTTTTTTCTTATAGTTATCCTTAACATCATTCAACTAAAACACTTTTCCCTAAAGCGCAAAAGACAATGTTCATGTTGACAAAACACATACTTATATATGTGAGCTTGGAAATTATAATTTATTTTTCATTCCTATTCATTGTCATGATGGCTCGGGACAATACGTCTACTAGGAATATGACGACTTTCTATATGGGTAGTTATTTACTCACATTTGTAAAAAATTGGGTACACACATCAGAAGGAGGACACCGATGTACACTCGTTGGATTTGTTTACTTTTAGTGATATAGCCCAATCTAATGGACAATTATATACCCAAGTTTACGAACTTGAGGATTCCCTAAGCGGAGAAAATCATAGAGTTAATAATAGGGATCGTATAAACGAAAATGTTGTGCCCTGATGCCCAATTTGTTGGGGCAACCTTCAACCGACCACGACCCCCAGATATAATCGAGATAAAATGGTAATCATAGAAGATGTAAAAAATATAGACCACATCAGGATATACGTGGTTCACCAACTTGGATACATCCACACAAAGTCCCGATTCTAATATATTTGAAGAAATTACAAGTAATATAAAGAATATACAAGGATAAATCACACACCCTTTACTCTCCTAATCAAATCTTGAAAATCCATTGTACAATAACTCTCCACCTAAGTGAATCAAAGATTTAAGTCGAGAAACCTGTTAATATTTTCCCCTTAAGTGCTCCCCAAGTATTTCCCATGTCCCCAATCCGTTGTACGCTCTTCCCATATAAGCTAGTGAAAAATACCCCACGCATTACATCTTAAGAACATCTACCTATATAAAACACTCACACTCAAACTCATAATCTTCTTCCACATTTGAGAAATACCCATGGGTGAGAGGGAAAAACTCTCACCCTTTGGAAGAAGGCTATCTTTATCTCTGTGTTATGTTGGTGGGTTTTGATCTATGGTTGAAATCCTCATTTAACAAGAAGAAAATGTTAATATTACCCTATGTATGAACAATTTCCCCACGTATACCCATGAAAAATTCAAGTCTATCTTCATCAATCTACACCTTGGTGAAAAATACTGGAGAACATGACTAAGGCTCTACTTGGTAATATTCCCCCCTTCCCCAATCCAAATATCCCCATTTTCCACACTTCCAAGAGAACCACCATTGAGCTTCACTGTACCAAATACACATATCGTACACCATTTAAATCCTCTTCAAAGATCCAAATAATATATGATAATTTCCCTTGGAGTATACACCTCCTCTTGTAAATATACCCTTTTCAACTTGGAATTTTCAGCTTCTCTTCTTGAACATCTTTTAAAGTTGAATAAAAGAGTCAATTCCTAAATTTAGCGGTGAGCAGTTGAATATACCCATCAACTCTGAAGAGGGAGCTTGACCACCACCCTTCACTAGCAAGAGTCCTGTCACCGTCGTCTATTAGAACATACACCCTGCTCATCGGTTGTAAATGAGAAATTTTGGATGGCCTTACTCACTTATGCATCTTGCTCTTAAAATATACCATTAAAACCAATTCATACGACACCAACCAATGACATAAAATCCATTTAACATCGTGTGATTTATGAACTCCATCTATAATAGAGGACCTTTATCCTTGGAATTCATCACTTTTGGAGATTATGATAATATCCCCAAAAGTATAGCATATACCACTAATCGTCTTGAGGTACTTTTAGAGAAACCACCATCCTTGTTTCAAATATCGAACTAAGAAATGAATCATTTCCCCCACACGTATCCATGCACATTGTCCTTGGGTGTAGACATGCTATGAAAATATCTCCGATAATAAATTTTCTTTTGAGTGAAAATCAAATTGCATCAATAGACCCTTCAGATGACTATCACACCATTGTCAATTTCATTCAGGTCTAGTAACCACACCCTTTCCAATTGCATTTTGGGTAAGAAATTACACCCTCCATGTTTCTCCATCTTCTATTCTTTCATAAACCTCGGTACATAACCTATGTTGAATAAGAATGACCTCCACTCTAATCACTAAGAGTGATGCACCCATTACCATCAAATACCTCTACCTAAGCTTGTGAAGCAATACCTTATTTCATGATTGAATGAAGACACCTAAGAAATCTAAGTACTAGTGGCTTAACACTAGAATCTCATTTCCTATTTTTGGCAAACACCTTGTGCCCACCAGGAGTTCTGATACCAATTATTGTTTCCCGATGCCCAATTTATTGGGGTACCCTCCAGTCAACCACGACCCCGAATATAATCAAGATAAATGGTAATAATGACAAATGTAAATAAGAGAGACAACACCAAGATATGTGTGGTTCACCAACTTGACGACATCCACAGAGAGGCCTGATTCCACTATATTTGATGAAATTACAAGTATTATAGAGATTATACAAGTATAAATAACATATTATCTACTCTCCTACCCAAATCCTAGATAGTAATTGTAACCAACTATCCACCCAAGTGAATCCAAGTTTTAAGCCAAGAAACCTCTCAATATCTTCCCCTCGTGTGTTTCCCAAGTGTTTCTAATGCACCCAATCCGGTGTATCCCTCTCCCAAATCATTAGGTGATAACCCCCCCACATATTACATCATAAGAACACCTACATTACTTGAAACTCTCACACTCATACCCTTATTATACCTTAGAGAAATATCCATGAGTGAGGGAGAATCCCTCACTTCTCACCTCAAATCCTCACCTTTGAAAGAAGACTCTCTCTAGCTATGTGTTATGTTGGTGTGTTTTAAATCATGGCTGAAACCCTCCTTAAATAATGAGAAAAAGTGAACACTGCCCAATGTATGAATAGTAAATCGCTTATTAGTAGTACCCATATAAAATTGAAGCTAAACTTCACAAATTCCACACAACTACATCTCCTAAAACTTCAGATGTCCACCATTACCGATGTGGGGATTTTTGAGAAACATTTTTTGGGGATATTGTACAAATTATCCAAGGACATACATCCATCAAAGTTGAGGTTAACACATTGATCAAATCGTAATTGAGGCCTTCCATGGCTTTCCCGAGACTATTATAGAGCTAATGTAACGTACCCGTATTTTTAAGGCACCTCATTACACCACTGCTACTCCATTTCCTGCACAGGACCACCATGACACTTTCCTAATTAGCCCATTATATCGCTAATTCATATAGCTAGTAGGGGGTGTTTGTGAGGTTGTCTATTTTCTTCGAATTCAATGAATTCATGCCCTAGATTTATGTTTTTCTGTGAATGGTGTTGGTATATTCTCTTATCTCTCATTGCATGCATATTCTCTTCTCTCGATGGATTCATAATGTTCGGCATAGTATCTTCACTGAGATATCTTCACTTGCATTATGATTATTTATTAGATATATGATTATTGGTTCTATGTCATATTTATTCATGTGCACACAATTATTTTTTCTTTTATTTGAGCTCTTTCTTTATTTAGGTACGCTCCATTATGCATTGTCCTAATACCTCTTTTTTCCAATAAAGAGGTGATATTAGTTCTCATTTTAACTATTTTTTTTGTACACACTAGTCCTATGACCATATAGTGATATTAGGGAAAATATATAATTTAGTTGGGGGAACTGGAGATCCTTTTCTCCCCTTGCATTTTGAAAAAATATTTTTTCCCTAAAAATATATTGAAAAATCCAAAAACAACAGAAAATCTTAAAAATTCAAAAGTATTTTATTTTCTACAATTATTTTAGTTTTATTTTTTTTATTTCTTTGTTCTCTTTTGATTTATTTAGTACTTCTACTAAATTGATAAATTGTTTATCTAGTCCCATTCTGTACTCGTGATACATATCCGTTAAAATTAAAGTTGTTAATGTGGTATGATTACATCTGAGTTATAGTTCACCTACTATCGTGGTGTTATGGGCCCTTGACGGAAGGGAGGAAAGAAAGGGAGTGTTACAGGAAGTGTTCCTTGTTCGGCCTTGTTGTGATCCCTATGGGATGCTGGACTGTTTGTATCTTGGTTTGTCGTTTGTACCCGAGGTCGGGTTTAACGGTTATGAGTGATTTGCCCTATAAAATGCTTAACACCATATTCAGTTTTTCTTGCATGCTTCTATTTTAGTTTTTCAGAGTCACCAGCTTGTTTTATATCAATATAAAGAAAAGGTTTGAGTTAGTCCTTTCAAGATAATCCTAAAGAAGGTTAAGGTTTATGAATGCTCCAAAGATTCTTCTTATGGGGTTCAGGAATCAGAATATAAGTGGCGAAGGTGTTCGGAAACATGCTTATTTTTATGATTCCTTAATTATATGTTTATTAGTACTTCTAAAATTATGTGATTATTTTTTAGTTTATTTTAGAAGATACTTATAGACCTTAGCTTGCGATGTCAGTTAAACCAGTATGGGCACATAAGAGTGCTTTTGTATGACTTTGTACTCACGTATCAGGTGTATGCACATAAATAGGAGAGGTGTAAAAAAGATCATCTTAGGTAATGGGTGCCATTAATATGCATTGAAATGTGCGAGATGACCCATAGCTCGAGATAATTTTATATCTCATTTGAGATTAGGAATAAGAGGTAAGAGATGAAATCATATCTGAGGGGACAATATATCATAAGATATATTGTCAAGGCTTGTTCTCATGAGAAGGACTCGGGGTTGTGCCTATGTACTCAGGTAGCCAAAGATCAAATCTTTTGTAGTTCGGTTGTTATAGGTGTATACGTGTTTAAACGTTTGTATGAACGTACAATAGTAGTCGCGACTTTGAGATATTTTAATATCTCGTTTGAATTAGAAAAGGAAAATGGATGAGAGATGGTAGATGGATACATCTCAGTGGGGACAATATATCATGAGACATATTGTCAAGGCTTGTGTTCATGAGAAGGACTTTGTGTTTGTTTTACGTACTCATGTAAACAGGAGATCAAAGACTACGTAGTTTGGTTTTTTACATGTTTTAACATGATGTGTGTGAAAGTGTAGGACTTGACTTAAGTAGGGGAGAATCTATATTAAAACAAAGGGTAGCTTTAGTGGAGGTTTAGAATGGGAGTGGGACCAACGATATAAGGTTTTGGAATACCATATTATGATCATCGGGTGATCACTATCATAAAGGTTGTTTCCTTTAGGCTATATTGGAGGTGTAGAGGGGAAGTTGTGTAAAATATGTTATGGTTTACTATTAAGACATAGAGTAAAACACCACCCCTTTGGTAAAGAATGGACCAAAACCCACCAATAAAGATCTATGTATCCCTTATCGACATAGATAACATACCATAGGTGTCGTAATCCTCGAGTCGGTTTGAGGTGATGAATAAAGGGTTTTTAGACTAGATATGGAGACATTTATAAGAAATAATATGCCTATAGATGTATTATGAAGTTTCGGCTGCACGATTTTGGCTTGGTATAATGCATACATACCCAAGAGAAATTGGGATCAAATTTAACATAGTTCTAACTAATGGGACATATTTATAGGTGTGGGAGATGGGTACCTGGCATATAATACACAACATTACGATATTTATGGAGCCTATTACTTAATATATCATTTTTGTTATAAGTTGTAGTGATATGTTCATATATTAAAATATGCTAATCATAGACTGGGGTTCTATAATATTCTAAGAAAATACCTATTCGGGGATTCCATCATTGAGACAAGATTTATTAGCTCGGAGAAGTGGTCGGATTAGTCCGATTTTATATTTTGGTTTTAGCATAGGTTCAGAATGACTCGGTTCAAAGACACTTTCCTAAGAATGATTTTGAAAATTATATCATTTCAATAAGCAGAGGTACTAGGTTAAAAAGCATGCCTTAAAATATAAAGTTTGTAAAGTGCATACTTGGTCTACAAAATGAGGGCTAGTCTAAATGAGATAAAAATATATAGATAGTTTATCACAATAGATATGTGGTATTTGTATTGAGATATCTTCAAAGTTTCTTTACCCTTCGAGCGTGAGACAAATTTTTCATACAGGAGTGTCCCCTCTTGTGATGCCCTTTATAGTAAAGCTCCATTCAGTCGGGTATAACTTCTCTTAGAAGCGCTGACATTCACGACATGCATACATATATTTTACCTTGTTTATTGGAAAAATAGGCATTTCAAAAGTAAGAACTCCACTCAGGGATGAAGAGACTTTTCAGACTTACAAACTTCACTTAGAAAATGAGTGACTTTATTAAATTACAAACTTCTTTCAAAAGTTTTCAGAATGAGCACAGGTATCTTGGGTTCTTGGGTTGATGAATCTTTTGAAATGAATCAATGTTGGGTCTTGGGGTTCTTTTCAATGTTGATGATGACCACCTTTTATAGGGGTCAACAGGCCTCATTTGATCGTTTGGTCAAAAGCTCCCTTTAATCATTCGATTAAATGCATGCCATGTATAGGGTGAATAGGGGATGCTGGTACACATATAGGGACATGGTTTAGATTACATTGATTTGGTAATCATTACATGAGACGGATGACCCTTCGATCAAAGGCAAATGATCGTTTGACTATAGGGGCTAGAGCCTTTAACCGTTTGGTTAAAGGACACACCGAGATGGTTTTAAACCCCTTTTTATCGTTTTTGGTATTTTCTCTTTTGCCCGTCAAAGTCCCATCCATGTGGTTTTGAATTTCTTTGTTTTCTTTTGGGGTGGTTTCTCACCTTTTCTCTTAGGGTTTTAGTTGGGTGTAGGTTGAGAGTTGTTTACCAAATGGGATAAAAATAGGTTGACCTTAGGGTTTTAGTTGGGTGTAGGTCAGGGCATCCACAAAAAGGGTTGACTAATAGGGTGTGCATGGGGACACTCTTCATCAAAATTTAAATGGTTTAAAAATAGGTTAAACTTTTTTAAAATTTGTGTGGATGAGGTGTAATATGTAGAATACTTGGGGGGGGGGGGGGGAGGAATGGGATTTTTGGGACGTGGCAAAGGGGTTAATTGTCCCCTTTGACTATTCGATTAAGAAATCCTGGACGTTTTACCGTTCACTTAAATATTTGGAAATGTTTAACTTAACATTTAAACATCTCAGAGTTTGAAATGTATAAATGCGGGTTTCTTTAGTAGGTTCCTCACATCACCCAGCTGCTCTCTTTTGACAATACTTCACCTATTTATTAGTTTTCTCTTGGATTCTTTGGATTGTTTTTTGCACCATGGACCCTTAAGGGCCTATTATGGTGGATGATGAAGAGATTCAAAACCTATACTTGAATTAAGGAGAAGAGAGGGCCAACGGGTGGTGATGTTGAACTAGAGGCGTAGGGTGATCCAGAAGTGTTTCATTTGGGGATTATAGGGAACCAAAAGGTGGAATCTTATGTTCATGATTAGGAGGGGTATCCTATAAAGGGGATCCCATGAATCCCTGAGCATGGGTGGCTTATGGTGCTTCTTTGCCATTGAATGAAGTGTATACGGAGATATTCCTATGGTAGTGTGAGCACTAAGGGGGTAAGTCTTGTGGATGCCCCACATGTAAGTTTCATGGACTTTTTATGTTTTTTTGTATGTTTTTTATTTCTTGTAAAGATATTTGAAATTATCATATTTTTTATTTTTTCTAAGGGTAGTGTTTCTCATGGTGAGTTTTAGAACAAGTTTCAAACCTATCAGTCGAGAAAGTTCAACACTGGCCTTGGAGTCCGTTTGTATCATATGAATAGAAACTAAGTCGAGAACTCGTGATTCTTTTTCCAAAGGATTGACTTGGGTGGTCATTCCTCATTTTTTATCGTACCTCTTATGGAATAGTATATAGGTTTCCATGACCCATTATTCTTCGTAAAGGAGATTCCATCCCTCCCCCCCTAAAAGGATCGTATATTGGACATATCTTATTGCGACATGGTTATACCTAAATTTATCCATCCATGTGGTACCCCTTTGAGAGATATGAGACATTATTCATTCCTTTTATTTTTATAAAAATTGGTGACAGGCCCAGAAATTCCAAGTGGGTGATCATCGGCCCTGAGATTTCTATCATTATCTCTTATCTTTACCAAAGGTCTATAATATCATGGTGCCTGAACCTTGGGCTATCCTTTATGGTGGATGTCAGACATGGAACCCTTGCTATTTTCCTAAGATTTGGATGATAATGTGTTTGAGGTAGTTGTAAGTAGAGCATCACTACTGGTTCATGAATATGTGAGGGAAAATAGGTGTGCCTTAAAGGTCAATCCACCAGAAATGAGACATATTTGATTTCTTGGAGGGCTTCATCGTATATCTCCCCCCATTCGACCGAGTGATCTATCTCCTCTAAGGAGTGAGCAAGGATATCTATCTCTTTTTAGAGCATGAACTCCGTGACTAGAAGTAAGTTCGGGATACAGTGGTTAGTTTGCAAAACTTGTATGTTCATGATGAATGATGTCATAAGGTCAATGGTAGGCTTAGTATATATAATGATCTTTAGGTAGGTAATGGCATGCCCAATGGGGTAGCTATTTGGATGTGTGAGTGTGTTATCCTCAGTTTGTAATGAATGAGGTCTATTAAGGTGGAAGGGTGGGTCTTTTAGATTGGAGTGTCTGATAAGGCACTAGTGAGGGGGTTGGGATGATATGGCATGAGGTTGCTATTAACATTGAGATATAGAAGGAAGGGGCTCTTGGTGTCAATGAGGTATTAGATGGAATATTGATGAAATGCCTTTTGGTGTGTTTGTCGTTGTTGTAAAAGCTCTTCAATCAAAATCTCAATTACCTACAAATATATAACAAACTCAAGTGTAGAATGGTAAGTAAGCATATCAATCCTAATCTAAGGTGTGAACATGCTAAAATGAGAAGATGATGAATATAATTCTCTTGATTTTTTTTTAGACTTTTTATTTTTTCTATATTTTTTATGTTTTTCAAATATTAAAACAATATTTATGATGGTGAAAATTAAGTAGCTACACTAAGTGAGAGAAATAAAACAATACTAAATAAATGTGCTAAAACAAGACTAAGTAACTAAAATGAGATATATCTAATTTGAGATAAGATTGAGTGAGAAAAATTTAAAGAATGAAAAATAACCTCCAATTCATGAATTAAATGCATTAGATTATTCTAGTTTAATAAGTTCCCAAATATTAATTTATTTAATCAATTGATTCTCATCATTTGACAAAATAAACTAACATAGATTTGTGATATCTATTTAGTTGTATTCCTTCGAATATGAAACTAGAATGTCGATGCGGTCAAACTTTGAGTATCAAAATTCCTAGAATAACTTACAAAACTTGTTAATAATTTAGTATCATGGTAAATTCGGGTATCAATCCAATTTCTAGCGTTGAAACTGTAATCGTGAAAACTTGCAATTCAAATTTTTATTAAAAATAATTTTGTGTTTTTTAAAAAAAAAATCATATTTTTTTTTTATATTTTAAAAACAATTTTCAAGGGAGGAAAAGAAAATTTATGCAACTAAATTGACATCGGAAATTTAGCAAGTAATCTAGTTTAGAATTTATGAGAAGAAACAAGAGGTGGGATTACACAGCGTAGTCAAATCAATTTAATGTCCTAATTATTCAATTGAATAGTTCGAAATAATATTGAATTTGAAATTTAACTCTCGTCACAATCCTAAATTCAATTTTATCTTTTTCAGCAATTAAATCTGGAATAATCACAACATAAAAAAATTAAGATTCACACTCATTTCAAAAAAATATCCGCTAAGATTAATTTATTAAAATTTGTACGAATCTTTGAATTGCATACACAGAATTAATATTTAAATTTAAGAATATTACTTATATCTAAGTGAAATCCAAAAATCAAATATTAATTTTCACCATTAATTTATTAACTCTCGTTATATAAATTAATATGTGATTTTTCCAATTTAATTAGCCTAGAACACATCAACGAACAATTATTCAAATAAAACAATTCAACATACGCATTTCAGCCCATCCCTTGAATGGGGTGTTTAGCCAGACATGATTAAAATTTCAGCACAAGCACAATTAACAAATGAGAAAATAAAGAGAAAGAGAACGAAATACGATATGCAATAATTTCCTGTGTCAACTGTGTGTATGAACACGCGTTCCAAACTTGTCACAAAATCTGACTGGATTATAAAAATGAAAGTAAAAAGTGAACCTACAAATTTTTCTAAACCTAAAACTATATTTTTTTTCTAACTATTTTTCTACCCTCTCTTTTTTTTCTGTCTCTCATGTTCTCTCTCTGTGTCTTCTTCTTCTTTTTTTCGCTGATGAGAGTCTTTTAAATGATATGCCTTCCCTTATTTTTATAACCCCATGGTGATTTGTTGTTTGGATGAGAGATGTTTTTGGGATTTGATTTTGGCTTGGGGATGGATTCCGATATTGTTGGAATTTTGGTTGAGGGGATAAGGGTGAGATGGGTTTCAATGGAGGAGATGATTACCAAGTTGAAATGGATCCGTGTATGGAGCTCGGGTCGCGCTCGGGTAAGAGGTTATACCCAGGTAAGAAACTCGCGGGTTGAGGCAGGGTCACAGTTGGGTCACTGGGCGGAATGGGGGAGCGGTTTTGTCACCGACGCCGGTGGGTTTGCGAACTGGGATGTCGAGTTACGTTTTTTTCTTTCGATTTGATGTTGTGAACCCGGGTTGCGGGTTGACGGTTGTATGGGATTTCGGGTTGTACCCGTGGGCGAAAATGGTTTAGAGGTGAGTTTTGAGTTGGGTTTATGGTGGTAAGAGAGAGGAGATGGGTGTTTGTTTGGGAGTGGAGAGGGTGTGTTGGTTGTTAATGGAGATTTTAGGAGAGAGAAATGGCTTATGTTAATGGTAATGGTAGTTAATGGGTATGATTGTTTATGTGGTGTTAATGGAAGTGTGTGGAGTGTGGTTATGGAGTAAAAAAGGAGAGAGAATCGTGGGTGAAGGTTGAAGATGGATTTTGGGGATGGTTAGGTGTGTGTATGTGTATGAGAATTATGGTGTGAGTGAGTCTTAATTTATACCTTAAAAAAATTAAAATTACAATAACCTAACAACTAAATAAAAACTAACTAACTAAAACATTTAAAATCAACTAAAAAATAAAAATAAAATCATAATCTATAAAAAAAAAAATCATAAAAGAACAAATTAAAAATAAAACTTAAAAAAAATCAAAATCAAAATCTATTAAAATTAAAATAAAAATCCTAAAAAATGTAAAATCTAATAAAACTAAAAATAAATAAAATCCTACAAAAAACTAATCCTAATACAAATAAAATGTAATAAAGATTAAAAATTCAAAACTAATAAAAATCAAAATCAAAATAAAGAAATAGAAAATTAGAAAATAAATCCTAGAAAATTCTAAAATAATTCCTAAAAATAAAACGGCTCAAAATAAAATATAAAATAAATTCCAAAAGTTAAAAAAAAACTCAAATAAAAAATCTAAAAAAATAATAAAGGTACAAACTCAACAAACATCGGGCTCGGTGTAAGGACTGGGCTCGGTGTAGGCTCGGGTTAGGGTTACGGGACTAGTTCGGGACATCAGAACTCTTCTAGGCAAGCTCAATGAGACTCTGACTTCGCGGTCTCTTTTGATTTCTTCGTTGCACCATTTTAACCGCTTATGTGTCGCAATTGAATGAATTTAGCATCATTTAACACCTCAACTGCGTATTGACCTGCAAAATGATAAAATACGAACATAAGGTCAATTTTAATTAAAACGAGTGATTAAAATGCCTCTATTTAGGATATAAATTATACACTTTTGGGTGCTTATCACATCACCTCCAAATAGAACATTGCTATTCCTCAAGCAAAAATTAGAGAGAAAACAGAGATAAGTAACCAAAAAGTGTGCCATTTTTACAGGCACTGCCGATTGCATTTAGCATGAGCAACAAGTCGTTAAACCTATAGGTTGCCCTACAAGACGAGTGGTGTCTCTTGAGGGCTTGAAGTGAATACACCCACAAAATTCGAAAACTTATTAAGATGCGGTTTCAGATTAGATGATGAAGCGCTATACAACCCAACTAAAAAGGACTTCAAGTAATAAAGTATTCAACTATCAAAATAAGATATAAAATTACTTAATAACGCAAAGCGTAATCCTTCCTAAAACTCAGCATGTGTAGTGTGGAGTAATCTTAAGTATCGTTAGAGTAATTTTAAGATCGCCTTTTTAGAATCAATGTTTTGACTTCAATTCTCACCGGATATATCTCTCTGAATCGAACTCTCTGAGAATTGGGTAAGTGTATCTCTCTGGTGTGTGAGGAGGTGAGTAATGTAAGCAAGTTCAAACGTCTCACACACTTTATAGAAATTGACGGATACATGAAAAAATATGATCTCATGAAGGAATGCAAACCACTACGTTTAGAATGTCGAGTTATTCACCATATAATCTTCTCGTTTGCCCGAACACTTTACCAAGGGTGAAAAATGTGATTTATGAAAGGTATGAAGGGGTAATGAAATGAAAAGGATTTCCTAGGGAATTTTGAGAAGAGAGTAACACAAGAATAACTAATGTCTTCATCTTTTAAATTTATGATCGCATCTTTATTTTCTTTATTTTTATTATTTTTTCTTTTTTTCTATTTTTTTATTGCGATACATTCTTCTTTTCATAGCACAAATGAAGACAATTTACATGGAAAATTTCAAACACTCTTTTTCTCAAAAATAATGGCAATGATGGATGGTATTTGGGACATATGGATAAGAGTAATATGGAAAAGGATAATGGGTGAATGATAATGTGATTGGAAAAATGATAAGTGTATGGCAAAATCGGTTTAGTGCTCGGGACAAACTACAAGATACACGTTTCTTACAACTCAAAAGTAATGTCATTCTCAGTGATTAAGCCAAATTTGAAAAAAGCGATGAGACCATGCAATGACTAAATGTGATACCCAAAGAAAGTTGAGTCAACTTGTGACTCGAAGATACGTAAAAACCCTCAAAAAGGTGAAAAGCTCAACCCTCACGGGTTTAAGTCGTCACTAGTGATATTTTAAGGCTCTCTTGAGTAGGGGTGGCAATTCGGGTTAGTCGTGTCATTTTTAAGTCGCGTTAATTTTTATTTGAATATAAGTTTTGGGTACTCTTAAATCTATGCAAGCTAATCGTGTCAAGTTCGGGTCATTTCGGGTTATTACCATAAACGGGTTATCGTGTCAAAAACTGCCAACCCTACTCTTGAGAATATTGTTACTCTTCAACTTTTGAATGTAAAAGTGACAGTGCAAATTGCTGAGTTTAAGAATTCATGGTGCAAGTATGCTTAAATAGGTATTAATTAATTTATTGTAAAATGGACAATTTTAGGGTTGAATACAGGTATTCCGAGAGTTCTAAAAGAGGGATGATAGACAAATCATGCATAAAAATTTAAATTTAACTGCACAAAATGTTTAAAATCACTTGTTTCTGATATTTTTTCAAAAGAGGTATGATTTTGATAAATTTCCCACCCCCAAATAAAAGAGAACATCGCCCTCGATGTTTAAAACTATATAAAATAAAAAAACACAAGGAAGGAAAGATATTACCATAATGAACTGCTTATGAAATTGCACCGCAAGATGGAGAGATAAAACCTAAAGAAAAATGCGAGACAAATACGTACAAGTCTATAAAGCACGTGAAAATTATTGGGTGGCGTGAAACACCACCCCCAAACAGGGTAAGACTCATACTAAAAAATAATGAACGACGGGCTGCCTCCCGGTAGCGCTAAGTTTAACGTCTTCAGCCAGACCGAACCAATATCACCCTAAGGATAGGAACTATGAAAAGCACAGGGCGGCAGAAAAATGGGGTGTGAAGTATCACCCCCAAACAAGAATAAACAGGCAGTCCTCATAAATGGGGTCAACATGGTCAATTTCTTCATTGTGAGAGGGGTCGAGCTCTAAGAAAGGCTTCAATGGTTGACCGTTGACCTGAAATAGGCTACCATCCTTAGGATTTTGAACTGTGATGGCACCCTAAGGAGTGACAGATTCAATAATAAAGGGTCCAGACCAACGAATTTTTAACTTCTCGGGAAAGAGATGAAGACGGGAGGTATATAATAGCACTTTCTGACCAGGGTGGAATTCTTTGCGGACGATGTTTTGGTCAAGGATCCACTTCATTTTGTCCTTTTACTTCTTGGACAAATCATAGGCATCATTCTGTAACACCTCTAATTCATTAAGTTGGAGATTTCGATGAATGCCAACCTCGTCGATATCAAAATTAAGGGCTTTGACAGCCCAATAAGCATGATGTTTAAGCTCGATGGGTAAGTGGTATGGTTTACCAAAGACTAATCGATAAGGAGACATGCCAATAGGAGTCTTAAAAGCAGTACGGTCATCATTCAAGCGTAAGGACCAATCTTTCCTATTAGGATTAACTGCTTTTTCTAAGATTTGCTTGATTTCGTGGTTGGAAACTTCAACTTGACCACTAGTCTGAGGGTGGTAAGAGAGACCAATTATGTGGGTAACACCATACTTTTTGACGAGATGTTTAAAGACGCAATTACAGAAACTTTTATCCCCGTCACTAATGATAGCTTTGGGAGTTCCAAAACGTGTGAAGACATACTGCTTAAGAAACTTGACCACAATGCGATGGTCATTAGTGCGGCAAGCTATGGCTTCAATCCATTTAGAAACATAATCAACTACAACTAGTATATATTGGAAGCCATGAGATGAGGGAAAAGGACCCATGAAATCAATGCCCCATACATCGAAGATTTTGACGATGAGATTGGGTGTGAGGGGCATCATGTGATGACGAGAGATCCGCCCAGATTGTTGGATGGGGTCAAAAGTGAATTTAGGGTTGCTCCGATTTTTAGGACGCCAGAGGTGGGTTTGATCAGGGGACGGGTGGTCTCGGGTATAAACCTGGTTTGAGTTCCGGGTTGAAAAGTTAGCAGCGAGTTTGAGTATGGGTTTGGCGGGGGCGGCCAAGGGTTCATGGATGAGATGTTTAATGGTGTAGGGTTATCGTGGTTTTAGAAGATGGGTTTGTTAATGGTGGAGGTGAGAGAAAGTGTGGGGGTTTATTGTAGAAGATGGAGTGAGGTGGAGTTGTGTGTGGTCTGGTGTATGGAAGTTAGGGTATGTGTGAGTGGGATAGTTTGTGTGTATGTCTGGTGTAGGTAAGTGGTGTGTGTATGTTTAAGTTGGACCTTTAAAAAATGACACTACAAAAAAAACTAGAACTAAAATAAAAATAAAATTCTAAAGAAATAAATAAAAAAAACTCTATAAAAACTAAAAAATATAATCCTAATAAACTAAAACTAAAATAAAGGAAATTAAAATCTAATAAAACTAAAGAATAAATCTCTAAAAACTAATCCTAATAAAAAGAAATTAAATAAAGATTAAAAATTAAAAACTAATAAAAATCAAAATCAAAATAAAGAAATAGAAAATGAATCCTAAAAAATTCTAAAATAAAACGACTCAAAATAAAATATAAAAAAATTCTAAAAGTTTAAAAAAATCTCAAATAAAAAAAATCTAAAAAAATAATAAAGGTACAAACTCAACACACACCGGGCTCGGTGTAAGGACTGGGCCTAGTGTAGGCTTGGGTTAGGGTTACGGGACTGGTTCGAGACATCAAAACTCTTCTAGGCAAGCTCAATGTGACTCTGACTTCACGGTCTCTTTTGATTTCTTCATTGCACTGTTTTAACCGCTTTTGTGTCGCAATTGAATGAATTTAGCATCATCTAACACCTCGACTGCGTATTGACTAGTAAAATGATAAAATACGAACATAAGGCCAATTTTACTTAAAACGAGTGACTAAAATGCCTCTATTTAGGGTATAAATTATACACTTTTGGGTCCTTATCAATTTGGTTAATTCATTTTTCATTCCTACTACTCAAGTGAAGAGATGATTTAGAGAAATTGTATAAATCACTCGCTAGAGCAAATTCATACAATTAACTTTAAATCCAAAAAAATTAATGTACAAGCATAACAAAATATATTATAATTCTAATTAATGGATCATCCTATCTCTAATTTGAATCCAAAAATCGAAAGCATATTAGATTTTAATCCTTTCTCAAGGATGGTTTACCATCTCTCAATCCATAAACACATGTAGGAATATCAAATTATTAACTAAATAAAACAAAGTAAATAAGAATACTTAATTATCCAATTGCATTCATGGGGATTCATTTCACTCCTTCAATGGAGTGATTAGCCTAGCATGATCATCATTCAAGAATAATTGTAAACAAGTAATAGCATAGAACGATTAGTAAGAGCAGAATTAATCAAACCCAATTTTTCCTTCAAATTGAAATGGTATCTTCAATTACAATCTCTTAATATTTTTTTGGTAAAACAAAAAACAACTAATACTAAAATTTTCTCTCTCTAACTATTTTCTTTTTCTTATCTAAGTCTCTAATTCTCCAATTTCTAGTCTTCCAAACCTCTCTTTTGAATGGAGTGAGGTCTTCCTTTTATATTGGCCCATGGAGCTAGAGGGGTATTTTTAGGAATGGGCTAGAGTGTGTTGAGGTGATGTGGATTATGGAATTAAAATCATATTTTTTTTATGGGGTATATTGGGTATAAGGGTTAAAAGATATAGTTTTGGGTAGTTTGGCTATTGGGGTTAAGCGGGGAATAAAACATGTGGGTATTGTTGGGGTTTGGCTTGTGGTTTGTTTGTTTTTATTTGGTAGGTGAGATCGTGGCATGGGAGGTTGGATTAAATGGAGTTACGGATCCGAGTTCAAAAGGTTGGGTTGGTATGGAATCGGGCGCGCCGGCGAACCTGGGTGGGGTTGAGGGTCGGAGCTTGGGAGTTTCGGTTTTGGTGGGTCGGAGGGGGTCTCGAGATTTGAGGATGCAGGGTCGGTTAAGGAGAGCAGGCGAATCTGGAGCTGCTATAGTGGTGTCGGGTTTTAGTTCAGGTGTCAGGTTGCCGGGGGTTTGAATCGGGTTTCTGCTGTTTGAGGTTATTCGGGTTTGGCCAGAAATGGGGATTTCAGAGATGGGCGCTCCGGTAGAGCCTCGATCGGGTATGGGTCGCATGTGGGATGGGGGTTTCGGAGTTGTCCCGGGTTTGGTGCAGCTGAGTCGAAGAGGGGGCTGGTTCTGGTAAGATATGTGGCTTGGGTTTGAGAAGGTCGGTACCTGCTATGGTGGGGGTAAGGTTGTTAGGAGGTTGGCTGTTTGTTTTGTTGGTTATGGAGGGAAGATGAGAGAGAGTGGAGGTGTGCAGATGATGATGATGAATAGTGGAGGGTGAGTTGATTTGATGTGGGTGAGTGTAGGTGAATAAGGTGGGGATGAGGGATTTGTTTGTGTGTAGGTAAGAGGGTGTGAGGGGTTGTCTGTGTGTTTAACTTATGACCCTTTTAAAAATAAACTAAAACTAAAATTTAATAAAACAAAATAAAAATTTAACTAAACTAAAAAAATAAAAATCAACTAAAATAAAAATGACACGACACACTGTACAAACTCTAAAAGAAATAAACACAACTAAAGTAAAAACTAATAAAATAAAAATAAAAATAATAAAAAAATGAAATAATAATAAACTAACTAAAAACTAAGAAAATAAAAGAAAATATAAAAACTAATACACGACACGGTAAAAAATATAAAAATCCTAAAAATATATACATGAGCCAATAAAATAATAAAATAAACCCTAAAAATAAAATGACACAAATAAAATAAAATGGGACAACCTAAACACACACGGTTCGGGACAGGTTTAGGTAGGTTATGGCTACTTAGGTTCATAATCTGCAGAATTGCCTTGAAATACGCGTTTGAACACCGCAACGTGCATTCGACCTACAAAATAGACAATAAAGCTCATAAGACCCAAATTGGCGAGAATTAGCAATTAAAATACATCTATTCGGGGTATAAAATGTACACTTTTGGGTGCTTATCACACCATCCCCAAACAGAGCGTTGCTTGTCCTCGAGCAATAAGATAGAGAGAAAGAGAAAGATAAGAAACCAAAAGTGTACCAATTTTACGGGCACTTGCGATTGCACTTAGCATGTGCAAAAAGCCTTTAGAACCTATAGGTTGCCCTATTGGACGATCTGTGTCTCGTGAGGGTTTGCAAGGAATATACCCACAAAATTCTTTATTTTGCAAAAATTTATTGAAAGTTAGTCAATCTCTTATTAGACATAGAATGATCGTACAATCCATCATGAGATAAATGATTTCAGAAATACAAGCTAGAATGTGTAAAAAGATTAAGCTAAGTAAATATTCAAGGCACATCCTCCCTAGAACTCAACGTGTGTGGTGTGAATCAGTCAAAAAAGGTTGAGAATCATAAGAGTGATTTCTAGATTGCCTTTTTGGAATCAAGCTTCAAATTCAAATCTCACGGATATATCTCTCACAAATAAACTCTCGAGATTAGGGGTCAATGTATCGCTCTTGTGTGTGAGGAGGTGAGTAAATGTAATCAAGTTCAAACATCTCACACACACATAACAAAGAACGTACATTAAGAAAGAAATTGATCTCATGAAAGAAATGCTAATCACTATAGTGAGAACATCGAGTTATTCACCACGTTGAGTTTCATTTTCCCGAACACCTAGGGGAACATATGGATGCATATGGGTGAGGGGGAAAAGAAATGAAATATGTGGGATGAGGTGAGGTGAGATAAGATATGATGGATGTGTGAAATGATGGATGTATGATGGATGAATGTATGATGGATGTGTGAGAAGAGTGTTATATACTTGAAGAACAAAATGTCTTTATTAAAAAAGAACTAACTAGAAAACTCTCTATTTTTTTCTTTTCTTTTCTCTCTTTTTTCTTTTTTTTTCTATTTTTGCTATTTTTCTATTATTTTTTGTTTTTCTCACTCTTTTTTTTTGTTTTTTTTATACTTTCAATACTGAAGGCATTTAACAATTGGAATCAACAATTCTTTTTCTCAAAAATGAATGATGAAATGTAAATGTGGTAGTGTATGTATATGGATGGGGAGAATATGGAAAGGTAATGGGTGAGTGAATGGAAATGTGATATGGAAAATTGGCTGGTGTATGGATGAAAACTTAGTAATCGGGACAAACTTCAAGACACGTGTCTCTTACAACTCGAAAAAGATGTCATTCTCAGGGATCAAGCCAAAAATGAAGAATAATGAGATCATACAACAATTAAAGTGCGTACCCAAAAGAAGTTGAATCAACTTATGACTCGGAGTTTGCGTAAAACACTCTAAAAGGGTGAAAGGCACAAATCTCACAAGCTAAAAGTCTCTACTAGTGATCCTTAAGGTTTTCTTTAGAATTATAGTACTCCTCATGTCTAAACCGTAGTGACATGATAAGTGCGCAAATTTTGTTGAGTCTAGGAATTCATGGTGCAACATGCCTTGGAACGTATTACATAAGCTATTTAGAAAAAAAAATCTCTAGCTTAATTCCTAGACTTTGAAAGATGGATGATAGAAAAATTCACGTCAATGATTGAGATGAAAGAAACTGCACGAAATATTAAAAATCAGGTTTAAAATCAAAAAATTTCAAAAGAGGTACGATTTTGATAAAATTCCCCACCCCCAAATAAAAGGAGAATCATCCTCAATGTTAAATAAAATAATTTTAAAAATTGAGAGCAGAAGGGTAAGAAAGAGATTACCATAATCAACCTCTAATGAAGGGGACATGTGAAGCTAAGATGAAACCTGAATAAATGAGTGAGATAGCAAAGTATATATAAGTCTATAATCATGATAGAACAGTGGGTGGTGTAAAACACCACCCCCAAACAGGACAAGACTCATACTCATAAAAATCGGGTTGCCTCATGATAGCGCTAAGTTTCTTCAGCCAGATCGATGAATTCTCATCCTAAAGATAAGATCTATGAAAGCGCGGGGTGGCAGAATAATTGAAGGATGAGAATCACCCCCAAACAAGACTGAACGTTCAGTCTTCATAAGTGGGGTCAACAAGGTCAATTCATTTTATGTGAGTGGAGCCTAGTTCCAAGAAAGTCTTCAAGCGTTGACCATTGACCTGAAATAGGCTACCGTCCTTGGGATTTTGCACGGTTATGGCACCATAAGGAGTAACTGACTCAACAATGAAGGGTCTAAACCACCTGGTTTTCAATTTCCTGGGAAAGAGATGAAACCGAGAATTATACAACAAAACTTTTTTACCAAGGTGGAATTATTTGCGCATGATGTTTTGGTCATGGATCCACTTCATCTTATCCTTATACTTCTTGGACAAATCATAGGCATCATTTCTGATTTCCTCCAATTCATTAAGCTGCAGCTTCCGATGGACACCCGCCTCATAAATATCGAAATTAAGGACTTTAATGGCCCAATAAGCATGATGTTTAAGCTCGACAGGAAAGTGGCAAGGCTTGTCAAAGACCAAGCGATAAGGAGACATGCCAATTGGAGTTTTGTAAGAGTTACGGTATGCCCACAATGCATCGTTCAAGCGTAAGGACCAATCTTTACTATTAGGATTGACGGTTTGTTTAAGAATTTGCTTGATCTCGCGGTTGGAGACCTCAACTTGACTACTAGTCTGTGGGTGGTAAGAGAGACCAACCTTTTGGGTAACACCATACTTTTTGACAAGGTGTTCAAAGAATCGATTACAAAAATGTTTACCCCCGTCACTAATGATAGCTTTGGGGGTTCTAAATTGCGAGAATACATGATCTTTGAGAAATTGGACCACAACTCGATGGTCATTGGTGCAGCAAGCAATTGCTTCGATCCATTTGGAAACATAGTCAACAGAAATGATAATATACTGAAAACCATGAGAGAAGGGAAATGGTCTAATGAAATTGATACCCCACACATAAAAAATTTAAACAATAAGGATGGGTGTGAGAGGCATCATATGATGACGAGAAATATGCCCAGAATGTTGGCAATTGGAACAAGCCTGGAAATATTGATGGGCATCGTGGAAAAGGGTAGGCCAATAGAAATCACTTTGCAAAATTTTGGCGGCTATTTTATTTGAGGCAAAGTGGCCTCCACACGCACTATTATGGCATAAGGATAGAATACTATGTTGTTCACACTCAGGAACACATCGACGAATGACTTGATCGGGGTAATACTTGTAGAGAAACGGGTCATCTCAAGAGTAAAACTTCACATTCGCCATGAATTTGGATCGATCCTGTTTTGACCAATGATTAGGAAGTTGATCGGTAACAAGGAAATTGATAATATTAGCATACCAAGGCGAAGTGGAGATGGAAAAAATTTATTCATCGGGAAGTGACTCAGAAATGGGAATATGATAACAGTCAGATGTGACTGTAATGCGAGGGATATGGTTAGCAACAACATTTTTACAACCTTTCTTATCGTGAATTTCAAGGTTAAACTCTTGGAGTAAGAGAATCCACCATATCAATCGTGGTCTGGAATCCTTCTTATGAAGAAGGTGCTTTAAGGCAGTATGGTTAGTATACACGATGATAGAATGACCTAAGAAATATGAGAAAAATTTATCAAGAGCAAACACAACCGCTAACAACTCCTTTTTGGTGGTTGTGTAATGAAGTTGAGCATCATGCAGGGTTTTGCTAGCATAATAAATGACATGTGGGCATCTGTCAACTCGATGGCCAAGCATGGCACCAAGTGAAAAATCAGAAGCATCACATATGAGCTCAAATGGGAGAGACCAATTGGGAGGTTGCTTTATAGGAGCGGAAGTGAGCTCAGCTTTTAGGCGCTCAACAGAGGCAACACATTCTTCATCAAAGATAAAAGGGACATATTTGGATAAAAGGGTTGTTAAAGGTCGTGTGATTTTATAAAAGTCCTTAATGAAGCGCTGGTAGAAGCCCGAATGCCCTAAAAATGAGTGAATGTCCTTAACAGACTTAGGAATGGGGAGTGAGGAAATCAAGTTGACTTTTTCTTTATCGACCTCAATACCGGATCTAGAGACAACATGACCTAAAATAATACCCTTTTTACCATGAAATGGCATTTTTCCCAATTTAGGACCAACTTCTTTTCTTGACAACGCTGAAAGACCATAGTGAGGTGAGATAGGCATTATTCAAAGGATGAACCAAACACAGAAAATTCGCCAATAAAGACTTCGAGAAAATGCTCCACCATGTCATTGAAAATACTAGTCATACACCTTTGAAAAGTTACAGGTGCATTGAAAAGGCTAAAGGGCATACGAGAGTATGCAAATGTGCCAAATGGACAGGTAAAGGTAGTTTTTTCTTGGTCTTCAGGGGTAATGGGTATTTAGTTATACCCTGAATATCCATCAAGTAAGGAGTAGTAAGCATGCCATGCCAAGCGTTCAAGCATCTGGTCAATGTATAGGAGACGGAAGTGGTCTTTACGAGTGATAGCATTGAGCTTTCTATAATCAATACAGACATGCCAGTCGATTTGTATGAGGGTAGGCACAAGCTCATCATCACTATTTTTTACAACGATGACTCCATAATTTTTAGGCACCACATGAATGGGACTAACCCATTGGCTATCAGAAATGGGTTAGATAATACCAGCATAAAGAAATTTTAAAATTTCATCTTGAACGACCTCTTTCATTGTCAAATTGAGTCGGCGTTGTAGCTCACGAGAAGTCTTGGCATTCTCCTATAAATAAATGCGATGGATACAGACATTGGGGCTGACATCTTGAATGTTAGAAATGGTCCACCCTAAAGCAGTGCTATGTTGAGTGAGAGTGTGGACCAATTGCTCTTCTTGATTCGGTGTCAAGTCAGAAGAAATAATAATCGGGTGATGTTGGTTTGGGCCTAAGAAAGTATATTTCAACTCAGCAGGTAATGGCTTAAGATCCAAACTAGGTGGTGGCTCAGGAGAGGCATCAGACTGAGACGCAAAAATAGAGTCCGGGAGAATATCGGGATAGGGGTTGACTGGGTCATCCACAGAAAGAAGAGTATCGACAAGGAGAGGCTCAAATGGAGGAGCCCAGGTGTAAGTGTCCATCAATGGTGTATAATCTAACAATGCATTTACCTCAGAGATGGAGGAATCAATATCAATGTCAGACCCAAAGTGAGCCAAACATTGGTGGATAGGATCTTCTGGGTAGGTGGTATCCAACTTCTCTTGGACTAAGGAGTCAATCATGCAAACCTAATTAATAGAATCAACATCGGCCTTTTATTGCAAGAGGTGGAAAATATTGACTTGGACGGTCATATTTCCAAAAGAAAGATTCATTGACCCATCTCAACAATTGATGATGGCATTGGCAGTTTCCAAAAAGGGGCGACCCAAAATGATAGGAATATTGGTTGGGTCGGGAGCAGGAGTGTCTAAGATGATGAAATCCACAGGGTAGTAAAAGTCAGACACTTTTACCAAAACATCTTCAACTATTTCTTTAGGAACTTTCACAGAACGTTCTGCAAGTTAAAGAGTAACCCGTGTAGGTTTCTTATTTTGTAAACCTAACTCAAGGTAGAGAGAGTAAGGTAGAAAATTAACACTAGATCCAATATCAAGCAAAGCCCACATAGTGAACTTATCTCCTAACATGCAAGAGACAATGGGAAGACCAGGGTCTTTACATATCACAATACCATTCTCATGGATGAGGGACGGGGCTTGCTCAGTGACAAAGGCATCACGAGGAACATTCGTTCGTCGCTTGACAATGCACAAATCCTTCAAGAATTTTGTATAAGAAGGAACTTGTTGAATCGCGGTGAGGAATGGAATGTTTATATGAACATTCTGAAAAACATGCTTGATCTCATCAAATTGTTGAGCTTTCCTTATTGGTGCCAACCTATGAGGGAAGGGGGATTTAGGGACAAAAGTAGTGGTGGCCAGAGTAGGTTTAAAGGCATTCTTGTAGGTGGATTTATGGGGTGGTGGGACTATAGGGAGTGGTTCTAATGGGAAATTCTGGGTGGGTGGGATTGGAACATCACGGGGAGCAACAACACCATTGTCAACCTATTTACCTGATCATAGAGTACTCACGGCTTTCATGTCTGCTTGGTATGTGGGTGGAGTGGAAGTGGATCCAACCTCATAATCCAACTCCTTTCCGTTCCCCTTAGGGTTAGGAATGGGTTGACTCGGAAAATGACCTTTCTCTCGCTCGGACTCAAACTGGTTAAGACGTTGCTCAAGACTTTGGATGGCTTGAGTCTATGCTTGTGTGGTTTGTTATTGAATCGTGATATATTGAGTGAGAAGATTCTCAATAGAGGAGGTGGATGATTGGGGTGGAGGGGCATAAGGGGGTTGGGTAACTAACTCTCGGTTAGAACTAAGCGACTGGGAATACTCGTAGGACAAAGGTGGGACAGGGACAATTTGATGAATGGGGTTGGACGGTCCTCCTTGAGGGACAAAGGATGATGGATGGTGTAGTTGGTGGTAAGGAGCATAGTGGTGTTGGATAGGAGGGCGATGTTGCCTTTGTTGGTTTTGGTGAAATCCTGGTGGACCACTAACATGCTTTTGTGGTTGTGATGGAGCAAGGTGATTGTCGTACTTATAAGAAAAATAAGGATGGTTCCTATTATTCAGATTGTAAGTAAACGATGGTGGTGCGGGTTTCCTAGTGCTATCAAAGGCACATGCTTGGTCTAGAGTGGGTTCGGGATCATCTTGAATGACGGGGGATAAATGAGATAAATGATCATGACTTAAACATATATGACAAGAAGTACTAGACTCGTTGACATTCATCACTTGTTTAGAAAGAGAAACATTTTATTTCATAGATCAAGTGAGAGAATCAATAGTCTTAGTCAAAGTGTTTAAGCCTTAAAGCAAGGTTTTAAAAACGGGATCATTTTTGACCTCATAAGTTCAACCGACTCGTGATGACTCGAATATCAAAAATTCATTTGTGCCCTCCTAATCTTGGGAGTCATCGCCTAATTCAAGGAGAAAATTATAGGCGGCAGTGGGAGTTAAGTGCATGAATTTTCCTTTGTGCATGGACTCAATCATGGTGCGAGTGGAAGGAATGAGACCATTGTAAAATCTATGGACGAGGAAACTCGTCTCAAGACCATGATGTGGGAAACTATTCATATAGTCTTGAAAGCGGCCCCATGCTTGACAAAATTGCTCGGTTGGCTTTTGGTGAAAATCCTGAATGGCTTGGTGCATATCATTGGTCTTATGGGATAAAACTTGGACATGAACTTCTTCACAAGTTGTTCCCATGTATGGATAGAATCCGGTGACAAGGAATGTAGCCACATGGATGCTTTATCATGGAGAGAAAATGAAAACAAGCGAAGACGAACATTTTCTTCATCTAAGTTTTGATTTTTGAAAGTAGCACAAACCGTGAGAAATTTTCGCAAGTGAGTGTAGGGAGACTCACGTTCAAGACCATGGAAATTGGGCAACATGAAAATGGTCTCTGGAATAATTTCAAATTGATTCACCGGGGTATGTGGAAGAACTATGCAAGATGGTGGGGTAGCCGTTATCGGGGAAAAATAGTCCCTTAAGGCACGCTCTTCAGCTATGGTGGGTGGATGAATGATTGGAGTGGAGATGTCAACTCGGGGACAACTCAAAGTGATCGGTGGAATGGAAGAAGAAATGGGAACACTTGGTTCTCCTAATGTGTAAGAGATGGGAGAAAGACCACGGGAACGAATTAATCGATAATTACATCGTTACCATGTGGGCATGCAAAGAGGGAATTATTTTTTTGGTTTTTGGAAAAGAAAATATTATTGAAATTTTGCTAAAAAATGAGGAGAAGAAAAGATTTTCTTGGAAAAATAAAGGAAAATATTTTTTTATTTTTGGGAACAAGATAAAGGAAGAAAATGTTTTTTGATTTTTGCTTTTGTTTTGGAAAAAAAATGAGAAAATAATATTTTTGGATTTTATAAAAATAATAGAAGAAAATATTTTTGGAAGAAAAGAGTGGGGGAGAAATTTGGACTCTAAGAATTTGGACGAATTCACTAAAACGGACTACCGAAAAAGGAATAGGATACACACAAGTTAAGGAAAAATCCTAACTAGCACATAACCAATTTTTATCTTGAAAATTAATGAAAGGGTAGTCAATTTTTAATGAAATCCGCAGGCGATACAAATCACAGAATTTATATGAGTGATCGCCTTTTGCAAAATGTGTGTTCCTAATTTAATCACAAGATGACAAGAGTCTTGCCACAGAGATTCGCCGCAAATCTACTACGACGAAACAATCAGTCGGTACTACACTGGGGACAACACAAACTCGTTTTGCTGCACTAAAAACCCAGTTTCCTTGGACACTTTCGTGCCGCAAAGCAAATCATTTGAGGTTTTATCGGGTGGAGAGGACTCTACGGGTTATCCTACAAGTCAAAATGATCAAAAAGGGGCCTACGAACACCGTATCCTATGGGTCTATCTAGTTGATTGATTTTAAATTAGTTAGGGCTAGGGTAGCACACAAAGGATAAGTGATTGACTCAGGTGATGAAATCCCTTCTCGTGAGTGACCGGGCATAGGTATTAGTCAATTTAATTCATCATTCCATTCAAAATTAAATGCAAGAATTAAATCACGCAAGAGCACGTAGGAGCACACAAGGTACGAACTCGCTAACAAGAAGGCGCGAGGGTATAAGAGATGTACCTCCCACGGTTTTTACGTCGTGGGGTGCCGAAATTGTTGAGTCGATCGGGGGGAGATTACGCCAATCTCAGTCAGCCCCGAGAGTCTGACCGACCCAAGGTAGAGAGGCTTTTAAATCCTCGTCAATGGACGCCCTCTATCTACCGTGTTCAGTTTCCCTATCACGCTTTCTACAATTATTACAAATTTAAAATGAAAATGAAATGATGTCTCTATGAACCGCAATACAAGCAAGGTAATAAAATCCTAAATACAAGCCTTATAAAAAAAATGGTACTACAATTGAAAAATGCAATACAAGTGAATCACAAAATTTGAAAATCCTCTCAAGCACGTCGAGCTCCAAAGATTGGCAACAGCGCCATTTGATGAAATGCTTTTTGGTGTGTTTGTCGTTGTTGTAAAACCTCTTCAATCAAAACCTCAATTACCTACAAATATATAACAAACTCAAGAGTAGAATGGTAAGTAAGATATTAATCCTAATCTAAGGTGTGAACATGCTAAAATGAGAAGATAATGAATATAATTCACTTGATTATTTTTTTTAGACTTTTTGTTTTTTCTATATTTTTTTTTGTTTTTCAAATATTAAAACAATATTTATGATGCTGAAAATTAAGTAGCTACACTAAGTGAGAGAAATAAAATAATACTAAAAAAAAGTTCTAAAACAAGACTAAGTAACTAAAATGAGATATATCTAATTTGAGAGAAGATTGAGTGAGAAAAATTCAAGGAATGAAAATTCACCTCCAATTCATGAATTAAATGCATTAGATTATTCTAGCTTACTAAGTTCCCAAATATTAATTTATTTCATCAATTGATTCTAATCATTTGACAAAATAAACTAACATAGACTTGGTTAATTCATTTTCCATTCCTACTAGTCAAGTGAAGAGATGATTTAGAAAAATTATATAAATCACTCGCTAGAGCAAATTCATATAATTAACTTTAAATCCCAAAAAATTAATGTATATGGATAACAAAATATAAGATACTTCTAATTAATGGATCATCCTATCTCTAGTTTGAATCAAAAAATCAAAAGCATATTAGATTTAAATCCTTTCTCAAGGATGGTTTACCATCTCTCGATGCATAAACATATGTAGGAATATCAAATTATTAACTAAATGAAACAAAGAAAACAAGAATAATTAATTATCTAATTGCATTCATGGGGCTTCGTTTCAGTCCTTCAATGGAGTGATTAGCCTATCATGATCATTATTCAAGAATAATTGTAAACAAGTAATAGCATAGAATGATTAGTAAGAGAAGAATTAATCAAACCCAATTTTCCCTTCAACTTGAAATGGTATCTTCAATTACAATCTCTCAATATTTTTCTGGTAAAAAAAAACTAAAACTAAAATTTTCTCTCTCTAACTATATTCTTCTTCTTCTCCAAGTCTCTAATTCTCTAATATCTAGTCTTCCAATCCTCTCTTTTGAATGAAGCGAGGTCTTCCTTTTATATTGGCCCATGGAGCTAGAGGGGTATTTTTGGGAATGGGCTTGAGTGTGTTAAGGTCATGCGGTTGAGGGAATTAAAATCAGATTTTGTTATGGGGCATATTGGGTATAAGGGTTAAAAGATAATTGGGGGTAGTTTGGGTATTGGGGTTAAGTGGGGAACACATGTGGGTATTGTTGGGGTTTGGCATGTGGTTGGTTTATTTTTATTTGGTAGGTGAGATCGTGGCTTGGGAGGTTGGATTAAATGGAGTTGCGGATCCGGGTTCGAAAGGTTGGGTTGGCATGGAATCGGTCTCGTTGGCAAACTCGGGTCGGGTTAAGGGTCGGAGCTTGGGAGTTTCAATTTTGGTGAGTCAGAGGGCGTCTCGGGATTTGAGGATTCAGGGTCGGTTAAGGATAGTAGGAGGGTCTGGAGCTGGTATGGTGGTGTCAGGTTTTGGTTCTAGCGTCAGGTCGACGGGGTTTCGAACCGGGTTTCTGCTGTATGAGGTTATTCGGGTTTGGCCGGAAATGGGGATTTCAGATATGGGCGCTCCAGTAGGTCCGCGATCGGGTATGGGTCGTGTGTGGTATGGGGGTTCGAGATTTGTTCCGGGTTTGGTGCAGCTGGGTCACATTGGGGGTTGGTCCGGGTAAGATATGTGGCTTGGGTTTGAGTAGGTGGGTACTTGCTATGGTGGGGGTAAGGTTGAGAGGAGTTTGGGTGTTTGTTTTGTTTGTTATGGAGGGAAGATGAGAGAGAGTGGAGGTGTGGAGATGATGATGAATAGTGGAAGGTGAGTTGATTTGGTGTGGGTGAGTTTAGGTGAATAAGGTGGGGATGAGGGATTTGTTTTTGTGTAGGATAGTGTGTAGATAAGTGGGTGTGAGGGTTTGTGTGTGTGTTTAACTTATGATCCCTAAAAAAAATAAACTAAAACTAAAATTTAATAAAACAAAATAAAAATTTAACTAAACTAAAAAAATAAAAATAAACTAAAATAAAAATGACACGACACGACACACTATACAAACTCTAAAAAAAAATAAAAACAACTAAAATAAAAACTAGTAAAATAAAAATAAAATAAAATAATTAAAAAATGAAATAATAATAAAATAACTAAAAACTAAGAAAATAAAAGAAAATATAAAAACTAATACACGGCGCGCTAAAAAAAATATTAAAATTATAAAAATATGTACATGACTCAATAAAATAATAAAATAAAGCATAAAAAATAAAATTACACAAATAAAATAAAATGGGACAACCTAAACACACACGGTTCGAGACAGGTTTAGGTAGATTAGGGTAGGCTAGGGTAGGTTACGGCTACTTAGCTCCATAATCTGCACAATTGCCTTGAAATACGCGTTTGAACACCGCAACGTGCATTCAACCTACAAAATAGACAATAAAGCTCATAAGACCCAAATTGCCGAGAATTGGCAACTAAAATACGTCTATTCGGGGTATAAAATGTACACTTTTGGGTGCTTATCACATATCTCAAGGTCCAACAGTATATCATAATGTAATCGGACCCTTGAAGTAAATTTCAATGTGATTCGGCCTCCCAGTTTTATTTGTGATAGTGGAGTGTGGTATGCGATTGAGAGGTTTTAGGTAACCATCCAATCGTAAGGAAGTGGAGATACAATTAAGTGGGTCTCGTAGATCTATAAAGTGTCTTAGCTGGCCCCAAAACCCTTTGGGATGAGGAACATCTTGATCATTTTTTAGAAGGGTACCAGTTGAAAGGAGGCAGTGGCGGCCACCATAGCTTGGGAAGTTTTATCAGACATGGTTTTTGTGGGTACCCGAAGTTAGGACCATGGGCCTGGACGAGTAGCCTAGTCCGGACGGCCCAAAATCCAGGCCCCTCATCTCTTATTTTGATCCGCTCTCCCCTCACGTTCTCATTAAGGGAAGTTATAGGGGAGATGGAAGACGTGGGGGAACCCATCACCTCCACTTACCTACATATACATGTATATATTAAACCCTAGGTCCGGGGCAAAAGGACAGTTTTTGTATTCTCTGTAATTACTCTCCGGAGTATATAGAAATAATATCGATTGCACCACCGTGGACTTAGGCACATCTTTGCTGAACCACGTACATCCTTTGTTGTGTGATTGTCATTTTATATTCCTTGTTCTTACTTGGTGAATGCTTTCTTCTTATTTATTTGTGTTGCACAATAATTGTCACCACAATTGGCGTCGTCTGTGGGAAGCGTTCATCTTTCCTTGAGAAGAGCCCACACCAAGAAAGGAGTTTAAGATGTCTGGTCACAGCAGTAATGCCCCTCAGGCATGAGATATTCAAGAGCCACCTGCTCCTCGCAGGATTAGGTCTGAAGTTCGACGTTTAAATCAGAGAGCTCGTCTGGAAAGGCCAGCCTTAGAAGAAAGTCAGGGATAAGTGAGGTCCACACAGATATCCAGATTGATTGATGCGTATGAGGCAAGGATCCATGAGCAGAGGGAGTCTTCCCACAGATACGAGGCTGAGAATGATCGCTTGAGAAGAAGACTGGAAAGACTGGAGAGGGAGCTTCGTCCTGATAACAAGAGACGTCCATACCGCACTCCTAGCCCTCAGGCGAGCAAGTCTCGCAGTCGAGGAAGGATCCCTAGGCGAGAATCTCAAAAGGTCGAAGGAGGCGAGTCAAACGACGACCTCCGCGAACGGATGCGAAGAGCTCGCCGTTAACAGAGCCCTGCTCGCAGCGACGAAAACATACGAAATCTCATCCGGAGGGAGATGGACCAACATCCTGCTCACCACAGAACAAGATCAACCATAGAACTCACAAGGAGAGCTCTCAAAACCCAGATGAAGTCACCCTTCATGAGGGAAATCGAAGAGGAGAAAGCCCTCAAGAAATTTACCATTCCAAGGTTTAAGATTTACGACAGAAAGACTGATCCCATCGATCACGTCAGGCAATACGGACAGGCTATGACCCTCTAGAATCATCGAGATGCCCTGATGTCCCGCATTTTTCCCTCGAGCCTGCATGATGTAGCGCAGAAGTGGTTCAAAAGGCTCCCCCACTGGTCGATCAGGAATTTCAAATCCCTAGCCGAACTTTTTACGGCCCGATTCATTACCAGTAGCTCCCATCCCAAAAGGATGGATGCTTTGCTAACAATGAAGAAAATGCCTCAAGAGACCCTTCGAGACTACGTGAAGAGGTACTGGGAGTTATTCAATGAGATCGAGGACTGCGCAGAGGAAGTGGCAGTGGTCTCCTTCAAAATTGGGCTCCCTAGTTCTTCCCTCCTATACCAGTCCCCGACGAATAAGGAAGCTATGACTATTGACGACCTAATGGCCCGAATCGAGAAATACGCAAAGGTGGAAGATGTCACCCGCCCTAATACAGGAGAAAACGGTCGAGATAAGCTCACTACCAAGGGAAGTGAGAAAACTGAGAACCAAAAGAAAGGAGGAAAGAACGGGGGGAAAAATGGCTCCAAGAACGGAGGAAACCATGACGCGTCGAAAGTTTTCCAGGCGGTCAACACCGTCTTCAAAGAACCAATTTACAAAATTCTCACGAAGATCAAAGATGAGCCATTAATCAAGTGGACCAGGAAAATGGGAGGAGATCCCTCGAAGAGGAACAATGCGTTAAGATGCGCTTTTCACAAAGAGGGAGGACATAAGACTGAGCACTGCAAAGCTCTTAAGTCTCACCTCGAGGAGTTGGCCCAGTCCGGGCATTTGAACGACTTTGTGGAAAAGAGGGCAGAGAAAGTGGCTGCCAACAGAGAGGAAAGACCCGACAACGTATTGGAGGATGATGCTGGACATGAGTTCACAGTAATCCACGAAGCATCTAACGTCAAGAAGATACAAAGGAACTCAGCTCGAATGGAAATGAAAAAACTTACAGCGGTAATGCAGGATTTTCAAATCGATCCAGCAAAGTCACAGTCAGGAAAGCGTCGATGAGCAGAGGACGTTAACTATAACAAGCATATTGTTTTCACGGATGAAGATTTGGTGGGAGTAAGGAACCCACATCTTGATGCCTTGGTCATTACACTCAGGATAGCCAACTTTGACATCGACAAGCTGCTCGTCGATCAAGGAAGCTCATCCGATGTAATGTACCTAGACCTATTCAGGAAATTGAAGTTGAGCATCGTCGACCTAAAGGAAACTATTGTTCCTTTGGTTGTCTTCGCTGGAAAAATAACTATGCCCCTGGGTAAGAGAGTACTGCCAGTGCGTGCTGGAAACGTCTCCAAGATGATCGAGTTTTTGGTAGTTGACATCGACTCACCGTACTAGGACATCCTCGGCAGGGGATGGCTTCATGCGATGAAGGCAGTCTCCTCAACCTACCATCAGAAGCTCAAATATGTAATCGAGCGAGGAGTAATGGAGATCCACGGCGACCAAGCGATGGCGAGGAAGTGCTTCATAGCAGCCATCCGACCAAAGCCAGAGAAGAAGGCCGGTCAACCCAGCGAGAAAGTTGAAAAAGGTGTGATACCTTCCAAGTAGCAATTAAAGTACGGAAGACCTGGAGTAGAGGAGACCAGGATCCTCCCCTCCGAGCGTGTCGTCGAGGACCTAATAGAAGTTATGGCTGAAGTTGGTGACAGTAGTAGAGTCTTCTTGATTGGAGCATCTCTCACCGACCAAGAATAGAAGGAGTTGACGACCTTGCTGAGACACAACGTAGATGTTTTCGCATGGGAACCATACGAGCTGCCTGGAATCGATCCTAGTATGGTCTGTCATCAGCTGCACGTCGACCCCACATTCAATCCAATCACGTAGAAGGCACGGAGAATTGCTGGATGCAGTCGAAAAGGAAGTAAAAAAATTGCTGGATGCAGGATCCATACGGGAAGTGCAATTCCCCAAGTGGTTGTCCAACCCAGTAGTAGTTCCGAAGAATAATGGGAAGTGGAGAGTTTGCATCGACTTCACTGACCTCAACAAAGCATACCCTAAGGATAGTTTCCCCCTCCAAAAGATAGACCAACTAGTAGACGCCACTGTAGCTCATGAGCGAATGAGTTTCCTGGACGCATACTCAGGATATCATCAGATCCCCTTGTATGCCCCAGACCAGGATAAAACGACGTTCATCACGACAGTTGGGTTATATTGCTACAAGGTCATGCCCTTTGGGCTCAAGAATGCAGGGGCAACCTATCAGCGACTGGTCACTAAAATGCTCAAGGATCAAATGGGAGACACGATGGAGGTCTACATCGATGACATGCTCGTTAAGAGCAAGAAGAAGGAAAATAATTTCTCGGACCTGTCAAAGACCTTCGAAATCCTCAGGAAGTATCGGATGAAACTTAATGTGAGCAAGTGTTCCTTCGGTGTCCAGTCAGGAAAATTTCTTGGGTACTTGGTCAGTAAGAGAGGCATAGAAGCTAATCCAGACCAGATCGATGCAATCAACAGGGTATAACCCCCTCGAACAATTCGGGACGTGCAAAAGCTCACTGGAATGCTCGCCGCCTTAAATCGCTTCATCTCCAAATCCTTTGAGAAGTGAAAGCCTTTTTACCAGCTTCTAAAGGGGAGTAAATCGATAGAGTGGAGCCCAGACTGCTTGCTAGCTTTGGACGAGCTCAAGTCCTACTTAAGCTCTCCACCGCTGCTTGTCATACCACAACAAATGGAGTCTTTGTACCTGTACCTCTTCGTATCCAATCACACTGTCAGCTCTGCATTAATATGCGAGGTTGCAAGAATCCAACACCCCATTTACTATGCGAGAAAGACCTTATTAGACACCGAGCAAAGGTACCTGCCATTAGAGAAGCTCGCCTTTGCACTTGTAATAGCCTCGAGGAAGCTGAAGCATTATTTCAAAGCTCATACTATCATCGTCCTTACATCGCATCCCCTTAAGACGGTCCTAAGGAAAGCGGACTTGTCGGGCAGACTGTATAAGTGGTCAGTCGAGCTCGGTCGGTTTGACATCCAATTTTAACCAAGGACAGCTATTAAGGGTCAGATCCTTGCTGATTTCATAGACGAATTCACGGGTGAAGAACTCTCTGACCAACCTCAACCAACAAGGCAAGAGAAGAACCAAGCAACAGAGAGAACCTGGAGACTCTTCGTTGATAGAGCCTCCAACTCAAAGGGGGCAGGGGTAGGCATTGCCCTCATCACTCCAGAAAACACAATCCTCGAATAAAGAATCAGGCTTAGATTTGTAGTCTACAACAACGACGCAGAGTACGAATCCCTAATAGCCGGTCTCCAAAAGGCACAAACTCTAGGAGCAAAACATTTACAGGTGTTCGGCGGCTCCCAACTAGTCTCCAATAAGATAAGTGGAGATTACAATGCAAAGGATGAAAGAATGGCAGCCTACCTCGCCTTAGTGAGAAAATTAATGTCAAGCTTTGAAGAGATCAACATCCAGCAGTTTCCCAGGGAGAAAAACAGTCATGCTAATGCCTTAGTAGCCTTGAATTCGGCAGCTGACTCTGACCTTAAAAGGGTCATCCCCATCGATTTCCTCATTTGTCAGAGCATTAATCACAATAGCAAGTTACCAAACGTGGAACAAATACTCCAGGTGGGATCAGCCCCCAGCTGGATGGACCCCTTAAAGGACTATTTAAAGGATGGCACGCTCCCAGATGACAAGAAAACTCCCCACCAGATAAGAGTCAAAGCTGCTCGCTTTCACTTATCCACTGGAGGCGACTTGTATAAGAAATCCTTCTCCGGTCCCTACCTTAGATGCGTCCACCCAGGTGATGTCGAGCAAGTGCTACACAAGCTTCACGAAGGAATCTGTGGAAGTCATATCGGAGGAAGGTCTCTAGCCTTTTGATCAATGAAGGAAGGCTATTGGTGGCCATATATGCAAAAGGACTCCGCAGTATATGTCCGCAAATGCCTAAAATGCCAGTTCCACGCTCCTATGGCCCAGCAACCCACCAGCGACCTGAAGTCCCTGTCCAGCTCATGGCCCTTCGCCCAATAGGGAATGGACATCGTGGGACCGCTGCCTACCGCCGCCGGCAATCATAAATACCTGTGGGTTGTGACTGCCTACTTCACCAAATGGATCGAGGCTGAACCCATGGCGAATATCCGAGATGCTGATATGATAAGGTTAATATGGAGGAATATAATCACTCAGTTTGGAATCCCTAGAACAATCATCACCGACAATGGAATGCAGTTCGAAAGTGGCCCCTTTCAGAACTTCTGTAACGAACACGGGATCAGACACCACTTCAATTCGGTGACCTACCCTTAGAGCAATGGCCAAGCTGAAGCTTCTAACAAAACTGTGATCGATGGATTAAAGAAGCGATTAGAGCGAGCCAAAGGCGCATGGGTAACAGAGCTACCCCATGTTCTATGGGTGTACCGAACCACTCCTCGACGAGCAACAGGAGAAACCCCATTTTCGCTAACATATGGCATGGAAGTAGTCATCCCACTAGAAGTAGGTTTGCCAACAATGAGATCCAACCTTGTCGACCAAGGACTGAATGATGAAGCATTGCTCGCCGAACTTGACCTAGCCAACGAGCGCAGAGAGCTAGCCGTGTTGAAGCTAGAGAACTATCAGCAACAGCTCGCGAAGCATTACAAAAAAAGGGTTAGCTCGAGGACATTCCAAGTTGGGGACTATGTTCTAAGGAAAGTCCTGGGCATCACAGTGAAGTCGTCAGACAACAATCTAGGCCCAAACTGGGAAGGACCCTTTAAAGTAACTAAAGACGATCTGCAAGGTGCCTATCACTTGGAAACGATGGAGGGTAGAGAAATACCACAAGCATGGAACGCAGCTAATCTCAAGAAATTCTATTTTTAGATCTTTTTCTTGTATTCTTTTGTTATGAAAAGAAAAGTTCATTTTCCTTATTACTAATGAAAGTTACTTAATTGGTTGCACTCTGATTGGTGACAGCTGCATTCATCGCACATCTTTTCCAAAACACAAGCTTTTCATTAATTCATCATACTTACAACAATAGTAATACATGTTTAGTCGGCGAGTGCGCCCAAAGCATTTACATTATCAAAAATACAAAAAAATAACAACTGGAAAAATCTCAATGGGGGGGAAGCCTCTGAGCGAGATAATCAGCCACTCGAGCTCTTCGTCCGTCATCAGGAGCAGGAGCTAACTCTTCCACAACTTCATTCGCATTCGACTCCAATAATTACCGAGGAATAACATCGATGGGGATCCATCGATCATCCCTCCAGAAGGGGTTAGGCATCAGAGTAGAGAGAGACATCTCATGGAGATACCATAGCATCGAGTTCCTTGGGACTTGAAGCTCCTTCAAGGCACTTAGCCACCCCCTGATAAAAAAAAGCTCCTCGAACTCAGATAGCCTCGTTGGAGCATCCGACCAGACCTGATCATAACCGTCTGCCCACTCTTGCCGAGGACCTTTCTTGAACAAGTGCCGCAACCGAGTGACGTCCCTTTGAAGCCCAGCAGCAATTACATATGCTCGCTGAACATCACCGCGGAGTTCTTCCATTTCCCTATCATGAAGTTCTTCTCCTTCCCTGCTTCTGCTCCTGGTGCTCCTACCAGCTCACGGAAGGGGAGGGAGAGTGAGACTTCGCGATATAAGAGGGGTAACATTATGATCAACTCTAGTTCGCGATGATGAGGAGCCTTGTAATACTGCTCGAACAGTGCTCGGCGCGTACTCCCTGAGTCGTAAGACTTCTCTCCTCAGATCTTCATTCTTCAGCTGAAGAAACTCCCCTACTTGGTTGATCTCGGAGGCCTCTAATAGTTTTGTCTTCAGCACATTGATCTCCTCTTGCACTGAAGCACCAATGTCTTCCATCTCCTGGAGCATGTCCTTCAGCTTGGCCACGAGCTCAGATTGCTCCTTATACTTCTGATTTCTAGACCTAAGGGACTTACAAAGCTTAACGAAGGCCTGGAAAACTTCAGGACTCGCATTGGGACCAAGGCTCCTACCCAACTGGGAAGTAGCAGGAATGTAATCATCCACATCAACTAACTACAAGCAAGAGAAAGAAAAGGGAGAGAAAGGGACAAATCAGTACAAGCAGAAATGAAGCCTTTTTCATTAATGAAGATTGAAGTTACATCAAACTGAAAAAAGAAAAGTTTACAGAATGGAAAAAACAAAAATACAAAGCAATCCTATCAGATAACTAACTAGCAACCTCAGGTGGCCCAGAGGTTAATGGACCTTTCCCCTTATTAGCATCAACAGGAGCACTGTCCTCGACAGGGGTGGTCTCTGTCACCTCAACAAGAGAAACGTCAGCAGGGGGCGCCTGAGGAACAGGATTAGAGCCTTCAACGGCTGGGTCAGGGTCCTCATCTACGACTGGCCTCGGCCCTGGGTCGTGTTCGTAAAAAAGGGGAGATGCAACATCTACTCCAAAAGCAATGAGAGCCTTGTTCCATCCTTTATTGAAGTTCAAACGGATAATATAGCCTATCTGAACTCCAGCATCCTCATATGCTGCGGCCCAGCCAGAATTGTAAGAGTCTTCCTTGGCAGTAACAACCTCATACTCCTTCTTCTTTATCTCTTCAGCTCTTTAGTGAGCACCCTGTTCTCCTCAATGACTATAAGTTTGCTCGAGCAAACCAAGTCATACGCCTGCCTCAGCTCCTTCACATCTTGGACTGCAGCGTCCTTCTCCTTGTTGGCGGTGGCAAGAGCCAAATCGAATGAAATCTGAGAAGCATCAACGACTTTGAAGTTGGCCTCGAGCTCTTTACCCTTTAGCTTCAGAGTAGAGTTCTCTTGCTCCAGCTCACTATTCTTCTTCACCAGCTCATCGAGTGAACGATACAGCACGGCGAAGTCAGTAACAAACTGCAGAAAAAAAGGCATTAGAAGTGGAAAATGGGGGAAGTCAGAAAAGCATAAGAGAAAAAGGGAAAAACCTTACCAGAGCAAGCCTCTGACTAGCCTGAAGGGCTAAGTGCTCTAACCCTAATGCCCTTTGGTGATCAGCCGGGAGGACAGCTCTCTCGAGCAAAGTCGAGGCCAGCTGAGGAGAAATTTCCATGGAGGCCCCCTCGGGCAGAGCAAACACCGGGACTAAGGCCTGCCCGGCCTTCGTCCTCTCTTTATCCCTCCTCTTCTCCTCCTCCTTCTCACTCTTTTTCCTCTTCCTCTCCTCCACCTTCTATTTCTCCTCTATTTTCTTCCTCTCTTCTTATTTTTTCCTATCTCTCTCTCTCTCACCTGCTCCTCTTCCTTCCTTTTCCTCTCCAGTTCCTTAGCAGAAGACCGAGAACCAGTAGCCACAGCCCCCGAGGCAGATTTTTGCTTCTTCGACCTCTGTGCGAGGAGCATGTGCTCTTCATCGTCATCATCCCGAATCAGGTTCTTCCGGGGTGGAACCATTCCTTCACTCGAACTGCTAGAGGTACTCGATGATCCTCGAGCTTCAGAAACCTCCCTACGATCAGAGGAGCTACTACTGCTAGAGCTCCCTCCCCGCAGATCACTTACATCTCCAATAATGTCACTCTCAGAGCTACTATCTCCCTCGTTCAATTGGATAGGACCTGCAATAGTCTCTTCAGATGACTCAAACTCTGGGATACTATCCACAGGCCTTGCTATAAAGCTGGAACCAACGTTCTTATACTCGAGCGGGAAGGCAGTAGATCTGGGGTGCTCACCGTCACCTAAAGGCTCCCTGATTTTCCAAGCCTTTACCAATTCTGAAAGACGGACCTCGTTAAGTGCAGGTTCCAAGTTCTTTGACTTCGCTACGAAAGAAAAAGCAAAGAAGAGTTAGAAGGATTACAAATTAACAAAAATCAAAATAACAGTACAATGTCTACCTATGTATTCCTCCCTATAGAAGGGGACAGAGAACCTCTCTGACCTCGTCCCTTCAAATTAGGGAGAAAAATGCCAATTTCTAACAAGGAAACCTTCTTGCCAGTAGTCTTTATGGGAATCAGGTAGATTTACAACCAATACCCTGTCAGGGCTCCTAGCTTTGAGGTAAAGGACACCAGAACTAGTTCGAGAAAAGGAGTTACAGAAACAGACCTCGCGAGCCCTAACCTAGTTCCATACAATTTATTTAACCTATGGACGCCATTTACTATTGTCCACACATTGGGCGAGCATTTTATAGTAACAATATTGAAATAGCCAAAGAAATGCAGGAACAAATCATTGGGAGGAAAAGTGAGTCCCCCCTGGGAAAGAAACAGAACATGGATCCAGTGAGCATCATCTATCTCTCTAACATTTCTAGGAGGGGAGGAACAGCACTCAATATCTACCCACTCGAGAATGTTGTAAAACATCCTAAACTCAGAGGCTGACCTATTCCCAATCTTCGCCATTGAAAAGCCCTAGAAAACTACAAACTCAAAGAGAAAGCACAGAGAAAAGATACAGGGAACTTACAAGATAGAAGAACAATTCGAACGATGAAGAAGCACGAGCCCAAACGACAAGGAAGCAATAAGACTGAAGATTGAGAGAAGAAGGTACGAAGTGCTAGAACTCGCAAGTAATGAGAAAATACTGGAAAAATTGGAACGACAATAGAGAAGTACCCATTCCAAGAAACCTTCAAATTCTACTAATCATAGTGCATAAGATATGAGGCGGGTGCCGCCAAAATCAGCTTCACGGTTTTTGAAGAATTACAAGACAGCCATTATGGCTAATCATTTAAATCTATTGAGCCCATAAACATGGCCCAACAAATTTAGGGGCAATTGTGGGTACCCGAAGTTAGGACCATGGGCCTGGACGAGTAGCCCAGTCCTGGCGGCCCAAAGTCCAGGCCCCTCATCTCTTATTTTGATCCTGTCTCCCCCCGCGTTCTCATTAAGGGAAGTTATAGGGGAGATGGAAGACGTGGGGGAACCCATCACCTCCACTTACCTACATATACATGTATATATTAAACCCTAGGTCCGGGGCAAAAGGACAATTTTTGTATTCTCTGTAATTACTCTCCGGAGTATATAGAAATAATATCGACTGCACCACCGTGGACGTAGGCACATCTTTGCTGAACCACGTACATCCTTTGTTGTGTGATTGTCATTTTATATTCCTTGTTCTTACTTAGTGAATGCTTTCTTCTTAATTATTTGTGTTGCACAATAATTGTCACCACAGTTTTAATTATGGAGTAATCATGAGAGTGGTGATGTGAGATGTGTAAGATACAGGAGAGTTCTTAGAGGATAACTAATTTGTAGGTTGGCGAGGTTTCTCGATAGATTTGGTATCTTTGGTAGCTAAACTTTACTCGATCTTACACATTACATGGTTTAGGGATTTGAAATCTAGGATTGAAGTGATCTCGAGTTCATTTTATACCTCCTTGTGAAGGTTCTTGAACATAATCTCTATCTGGTCATTTTCTAATAGGTTATTGACAATTTGATTATTTTTCTCTCTCGAGTGAGTGACGAAAGTTCTAACAACCTCTCCATCTTCTTACTTTAGCATTTCTAAATCTTTACCTGTGACATCAGTCTGTTCATTTTATTCATAGGATTTAACAAAATTATGATATACATTTTCCCATTTTTTGTTAGTACCCTCACATTTCAAACCCATATACTAGGAAAGGTCTTCTCCAGACATAGGAGAGGAAAACATCCTCTCTAGAACTCCCAATCCTACATCTTAGATATGCAACTGAAGGTGCTTGTTGGATAAATGGGCGGATAGGGATCCTAGCCCATTATATGCTTTGAAGGCTGACATCTTGAATTTATCAGGAAATCGAGCTTCAGGATAAAGAGTCATCCTCTTGATGTTTGAAAGCTCATATATGGTTTTTATATTACTGATGTCTTTTTGAAGGAGACGCGGCTCAAATTTTACCTTTGTTATCTCCTACTTTAAAGGTGGATGAATAACCTCATCGACCGGTGGAGGAGCTACAAATTTAGCTTATGGTGGGCCCTAAAAAGTGGTGTTCGAGAACTCGGGGGACTACTAGTAGTGTTTAATGTTTCCAGGTCGTGATTAGAGGGGGAACAAACATTATAACCTGGAGCTAGTGATGGAGATGGTGCAGATAGATCTTGAGGATTAACTGGTATTAATTCAAAAGTTTCCATAGGCAGCGTCCTAGTCCTAAGGATGGGGATGGAGTATATTATCTTCGATTTCAGTTGTAGTATTTATCCCTTGTATGTGGGTTTGTGCTCGGATTAGTGCCCTAGTTTTTTTCATGTTTGGTGTTATGAGAGGTGATGATGTTCTCAAGTTTTCTCAAAACTTGATCCATCATAGACGGAGCCTAGTCTTCCTCAGCATACATGGAGCATACTGCGGAGAAGACTTGACATTCACGTGTGGGGAGTTTGATGATGAAAACTAGACAACCGCACGAAGAGCGAACTCGGGTCTCAAGGGTAAGAACTTAGTCTAAATTATCTATTGATCATGAAAACTCCATAAAAAGTCTGGGAACTTTTTTTCAGGATTTTTTAGACAAAAGGACTGATTGAAGGACAATACGTGGGTGGGATAAAAACTCACATATATATGACTTTTCTGATTCAATTCCTTTATCTGTATTTAACCTTATATGGATGGTATTTTTTCTATTTTTTGGTAGTATCTTCTGAGGGAAAGAACTAAACAAAGACTTGGATTCGGGTAAGCAGTGGTGATCTCTCATTTATCATATGAGGAAAGAGGAAGTCATAGATCGTGGTGTATTATTTTCTCAAAAATAAAAATATGTGTAGGGTAATCCAACATAAAGGAATTGTACTTTGGCTATAACTTGCAAATTCACACTATTTATTTTCCATTAAAAATGGGAAGACTTTCAGCCTCAAATGTAACGGGTCTCCACTAACCCCCGACCATATGAATATTGTGAAAATCTCAATCAAGACAATTAACCCTTAAATATATATTATTTTTGTTCAATAGGATGTGTTCTTAGAGTTTTTTCTTTATATGAAATAAGGCAATGTGATTCGGTGATCAGTGGATCGTTTTTTATTGTCATGGATCCTGATATATTGGGATACTTGGACCGAGCAACCTTAAGGGACCTGTGAAATCACTTTAACCTATTATAGAATAACTGTGAAATCCTATTCAATATACCTGAGTACTAAAAAATCTTCAAATGTTCCCTCAAGTTGCTCAATATACCACATGGATGGATGAAAAGAGTGAGAATATTCATCAGTAACTAGGCTTTTGGCTAACCACTTTTGGCCTCAGGGGTGTATGGTTTAGATAATATGAAAATAAAGACTATGCAGTTTGTGATGAAAATAGGTAATATTTATTTTTACATACTTTGATGTTTATTTTATCGCGAGGTCCTTTGTGTGTACCTACACCTTTGGAAAATATACAATGTTGTACATGGGGACCTAAGCACGTATATACGTTTTGTGGGACTCTAAGACTAAGGAAGCTAATCATATCTAAAATTTCATAATGTAATCATACATGGGAGTGGAATTAAGCAAAGTATAATGGAAGCATAAGGATAGTTTGGTTCTCTTCAATTATCCCCAGCGGAGTCCCCACTGTGGTCTTATAGACCCCGAATGAGGGGGGGAGGGAGGTTACGGGAAATGCATTTCGACATCATACCTATAGGGACACGAGAGTTCTTGTATATTGGTGTGTTGTTTCTTCTTGATGTCAAGTTTATCATTCTATTGGCTCGATAATTTTCCCTCGAAGCTATCAGACACCATATCCGATTTTAGTTCCATGACCTGATTTAGGCCTGTGCCTAAGTATTCTGTATTCGGGTTTATCCGTTATTCATAGTTGTGAGTTTATTTTGTATAAAAACAAATAAAAGGTCAAGGCTTTCTCTTCACGTTAATCCTAAGGAAGGTTAAGGTGTAGGATCATCCATAGATTCTTCTTGCAGGGTAAGAGTACCAGGTAATGATTGGGGAAGGTGTTAAAAACCCCACTTCTTCTTTGTGATTCCTAAATTATATGCTTATGATCTCTCATAACATTATGTGATTACTTTTTAGTTTATTTTACAACATTCTTAGAGACCTTAGTTTGAAAATCCCTTAAACGCAGATAGGTTTTTAGGTATGAAAAATAATATTTGTGAAAGGTGTATGAATGTCACTTAAATCGGTATGGGTACACAAAAGATCTCATTTATGACTTTGTATTTGGGTTTATCGTGTCTTCATTAGTATATATTAATGTGTGCGATAAATCTCGGCTTGCACAATGGGTGTCCGCCAATGTTATGTAAGTATGAGAAGATATAGGCTTGGGTTATGGGTGGTCACCAATGTGTATATAAGTGCGACAAAGCTCATCTTGGAGATAGTTTGGTATCCCATTTTAGGTTTGAGGAGAGATATAAAGGTAATAGAGGAGTGTATTTATATAGGTAAAATATATCATGAGACATGTCATCGATATTTGTAATCATGAGAAAGACTCGGTATTTCACCTTTGTACTCGTGTAATGACGTTATCAAAGCCTACGTAGATTAGTGATGAGCGATATCAAATCCTACGCAGTTTGGTGATGAAGTCATGTATGGAGGTGCGCAAGAGGTTGCGACTTTGAGATAGTTTGATGTCTCGTTTAAGTTAGAAATGGATGATGGATGAGAAATGAGAGATTGATGCATATATGTGGAGATAATATATCATGAGACATATTATTGAGGCATATTCTCATGAAAAGGACTTTATTTTATGCCTACGTACTAGTGTATCTAGGAGATAAAATCATGCGTAGTTTGGTTATAAAGGTGTATAGGTGTTATAATGCTTGTATGGAGGGGCGCGAGAGGTCACGACTTTAAGATAGTTTAATATCCCTTTTTATTTAAAAATGGATAATTGATGGGAGATGAGGGCTAGATGCATCTATATGGATATAATATATCACGATACATCTTTTCGTTGTTTGTTCTCATAAAAAATCTCGGCATTGTGCCTAGCTACTCATGGAGCCATGTCATCAAAGCCTACATAGTTCATTTTTACACGTATTCCAACATCATGTCTATGTAAGTGTTATACTTTTATTAAGAGGAGGACAAGATATATTTAAGTTAGAGGGTAGCTTCGGTGTAGGTTTAGAATTAGAGTGGACTTAAAGATCGTCGATGTTGACATATCATTTTATGATTGTCGGACGATCACTATCTTGAAGGTATAGTCCTTCGAACTAGTTTTGAGGTGTACGGGGAGAGAGGAGAGAGTATTTGGTATTGGATTGAACTTGAATCCAACTAAATATATTTATGTATCCCTTATCATGATGGATAAAATCCCAAAGGTGTCGTATGCCTCTGGCTCGTTCCTTTGTATTTGGACTAAAAATGGAGGCATCCCTAAAAAATAATATGTCAAGAGATATATTATGAGGCTTGTGCTTCATGAGTTTGGCTCAATATAACACAAACATACCCAGAGTACTTGGGATTAAAGCCAACTTAGTTATAATAAATGGGACATATTTACGGGTGTAGGCGATAGGATATCATGTATACAATATATATCATTATGCTATATATGGAGCCTAATCCTTAATATAGCATTTTCATTTTGTTTTATTGAAATATTTATATGTTAAAATACATTAATAAAAGGTCATTGCTTGAAGAGTATTTTTAATATAACACATATTCGGGGTTGTTGTCATAGCGACGGACTTTGTTCACTCGAAAAAAAGGTGAGAAAAGTCTGATTTAAGACGTTGGGTTTGTAGAGTTTCAGGCTGACTCAGCTCACTTACATTTTCCTATGAACGGTTTTAAGAAGTATGTATTCATGTTTGTATTTAATTGAGGCATTTGATCGGTATTATGTAACATACAAGTATGACATTGCAATAAACCAATAAACATAGGTGTTGGGTTAAAAACTACTATTTAAAGAGATACAAATATGTGGACAATTTAGTTATATATATATCTTTCTCTCTCTCTCTCTCTCTCTCTCTCTCTCTATCTCTCTCTCTATCTCTCTCTCTGATGATGCTGGAAATAGCACCACCCTTCAAGGTGTTTGTAAGCTCAATTCAATGTTAACAATGGAAGCATAAAGGCATATAGTAGAAGGAGGTGAGGAGAAGAGGAAGATCACCAGAATATAAGTGGTTCAGTCAATCAGGCCTACGTCCACTTTGCAAGTGTGTGATTAATATCACTGTATGAGGGCTCTAATGTCCATAGATACAAACTCTCAAGCTTTCTCTCTCTACTGTGTATTTTAACAGAGTTTCATCTAGGGTTGGTAAGTTTTTTATTTCCAAGTTATACCTCTGAGTTTATTCATGTCTGCTCTTCTAACTCAGACTTTTTTTTTGCAATGCATCCGAAGGGAATATCAGACGAACTTTGGGAAATGGCAGCACCGAGTCTGACAAGGCTTGCTAAGAAGGCAGGTCTGAATGCTCCTCCTCCTCCTCCAACCTCAAAGTCTCAGGCCACAAAAAAGAGAGGTTCTACCCACCCTACCCCTGAAGATCAGAGGTAAAAGAAGAAAGGCGGGGATTTTGCCATCCCCATATCCTCTGTAGATGCATTGACGGGTTGTATAGAGAAACTGAAGATCAATGACAGCATCATAGGCCATAGTCTATAGGCACTGGATGCTATCGACTCTGCCATGACCGAGGCTGACAAACATTTTTGCAGGTCTATGGACACACCTCTGCTGATTGAGTTCGGCATGCACAGGTCTATTCAGGTATGACTTCAGGTTTCTGTATAGCTTCAAAGTGTAACCTCTGATTTGAATTTCAACTCATATACAAAACCACATTATTTGCAGGGCCTGGCTGCCATGCATCATCTTGCCAATTGGACTCTAAGGAAGTTACCCCTCATCCAGAAGGGTCAAGAGGCCGAGAAGGTGAAAAACTCTCTGAATGCAGAGGTCGACCACCTGAAGTCTGCATTTGATGGGTCTGAAAAGAAGGTGAAGGAGTTAGAGAAAGAGATCTCCAAGCTTAAAAAGGACCACGTTCTGGATCTAAAGGCCAAAGACGATGTTCTCTAGCAAAAGGTTGACTCTGCGGTGAAGGAAGCCCTTAAAAATTCCTCTAAGGGTATATTGGAAGACTATAAAGTCTCGAACAAGTTCATGAGCTTCGGCTTCGAATACCTTAAAAGAGGTATCAATGCTTCTGTCAAATGGGCGGCTGCTAAGGAGAAAAAGGCAGGGAGTGTGAATTCCTCTGACTTTGTAGGTCTGGGTTTTGTTGACCCTCAGTTTGCCCAAGCACTTCATGACGTTGTAGAGGAGGTCGCTGCCCCTGCGGATACTGTGCCCCTGGACGGTACAGAGATAGACATAGCTAATCACAGAGATGACGAGGCCGAGGTGACGAACATTGGCCAAGAAAATCAGGCCCAGGATGCCAACACTCTTCCTTCTAATCCTTAGGCTTAATTGTGAAGCTTTATTTTGTAACCCCTGACTGATTGTAATCTCTGAAGAACATCATTAACTCATATTTTTGAATCTTATAATAGTATGACAACCTATGAGGAGGATTTTCACTTCATTTGTTCTGTTGAATGCTTGTTTGACATGTGATGTTTTAGTTTAATCAATAGTCTTACCTCAGACCTTATCACCATATGATGATGTTATAAGGTCTGAGGCCATCACCTAAGATTTTATCCTAATAATTAATTTCACTAAATTAATGATGTTAAGGGTGTGAGGTCATCCAAGTATGGTGTCTGACCTCAGACCTTGTCACCATATGATGGTGTTATAAGGTCTGAGGCCATCACCTAAGATGTTATCCTCATAATTAATTTCACCAAATTAATGATGTTAAGGGTCTGAGGTCATCCAAGTATGGTGTCTGACCTCAGACCTTGTCACCATATGATGGTGTTATAAGGTCTAAGGTCATCACCTAATATATTATCCTCATAATTAATTTCACCAAATTAATGATGTTAAGTGTATGAGGTTAACCAAGTATGGTGTCTGACCTCAGACCTTGTCACCATATGATGATGTTATAAGGTCTGAGGTCATCACCTAAGATGTTATTCTCATAATTAATTTCACCAAATTAATGATGTTAAGGGTCTGAGGTCATCCAAGTATGGTGTCTGACCTCAGACCTTATCACCATATGATGATGTTATAAGGTCTAAGGTCATCACCTAAGATGTTATCCTCATAATTAATTTCACCAAATTAATGATGTTAAGGGTCTGAGGTCATCCAAGTATGGTGTCTGACCTTAGACCTTGTCACCATATGATGATTTTATAAGGTCTGAGGCCATCACCTAAGATGTTATCCTCATAATTAATTTCACCAAATTAATGATGTTAAGGGTTTGAGGTCATCCAATTATGGTGCCTGACCTCAGACCTTGTCACCATATGATGATGTTATAAGGTCTGAGGTCATCACCGAAAATGTTATCCTCATAATTAATTTCACCAAATTAATGATGTTAAGGGTCTAAGGTCATCCAAGTATGGTGTCTGACCTTTCCCTTGTCACCATATGATGATATTATAAGGTCTGAGGTCATCACCTAAGATGTTATCCTCATACTTTCTACCATTAGAGCATAATAAAGCAAGAATCGACATGGGAACTGATCTTTTATTGATAACCTCTTCATATGATGGTACATTTACATAACTTTTTGCAACATCATATGTAATACTTCTTTAGGTGATCAGCATTCCATGGGTTAGTGAAAGGTTTCCCTTCTAGGTTTTCTAGCCTGTAGGTCCCGGGTACAGCCTCTTCTATCACCTTGTAGGGGCCATGCCAGTTTGGGTGGAGTTTGTTTGTTTTCTGTAAGGTCTTCTTTAGTACCAAGTCTCCCACGGTAATGGGACTTGACTTCACCCTCTAATTATAGAATTTTGCTGCTCTCTGCTGGTAAGTTGCTTGTCTTATTTCTACGTCTTCTCTTCTCTCTTCAATCAGATCTAGGTCTAGTCTCATCTCTTCCCTATTTTTATCAGGGTCAAAGGTCTGAACCTTATGAGTAGGGAGTCCCGCCTCTCTGTTGGTATGACGGACTCTGAGCCATGTGCGAGCATGAACGGGGTTTCTCCAGTTGATGTCCTTATCGTGGTTCTATAGGCCCATAACACGGCATAAACCTCTTCAGTCCATCTTCCCTTCGCTTCTTCTAACCTCATCTTGATTCCGTCGAGGATTATTCTGTTTGTGACCTCGGTCTGACCATTTGCCTGAGGTCGTCTAGGAGATGAGAAGAACTGCTTTATTCCAACTCTTACGCAATACTTTTGTAAAGAGGAGTTCTTGAACTGGGTTCCATTATCTGAGATGAGAGTGTTTGGGAGGCCATGTCTGCATACGATGTTCCTCCAAATAAATTGGAAGGTCTTCTGTTCTGTGATCGTTATCATTGGCTCTGCCTCCCCCCACTTTGAGAAGTAGTCAAGGGCTACTATCAGGAATCGATAACTATTGGCAACTCTTGGAAGGGGTCCTACTAAGTCAATTCCCCATACTGCGAATGGCCATGGAGAGGTGATTGATGTCATAGGTTGATGAGGTCGATGAGGAATAGTGGAAAATCTCTGACATTTATCGCACCTCTTTACGTAAACTACAGCATCCTTGGCCAAGGTCGGCCACTAGTATCCTTGGGTAATGATTCTCTTGGCTAAAGGTCTTCCTCCTAAGTGACTGGAGCAAGAACCCTCATGAACTTTTTGTAGGACCCAGGGAACTTCGGTGGGATGCACACATCTGAGGAGAGGCAACAAGAATCCCTTCTTGTACAGGACATCTCCTACTATGGAGAACTTGGCAGCCCTATATCTCAATTTCCTCCTCTCTAGCTTGGATTCGGGTAGCTCTCCCTCTTTGATATATCTGATGAGGGGGTCCATCCATGAGTCTCCTAGGTTCAAATTGAGATAAGGGTTGCATACCTCTTCTTCCTCAATGGTCGCTTTTCCTAAGACCTCGACCCGAACTGTCCTTTTGACGTCTGCCTTCGTCGCCGAGGCCAACCTTGCCAATGCATCTGCATGACTGTTACCTTGTCGAGGCACTCTCTTCAGTTTTATCTCTTCAAAATATTGTAATAACATTCTCACCCTCTTAAGATACTTAGCTATCCTTTCATCTTTGGCTTCATAGACTCCCAATACTTGATTGACAACTAACCTTGAGTCGCTATGAAGTAGGAGTCGTCTCGCGCCCAGAGTCTTTGTCAATAAGAGACCTGCTATCACGGCTTCATATTCTGACTCATTGTTAGATTCCTTGAAGTTGAACCTCAAAGCGTATTCAATATTGGAACCATCTGGAGCTGAAAGTATTAGCCCTGCACCGCTTCTATTATCGCATGAAGAACCATCAACGAAGAGGTTTTAAATGTCCGTATCCGATGAGAAGGCCCCTTCTGACATGACTCCTTATTTGAAGAGGTATCGATCCTCCTCGTTCTCCGCTACTCTGCCCCTGATCTTTTTGGATACGACCTCTTTGTGGCTTCAAAAGACGTTCTGTGCTGCCTCTTCCTGCTCTTAGAAGACGTTTAGTGTCATCTCTTCCTCTCCTCAGAAGCCACTGCCGTTTGACCCTTTAGCACCCTTGAGGTCATTCTCTACCTCAGCCTCTTTCCATGTGAACTCAGCGACAAAGTCTGCGAGGGCCTGCCCTTTGATGGTTGTCCTAGGTTGGTAGGTAAAGTCATACTCCCCCAACTCAATGTCCCATATCATCAATCGTCCAGACTTCTTGGGTTTATATATGACTTATCTTAGTGGGGAATCGGTGAGGACAACCATGGAATGGGCTTGGAAGTAGGGATTCATCTTCCTCGAAGCATGTATCAGGGCGTAAGCTAACTTTTCCATACGAGGGTAATTTTGTTCAGACCCTTGAAGGGCTTTACTGTTGAAATACACAGGCCTTTGGATTCCAACGTCTTCCCTCACTATGGCTGCACTGATAGCCGATTTAGAGACCGCTAGATAAACATATAATTTCTCTCCTACTAAGGGCAGAGATAATAACAAGGGATACCCAAGGTAAGACTTAAGCTGGTTAAAAGATTCTTCGCACTCTTCGTCCCACTGGAAGGCCTTTCTGAGAACCTTAAAGAACGGAAGACACTTGTCCGTTGCTCTGGAAATAAATCTGTTTAGCGCGGCCACTCTCCGAGTGAGTCTTTGGACGTCCTTGATACTCCTCGGTGTCTTCATATCAAGCAAAGCCTTGATCTTCTCTGGGTTTGCTTCGATTCCACTTTCATTGACGATGAATCCAAGAAACTTCCCAGCTCCTACCCCGAAGACACACTTCGTTGGGTTGAGTTTCATCCTGTACAAGTCCATAGTATCAAAAGTCTTTTCAAGGTCTGCCACATGAGTGCAGGCCTTTAAGCTCTTTTTCAGCATATCATCTACATACACTTCCATGTTCTTGCCTATTTGGTCTTCGAACATCTTATTCACAAGATGTTGGTACGTTGCCCCTGTATTTTTTAGATCGAAGGTCATCACCTTGTAGCAGTACGTCCCTTTGTCGGTAATGAAGGCTTTCTTCTCTGAGTCTTCTGCATCCATGAAGATCTGATTGTAGCCTGAATACGCGTCTATGACGCTCATGAGCTCATGCCCTGAAGTAGCATCTACTATCTGATCTATCTGAGGTAAGGGATAGTTGTCTTTTGGGCAAGACCTGTTCAGGTCAGTGAAATGAATGCACATTCTCCACTTCCCATTGGCTTTGGTCACGATGACTGCATTTGACAACCACTCCGGGTATATGACTTCTCTTATAAACTCAGGCTCTTTTAATTTTTTGACCTCTTCCCGGATGACGTCTTACTTCTCTCTGGAGTAAACTCTTCGTCTTTGTTTGATAGGCTTGGCCTCTTTGGTCACGTTGAGCTTGTGACTCATGACCTCAGGGTTGATACCGGTCATGTCTGCATGAATCCAAGCGAAGACACCCTGCCTCTTCCTGAGGAAGTTTATCAGCTCTTCCTTGATTTCTGTCTTTAGGGACTTGCCAACCTGGATGGTTTTTTCTGGTTCGTCCTCATTGAGGACGATGGATTCCACCTCTTCCTCGGCCTCTCCCTTATTCAACTTTATTTCATCTCTCGGGTCCAATATATCAATGCTATAGGTGGTAGTTGCCCTCTTATGCGCCTCTCTCTCTTTGGCCGAGTTGAAGTAACATTCTCGTGCTATGGTCTGGTCACCTTGCACTTCCCCTACCCCATAGGGGGGCGAGAATTTTAGCATCTGGTGGACCGTCGACGGCATAGTTTCAAATCCTTAAGGGCCACTCTTCCTATGATAAGGTTATAGGCCAAGAAGATGTTTTCGTCCGTTACAAAAAAATTTATCTTCCGAGTCAACCTCTTAGGCCACTCATCACCCATCCGTACGTCCATCTCATACATGCCCAATGGGTGGACCTTCTCGCCGCTGAAGCCCATCAAGGGATGATGATATGGTACCAGCCTAGCTCTGCTAAGACCTAAGCTCTTGAAGCAAGGCCAAAACATTACATCTGCTGAACTCCCCCCATCCACGAGGATCCTCTGCACCTCGCACCTATGCACTTTTGTTGTTATTACCAATGGGTCATCATGGGGAGCTAGGATACCTTTGAAGTCGAGTTGGGAGAACCCAACTATAAGGGTATCCATGTCCACCTTATTTCTCTTTTGCACTGTATCGGAAGAGGTTAGATTTATAACCTCAAGTTTGGCCACTGACTTGGCCTCTGCCACATGAGCTTTCCTATCAACCACTTTAGAACCACCTCCCGCAAGTCCTCCGCATATGGTATCAACACCAAAGGAGATCATGCCAACCCTCTTCATCGGGGTGTTTTCATCTTTCGGCAGAAGGTTCGAATCGTCTTCATCATCATCTTCCGAGTCATTGCCTCTTCTAGCTGGGGCATCATCACGACATTTGTCATTTCTCCTTTTCTTAGGGTCATCTCTTCCCCCCTTAGGATCTTTGCCATCAACATACTTCCTCAGCTTTTCAGATTTTAACATCTTCTCAATCTCATCCTTCAAGGCGAAGCATCTGTCTGTAACATGGCCATGGTCCTGTTGGAACTCACACCATAAGTTTTTGTTCCTCTTATGCGAAGGGGCCTTCAGTTTCTTTGGCCATCTTAGAGCCCTATCATTCTTGATCTCGTTGAGGATATGCTCACAGCTCACGGCTAGAGGGGTATAGTGAGTGAACTTGTCATCGAGTGACCTCTTCTTTCCATCTTTCTTTCTTTGGGACTTCCCGTTACTAGTGCGGTTCTCATCCTCATACATGGCGGCCATTGCCTCTTCGGCATTCATCACTTTTCCCGTAGTTGCTAGTAGCTCTTCCATGGACCTGGGAGGGTCTTCCACGAGTTTCCACAACAACTTCCCTTTCTGAAGACCTCCTATGACGGAGGTCATGGCTATATTCTCTTCGTAATCTTCAACCTCAAGTTTCTCTTTGTTGAACCTGGCGATGTAGTCCCTTAGGCACTCATCCTTGCCTTACTTGACATAAAGTAGATGAGTGGTCTTCTTTTCAGGTATTACCCCAAAGAAGAAGTTGTGAATGAATCGTTAGGCCAAGCCCTTGAAGTTCTCAATTGAATTCTTCGGAAGTGAAGTAATCCAGCTGTGTGCTGCTCCTGTCAGAGTCCCAGAAAAGGCCCTACACTTCATCTCATCAGGTATCGAGTAGATGTCCGCTGCTGACTGATACATCTCAATGTGATGTATAGGAAATGTGCTACCGTCATACTTGGGAGACACCACGGGTGGTTTGAACTTAGCAGGGGTCAGGAAGCTCACTATCTTAGCCATAAATGGAGAGCCCTCTGAGAAACCTCTTTGCAATGGGTCTCGGCTCTTAATGAGGTCTCCTATCTTCTCCTCAAGACGTTGGATAGAGTCATTCCATGGTCTCCTGTCATCGGCCTGGCCGAGGTTATCCCCAGCCACCTCCAAGGGATGGACTGAGGGTTCCCCAGCCGTAGCAAAATTTCTTCTATTGACCTCTTTCTGATCTCTGCCTCTTCCCGCTCGGGGTCGGCCTTGGTGAGGCTGACCTTGGCCGTCTCCTCTCTACGAGCCAACTGCACTTCTAAACCTTGATAACCTGTCTTAGGTCATTTACTGGGCCCAACCTCTCAAAGGCTGACCCTCTACTCAATCGATCAAAAGTTGATCCTCGCTATTAAGCCTCTTCACCTCTTCTGTCACCACAACCTCGACTCTGCTGAAGAGGACGTACCGTATTATTCGAAACATCATACGGCTCCCAAAATTCTTCTGGCGCATCTTCCACCTCCAGGTCATCATACCTGTCCTCCGGGCAAGGGTTTCCTTGCCTCCCCAGGCGTAAGCGCCTAGGGTTAGCAACGTCCTTCCTCCGTTGGGGTGCAGGTTGGTCCTTCATTGGTGCCTGGGGTGGTCCCCTAGCATCAGGATGAGGCTGGACCGCCGTCAGAGTGATCATTTCCGGTGAAACTCTAGGTGGCCTCATCATAGTCTGGCTGAGCTTTGCAAACTGCTCCTTCATAACTTGCTGTGTTGTAGCCAAAGACCTCAAAGTTGTGGCCACCTCTGCCATTTCTGACTGAGGCGGTGCCTGGCTGGAACTGGGCTCTCCTCCACCAGGTGGTGGCAATTCTAGTGCCATATGTTAACACTAAAGAGTTTGAGTAGCAGATGATCTTAATACCTTACAAGACCTCTTTCAATGGTGAAACAGCTCCGCACAAGGGGGAGGCCTGGTTCACCACCAAAGTCTCCGGTGAGGTTGAGCGAATAAAGAGGAAGAGACAGCTTCTCGTTCCCACAGACGGCGCCAAAATGATGATGCTGGAAATAGCACCACCCTTCAAGGTGTTTGTAAGCTCAATTCAATGTTAACAATGGCAGCATATAGGCATATAGTAGAAGGAGGTGAGGAGAAGAGGAAAATCACCAGAATATAAGTGGTTCAACCAATCAGGCCTACGTCCACTGTGCAAGTGTATAATTAATATCACTATATGAGGGATCTAATGGCCATAGATACAAACTCTCAAGCTTTCTCTCTCTACTGTGTATTTGAACAGAGTTTCAGCTAGGGTTGCTAACTTTGGATCCCTTTGCAAGGTAGAGTATGACCTCTATATGTAGTACCTGGGGGGTGTAATGTAACCCTTATGCATGAAATGTGCATGTGTGTGTTGATATAGCCAATCTGATGAAGACATCTGTCACTGTCACATGTAGAGAATGATGATGAAATGTTCCCCCCACGTGAGGGGAATGATTTTTTATAACTGAATTGTGTCCACGTGTCCTTATCCACACATATGCTAATAAGAGCTCGGCCTCAATGCTTAGTCATGACCTCAGCCTGGAAGGGGCCGAGACAGGTAAGGTCCAGTTATCCATCCAATCCGAGACGAGTCATTATGGTCCCGGCTTAAGCGAAGCCGGGGTAAGGAATTAAGGTCGGCCTGGGCCGAGGTTAGGTTGGCATGTTCTTGGAACATCGGTCGATTCACTGGTGGGGTTGACCTTGGTAGTGGTATGTCTCCTTGTAACCTCGGCCTACCCCTGGCCGAGGTTGTCATTCCCGAGTGGGTTAATGAACTACTTATCTCTATAAGAGGTTGGTGGTGATGTCGTCCAGGGCCGACCCAAATATGTCCGAGGCTGCGAGTCACTGATTCAAGGCTTTTCCAACGTCGGCCATGCCCTCGGCCGAGGTGACACTTGGGGTATATCTCTCTCTCTCTCTCTCTCTCTCTCTATATATATATATATATATATATATATATATATATATATATATATATATATATATATATATATATATATATATATATATAGGTTTGACTCGATATTCATGCAGGGTTTCTTTACCCTTATAACGTGCGCTGAATTTTTTTCGAGTGAGTATCCCCTCTAGAGATGCCTTGTTGGGAAGAGTTTCATTCAACTAGGTTGGACTTTTAGAATTTTCCACTTTTGTTGGATGAGCACATACATTTTCCTCTATTTCTTGGAGGAAGTGACTTTTCAAATATACAAACTTCACTCATGGGAAATGAATTTTCGAAAATATGAACTCTCCTCATGGGAAACCAATTTTTCTGAAAGTAAAAAATTCACTGAGGAATTTTTAGAATTAGATCAAGTATCCTAAGTTCTCAGGATTTAATAAAGTTATAAAACTGAATTAATGTTGGAGTTTGGGGTTCTTTTGAATGTTGGTAGGGACTACCATTTATAAGGGTCGATTGGACTTTGTTGACCGTGCAGTCATCCACATCGCCATGTGTACGATGGATAAGGGTGGGGGAGACACGTGTATGGTTAGGGTGAGATTTGAATATACATGGTAATGATTACCAGAGGGAGGATTAATTGTTGGGTCGAATCCTTTTAATTATTCAATTAAAGGATATGGGGCCGTTAATCGTGCGATTAAAGGAACCATATGAGGGCTTCACTCTTTTATAATGTTTGATATGTTCATTCTGATTCTTTTAAAGTTTTATAATATATATTTTTTATCCCCTTATTTTTGGGGTGGTTTTGCCACCATTCACTTTGTAAATTATTGTGGGTTTGGCTTTAGGTTTTATTATATATTGCAAAAAAAAAGACTCACGTCTCCATTGAAAATTGGGGTTTCCACACCAACCCATCCTATTATTGGATCGTGATAACCTATGTGTCGAACGGGAACCTAATTTTCATGTTATGTGATGAGGATAATAACCCCAGAGGGTGTATCCAGTCTCTCCATAGTTACGGTATAAAGTTGGTTTAGAATTTGAGCACCTAAAACTCCACATCCCATTTGATGGTCCTCATTATGATATTGAGGGTGATGGCATCCAGTGCTTCTTTGTGAGTGTTATTATAGGACTTGATGGCCGTAGAAATGGCATAAATTCCAAAACGGTGTATCTTAGATCGGTGGAAGTGTAAAAAGGGAACATATTGATAGTAGTCTCATTGTCTATCAGTACTAGGGACATAATGTACCGTAGTCCTCAGTGATGGTGTCTAAAGTGAATCGGTGATTACGAACTTTCATGGGAAGGAAATCATAGGAGAAGCCTGGGTGATGTTGCATGGTGATAGACCCGATGGTCATCATCGGAGAAGCCTCTGTTGTAAATTATATAAAGTGTAGCCTCACATTTTCATATATTGGTTATAATGTTCATGTTGTTTAAGTCAATGAATCCCTTATGTGTTCGCTCTGTATCCGATCTTAAATTTCTAATCTCAGATGCTGGGAGCCTCTAAGGATGTAGATCCTTATTTGTGAAGTCCTAGACTTTTCCTCGAGGAGTAGTCCTAATGCGTCATCATGGTACATTCCAGTGGGATGAGGACAAACTCATTCCCGTGACCTATATATATGTTCCCCTCTATGATTAAGATATGTTCAAATCAATCTGTAATTCCATGTTATAATAGTTGGGTGTAGTGGACATGTCCGAGCTCTGGGAGGATGGTCCTAGGATACGCTCCAGTTTTTTAGAGGCGGTGTCTTTCATGGTGAGGCTTAACCCTAGTTTTGGACCTATAATTCTAAAAAGGTCAACAAAACCCTTAGAGTTAGTTTATATCATGTGGATAGTTGTTAGAGGGTGAACTTTAGGTTCTAATTGTTTAGGATGGGGTTGAGAGGGAATTCCTCGTTGGCTATCATATTCAGTGTGGAACATTACTTGAATTGCCATGAGTCATTGATTTTTCCAAAGTTAATTCCATATCTCTCTTAGGAAACTCGGGTGAGGACATATTTTACCAGTTCAAGGTTATCTCTTAGCTCTCCTTCCCATGTGGCATCCCTGCTAGTGGCGTGGTCCCAGTCTCTTGATTTCTCTTCGTATAGCAACTAGTAATGAGCATGATACCTGTAGGTAATATGATAATTCAACATGAGTTTTCTATCATATTTTTTCATCTGTACCAGAGATCTAGGGTATCGAGGTGCTCAGACCAAGGGTTATATCATCTGGTGACTTGCATATGTGTCGTTTCCACTATTCTCTAAAGAATTGATAAAGAATGAGTTTGAGGTATTGGGTGAGTGGGTACTACTGTTGGTTTCTGAATTTGTGAGGGAAAATTGGTTCAGCTTAGAAGTTGACACTCCCCATTTGGTATAGAAAATTTTTACAATATAGGTGATATATTCGCTTTCTTGGGGGATTTCATCATGAATCTCCGCCAATTCGACCAAGTGATATACATCCTCCAAAGAGGGAGTAAAAATTAATGTCCCCTTTTAGATAATGAATTCTGTGACTAAGAACAAGTCCAAGACACAGGGGTTAGTTTGTAGGAAGTGTAGGGATAAGATAAAGAATGCCATATGATCGATGGTATCTTGGTCTCACTGATGATCTTTAAGGAGGGTGATGGCACGCTAAGAGGGGTTGCTATTTGGAAGTGTGAGTGTTTCAATATCCTCGGTTTATGATGAATGGGAAATAGCAGGGTTGATTGGTTGTTGTTTAGGATAGAAGCATCTAATATGTCATTAATGTGGGGATGATGATGATATGGTAGGGGTCTTGTTATTAACATTGGTTTTGGCAATATTAGGCTCCCTACCTCAATAAGGTATTGGATGGAAAATCTCAAGGTCCAACGGTTATCCGTTATGTGACCATGTTCCTCACCGAACATTCAATGTGAATCTGATTACTAGTTTTTATCTTGGAAAGTGGGAGTGGTCTTGGGTTGATAGGATCCATACGACCATCGAGATTTAAGGCAGTGAAGACCCGACTGAGGGGTCTTAAAGATAGATGATGTCCCTTTTCCAAGCCCAAAAATCTTTCGGAGTGCGCATGACCTGATAGTTTCTTAAACGGCATCCAGGTCGAGAGGGTTTAGTGATGGATACCATAACATTGGATTTCTTGGTAACCAGGCTTGGTTCTAGTTGTTAACTGACCATACAAGTAGTTATGTGAGATGTGGATACTCTCAAAAAGTATTACGGGTGGATAACTGATTTATAACTTGACGGGATTCATAAGTGGATTTAACAAATTTAGTGAACAAACTTTCCTTTAATCGTACACCCTATATGGTTATAAGCCATAAAATTTAGGATCCAGATGGGACTGAGTTCATTTTAAAACTCCTTTTGTAGGTTCTTGATTATGATCTATATTTGATCATTTTCTAAGGGTGGTGATCGTGTGACCATCATCCTCTCTCTACAGCGAATGAAAAAATTACCAACTATCTCACCTTCCTCTTTCTTCATCATTTCCAAATCCTTACATATGAAGCTAAGATCTTCACTGTATTTATACTAATTACGGAAATCATTACACACATTGTCCCACATTTTGGTGATTTCCTTATATTTCAAAATTATATACCAAGTAAGGGCTCCTCTGGATAGAGTGGAGGAGAACATCCCCTATAGATTCCCTATCTCTATGTTCTAGACCAATTTTTGAAGGTGGTAGTTGGAAAAATGGGTGGGTGGGGAGTCCATTCATTCATACGTCTTAAAGACAACTATATTGAATTTGTGTAGTGAATTCAAGATAGAGAGCTATCTTCTTCATGTTTATAAGCTCATCCATAGTTTTCAACATGGTCATGGATTCTTGAAGGAGACATATTAAAAATTGGAAATGGGTTATCTCTTGGTTCGAAGGTGGGAGGACAAACTTATCAACTGGTGGAGGCACTACGAACCCAACTCATGGCGGGATTAGAAGGAAATGTGTATGCGTAATTAGGTATTTATGGTAGGGTTCAAAGTATCCATGCAGGGAAAATTTTACTTGGATGTGGGTGTGCCGGTGCTAGTAGTGGAGGCGTCTCTAGAACTGGTGCATGCGGATCATGGGCACTAATTGCTACTACCACGATAGTGACTCTAGGTGGTGAACCAATATTGGTGATAGGGGAGGAAGTATATTCAATATACTTTCGATTGGGGTATTGGCCTCTTGCAAGCGAACATGTTCTTGGCTAAATGCCTTGAATTCTGATTGTATGGTTTTATGAGGCGCAATGATACGCTAAAGATGTCTCAAAACCATATCCATTGTGGATGGAGCCTAGTCTTCTTCAGTAGACATGGAGCGTACTATGGAGAAGACTTGGCAATCGTAGGAGGGGAGCTTGCTGATGAAAACTAGACAATAGTACGAAGTCCAAACTCATGTTTCCAGGGTGAGAACTTAGTGTTAAATCTCTAGTGATTATGATAACTACAAAAAAATTCAGGGCACTTTCGTTGAGGATTTTGTAGATAAATGGACTAACAGAACGACTCACATATGTATGATTTTTTATGCAATTCTTTTATCTATATTTAACAGTATGTGGACAATATTTTATTTCTTGTAAGTTTTTTTGGCATATCTTTAAAAGGGAAAACTAAACAGAGTCTCCTTGGATTCGGGTAAAGAAAAGTGAGCTCTTATTTTTCATACTAAGAGTGAGGAAGTAACAAAACGTGGTCTATTATTTTCTTAAAGTAAAATGTGGTTAGAGTAATATAATATACGAGAATTATGTTTTGGAGATGACTTACTCAGTTATCTTGTTTTATCTTCCATGAAAAGGGAATACATATAGGCTAGAATCTGAAGGATTTTTTACCATCCTCAAACCGTTTGACAATTTTTGAAAACTTTTATCGAAGTGATTGACCCATAGGTATCTCAACTTTTTATATACTAGTATGTTTAATTAGAGTTTTTTCTACATTAAAAAGGACGATGCGAATTGGTGACAGGGGGATCATTTTTCACTGCCACATATCACGATATATTGGGTTTCTTGAACTAAACAACCTTTACATTAGGTGTGAAACTACTTTACCCTAGTGCAAAATAGTTCTAAAATCCTATTTGATATACGTAGTACTGAACAAACTTCAAACGTTCACTGTTACTGAAACTTTAGGATCGAGATAGAAGTTTTTCGATATAACCGTTTTGACTGACCACTTTTGGCCTTTTGACAAGCCTTTTGACTGACCACTTTTGGCCTCGAGGCTACAGGACTAAAGTAATATGAAAATAAAGAATATGTAGTGTCTGATGAAAATAAGTACTATTTACTTTTACATATTTTAAAGTTTTTTTTATTGTGAGCTCATTCACGCGTACCTATACTTTTAGAAAAAGGTATAATTTTGTATATGGGGACCTAATCACATATCTATGTTTTGAGGAACTCCAAAACTAAGTCCACTAAAAAATTATAAAATTTAAATAAATCAGTGTTACGGGGGGGAAGATATTAAGTACAAAAGGAAGGAATAATAAGGATATTTCGATTCTCTTGATTTATCCCCAGTAGATTCGCCACTATGGTGTTGCTAGCCTGGATAGGGGGAGATGGAGTGTAGTGGGCAACATGCCTGTTTTTGGCATGTTGTGGTCCCTATGGGTATGAAATAGTGCCTGTATCCCAGTCCGTCATTTCTCTCTGAGGTTGGGTTTATCTATTATTAGTGATTATACTTGGAAGTTTGTTGTTCCCAATCGCCAGTTAGTTTTATAAAAAATAGCCAAAGGTTGGGTGATCCCTTTCAAGTTAATCATATGGCATGTTTAGGTCCGTGAACAATCCATAAATTTTTATTATGGGGGTTGATAATCGGGTTATGAGTAAGGAAGGCATTAGGCACCCCACTTATTATTTATGCTTCCTTCATTATACGATTATTATTGCTCTTACCATTATGTGATTAATTTGTATTTTAATTGCAAAAATGCATAGAGGCCTTAGTTTAAAAATCCCTTAAAACGTCAATAGGTTCTTAGGTATGAAACGTTATTAGTGAGAAGCGTACGAACGTCACTTAAATCGGTATGGGTACACAAGAGTGCTTGTGTATGACTATATAATCATGTAACAGGTAGTCATTGGTATCTATGTAAGTAGGCTAGGAAGACATCTTGGGTAAAGGATGGCCATTAAGTATATAAGGATGCGACAAAGCTCAGCTTAGGTAATGGGTAGTCAATAATTCATATGTATATACACGTGAGACATAACATCTTGAGATAGTTTGATATCTTTTTTCGGGTAGGATAAGAGGTAAGAGATGAAAGAATTTTCGCGAGGAGAATACATCACGAGACATATTATTAAGAATTATGCTCTCAAGAAGGACTCGGGATTATGCTTACATACCCATGTAGCCATGAGATAAAAGTTTATGTATTTCAGTTGCGATTGGTTTATACATGTTTAAAAAATTAGATATTTGTACATGAGTCGTAGCTGCTTTGATAGATTTTAATATCTTGTTTGAATTAGAAAGAGGTAATGGATGAGACATGGGATATGGCTGCAAATCAGTTGGGACAATATATCATGGAACATGTTGATAAGTATTTCAGATGTAATATCAAGTTTTATAATTCCTCATTTCAGTTTTAATTTGGCTTGTCCTGTTACACACCACTCCACCTTTATGACTACTTCCTTGTATTTAATGATACAAAGTTGACAACATTTTGGAAGATTAAAGATTGTTCATCTTAACAAAATTCATAAGTGTTATGAGGAAGTTTGGTAAAGTATTTATTTATCCAGGGGACTTTTTTAAAAGAAAGAGTTTTCTTTAAAAGTTTTCAAAATGATTTTCTTAAAACTCACTAACTCGTTAGAACGAGGTTAATTGGTTATTCGAATGAGTTATGCGGTATCATTAGAATGAGGTTCCTTCATTCAAACGAAATCTGAAACGATGCCTTTTGGTCAATTCTGGAATGTCATTCAAAGTTTTGTTAGATGTCGTTCAAACGAGAGTGGGAACTTATTAGAATGAGTTTCCCACATTCGAACAAAATCTAAAATGACATACTTTGGCAAACTTTGGAATGTCGTTTGAAGTTTCATTGGAAACATGTTCGAATGATAAAGGGTAAGCCGTTTGAACGAGGTACCTATTCATTGAAATGAGCACAGGAGTTTTTATTTTTCAAACAAATTTGATCCAAATCTCTAATGTCCATACCTTTGTAATAACTTTTCCTATATATAGAGATGCGGAATTAAAGTTTAAAACAACTCATTTTAGACTTTTAAAAGCCTTTTTAGAGTTCTTTTGGTGATCAAACTCTATTACATTTTCATCCACACCCACTGGAACTTTAAAGATCATTTTTACGAATCGAGTTGACATATTCCAAGTTGAAAACCCCTTATATAGTTCATCTCTATTGTTGATCTGTGGAGCTAAGCTTCTATTATTGATGAAGAAGGTTAATAGGTGGATACTGAGGGAATATCTCTTCATATGGACGGTGTTGGAATATACCAAATCTGTAAAAGACTTAAAGAATTGTGTTTTATACTTAGTGGAGCTGAGTAGTCTATAAGTCGTCTAGTGTTTATCAATTTCGATACAGTGCTAAAATTAACGTTTTTCCCAAAAGGGATTTTTCCTTCCTTCTTCGCATGCTTGGTTTGTTTATGTGTTTTAGCATAGTTAATTGGAATTCATCATTACATGAACATTAAATTAAATCAAGATAAAAAAAACAAATTAAATTTAAAATTGTATGTGTTTAGCCTAAGATACGAATAAATCCATATGAACCCTTTATCTCACAAGAAAACTATACTCCAAGAAATCAAATATTCGGCGATGTCGTCATTGAGGAAATATTTTTTTCTCTCAGAGAAGTGGTGGGAGTAGTCATATTTTAGACTTTGGTTTTATCAAAGTTTCAGAATGACTCAGCTCATAGTCACTTTCCTAAGAACTATTTTGAAAAATTGTTACCATGTTATATTTGGTGATACTTGTTGATTAAAATTTATTTAACATATAAGCATGTCAATTCAATAAATAGAGGTATTGGGTTAAAAACAAGGATTTAATATATAAACATTGTAAAGTGAATACCCATTCCCCTAAACGGGGGTCGGGCTAAATGATATAAAAATATGGATAGTTTATCACAATATATATGTGGTATTTCTGTCGAGATTTCTACAGAGTTTCTTTGCCCTTGTAGCGCGAGATGAATATCTCCAACAAGAGTGTCCCCTCTTTAGGTCACTTATTGGGAAGATATCCATTCATTTGGGAAGAACTTTATTTAGAAGCACCGACTTCCACGAGATGTGTGAAGAGATATGTTTCTATTTTTTTGAAGGGACCGACATTTCATAAGTATGAACTCCACTCGAGGGAAGTGACTTTTCAGAATTACGAAATTCACTAAGTGGGTAAGTGACTATTTTGAAGTACGAATTATTTTAGGACTTTTCAGAATGATGTAGACTATCCCAGAAGCTCAAGATTGAAGAAAGTTAGATAACCAAACCAATGTTCGGTTTTGGAGTACATTTCAAGGTTGGTGGGAACCTATTTTTATAAGGATCGATTGGCCTCCTTGACCGTTTGATCGAAGAGTTCCTTTAACTATTCAGATAAAGGAAGCCACTTTTAGGGTGGATAGTGAGTGGGGACACGTGTAGGTCCATCGCTAAAATTGCATAGATTTGGTGATCATTACCTGAGAAGGATGACCATTTGGTTAAAGGATTTTGGGGACTTTAACCGTTTAGCTAAAGGTCCCACCGAGAAGGTATTTAGCCTTTTTATAGATTCTGGCATTTTCTCTTTTCCCCCTCAAAGTCCCATCCTTGTGGTTTTGACCTTCTTTAATTTTGCAAGGGGGAGGTTCTACATTTTCCTATACGGTTTTAATTGGGTGTATGTCGAGGGTTTTCTATCCAATGGAATAAAATGGCCCATGTCTCAATTGAAAATCGGGTTGTCGACAACTATATCTATTATACTCCTTTCATATCTTGAATTTTGGAGAAATGTTTAATTACAATTCATGACCTAACTGTAAAATTTAGGTTGTTTATCTAAATTGACCCAAATACCTTAAGATAAATAGTGAAGACTATAGCGTAAGTGATATCTAGATCCATTCACATTATGAGTTTGTGGTGGGAGGACGGGGGGTATATATTTATACTAATGATCTTTTAGACCGTGTAATTCATTGAGTAATTGCAGTATCCTTATATTGACCAGTAGATGGATGAGTATATAACCGGAATGCGACTCTAGGAAAAGTAGTTAATATTGTTAACACAAAAATTAATATCAAACATAAAATAATATCATAGGACCTTTTTTACTAACCCCTTAGCCTTAAGATACCCATATTTATCCATATGATAATTGTTAACCCCTTGTTCCTTTATTTAGACATTATTTTTTAAAGCTAAATATCTCTACTCCACTCCAAATTAGGAGTATTAAACATACATATTTTACCAAGCCTTATGCTTTAGAAGGTGAAGGGACATTTTGTATGATATTTATTTGTAAAGGGGGATACAAATAGTTTTAAAAAAAGAAAAAAAAAGTCAAACAAGAGTGAAAAAAGGAAAAAGATTAAAAAATAGGAAAGTGAAAGTTTAAAGTCAAATGTCTGAAGACATATGTGTGATGTTCATTATAATCCCTACACTACTAGAAAGTATATTTGAACATATCACCTTGATTTCTTAGCCCTACCCCATATTACATTATAGCCATATCAAACTATTTTATGATCCCGTGATGAATATGGTTAGGAGGTGGAAACGATTTATAGGGATATATTTAGTTCATTTTAACTCATCGAGTGAATGGTTACCTATTGTGAGATTATGAATTCATCATAATAAAGCATTCTTCATATTTATATGTGAGATATCAAACTTGAAAACATCAGCTCTTGTATATCTCACGTATACTAAGATTTAATTAGACATCTTAGCATTTTACTTACGAGTGAATTCCCGAAGAGAATTGATTTGAAGCATAGACTGAGGTCTTAGTTTTAATCCTTAGTTATTGGTATACATAAATATTATCTTCTCCAGAAGACACTCGAATAACTGACCACTACACAGTCTCGTCCCATAGACGAGACCAACCTTCTCATCCATAACTTAACATGTACAAGTATGATCTCGTTTAGATGAAACCCTATATTCTAACCAGCTTAATAGTATCGTCTTATAGAGTAGACCTACTGCATTCACATCAACATGGTTGTCGTCCTCAGATGACACTCGTATTATAAGATAACAATCTCAAGTGTAAAATGGGTGTGTCTGTCACAAATGACCACCCTGACTCATCTCGGTCTCCAGCGTGGATTAGGTCATCATATAATATCGACTTAGCCGACACCTCTTACCTCTGATATGTTGTTGGAGGGGTGGAAAGCACGATGGGGTCATTTCAGTCATATGTACAGAAAACCATTATTGGAGATCAATAACCCACCTGAGGGAATATTCATTATGATTATTTTACTTTACTCATAGAAAACTGGTACCCTCTCATAGGACATAACCTCAGCTAGGCATGGGTCATGTGCTGAGGTTGAAACTGCGCATCCACTAGCCTATAAAGGGCACACTATTCTTCTTCACTTGGATGGATCTTTTACAAACCCTAGTGTTACTCTACAAATTTGAGCCGAGAGAGAGATGTAATACCCCGTATTTTTGGCGATATTCATTTTTGGGATTTATTAATTAAATGAGAATTAATTGGGAATTAATCCAGATAAAATACTAGCGAGATGTGAGTTAGTATTTGACTATATTGAGTATATATGATGATATATGAATATTGAATTATGAAATCTCCATGAGATTGATATACGGTAATTTGGACATTTTATTGAGACGCGTGAGACAGTCGCGTCAGGATATGATTATTTTATTATAAAAGTGAATTTAAATTCTATTAACCGTATGGTCGTTTTGAGTGCGCCAACGCGTCCGGAAGAGTTGAGATAGTCAGAAAACACTAGCCGGGGATTTAGTTTGTGTCCCGGGGTATTTTTAGGCCATACCGGCATCTTATAAGGGTAGTTTGGTAATATTGTATTTTTGAGAATTAAAAGTGACGAAAATTAAGATTTTCATCTGATTGGGAATTGACCCACTAAACCCACTAACCAACCCTTAATGACCCAATAAGCTACGGGGGTTATTAGATTAGGTTTCCAAAAACTTTCCCAAAGAAAACCCTAGCCACCATTGGAGAAAAGCTTGGAGAGAGAGAGAGAGAAGAGGAGGATTCTGCAAAAAAGAGAGAGAGAACTCCATCAAATCGTCATCAAAACCAGATATTGAATCAAGGCAAGTGATTTAATTTCAATTATTATAGAGAATGCTTCTTCCATGCGTAGGAATTTACATAAATCAAATTGTTCTTGAGAGTTTAATAAAAACCCATTTTAATTGGACTTAGAACTTGAATGTTGAGGAGTAATTGCATGTAGAATCGTATAGAGAGGATTACCCTGATGTTTATATGTGTTGGATGTAACAAAAACGGATCTAATTTGAGTATATTGATGATCATAAATTCTAGGGTTTATGTTCTTGAAAATTTGGGGAAAAGTGTAGAGATTTGATGAATTGATGATGATTAGGATGAATTGATTCTTTAAAATATGTTAGTATATAACCTTGATATGATTAGGAATGATTAGAGACCTTAAAACATTGTTGGGATGAATTTTGATTGAGATTTGAGGTGTAGAAATTGGTGAAAAACGAATACAGAAATTCTGGGCTTGAAACTGGCCACTCGTTAGAAGACCTGCCCAGGTCGTTCGAACGAGCTTCTAACGAGTTGACCATTGACTTCTAACGAGGGTGAAGTTCGTTCGATAAAATCATTCGAATGAGATCTCGTTAGAAAGCCACTTCGTTCGAATGAGATCTCGTTAGAAGACTCAGTTCGTTCGAACGAAGTCTCGTTCGAACAGCCTCGTTCGAACGAGACTTCGAACGAGTTGACAGTTTAGGCTTTTTAGCCTGTTTTGATCCCGAGTGCCCCGTAACCTTGTGTATAGGTAGAGATAGCCTTCCTTGATGAGTAATTGATATATTTGGGATGTTTGGGATATTATGAGGACTCAAACCTCGAAGTGTAGTTTGAACCTAAGGGAAAATATGAAGTAGGACGTGAGTGTCTATTACGATGTGAGCTGTTGACGGCCTAATTTATTATATTAGTCAGGAATATATAAATGGTGTAGTATTATATGTCAGTACGAGAAGAGATATGTACCAATATATTATGGTGATTATTAAGACGTGTGCATACTTAGTATATGTATTGATTTCTGTGTATGACATACCTACCATACTTGCTATCACGGGAGGTTTACGTTTGCTTAGGGCCCTCTAATCCTTGTGTTGCCCGGATTTAGACTGGTTACCTTGATGAACATAGGTCATAAAAAGACTTATTGGGATGTTAATAAGTCCGCTGATCGTGGGAGCGTAGGTATGTGCGTGACCCATGTGATGTGACTGTGTTCGCCTCCATTATTTGTGATGTTGTTATCTGTGAACTATTCCTGAGAGATTCGGAATATGTGATCCTTATGTACGTGATGTACCGGGATAGATAGCAGAGTATGTGTGCACCACAGCTTAGTCTCGGGGTGCTTATATTGTATATTTATGTTGTGGAAAATATACACTTAGTAAAATGAGAACTTTCATATGGTATTGTGTGTATAACTATGGAATAACAAAAGGGATGATCTATAATGAGTTGTATTACTTTTACGTGAGAACCTGAATTTACGTTAAACCCCTATTTAATTGCGAGCGTTATAATGTTAATGGGAACCGAGTAATAAGGGTAGAACCCTATGACAGTCTAGTTAGATATAATGTTACTTAGCTAGTGGGTTGTGCCATTTTAGATGGGTACTTACGTTAGGAGTGCACAGTTAGACGAGAGGTGAGAATTTCATGTGAGTGCACGTCCTAACATGTACTTTGCATTTAATGTTTTAAATGTTTTTAAAGCACTTGCAGGTTTTTAAAATATCTCCACATTCGGGCTCTGATCCGTTTGCTTTCACATCTATTTTTCTTGTAAAACCATTTTAGGTGCCCAGCCACAAGGACACCATGCATAGGATACTCATTCAGGTGACGAGCTGTAGCTATTTGTGGAAGCTACAGGGATTTGCTTTTAGACGCTTCTACCAGTTGGATTCCATATTCTGTATTCTTCAGTTGTAGGGCATGTTGCCCAAATTCTATTAGAGACTTTTCCATTTCAGTTTTTCAGACTTTGGCATGTATTGATTCAGTATTCAGTATTTAGTTATTCATTTCAGTTGTGGAGTTTGTTGTGAGGAGTTTTTCCTCCGGATTTATTTATATCGTGTGATGGTTATTCTATTACTTCGTTATGGTGAATGGTGATATTATTCTTGCATTAAATCTTTTACTGCATGTTAATCAGGCTTTAATTAAAATTTGGCAACTTACTTTTTAAATACTAGGTGGTTAGTATTAATAAAATGCTTTCGACAGTGATGTTATTAACTGAGCCAACTTGGCATTTTGGTTTAATTTAATAAAGGAGTAGCTACCCGGTATTTAATTAGTCGGGGTGTCATAGGTGGTATCAGAGCATCAGGTTCTAGTGTCCTTTTGGATCTGTACGGCTTATTATGTTTCTGCTAAGCTTTCTTTGATATAGAGCCCTAATACAAGGAATGTTGTATTCATCTCTATACATTGGGAATTCGTACTTCCGCGATTTTTTTATTTGAATGATGAACTCATCCAAATTTACTTAAATTTTCAGATGGACCGTCAAGAAGAACTAGCTAAAACGGTTAAGGGAGTCATCGGGCAGGATCGACTCACACCTCAGGTATCCCCAGAGAGAATATCAATCGCCGAGTTAGCAAGTATCGTGGCACAAGCAGTTACCACTGCAGTTTTACAATACCAAGAACGCAACATACAACTTAAAAGAGGCAAAAGACCTAGAGAGGTTAGCCAAATGCATGTGAATAAAATTGAAAAATGTGCGAAGACCCCGAAATTGCGACAACCAACTACCCAAGACCGAGTCAGTTCTAGTCAACAACGTGGTAAAATGAAGCAGTTTCGAAAGGGGAAAGAGGTCCCAGGTCAGGGAGGCCAACACCGTCAGCAGCAGGGTCAGAGGGGGAGAAACTTCATAGGCCGATGTTTTGTGTGTGGCACGCGTGGCCATAAACGCCGGGATTGTCCTGATAAGGGCAGGGCCCCGCAGCAGCAGCAACAGGGTGCCCGACAGGAGCCGCAGAGGCCTATGTTTTTCGCCGTTCTCCCAACCCCAGCTCAAGTACTAGCCCTACCAACTTTTCCTGTAGCTCCAGTGCAGCAGGGGCAGTTACAGTACAGTCATATCTATAATATCAACCAGGCAGCCGCCCCACAGGCACCACCCGCGATCTGGGGTATGTTTTCTATCCATGAGACTTTTGGGTCGAATTTTTTTTGTTACTAGGACAACGCAATTGTTTTATAGCTACTTATTATGCGAAGACCTTAGAGTTATTAACCACAGCATTGAGCACTGTAATGTAGGTAGACTCACCATTGGGGAATGGTTCTTTTTATATGGCAGGAGTGGGGGTAGAGATTGGTAGTTGGTATTACCCACAGACATATTAGTGTTAGGGATGACCGAGTATGACGCCATTATTGGTATGGATTGGTTAGTAGCGTACCGAGCCATGATTGACTGTTTTAGTAGGAATATTATCTTTGCCATTCCCGGGCAGGAGATGTTTTAGTGGTGATGCCTTGTCCTGAGGGAGGATCGTCCACTCCTTTGTACTACATAGAGGAGGAGACCTCTAAGGAAGTGGTGATACCACTTAATTCGATTCCGGTGGTTCGAGAGTTTGCCGATGTATTTCAGGATATACCTGGATTACCTCCGAGTAGAGAGATAGATTTCGTGATTGATTTGACGTCGGGCACTCGGCCTATTGCCCGCGCACCTTACCGTATGGCTCCAGCTGAGATGAGAGAGTTACGGGATCAGATTGAGCAGTTGTTGGGTCAGGGGTTCATCCGGAGGAGTACTTCGTCGTGGGGTTCCCATGTGTTGTTCGTTAAGAAGAAGGATGGATCGTTGAGGTTGTGTGTGGATTACCGGGAGTTGAATAAGGTCACGATACGGAATAAGTATCCGTTTCCCCGAAGCGATGACTTATTCGACCAGATGAGAGGAGTTTCTTTCTTCTCAAAGATTGATTTGAGATCGGGATACCATCAGTTGCGTATCAGGGAGGAGGATGTCTCGAAGACTGCGTTCTTGTCGAGATATGGTTCTTACGAGTTTCGGGTTATGCATTTTGGTTTGACCAACGCTCCAGCAGTGTTTATGGACTTGATGAATAGGGTGTTCAGGGATTTCCTAGATCAGTTTGTCATTGTCTTCATCGATGATATTCTGGTTTACTCCCAGACAGAGGAGGAGCACGCCGAGCAATTGAGGCAAGTTTTGCAGACACTTCGTCAGAACGAGTTGTATGAAAAATATGAGAAGTGCGGGTTTTGGTTGAAGGAGGTCCAGTTTTTGGGACACATCATTTCCGACCAAGGGATATCTGTTGATCCGGGGAAGGTATCCGCGGTGAGGGAGTGGGGACAGCCCACGACACCGACTGAGATTCGTAGTTTCTTGGGCCTAGCAGGATACTACAGGAGGTTCATTCGGGGATTTTCGAAGATGGCGGGTCCTTTGACACATCTGACTCGTAAAGGTGTGCCGTTCATTTGGAGTGATGCCTGTCAGTTGGCATTTGATGAGTAAAGGACAAGTTAACCTCAGCACCTGTAATAGCTTTGCCAAGACCGGGAGTTGAGTATTTGGTTTACACCGATGCGTCTTTGCAAGGACTTGGAGGTGTATTGCAGCAGGAGAGACAGGCCATAGCTTATGCTTCCCGTAAGCTTAAGCCTCATGAGAAGAATTACCCCACGCATGATTTGGAGTTGGCGGCAGTGGTATTTGCCCTACGGATTTGGAGGCACTATCTTTTGGGGGAGAAGTTCTAACTGTTCACGGACCACGAGTCCCTACAGTACCTGTTCACGCAGAAGGAGTTGAACATGCGGCAGAGGAGGTGGCTTGAGTTTGTGAAGGACTACCATTTCGATATCCAGTGTCACCCGGGTAAGGCTAACGTGGTAGCAGACGCGTTGAGCCGTAGGCCAGCAGATGAGGTGGCAGGGGTGTGGAAGGCCAAGTGGAAGGAATTAGGACACCAGGATGCAGTGTCCCGATCTTTCATGTCTGTGATGACTGTTACACCGCAGATTGTCACGAAGGTAGTACGGGCACAGGCTAATGACTCGTTCTGTCAGGAGCAGATAGTTCGATTACTAGCAGAGGGAGCCGAGTCCTATACCGTTAGCTCAGACGGGGGAATTGCGCTTCAATGGGAGATTAATGGTTTCGAAAGGGGAGAAATTGCGACACGAGGTGATGGTAGAGTCGCACGGATCACAGTTAGCGGTACATCCCGGAGGGGACAAAATGTACCAAGACATGAGACGCCAGTATTGGTGGAGCGGTATGAAGAAAGATATCGCTGTGTTTGTTCAAAATGCGCCACTTGTCAACTAGTAAAAGTGGACCATCAGAGACCGACAGGACTTCTACAGCCGTTGGAGGTTCCGAGGTGGATGTGGGAGAGCATATCCATGGACTTTATCACGGGGTTGCCTACGTCGCAGAGGGGTCACGACTCCGTTTGGGTAATTGTGGACAAGTTGTCCAAAGTCGCTCACTTTTTACCCGTAAGGACTGACTACACTACGGGACAGTATGCCCAGCTCTTCATTTCAGAGATTGTGAGACTTCACGGTGTGCCCCTAAATATCGTGTCTGACAGAGACAAGATATTTGTTTCGCGGTTTTGGGAGAGTTTCCAGGAGGCCATGGGCACGGAATTGCGGTTGAGTACGGCTTATCATCCGCAGACCGATGGGCAGACAGAGCGCACAAATCAGATGTTGGAGGACATGCTACGCATGTGAATTAAGGACTTTGGAGGTGGATGGGAGCAATACCTTCCACTGGTAGAGTTTTCTTATAATAACTCCTACCAGTTCACTTTTGGCATGGCTCCGTTTGAGGCGTTGTACGGTGGACCTTGTCGTTCCCCAGCATGTTGGTTGGAGGTGGGGGACAACAAACTACTTGGGCCGGAAGTGATTCAGGATACTTCGGCAAGGATTGAGTTGATTCGGAGTCGCATTTGGGTAGCTCAAGACTGGCAAAAGAGTTATGCTGATGCGAAGAGGTTCTTCAGAGAGTTCCAAGTAGGGGACCAGGTTTTGCTCAGAGTATCTCCTATGAAGGGGATTATGCGTTTCGGGAAGAAAGGGAAGTTGACACCGAGATATGTGGGACCATTTCCTATTATTGAGCGGATTGGACCGGTTGCGTATAGGCTTGGATTACCAGAGCATTTACACCGGATTCACGATGTGTTTCATATTTTCTCGCTAAGGAAATATCTCAGAGACGATTTTGCTCATTCTCACATCGCTTTGGAGGATATTGATCTACAGTCTGATAGCTCCTACGAGGAGGGGCCGATTGCTATTTTGGACCAAAGTGAGAGGAAGCTGCGGTCAAAGATAGTTCCGTTGGTGCGTGTTCAGTGGCGACATCACAATGTCGAGGAGTCCACATGTGAACGCGAGGATGAGATGCGCGAACGTTATCCAGAGTTGTTTTTATCAGGTACTTTCTAGTTTCGAATTTCGGTGCGAAATTCTGTTATTAGGGGGGAAGTATGTAATACCCCGTATTTTTGGCGATATTTATTTTTGGGATTTATTAATTAAATGAGAATTAATTGGGAATTAATCCAGATAAAATACTAGCGAGATGTGAGTTAGTATTTGACTATATTGAGTATATATGATGATATATGAATATTGAATTATGAAATCGCCATGAGATTGATATACGGCAATTTGGACATTTTATTGAGACGCGTGAGATAGTCGCGTCAGGATATGATTATTTTATTATAAAAGTGAATTTAAATTCTATTAACCGTATGGTCGTTTTGAGTGCGCCAATGCGTCCGGAAGGGTCGAGATAGTCAGGAAACACTAGCCGGGGGTTTAGTTTGGGTCCCGGGGTATTTTTAGGCCATACCGGCATCTTATAAGGGTAGTTTAGTAATATTGTATTTTTGAGAATTAAAAGTGACGAAAATTAAGATTTTTATCTGATTGGGAATTGACCCACTAAACCCACTAACCAACCCTTAATGACCCAATAAGCTACGGGGGTTATTAGATTAGGTTTCCAAAAACTTTCCCAAAGAAAACCCTAGCCACCATTGGAGAAAAGCTTGGAGAGAGAGAGAGAAGAGGAGGATTCTGCAAAAAAGAGAGAGAGAACTCCATCAAATCGTCATCAAAACCAGAGATTGAATCAAGGCAAGTGATTTAATTTCAATTATTATAGAGAATGCTTCTTCCATGCGTAGGAATTTACATAAATCAAATTGTTCTAGAGAGTTTAATAAAAACCCATTTTAATTGGACTTAGAACTTGAATGTTGAGGAGTAATTGCATGTAGAATCGTATAGAGAGGATTACCCTGATGTTTATATGTGTTGGATGTAACAAAAACGGATATAACTTGAGTATATTGATGATCATAAATTCTAGGGTTTATGTTCTTGAAAATTTGGGGAAAAGTGTAGAGATTTGATGAATTGATGATGATTAGGATGAATTGATTCTTTAAAATATGTTAGTATATAACCTTGATATGATTAGGAATGATTAGAGACCTTAAAACATTGTTGGGACGAATTTTGATTGAGATTTGAGGTGTAGAAATTGGTGAAAAACGAATACAGAAATTTTGGGCTTGAAACTGGCCACTCGTTAGAAGACCTGCCCAGGTCGTTCGAACGAGCTTCTAACGAGTTGACCATTGACTTCTAACGAGGGTGAAGTTCGTTCGATAAAATCGTTCGAATGAGATCTCGTTAGAAATCCACTTCGTTCGAACGAGATCTCGTTAGAAGACTCAGTTCGTTCGAACGAAGTCTCGTTCGAACAGCCTCGTTCGAACGAGACTTCGAACGAGTTGACAGTTTAGGCTTTTTAGCCTGTTTTGATCCCGAGTGCCCCGTAACCTTGTGTATAGGTAGAGATAGCCTTCCTTGATGAGTAATTGATATATTTGGGATATTTGGTATATTATGAGGACTCAAACCTAGAAGTGTAGTTTGAACCTAAGGGAAAATATGAAGTAGGACGTGAGTGTCTATTACGATGTGAGCTGTTGAGGGCCTAATTTATTATATTAGTCGGGAATATATAAATGGTGTAGTATTATATGTCAGTACGAGAAGAGATATGTACCAATATATTATGGTGGTTATTAAAACGTGTGCATACTTAGTATATGTATTGATTTGTGTGTATGACATACCTACCATACTTGTTATCACGGGAGGTTTACGTTCGCTTAGGGCCCTCTAATCCTTATGTTGCCCGGATTTAGACTGGTTACCTTGATGAACATAGGTCATAGAAAGACTTATTGGGATGTTAATAAGTCCGCTGATCGTGGGAGCGTAGGTATGTGCGTGACCCATGTGATGTGACTGTGTTCGCCTCCATTATTTATGATGTTGTTATCTGTGAACTATTCCTGAGAGATTCGGAATATGTGATCCTTATGTACGTGATGTACCGGGATGGATAGCAGAGTATGTGTGCACCACAGCTTAGTCTCGGGGTGCTTATATTGTATATTTATGTTGTGAAAAATATACACTTAGTAAAATGAGAACTTTCATATGGTATTGTGTGTATAACTATGGAATAAGAAAAAGGATGATCTATAATGAGCTGTATTACTTTTACGTGAGAACCTGAATTTACGTTAAACCCCTATTTAATTGCGAGCGTTATAATGTTAATGGGAACCGAGTAATAAGGGTAGAACCCTATGACAGTCTAGTTAGATATAATGTTACTTAGCTAGTGGATTGTGCCATTTTAGATGGGTACTTACGTTAGGAGTGCACAGTTAGACGAGAGGTGAGAATTTCATGTGAGTGCACGTCCTAACATGTACTTTGCATTTAATGTTTTAAATGTTTTTAAAGCACTTGCAGGTTTTTAAAATATCTCCACATTCGGGCTCTGACCCGTTTGCTTTCAAATCTATTTTTCTTGTAAAACCATTTTAGGTGCCCAGCCACAAGGACACCATGCATAGGATACTCATTCAGGTGACGAGTTGTAGCTGTTTGTGGAAGCTACAGGGATTTGCTTTTAGACGCTTCTACCAGTTGGATTCTATATTCAGTATTCTTCAGTTGTAGGGCATGTTGCCCAAATTCTATTAGAGACTTTTCCATTTCAGTTTTTCAGACTTTGGCATGTATTGATTCAGTATTCAGTATTTAGTTATTCATTTCAGTTGTGGAGTTTGTTGTGAGGAGTTTTTCCTCCGGATTTATTTATATCGTGTGATGGTTATTCTATTACTTCGTTATGGTGAATGGTGATATTATTCTTGCATTAAATCTTTTACTGCATGTTAATCAGACTTTAATTAAAATTTGGCAACTTACTTTTTAAATACTAGGTGGTTAGTATTAATAAAATGCTTTCGACAGTGATGCTATTAACTGAGCCAACTTGGCATTTTGGTTTAATTTAATAAAGGAGTGGCTACCCGGTATTTAATTAGTCGGGGTGTCATAAGAGAAAGATTGAGATTGTACTTACCAAAGCCAATAGTGCCCTATTATTAGTGAAAACACTCTTATACATTATACAATGGATTTAGGCTAAGGTCGAACCACTTAAATACTTGTGTTCATCCCCACTCTCTCCCATATCGTTTATTAAATTTCTTATTAATTATTGTTTCATTACATTTGTTCAATACCTACATCCATGATGAATCCATTGTATGATCTCAATATCATTAATTTGGCGCTATCTGTGGGAATGTGTTTATTATCTTCATCTTTAGCTTGGATTTCACTATTATCTCAAGTTTTTATCCAAGTACCATTGTTGGATCTGAATCACCATTAAAAGATCTTGGGTGGAGGATTTCATCAACTTCATGTTCAATTCATCCTATTTCTAGGTTTTGGCACCCCTATCATTGGTGTTTGATTTATGTTATCAACAATGTCTCCCGATCTTCCATCAAACATCAGGGATGGTTCCAACCAATCTCCTTCTTAGTATGAGATGGATAATATAGCGGTGGAACTGAGATCCCTAGTGGCCAATCAGCAAGCTATGAAACATTAGTTGTTGGCGTACAACCAAGACATAATGAGCCGAATCCCAGAGGACCCAATCGTGAATATCATTATATCGACCTCTATGAGAGAGGAAGCACTGCCAGTAGCCGAGGAACCACCCCCATATCCAACCAAAGAGGTTTAGTATGACCTAAGGAGAAAATACATTATTGATCCCTGTCATCTCCGTCTTCGCAAGGGGGTACAAATCGGAATTGAGGAAGGAGCTTGCGAGGAAGATCATGGTTAGGATTGTGGAGAATAGTATGAGATGAAAGATACATCATAGCAATAAAGTAAAAATATTCCTCCTACTTACCAAGGTAAAAGTGTTTAATATACCCCTCATAGTAAGCACGGGAATAATGCTCTCACATGGCTTGGAAATGGATTAGCATTTGATCATTTTGGCCCAACAAGGAATTGTAGCTAAGACACCATCCTGGATAGCATCCATGGGATAAGGATCACTAGTCGTCTTGGTCAAGAAACCAGATGGAATGTAGAGAGGTAAATAGTTCTAAAAGGGACTTAAATAGAGGATCTTCTTATAGAGTCATCTATGAGGTAAAAGTTTGAGGCGATAATACTACTAAATATGATAACCTTGGAGAAGCTCGATCCAAAGGCTGAAGGATAAGATTGACTATCTCATCAAAAGTTAAGACCCTAGGTACCAAGCGTTGTCAGATATATAACACCTGGAAATTTAAATCCACCTATGGTGATACTAAGATATAATAGAAGCACAAATCCTCTTCATTGCATAGAAAATTACCAGTCAGCGGTTGACATCTACTCCACTCCAGATGAGATGAGATGTCGAGCATTTTATTCCAGTCTCACTGGCACTACCCATGTATGGTATACCGATCTGTCGAGTGGAGGGATAATAAATTTCCAACCGCTTACTGAAAAGTCTATTCACGACTTTTGTTTCGGCATTAAGACTACAAAATGCATGACTCACTTGTTGAATGTAAGGAAAGGAAATAATGAGTCATTTCTCATATCTTGGTTCAATAAAGAGAAAATAGAATTTGCATATTATGACGAAAGTATTGTGCTGACAACCCCTATTACTGGGATCTAACTAGAAAAATTATATTGGAACCTCTGCAAGGATCTTCCAAAGTTCATAATAGAACTTCTGACTAAGGCAGAAAGAATGATTAATCCAGAGAAGTCCATAACAACTAAGAGAGGAGACCAAAAGAAGTCAACTTGCAGTAAATCTGGGCAAAATTGAGACCAAGACAAGAAGAACAAGGGAAAAAAGAAGTCAAATGATGGTATTTTTCAAAATACATGCCACTTACTATTATTCTTGATCTCAATCTGAATAAGATCCAAGATAATAAAGAACTTAGATGTCCCCAAAAACTGAGGGACAAATCCCAAAAAAGAGACAAGAGAAACTGATGTGAGCTCCATCAGGACCATGGCCTCACAAAAAATAAATGTTATGCTCTAAAAGACGAGATCAAGAAGTTATTGAAATGGGGGAAGCTATGAAGGCAAGTTGATAAAGATGGAAGTGGTGGTGATAAAGGGAAAAGGAACTCCTCATCAAGGGACAATAGGCCGAAGAAGAAAGATGTACAAGTGAATCTAAACAAAAAGTGTCATACAATGATGAGGAGGATCAACCAGATCTCACAGCAAAGCCATAAGAAATTAAAGGAAATCTCCACATGATCTCATTCAATGTTAAAATTATCTCAGTATAATAGCAAGTAAAGGAATAGGGTCGATCGATAAAAAGCACCATGTTATTGAAGATAAGGTTAGGCTAAAGAGAATAGATCTTAACTTGATTGAAATCGAAGGAAAACCAGGCAAGTTAAAGAATGTTCACATTGAGGGTCTCACAATAGGGTTCTCCAAGATGGAATTTGAAGGGATCCTAGATCCCTACGATGACCCACTCATCATCAACACACGAGTTCATAATTATAATGTGTCTTGTATCTTGCTTGAAGGGGGGAAGCTCAGTCGATGTTATATTTTTGGACTGGTTTAAAGCTATGGAACTCAGCAAGAAGAAACTCATCCCATATCATCATCCATTAATTGGATTCATATGCAAAAAGGTGCAGTTGTTGGGAACGTTTAAAATGAATGTTTGCATGGGTATCGAACTGAGATGCTTGATAAAAAGAATAAACCTTTTCATAATGGAAGGGAATGTTTTTTTTTTTTGATAATATCATAGTATCCTTAAAATAGTTTGAATCCTTGCTTTCCATTGTAAATCATATGATGAAATTATCGACTCCTTATGGGGTAGGAGAAATTAATGGTGACAAAGTGGAATCATGCAGATACTATTTCACCTTAGCCAAGGAAAGATATTCCCATCATAAGAAAACCACATCTTACTACAATGATATCCTTGATTTGCCAATGGAGGGCACCTTTGGCAATTGTTCCCACAAACGATTTTCTTCCCGATAACGATTTCCAATTTTCTCATTTTCATACATACGCAAACCCTCACCGAATGTCATAGGTCGAGGTGCGGATCCATAAAAATAGGAACTTCGAAAATTACCATCGGACTTAAACGAAAACTCATTATTATAGGAATTTTGAAAACTATTCGAATTCATTTCAATATTCCTATTATAAGGAGGTAAAGGTCCAAAATCATTATCATCATCATCAAAATTCCAATAACCTAAATTTTGACTTTCGTTATACTCGACCAAAGTCATATTTGAATTTGTTTTACTTTGGGATTATAAGTATGCACCGAAAGTCATAGGTTTGCGAGAATTTTGAGAATTATAACAATGATTACCGAAAGAATTGGAATAAGACATGCTTACCCCCAAAATTGCTCGAAGTGGCGGATTCCACAAAGTAAGTGCGCGCGGCAAATTCAAGCGTTTCTAAGTGATCAAATGTGGAAATCCTGCAAAATATTATCAAATAATACAAATAGAAATAAAATACTATGAAATACTAAATCAAATAAAGTCTAAAACAAACTCATTCCCCGGCAACAGTGCCATTTGATAGGCGCGGTTATCATCGCGGCGCGAGAGTCACCTACGCGCCGGTCATTTTATATTCAGCTCACCTGAACTATATAAAAACCTAAATTACGACTACACTCAACTCGTGAGTACATTAGTAAGTCGGGTATCGAATCCTCAGAGAATTTTTGATAGATCGTAACAGATTATTAAATTCAGGAATAAAAGTGTAAAAAGTTGATGGTTGTTTGTAAATAAAAGAAAAAGAATAAGTTAAGTCTAAATAAAAGTAAAGCGAGGATTGGGATATCATCCAACCATACGGATTGAAACAACTACTAATCAAGATTCCGGCTCGAAAGCAATTTAATCGAGCATTATCAATTAAACATAAACTTCACACAATAAAGAATTTAAGCCAAAGTTGCAAGAATAAATACTTAACCGAAAATTGGTCGCACGCGTATTAAACTCGGATTATCGCTATAAACACTAACGATGCATGACATAGAAAGTTAAACGCATAATAATCCGACTTTAATTCACGCAGGTTCAATTAAACGCAAGTTTGCACAAAACCTAATTTTCGGAGCTCGGGGCCCGAAAATGGCGGAAATGAAATCCCGACCCTATTTATCTAAGGGTACATAATGAATGACACTAATTAAACTAGGAAAGCAAGAATTAAAGCAGGTAAACTAGTTACAAAGCATGGAAACTAAATTACAAAGCAAGGAAAGATGAAGAACAAACTATATTAAAGGGGATGGAAATGAATAGTTCAATCTTACAAAACCAATTGGTTATCACCCCAAAAAGAGAAGAAAATGAGCTCTCCAAACCAAAGCCTAAACTAAAATGTCTTCTAAAATTATCTATATCCGAATCTATATCAGTATATCTCTTATTACAACAAAAATTGGCTTAAGTAGTAAGTTAGAATAATAGAAAAGAAGAAAGAAAAGAAAATAAAATATTTGCAGAAAAACAGGGGATCGATCGATCGACCCCTTTGGTCGATCGATCGACTGTAGAAATCGTGGCAAAATACTAAAGGGTCGATTGATCGAAACCCCAGGCTCGATCGATCGATCAACCAGGGAAGACTGCAATTTTCCTTGTTTTGCATGCAATTATTCTCCGCTAAAATCGTCGTAACTTCGTCATACGGACTTGAAATCGCGCACCGTTCGCGGACATCCGAAGCTAGAGAGGAGGGATACAACTTTTGTGTAGATGTCGGGCCAGGTGCCCAAGCTGTGAAATGATCGGATTGCCCTTAAACGTGCGATTGTGTACAAAAATTACGCGGAATGCATCCGAATCCCATACTTGGTACCTAAATACTTACAAAAGCCCAATTATACCTCATATAGAATGTTAACAATATAAATCGAGGTTGTCTGGTTAACGGGCTTAAATATAGAGATTAAGGCACCCGAGGGGGCTAAAATGCGTAGGTTCGACGGATGAAATATGCAATATGTGCGTATTATCAGAAATTGGCTCAGTTCTGAATTTATTTTAAACTATGAAGAGAGATGGAAATAAGAAATTTATCTTAAAATTTGGGTTCCAAAACACCCAATTTCATGAAACCAAAACCATGATAGATTGAAACACACAAAGATCTATCTATCTATCTATCTATCTATCTATCTATCTATCTATCTATCTATACATATACATATATAAACACTTATGCATACCCAAATAAGTAAACGGAGATGCTCATTAATTTTATTATTAAATATTTAACAAAATTATTAAATGAAATTTATGCAACCAAATAATATCAATACACATATGTTTCATTTATGAATAATTTCACAAACGAAATAGCCAATCACAAAACTGAGAGAAAATTTACGAGCATAAACATACCTAATAGTAAAATTTATGAGCATAAACACACCTCAGAGTATACTGAAATAGCCAATCACGAAGCAAGATACAAAATTTTGGATTTGATGAAAATCCACAGTTTAACCATGGATTTGATGAAACTCCAAGATACACGCTATTATTTTCAAGTATGAAATTGCGATTTGGATCCTAAAAGATTTACGATGATTTTAAAAAAAAATTGTGTATTGGAGGGAAATTCATAGGTATTAGTTTTCATGTTGGAGGGAGAGGTAAAATTTACATTCCGATATTTGTTTGGATTATGTGTAGGAGGTAAATACGAGGGAAAATATACTCGACGTTTATTTTAAAAAACGTCTATTATTTTGTGGCAATTGTTTCCAAACGTCGATATTTTTATCATTAGACGCCAATAATTACTGGCGATTAAAAAAAATACTTGTAGATTTAGTAACATTTTTTATAAACTTCGATAATTATTACTATATAGACGTTTCCCTAAAATGTCGCAAATAAACATTGGTATGTATATTATTTCTTGTAGTGAATGAATTGGACAATCTGAAAAAGTCGTCCAATACTGGTCCAGATAAAGGAGTATCCTTCTTGGAGATGGAGAATGCCAAGCTGCTAGAAGAGTTGGAGAAATTGAGAAGAGGAAAACCAAGTCAGGCCAATCTTCTAGGCAAGTTATTATTACTCGACCAACAGAAGATGAAGAAAGAACCAAGAAGACATTAGCTAACCAAGCCTATCTGATACAGGAGAATGATAAGGACATAAAAAAACTTCAAGATATAGTTGATTGACTAAATTTTCGCTTTCATAAGCAACAAGGGCTATCTGGATGGATGTGTATGATAAGGTCTTAACCTATTTCGACAAACACATGGAGAGAGCTATGTCGAATGGGTATATATGGGGTTGGTTGAACTTGTTGGGTCCGTTGAAGATACCTAGGGGTAATGAATTGTGGTTCTGGCATGATCCAGAAATGTTGGATTATCCTGATCAACCTATAAAGGCAATCCACCTCTCCCTCAATAAGGGGAAGATAACTGACTATAAATAACATAAAATTTCATAGAAAAAATGACTATCTCTCTCTCTCTCTCTCTCTCTCTCTCTCTCTCTCTCTCTCTCTCTCTCTCTCTCTCTCTTTCCCTCTTTCCCTCTCGTGAAAACCCTAAATTTGTATTCATTATTAGAGATAACATTGATACGATCACTCCACTCATGGATGTAGGTACCCTTTCTAGATCGAACCATGTAAACCCTGTATTCTCTCTTTGCCTCTCATCTCCATTCTCTGTTATTATTTATTACTGATTAAACCCGCTGGCTAAGGAATAAATTCCTCAATCCATTTTAGACGATAATAGATATTTTTTTCAAATTCATTATTGGTTGTTCGACTCTGTAAGTATTAACCGGATGAATGGTAAGTCATATCCAGGATTTAGCCCGATGGATGATCGATAAAATATTTATCATCATATATTTTGAGCTTAGTTTTGAAGGATGATCGACATAATATCTGCCACACAAGTTACAATTATCCCCAATGGATGGATCATTAATAACATTTATTAGGTCCTTTGAAATTTTCCTTGACAAATGCTCGGGCATCATCCTATTTTCTTAGAAATCTTATTAATGCTCTGACAGATAGTCGATAGTTATATTTATTCGCTACATTTCTTATTGTCTTCGATGGATAGTCTATGCAATGTATATTGTGGGAACATTCATTTTTTTCCCAAAGGGTGGTTAGGCAATATAATACTTATTTAATTCATCCTCGACTAATGATTATGTGGTCATTCAACAGTCAACTCTATACTTATTGTTGTGATTCACTTCAGGTGATCAGACATGTACCGGTCATTTAACCTCATTTATTAAGCCCCCATAGGTAGTTGGGCTAGATAATTCTCATTAGTATACAATTAGATGGATGATCGATGCGACTTTATATATATTGTAATAAAATCCCAATGGATGGTCTTCTCATCTTAGCCCCGACGGATGGTTGAGTATGATGATCATTGGATCTTCTTATTTCAACACATGATAAATAGTCAACATGACTCGTAATAAAGTCTCGATGGAGGGTCGGGTGTTATAATTATTTAGCCATATCTTTACATTATAGATTGGGGGCTTTATGGCAATGTGGACATATGAACAAACTCACCACAATGCTAATTAAGCAAGAAAGAAAATTAAACATCACGTTAAAAACCATAAGATTGGTTTCCCCGTGACGAGTGGGTTTAAAAAACCATAAGATTGGTTTCTTAAATGGGATCATGTAAAAATCCAAATACATAGAGATACCCTAAACTAAGTTCACACTTGGAAAAGAATCGATGCATGAGTTATAAATAGACCTATGATAGACCTCTCCAATTGGACCATGTATAAATCTGAATATATGGAGATACCCTAGACTATGTGCACGCCCGAGCCAACCTCGGCACATTAGTTCTTAATAGGCCTACAGTTTTCCTCTCTAATTGGTCCAAGTAAAAATTCTAAAATAGGGAAAAGCCCTAGACCAGGTGCACGCTTGAGCAAGCTCAGCGCATGAGTACTTAATAGGCCTATGGTCGGCCTCTTCAATTAGACCATAGAAAAATCTAATACATGGAGATACCCTAGACTAGATGCACACTCAAGAAATACTCAACGCATGAGTTATTAATAGGCATGCGGTTGTCCTCTCCAATTGGACCGTGCAAAAATCCTAATCCATGAATATACCCCGAACTAGGTGAACGGCTAAACAAACCATAACGCATGAGTTCTTAAAGTCATGTGGTCATCCTCTCCAATTGAACCACGGAATAACATATGTGGTGACAATTATTATGCAACACAAATATATAAGAGAAAGGCAATCACCAAGCAAGAATAAGGAATATAAAATAACAATCACACGACAAAGGATGTATGTGGTTCAGCAAAGATATGCCTACGTCCACGGTGGTGCAGTCAGTATTATTTCAATGTATCTCGGAGAGTGATTACAAAGAATATGACTTGTCCTTTGCCCCGGACCTAAGGTTTAATATATACATGTTCATTTTAGTAAGTGGGGGTGTTGGACTCCCCCACGTTTTCTATCTCTCCCTAGAACCTCTCTTAATGGGAACGTGGGAGGAGACTGGATCATAATCAGCTAAGAGATAGAGGGTTTGGACTTTGGGCTTCCACAATTGAGCTACTCATCCAGGCCCATCATTCTAATTTCGGGTACCCACAATTGCCCCTAAGTTTGTTGGGCTATGCTTTGGGCTCAATAAATTTAAATGATTTGTCATAATAGCTTTTTCGTACATCGTGCAACTCTTCAAAAGTTGGAGAACTGATTCTGGCGGCACCCGCTTCGTGGTATGTGCACTATGATTAGCGACACTTAAATGTTTTATAGAGCAGTCATTTTTCGACCGTCGTTTCAACCTTCTGAGCATTCTTCCATTTCCTATGAGCTCTAGCGATTGACACTTTCTTCTCTCAGTCTCCATTCTTATTTCTTCCTTGTTATTTGGGCTCGTGATTCTTTATTGTTCGAGTCGAACATCCATCTTGTAATTCTCCTGTGCCTTTTCTTTGTGTTTTCTCTTTGAATTTGTAGTTTTCTAGGGTTTTCCAATGGCAAAGATTGGTAATAGGTTGGTCTCCGAGTTTAGAAAGTTTTATAACATCCCAGAGTGGGTAGAGATTGAGTGATGCGCCTCTCCCCCTAGAAACATTAGAGAGATAGAGGATTCCCATTCGATCCATGTCTTGTTGCTTTCCTAAGGGGGACTCACTTTTCCTCCCAACAATCTGTTCTTGCACTTCTTTGGTTATTTCAATATTGTTCCTGCACAGTGTTCGCCCAATGTGTGGAAGATAATTAATGACGTCCATAGAATAAATCAGTTATATGGTACCAAGTTAGGGCTTGTCGAGGTCTATTTTTGCTATTGTTTTTCTCGAACTAGTTATGGTGTTCTCTATCTCAAAGCCAGGAGCCCTGACAGGGTATTGGTAGTAAACCTACGTGATGCCCATAAGGACTATTGGCAAGAAGGTTTCCTTGTTAGAAACTGGCAGTTTTCTCCCCAGTTTGAAGGGTTGAGGTCTGATAGGTTCTCTGTTCCCTTTTATGGGGAAGAATACATAGGTAGACTTTGCTCTGTTCTTTTAATTTTTGTTGATTTATGATCTTTCTAATTTTTCTCTATTTTTTCTTCAGCAAGGTCGAAGAATTTGAAACCTGCTCTCAGTGAGGTTCGTTTCTCCGAATTGGTCAAGGCCTGGAATATCAGGGAACCCTTAGCTAACGACGAGCATCCCCGGTCTACTATTTTTTGCTCGAATACAAGAACGTTGGTTCCAGTTTTATAGCGAGGTCGGTGGACAGTATCCCTGAGTTTGATACCTTCGAAGAGACTGCTATGGATCCTATTCATTTGAACGAGGAGGAGAGAAGCTCTGAAAGTGATATCGCAGGTGGTGCTGGAGGTAATTTGGGTGAGGGGAGCTCCAGTGGTAGCAGCTTTTCTATTTCGGGGGAAGTTTTTGAAGTTCGTCAATCATCGATCACATCCAGCAGTTCAAGCGAGGAGATGGTTCCTAAAAAAACCTGATTAGAGATGATGATAACGATGATCACGTGCTCCTCGCTCAGAGGTCAAAGAAGTAGAAGTCCAGCACTAGGGCTATAGCTACTAGCTCTCGGTCTTCTACTCAGGAGAAAGAGAGGAATATGAGAGAGGAAGAGTAGGTGAAAGAGAGGGAGAGAAAAAAGGAGGAAAGAAAAAAGATAGAGGAGAAGAAGATAATGGAGGAGAAAAAGAGGGTGGAGGAGAGGAGGAGAATGGAGAAGGAGGAAGAGAAGAGAAATATAGAGTCAAGGACGAAGGTTGGGCAAGCCTTAGTCCCAGTGTTTACTTTGCCCAAGGGCACCTCAGTTGGCATTTCTCCTCAACTGGCTCTAGCGCTGCTCGAGAGGGCAGTTCTTCCTGCAGATCGCCAGAGGGCACTGAGGTCTGATCAATTGCCCCTGCAAGCTAGCCAGAGGCTAGCCCTGGTAAGATCTTTTCCATTTTCTAACGCTTTACCAAGTTTTAGTTGTTTCTCCTTCTTGATCGTTCTCCTTTTTTATCTCTTCTTTATTTCTGGCAGTTTGTGACTGACTTCGCCGTGCTCTATCGCTTTCGTGACGAGCTGGTGAAGAGGAATGGCGAGATGGAGCAGCAGAAGGCTGACTTAGAAGTTAGGGGTACTCAACTGGAGGCTGATTTAAAGACTGCTGATGCTGCCAGAGTTTCCTCTGATTTGGCCCTCGTCAATTTTAATCGAGAGAGGGATGCGGTGGTTAAGGAGCTGAATGAGCTGAGGCAGGCCTATGGCCTGGTCTTCTCGAGCAAGATGTCTATCGTAGAGGAGAATAAGGTTCTGACCGAGAAGTTAAAGGAGAAAGAGTCCCAGGTAGCCACCATCAAGAAGGATTCATACAACTCTGGGTGGACTGCTACGTACGAAGATGCCGAGGTTCAAATAGGCTACATCAGCCTTCTGAACTTCAAGAAGGGCTGGAACAAGGCCCTCTTAGCTGCTGGTGTTGATGCTGAATCTCCTCTGTTCAACGAGCATGACTCGGGTCAGAAGCCAACTGTGGATGAAGAAGCCCCTACCCCAGCCATCGAGGGTGTTGATCTTACCTCTCAGATAATTCCTGCCGGTGCTCGTCCTGCCCAGACGACTGAGGGCATCCTTGCAGAGGGGGATGCCTCTGCTGTTGCTGACAAGGGGAAGCAACCAGCTAACTCTAGACAGCCTGAGGTTGCTAGTTAATCTATTTTTAGGACTATTTTTGTATTTCTGCTTGTAATTTTCCCAATTTCTGATCGATGTACTTTAACTTTTATCAATGAAATGAAAAGGCTTATTTTTCCTGTGCATTGATTGATTTTTCCCTCTATTATCATTTTATGTCTTGTAGTTGACTGATGTAGAAGAGTATATTCCTGCCACGTCTTAATTGGGCAGGACTTTTGGTCCCAATGCCAGTCCTCAGGTTCTTCAGGCCTTTTTTAGGCTTTGCAAATCTCTTAGGTCAAGGAATCAAAAGTATAAGGATCAGTCTGAGCTTGTGGCCAAGTTGAAGGACAGGCTCCAGGAGATAGAAGAGGTTGGTGCTTCAGTGTAAGAAGAGGTTAATGCATTGAGAACAAATCTTCTCGATGCTTCTGAGATCAACCAGGTTGGGGAGATGCTTCAGCAAGAAAATAAAGCTTTAAGGAAAGAGATCTCGCGTCTTAGGGAGCATGAACCGAGTACCGCTCCTGTAGTATTGCGAGGCTCTTCATCAACGTGAGCTAGGACTGGCTCGAGCGACATTCCCCCTGTGCTGTGAGGTTCCACTGTTCCATTCGTTCCGCGAGCTGGCAGGAGCACCAGGCGTTCAAATAGGAAAATGGAAGAGATCCGCGGTGATGTCCAGCGAGCATATGTGATTGCGGCTGGTCTTCAAAGGGACGTTACTCGGCTGCGGCACCTGTTTAAAAAAGGACCTCAGTGAGTATGGGCCGACGGTTATGATGAAGGTTGGCTAGATGCTCCGACGAGGCTGATAGAATTTGAGGAGCTTACCTTCATCAGGTGGTGGCTGAGTGCTTTGAAGGAGATGCAAGTTCCAAGGAACTCTATTCTCTGGTATCACCACGAAATATCTCATTCCACTCGGATGCCCAATCCCTTCCGGAGAGATGATCAGTGGATACCCATCGATGCTATCCCTCGGTAGCTATTGGAGTCGGATGCTAACGAAGCCGAGGAAGAGTTGGTTCCTGCTCCTGATGATGGTCGCAGAGCTCAAGTGGCTGATTATCTCGTTCAGAGGCCTCATCCCTACAGAGATTTTTCCAGTAGTTACTCTATGTATTTTGTGTTGAAGTGATGTTATGTCAATGTTTTAGGCGAGCTCGCCGACTAAACATGCATTGTACTTGTTGTAAATATGGTGGATTAATATAAAATTTATGTTTTGGGCTATTTTAGCCGACTAAACAACTATATTATATGCTCCATATTCTCGCTTCTTTATGATCTCTAAATTTGTATTATTATGCAAGTGTCCTTCCAGTCCAGTACACTATCGAGATACCATTGTGCACCACTTTACCTTTTAGGTCGTGTTGTCACACTCCCTTAGGCCTAAGTGTGGAAATTGGTGAGGACACACTTGGTGTTGGATGCTCTATCCGATCAGGATTTTATTTAACCAAAGATGGTTTGGTGACCAGTTTTAATTTGGCCATATTGCCTAAGGATCTCCTGTAGGGCTTCATATATTGCCAGGGGCAATGGTAAGAGGTCTTTCGTGTTTCATAATGAAAGCCTGAGGAGGAGGATTTCCCTGCTATGGTATAATGACCAATGTGCATGTCATTTGGAAAAGATGTGTGATAAAGCTTATATAACTGTTACTCATTAAAACGCAGTCGTTAAACAACTTTCATTAATGACAATGAAAATGAACTAATAGTTCCACAACAAAATCATAAAAGAAGAATCTAAAAATAGAATTTCTTGAGATTGGATGCGTTCCATGCTCGGGGGATTTATCTACCTTCCATCGTTTCTAAGTGATAGGCGCCTTGCAGATTATCTCTTGTTATCTTGAATGGTCCATCCCAGTTTGGCCCTAGCTTATCGTCTGATGGTTTTACTGCGCTGCCCAGGACTTTTCTTGGGACATAGTCCCCAACTCGGAATGTCCTTGGGTTGACCCTCTTGTTATAATGCCTTGCGAGCTGTTGCTGATAGCTCGCTAGCTTTACTAATGCTAGCTCTCGGTGCTCGTCATCTAGGTCGAGCTCAGAGAGCAATGATGCATCATTATGACCCTGGTCGACAAGGCTGGACCTCATTATCGGCCAACCGGCTTCTAATGGGATGACTTCTTCCGTTCCGTATGTCAGCAAAAATGGGGTCTCTCTCATTGCTCGTCGTGGAGTGGTTCTGTAGGCCCATAGAATGTGTGGTAATTCATTTACCCATGCATCTTTATCTTTCTCCAATCGTTTCCTTAATCCGTCGATCACTGTCTTGTTCGAAGCCTCGGCTTGGCCATTGCTTTGAGGATAGGCCACCGAGCTGAAATGGTGTATGATTCCATGTTTGTTACAGAAACTCTGAAAAGAGCTGCTTTCGAACTGCGTTCCATTGTCGGTGATGATGGTTATAGGGATGCCAAAACGGGTGATTATATTTCTCCATATGAACCTTATCATATCTGCATCTCGAATGTTCGCTAGGGGTTCTGCCTCGATCCATTTGGTGAAGTAGTCAGTCGCGACCAACAGATATTTGTGATTACTGGTGGCGGTAGGAAGTGGTCCTACGATGTCCATCCCCCATTGGGTGAACGGCCATGGGCTGGACAATGATTTTAGGTCACTGGCAGGTTGGTGGACCATAGGAGCATGAAGCTGGCATTTCAGGCACTTGCGAACATACGCCACAGAGTCCATTTTCATATATGGCCACCAATAGCCTTCCTTCATTGCTCGAAAATCCAGAGATCTTCCTCCAATATGGCTTCCACAGATTCCTTCGTGAAGCTCATGTAGAACTTTCTCGACATCCTTTGGGTGAACACATTGAAGGTAGGGACCGGAAAACGATCTCTTTTATAGCTTGCCCTCGGGAGATAAGTGAAAGCGAGCAGCTTTGACTCTTATCTGGTGATCAGTCTTCTTATCATCTGGAAGCGTGCCATCCTTTAAATAATCCCTTAGTGGGTCCATACAGCTGGGTGCTGACTCAATATGGAGCACCTGCTCCATGCTTGGTAACTCGCCGTTACGATTAATGCTCGGATGAGCGAGGAAATCGATGGGGATTGTTCTTTTTAAGTCAGAATCGATTGTTGAGCTTAGGGCTGCTTGGGTGTCAGCATGGCTGTTCTATCCCCTGGGGAACTGCTGGACATTGACTTCCTCAAAGTCAGCCAATAGCCTCTTTGCCAAGGCGAGGTAGGCTGCCATCCTTTCATCTTTTGCATTGTAGTCCCCGCTGATCTGATTGGAGACTAACTGTGAGTTACCAAACACCTGTAATTGCTTTGCTCCCAAAGAGTGTTCTTTCTAGAGGATGGCTATTAAGGCCTCGTATTCTGCTTCATTGTTGGAGGCTTCAAATGCAAGCCTAATTCCCTGCTCGAGGATCGTATTTTCTGGAGTGATAAGAACGATGCCTACGCCTGCCCCCTTTGAATTGGAGGCTCCATCAACAAATAATTTCCAGATTCCCTCCGTCGTGTGGCTCCCTTTTTGTTTGGATAGCTGTGGTTGGTTGCAAGGCTGCTCGCCTGTGAATTCGGCTATGAAATCAGCAAGGACCTACCCCTTGATTGTGTTTCTTGGTTGAAATTGGATATCAAATCGTCCGAGCTCGACTGACCATTTAGACAGTCTGCCCGACAAATCTGCCTTCCTCAGGATTGCTTTAAGGGGGTGCGATGTAAGGATGATTATAGTGTGGGCTTCGAAATAGTGCTTCAGCTTCCTCGAAGCCACTACTAGTGCAAATGCGAGCTTCTCCATAGGTAGGTACCTCTGCTCGGCCTCAAGTAGGGTTTTGCTCGCGTAGTAAACGGGGTGCTGGATTCCTGCAAGTTCGCACATTAATGCCGAACTGACAGTGTGGTTGGAAACGGAGAGGTGCAGGTACAAAGAATCTGTTTGGTGTGGTATGACGAGCAGTGGTGGAGAGCTTAGATAAGCTTTGAGCTCAACCAATGCCTGCGAGCAATCTGGGTTCCACTCTACCATTTTGTTCCCCTTTAGAAGCTGGAAAAAAGGCTTGCATTTCTCGGAGGATTTAGAGATAAAGCGATTTAAGGCAACTAGCATGTCGGTGAGCTTCTGTACGTCCCTAATTGTTTGAGGAGGTTGTACCCTGTTAATGGCATCGATCTGGTCTGGGTTAGCCTCTATGCCTCTCTTACTGACTAAGTACCCAAGAAATTTTCCTGACTGGACACCGAAAGAACACTTGATCGCGTTAAGTTCCATTCGGTATTTCCTAAGGATTTTGAAGGTGTTTGACAGGTCTGAAAGGTGGTCTTCTTTCTTCTTGCTTTTAACAAGCATGTCATCTATGTAGACCTCCATGGTGTCTCCCATCTGGTCCTTGAACATCTTGGTGACCAACCGCTGGTAGGTTGCCCCTACATTTTTTAGCCCAAAGGGCATGACCTTGTAGCAGTATAACCCAACTGTGGTGATGAATGTTGTTTTGTCTTGGTATGGGGCATATAAAGGGATCTGATGATACCCTGAGTATCCGTTCAGAAAATTCATTCGCTCATGAGCTGCAGTGGTGTCTACCAGTTGGTCAATTTTTAGGGGGGGAAACTGTCTTTAGGGCACGCTTTGTTGAGGTCAGTGAAGTCAATGCAAACTCTCCACTTCCCGTTGCTTTTTGGAACTACTACTGGGTTGGATAACCACTCGAGGAATGGAACCTCCCGTATGGATCCTGCATCCAGCAGTTTTTCTACTTCTTTTTCCACGGCTTTTACCTTCTCGAGTGCAGTTCGTCATGCCTTCTACGTGATTGGTTTTGAAGGTGGTATTGACGTGCAACTGATGACAAACCATACTAGGATCAATTCCAGGTAGCTCGTATGGTTCCCACGCGAAAACATCTACGTTCACGACACCAAAATGGGCAAATTGTCCCCTTTCAGCCGGCCAGCCTTGTCAAGGTCATTGACCATGACAAAAAAACACGCGTTTTATGTCACGATCATTGACCTTGACACGACCGTGATAACTAATTGTCACGGTCATTGACCGTGACAAGGCCGTGACAAATTTAATTGTCACGAGCTTGTCACGGTCAATGACCTTGACACGACCGTGACAACTTTTCCAGCAAAAACACTTTCCCCCTTCTTTTTTCCCTCCCACCGTTCCCTCCCTCTCTCTCTCTCTCTCTCTCTCTCTCTCTCTCTCTCTCTCAACTCGACGATGCTCTCTCTCTCTCTCTCTCTCTCTCTCTCAGGTCCAATTTCTCTCTCTCTCTCTCTCTCTCTCTTCCATTTATATATATATTTGTCTGTATATTTATGTGTGTATGTGTATATATATATGTGTGTATGTGTGTGCATGTGTGGGGGGTGGGGCGGGGTAGGGCAGGGTGGGGGAGGGGGTGGTGGAGGGGGGCAGGGGGTGGGGCGGGGTGGGGGAGGGGGTGGTGGAGGGAGCAGGGGGTGGGGTGGGGTGTGTGTGTGTGTGTGGTGGTGTGTTTTGGGGGAGGGGGGGGAGGGCGTGGTGGAGGGGGGCAGGGGGTGGGGTGGGGTGCAGTGGCGGACCCAGGATTTTTAGTAAGGGGGTGCGAAATTTTTTGAGCAATGTAGGGGTTCAGGGGCGGTAGCCCCAAAGGCAATTTTTTTAGGATTAACATTGAAATTATAAGAAAATTATACTTTAATATTGAAAATTAACTGAAAAAATAACACTGAAATTTGAAAATTCTCCTAAATATTTCTAACATTGCCCCTAAATACGATACCCCTAAATATTGAACACAAAAATACAATACCCGTAATTTCTAACATACCACTAAATATTTCTAACATTTAAAGATTTGAGAAAAAAATACTCCTAACATTGAATAGTGTTAGTTTCCTAAATATTTACAAATGAACACAAAAATACTCCTAACATTGAATGATTTAAACCTTTGAAGGAATACAAAAATACTTTTTAACATTTAATTTAAAAAAATTAAACATTTGAATAAAAAAGTTTTATATACTTAACAAATAACTTACCTGAAAAACATTCTCTTCCTGGTACTTCTACTCTTCTGTTTAGGGTTTTGGTAAAATGTTTCTTCCGTGTTTTTCTATTTAAGTATAATAAATTACATACTCTGCCCCTTAGCTTTAAAACACTAACAAACAGATACACCTTCCGATCCTAGAGTTTACACATAGGCCCCAATATTATTTTTTTTGCGCATACCTGTACAAAAATTTCCGAAAACAAGGGGTGGGCGGCCGCCCACTCTCGGGACCACCTAGGTCCGCCCTTGGTGGGGTGGGGTGTGTGTGTGTGTGTGAATAGGTATAATTTTTTTCACTCCCTCTCTAACCCTCCACAATTGATTCTTATGCTAAAATCCTCGCTTACACAATATATATAGGTATAATTCACGGGCTTTAGCTAAACTAGGGTTTTATAGAGTTTTGCTCCTACTACTTGGGCAATGACTATACTAGGGACCAAAGATAAATAAATAAACTGGATTCAAAGTAAATACTAGGAAATCCCAATTTATAACCGTCTAATTTATATCCTTTATTTATTTAATCACGATTCATTCCACTAAATAATCATGATTGCACTCAAATTTAATTATTTATAAATCACTCGAAAGAATGTGTTCTTATTATTAAAGTTGATTACGGTATATTATGATTCCCCACGTTATGTTTTCGATACCCTCTTGGTTAAATAAATTTTCTACTAACCGATTTTAATGAATATCTGATCAATTCCTTGATTCTAAAACTTAATTCTATAGGATTATAAAATAGTTCATCGGTCGGGTAAACAAAACATATAAGTCTATCAAGGGGTATCACAATCCAAATTATTTCTTGGACGTGAATTCCTCCAAATTATGATCTCATACCTATTCACACAATGATTGTGAAAGAAATTTAATATCCATAACCCTAGGGATTAAGAATTTATGAACTTTTTGCAAACGATATGAGATTTCCCATGTTTAATCATGAACATCCTTAGACTTGTAGGGGGTGGTGTGGGGTGGGGTGTGTGTGTGTGTGTGGTGGTGTGTGGTGGGGGAGGGGGTGGTGGAGGGGGGCAGGGGGTGGGGTGTGTGTGTGTGTGTGATGTTCAATTTAGTTGGTGCACAAACTAACGGTCAAAGTAATAGTATATAATTCCAACATTTCAAACTACTTGAACATCACAAATGGATACGAACTTAAAATATAAATTGAGATAACCTTAGAATCTAATTAGGGTAAAAATATAATGGCATCAACTAACATATATGTAGGGGTGGGGTGGGTAGGGGTGGGGGTGGGGTGTGTGTGTGTGTGTGTGTGTGTGTGTGTGTGTGTGTGTGCGTAGGTGCGTAGGTGTGCGTGTGTGTGTGGCGGTGGGTGGGGGTGGGGGTGGGGCACCCATTTAATAACTCTTTAAATATTTAGAAAAAACATAATATTACAAAATTGAAACGAATGGTATTGACGGAACTTACACATACGTTATAATATAGATGGAACATTTTTTTATCTGTACTATTAATTCAATTAATTCAATTAGGTAAAACGAAATGTGTACTATTAACATTTTTTTTATCTGTACTAATAACATTTTTTTTACAGCAAAAATGTCTCCTTCAGATGTTAAGGCGAAGATGATGATGTTGTTTATGATGATGTCGTCTGGGTTCGGTGGTAGCGGAGGCGACGAGGGCTCCTCCGCCGCTAGGCTCCCCAAATATGGAAAATTTGGGATTACCGTCGAAAACAAGTCGGAGCTTTTAGCGAGATCCCTCGAGCTGCTAAAGACGGTCATCGGCCCAGGGTTTATGAGTTGGAAGGAGGTGCCGTATGAGCTCAAGTTAGCTGTTTGGGCGGCACTACAGGTAATATTTATATGAATATTTCAATTTATATTTATATTTATATTTATTCGCAACTAACATTGTATTTGTTGGACAGGAACAGTTCAACTTGGATCCAAAGCTACGCGATTCCGTCTTGGAGCAGTTGAGGGAGCAACACAAGACGTGGAAGAAAAATATGCGGTCACGGTACTTTGGAAAAATACGAGAGTCCATTTTACAATGGCGCGGATCCGTCCCGCCCAAGGAGCCGATCTCATTGGCACAATGGCAAAAGTTCATTGACAATGAGATCGAGGATCGACAATTGGCATCTCGCCAATCGGGGAGGGAAAATCGGGCTAAAAAGACGGACGTGCACTACTCCGGCCGGACCTCTTACGCTGAGGTGGAGCATAGGATGCAGGTAAGATTTAATTTATCTATAACTACAGAAATATATTATTGGATATTAATTTTACTAATTTTACTAATTTTACTTTACTCTATTTTATTTCAGGGGGTAGGGAGTGGGCCAGGGGGTAAGCCACATAGGCTCGATACTTATGTGGCTCTTCGGACGAAGAAGGGGAAGGACAAGGAGGTGTCCCCGAGCGTCGCGGCCACGATTGTAAGTAATCCGACAGTTTAATTATTGTTAATTACGTTATAATTTTTTAGTTTACTTCTTTTACTAATCATGTGCTTTTTGTCGTTTCAGGCAAAGCTTAAGGAAGTGCATGAGTCGCAGTCTGATGCCGACAAGGCATCTTTGTCCACAGACGCACTCAGCCAAGTGCTTGGCTCTGATCGCAAAGGGAGGACAAGGGGAGTGAGCTCGCGGGTGGCCAAATCGAGGATCATCGGATTGGAGACGAGCGACACCGGGTTGGCTCGAATGATGGATTCACACGACGCGAAGCTGTCCCGTTTGGAGGCGACGGTCCAAGATATGTACGCATTCATGAAGCGTACGTTGGGTGGAGACCGTAAAGGGAAAGGGAAGGAGAAGGCGGTGGAGGAGGAGGTGCGGGAGGATGAGGCGCAGGATGACGAGGATGTGGACCTCGCTGCTTCATCACCGACACGTTCGTACTTCGACGATCCACTTCCCTATTTGACGCCCTTCAACAGACCATTGTCGACAATTGGTTGGCCGAGCGTGTTCATATTGGACGTATTTGATGGCCAGCGGATAGGGCGGGGGTTGAGGGACCCGAATATCGTCGAGGGTGGAATAGTCCATGGACGTGTGCTTCAAGAGATGGAGTCCAGGGTGATCGTCACGCATGTCATACCCGGGAAGGAGAACTCCCTATTGTGGTTGCGCGAACAATGCGGCACGACGTATATTAGTGGGTGCGTCAATTCGTATGTCGTGTGGCCTACTCACCTCCTCAGTTTTATCCAAGTGTAGTAACATTATTTTTAAGTTTGTCCATTTTAATTAAATTTGGATTATATCGTCATGTATATTGTTTTTACTTTGAATATTTGGATTATATCGTCATGAATATATATTTGCATTATCTTTAGTTTGTGTTGGATATATGATGTTTGGAACAGGTACAAATATACTGCTGGGCAGTGGCGGTGGCCATACTGCCCAGCAGATTTTTTTTAAATTCTGCCCAGAATTGTCACGGTTATGTCACGGTTTATAACCGTGACAAACGTGTCATGGTCATTGACCTTGACACAACCGTGACACAAAACGCGAGTGTTTTGTCAAGGTCAATGACCGTGACACGCCCGTGACAAAAAAAGTTGTCTCGCCTCGAAATGTCACAGTCATTGACCTTGACAAGGTGAATTTGTCAAGGTCAATGACCTTGACAAATGGGCAGATTTGGTGTAGTGGTTGCGTCTCAGTAGAGTTGTCAATTCCTTTTGTTCCTGGTCAGTGAGAGAGTCGCCAATCAAGAAAACTCTGTTACTGTCGCTATCACCAGCTATAACCTCTACCAGGTCTTCGATGAACCTTTCAGAGGGGAGGAGCCTGGTCTCCTCTACTCAAGGTCTTCCATACTTTAATTGCTATTTAGAAGGTGTCAAACCTTCTTTTCTTTAACTTTCTCGCTGGGCTGATCGGCCTTCTTCTCTGGCCTAGGTCGGATGGCTGATAAGAATAGGGGTGTGTATGGGTCGGGTCGGTTCGGTTTTAGACCGCAATTCAGACCAAACCAATCGGTTCGGTTTTGGAAAAATTAGACCGAAACCGAACCAACGATGAAAAAAACCGTCGGTTTTAGTTCACATCGGTTTCGGTTCGGTTCGGTTTTAACCAATTTTCAGTTTTGGTCAGTTTTTTGTAGGACGGTTTTCGGTTTTGGTCGGTTTTGGCGGTTGGTTAATGGTTTTTGGATATAAAAATAAAAGATATTTAAGGTTTTTAATATATAATATTGATGTCGGTTCGGTTCGGTTCGAATCGATTTTTTATTTGTCTAAACTGACAACCGAACCGATATTGTCGGTTTTTTAAATCCTTAAATCGCAAACCGAACCGGGCTAAAAAAATCGTCGGTTTCGATATGGTTCGAGTCGATTGGGTTCGGTTAGGTTTTTGGTTCGGTCGGTTTTTTTACACACCCCTAGCTATGAAGCACCTTCTTGCCATCGCTTGATCTCCGTGGATCTCCATTACTCCTCCTTCGGTTACATACTTGAGTTTCTGATGGTAGGTCGAGGAGACTGCTTTCATCGCATGGAGCCATCCTCTGTCGAGGATGGATTGGTATGGCGAGTCGATGTCAACCACCAAAAACTCAATCATCTTGGAGACGTTTTCCGCGCGTACTGGTAGTACAATTTTTCCCAGGGGCATAGTTATTTTTCCAGCGAAGCCAACTAAAAGGACAGTAGCTTGCTTTCGGTCGGCGATGCTTAACTTCAATTTTCTGAATAAGTCGAGATACATTACCTCGGACGAGCTTCCTTGGTCGACGAGAAACTTGTCGACGTCAAAGTTAGCTACCCTGAGGGTAATGATCAAAGCATCGTGATGTGGGGTTCTCACTCCCACCAGATCTTCATCTGTGAAAACAATATGCTTATTCTAGTTGACGTCATCTGCTCGTCGACGCTTGCCTGTCTGTGACTTTGCTGGATCGATCTGAAAAGCTTGCATCACCGCTATAAGTTTCTTCATCTCCATTCAAGCTGAATTTCCTTGGATCTGTCTGGCGTCAGAGACCCCATGAATTATCGTGAACTTATGTCCAGCATCATCGTCGAGCACGTTATCAGGTCTCGCCTCTCTATTGATAGCCGCTTTCTCTGCCTTCTTCTCTACGAACTCATTCAAATGCTCGAATTGGGCTAGCTCTTCGAGGTTGGACTTAAGAGCTTTGCAATGCTCAGTCTTATGTCCTCCCTCTTTGTGAAAGGCGCATCTCAGCGCACTGTTCCACTTCGAGGGATCTTCTCCCATCTTCTCGGGCCACTTGATGAATGGCTTGTCTTTGATTTTTGCGAGAATTTTGTAAATTGGTTCTTTGAATACGGTGTTGACCACCTGAAATGCTTTCGATGCGTCATTGTTGCCTCCGTTTTTGGAACCATTTTTTCCCCCACTTTTCCCCCTTTCTTCTGGTTCTCAATTTTGTCACTGCCTTTGGCAGCGATCTTAGTTCGACCATTTTCCGCTGTGACGAGGCGGGTCACATCTTCCACCTTGGCATACTTCTCGATGCGGGCCATTAGGTCGTCGATGGTCATGGCTTCCTTCTTCGTCAGGGACTGGTATAGAAGGGAAGAGCTGGGTAGCCCAATTTTGAAAGAGGCCACTGCCACTTGCTCCGAGCAATCCTCGACCTCATTGAATAACTCCCAGTACCTCTTCGTGTAGTCTCGGAGGGTCTCTTGAGGCGTTTTCTTCATTGTCAGCAAAGCATCCATCCTTTTGGGATGAGAGCTACTAGTAATGAATCAGGCCGTAAAGAGCTAGGCCAGGGATTTGAAACTCCTGATGGACCGGTGGGGGAGCCTTTCTAACCATTTCTGTGCCACGTCATGCAGGCTCGAGGGGAAAATTCGGCACATTAGTGTGTCCCAGTGGTTCTAGAGGGTCATGGCCTGTCGATACTGCCTGACGTGATCAATGGGATCGGTCTTACCGTCATAAATTTTGAACCTTGGAAAGGAAAACTTCTTGGGGGCTTCTTCTTCTTCTTTAATTTCCCTCGAGAAAGTTGATTTCATCTGGGTTTTGAGAGCTCGCCTAGCGATTTCTCGGGTCGATCTGGTACCGTGATGGGCAGGATGCTGGTTCATCTCCCTTTGGACCAAATTTCGTATGTTCTCATTGCTACGAGTAGGGCTCTGGTAACGGTGATCTTTTCATAGATGCTCGCACAGGTCGTCCTCTGACTCGTCTCCCTCAATCTTTTGGGATCCTCGCATGGGGCTCCTTCCTCGACTGCGAGACTTGCTCGCCTGAGGGCTAGGAGTGTGGTACGGACGTCTCCTGGTATCATGATGGAGATCTTTCTCCAGTCTCTCTAATCTTATTTTTAGGCGAGCATTCTCAGCCTCGTGTCTGTGAGAAGACTCCCTCTGCTCGTGGAGCCTTGCCTCATACGCATCAATCAGTCTGGATATCTGTGTGGACCTTGCTGGTCCTTGGCTTTCTTTTGAGGCTGTCTTTTCTAAGCGAACCCTCTGATCTAAACGTCGAATTTCAGATCTAATCCTACGAGGAACAAGTGGTTCATGAATATCCCCTGCCTGGGGAGCATTGCTACTGTGACCGGACATTTTAAACTCTTTTTTTGTTGTGGGCTTTCTCAGGGAAGATAAACGTTCCCACAGACGGCGCTAATTGTGGTGAAAATTTTTATGAAACACAAATATATAAGAGAAAGGCAATCACCAAGCAAGAATAAGGAATATAAAATAACAATCACACGACAAAGGATGTACGTGGTTCAGCAAAGATATGCCTACGTCCACGGTGGTGCAGTCAGTATTATTTCGATGTATCTCGGAGAGTGATTACAAAGAATATGACTTATCCTTTGCCCCGAACCTAGGGTTTAATATATACATGTTCATTTTAGTAAGTGGGGGTGTTGGACTCCCCCACGTTTTCCATCTCTCCCTAGAACCTGTATTAATGGGAACGTGGGAGGAGACTGGATCATAATCAGTTAAGAGATGGAGGGTATGGACTTTGGGCCGCCACAATTTGGCTACTCATCCAGGCCCATCATTCTAATTTCGGGTACCCACAACATAAATGAATGAACTAAGATAAACCTGATCCCCAAGGGTATGTAAGCAGCTCGGCACGCTCAAGTTTCGTTCATATATCAATTGAACATCTCTCAACTCAAGTAAAATAATACTCTCAGACCTTACAAAAGCAAGAAGATAAACCAAAGAAGACTTAAAATTTGAAGTCAATTCAAAATACGCTAATCCAGTTCACATTGATGACTACACATATTTAAATATATCATAAACTAGCTCCCATCTCATCACGGAATTAACTTAGCTAAATTAAGACATAAGATGTTATTGGGGGGTTTAAAACATACCACCAATAATAGCATGACATGTGTCAAGCGAGACAATCCAGATGACGACTCATACCCGATCTAGCAAGATAAAGAAGACTAGAATCCTTGGAAAATTTGAAGACTAACTACACCAAGAAACACTATTTTATTCTAATTCAAACTCTACCAGGATAGTACTTATCCAATTATAACCCCTAACTCTATATAAAATGGATAACCCCATTGTGAAAGGGGGCTCATAGGCAAGAGAAACACTATTATGTAAATTCTCTCAAGTTTATAGTGAAACACTGTTGAAGCCCCATGGACGTAGGCCATCAATGGTCAAACCACATAAATCTTTGTCTCTCTCTCATTTATTTTTATACTCTCAATAAGATTGTTATACACCCCCCTTTGGGTGAAATTTTTGTCACCACATCTATAATGATGGAGATTTAGAGATAGAAAAGATTATAGCATTTTGAAGATTAATTGAAGATTTAATCCTTCATTATAACCAAGATCTATGAACTTCTTTCTTTCCTTTATCCCCATTTCTATTTATTTTGATTTCTTAATTACGACTAACTAGATATATATAGTTAAGGTAGTGAGTTAAATATTAATAATCTATCTAGTTATAAATTTATTATAGGGTGTACTAATTGGTGAAGTTGAGTTAGGATTTTAAATATTTTGGTAAATCCATATTGTCAAGAAAAATGGATAGTTGGTGGGTTCTCTACAATTTTAATTCTGTTGAGTTTAATTGTTCATCTTAGATCTTAATTAATTATTGTTTATTAATACCTTCCCATTTTAACTTTGAATTTACACAAGGATTCACTTGTGAAATACATATATGTAGTTGATCAATCACTTGTGTTAAGATTCACATTGAGTTCATGGTCCCTTATCTTCTTTCTCTCATTTAAATTCTTAATTACTTTTAGTTGTCTTAAATTTCTAGTTATCTTCACTCAAATCAACTAAATTCTCATTAAGCTTGATATGCAAACAACATGTTTGATGATATGTCTTTATGGTTATCATTAATCAATACTTTACCAATCTCCATGGACATCGACCATATACTTATTAGGATTTACTACTTATTTTTTGGTTTATCTTCTTCTTCAAAGCTATCCCAATAAAATCCTTCTACTCAGTTTGATAGTTCTCTTAATTATTTATCTTCATATGATGCAACAAATTCCAATAGAGCACATACAAATTTGGGTGAACAAGCACTCCATTGAATCATGAGTTTCCCATGGAAACCTTTTAATTCATGAAAGGACTTTATTACATCATAATTAATTAAGTATTCCTATCAAATTATTGGTGAAATGCATGGGGGGGGGGGGGGGGGTCTCAATGGTGAATTGGGTCATGATGAAAAAAATTGCCTTAATTGACAAATAATATGTTTATCCCTCTTTAAAATGTTATGGTGCTAATCATGTTTGGTATTGTTAGTGATAATCATATGTATCCCTCTCAATGGTGGATTTTATTCAAGTTATGTTCACACATAACGTGGGTTTGTTTCATTTTTGTTGTAAGTGATTGTAATTCCAAAGTGGTACATTTTTCCCTTGCAGACTATGGGTGCAATTAATATTAAATTACTCTTTTACAGAGATTGTTCATCTACGCTAGATTCCAAAGTATATCACCTCTGGTCATGATTCCAAGTTCTTTAGTAATTTTTGGCAAGCCTTTAAGAAGAGGCTTAATACCTCACCCTAGTTTAGTAGCATGTATTATGCTCAAATTAACGGGCTAATGGCTATTATTAATCGTACTTCGGGAAATTTAATTCATTTTATTTCCATTCCAAAGCCTCGTGAATGGGATATCACCCTCACTCAAGCTGAGTTTGCCTAAAATATGTCTTAAAAGTCACTCCACTGGGTTATCCCCCTTCCAAATTGTTTACTTAATGGTACATAATAATATGGTTGGCCTTGTTCATTTATTACAACTACATGATGCTCTTAGTCAACTGATGGAATGCGGAAATATCATATAATGTTATTCTCACGGACAATAAGGAAAATTTTCTAATATTATATTATTATATCATGTAGACAATTTTTTTCACATTCGCTTAGTTCGAACAAAAAATAACCAAACATGATTGTGGATTGAATTAGATGTGTTTCAAGGTCCGATCTGATACATTTTTAGGGTTTTTTTGGACCGGTTTAACTTCCTAGTCCTTAAAAAATGGGTCGATAATGGATCAATAATGTCGGTTAACCAACACTATTTTGTTTGATTTTTTCCTAGATTGGTCCAATCGAGTTTATCGGTCCTAACATTAATGGATTAAATTGTTTAAAAATACCAAGCCTATTTTGTACAAATGTTGAGGACTAAAAAATGGTCAAATTTTCAATTGAAATAAGCCTACTATTGCATATTTTCATTGAACTATCATTTTAACTGATCAAGTGTTAAACTCCAAAAAAATAATATATTTTAAACATCAACTAATGATATATAAATTATTTAAAGTAGACAACTAAGCATTTAACTTAGTTCAAAATAGCAAGAATAACAACGACATATCAATTCAAAACAATGACTATAAGTACATTAAAAACAACTACTTTGAAAGAACAAGAATAGAAAAATTGTAGCGAATCATTAACAAAATAATTGTGAAACATTAACAAAATCAGTAGCAAAACAACCCCAAATCAGTAGTAAAATTAGTAGCAAAGTTTCCCCAAACCAACAGAAAAATCGTTTCGAATCAGCACCAAATTAGTTGCAAAACAGTCCTAAAGCGTAGCAAAATAGTCCCCAAACCCCAATAAAACATCCCCTACATAATGTGTTTTTTATTTTACATGAAAGAATTTCATTTAATTAATTACGAACGAACAAATAAATCTCAAAATCTAAAACAGTGCTAGCAATTATCATACTTTACATGAATAATTTTCACAAGGTAAATATCATTCCGCAAGAACCAATGACACTCCTACTTGGTAAGGTTGACTAGTTATACCTCGATGACAAAGTTCAAGTGTGCTCACACAACCATAATATTATATTTATGAGTATTTTTTTATCAATACCAATATTCACACCTAAAGAATTACGTTCCCAATTTATGAAACTCGTTGGGTGAAACACATGCTATTAGTTAGTCATATAATCTTTAGCAAAATAAGGTTGTGTAAAGATATAATTTGGCCAAGCCTATAAGACCGATTAATATCTTATGTTTGAAACGATGGTTTCTATGCAACGTCGATAAAATCACTCTTGATGCCCAAACAAGGGTAATTCCCTTTGAAAAATATTTTGTTGATGCTAGAAAGATTTTTGCTTCACTTTTTAGATCATTGAATATATTAATCAAATTACCGATAAGGCATTAACATTCTAATTTTGTGACATCATAGAACAACTTGGACTTTGATTCTTCTTTATTTGGCTATATTGGTGTTCCAAATTCCATTTTGGATTCGAGTCCTTTCTTATATAGACTTATTTATGTACTCTATCTTCTTATATGTACTCACTCTTTCCATTATGTTGATAGAATAATTGTACTCCTCCTCGCACACATGCAATTATGTAATATTTGTAATTTTAATTTGTGTGAGTGCCCTTGAATAGTTTCTTAGGGTCTAACCGATTGAATTCATCCGAAATTTCAAGCCTAACAAGGTTATGCCATAGTCTTATTATGAAGCTAAGAACTCCGGACGCATTGGACCAGTTAAACCTCCAAGAAAAAAAATTAAAGAACACTCAAATAAATCTCATTCATATGGTTAACATCTTATACTCATATATTTAGCTCTCTTGTACTTATTACTTTGTCACTCACATTATGTGATATTTGAGAAATGGATTTAATTCGCAAACGACACATGATGTGCCACAACTCTCATGTATGTTATTTTGCATATTTTAGTATTTTTATTCCATTTGTAGCTTATTTATTACACCTTATCACTAATCCCACTCTTTTTATTACCATATATACATTCCCATCTATTTTCATAAATCAAAAATCTGAAAAAGGGGGCTTGTATCACAATTATTAATTTGGAGTGCTCTCACAATTTTCTACACTTTCACAACATATCATATGTATTTTTATAAATCAAAAGAGATACCCTAGATTTGAATTATGGGTTCGACTCCAAAAACGTTCATCTTACGAACTATGTTGAGTTTGATACCATGTTTGTGTACGTAGGCGCCCCGAAGTCAGTTTGTGATTCAAGTCCTTTATTACCATTGGAACATTTTGACATAATTATAAGTCTAGTTGGTAAAGGAACACTTAGAATATTTTGCGTATGTTTTCGGAAGGAACACTTTGAACATTTTAATATTTATTTATGTTAGATTAATGTAATTAATTTGAAAGATTAATAATTTTTGTATTATTATTTTTGATAATTAATGTATTAGTTAGTTTCATATTATAATTATATTCCAGTTTGAAAACATAAACAATAATTTATTTGGAGGCAAAAAAATAAAAAATATTTTTGTAAAAATAAATTTATTATTTCTCATGGTCCAAAATTGTGACCATATCCGTGACAAGATTTCAATGGGTAAAAAGGTTGTCATGGTCAGGAACTGTGACCATGGAACTTGTGGTCTCGATAGGGGGTCATGGTTCAAGACCGTCACCATACAATAAAAGTTCAAGGTTATGGACCGTGACAATAAAACTTATATTCGCGAAAAATATTCACAGCCCTTAATCGTGAGTGGGGTTAATTAATCACGGTTAGGGTGACCACTGGCCACACTCCATAACTATAATCATCCCCCAACATTAGAGTTACAAAAGGTACCATGACTACAAATGTGACTCCAAAAATAGTCACATTTTAAAATTCTCATGGTCTAAAACCATGATCTGAGTCGTTAGTCATGGTCCAAAACCATGACCATTTGGGGTATTTGGTGTAGTGAAAATGTCTTAGGTTCAACATGTTGTGTTTATCCTCAACCTCATGAGTAAGAGAGTAATATTGTGGAGCCGCCTCGTTCTCATGAGTAAACAGGTGCTTGTTTGCATGTGTTAAATTGCTTATAGTGGAGAAAGTGAAACTTGAGACGATGTCGCGTGGCAAGTTTGGTCTGAATTGATGTTAATTATATGAGAGGAAACATGGGACATACGTGTACTCCCGATAAGGGGGTGAGCCAAAACGGTGACAACTAAGATGCGAGAAAACTAACATTTATTTATTTCGGCTTTGAATTTATCTTGGATTTGTCCTATTTTCTTACATTATTGTTAAGTGTGAATGATCCAAAAGTTACAAAAAATTTGTAGATGCATGTAAAACTTAATTTTCAAACGAATAATGCGATGAGTTCCAAATACATCCACCAAAACATATTCCAAAGTGCATTAAGTGCTTGTACCTTATGTGGATCTCGCTCTAATGTGCAAATACTTAATGGACTTTCAGAGATATTTGGGGGATATGTTTGAGGTACATATTAGTGCTTGTACCTTGTTTTCTATTTTTTGTTTAAATAAATTACAAATTTACTTTCAATTGAATAAAACTATGTTTTCCTTTAAAAAGTTATTTTCCGCCAAACTTAACGGTCGAAATTAACAAAAGGGTCTTGTTGAAATATTTTGATTAGTATCAGGGCTAATTTGACACTTTGATAATTCGTTGGCCATTTCAATCACGTTATTATAAAATAAACACCCACATTTGGAACTCTAAATACACCCACAGTCATGGGCTTAAACCCATGACTCCCAATTTCAACCTTAAAAATATATTAGTCTTCTTGGCCCATCTTCAACATAATAAAATCTATTAGTATGACTGTGTATCCTCAACTTTGAATCCAATTCATTGGCCTAGCCCAATCCCATAAATAGGAAATGCTGAACCATTCATTCAGATTATAATAATTGCTTATGGAGGAATATCCAACTTTGAGTAGGTTAAACAAAATAGTAATTCTTTACTAACAGGGGATTACTACACATTATGTGTGACATATTGATGTATCATACCTACATTAATAGATGCGGGATAATTAGTAGACGTTAGAAACCAAACAGAGTGGAACCGTCGCGAACTCGAATAGATTTGAATTTTTTATCCTGGACCTAGAAAACTAGCCCCTGAAGATTGGCAATGACGATGATATTGTTATCCCTAATTGGGGAGCCTGAGCCGGTTGAATGAGGAGCGAGTTTCAAATATTAATATTCATTGTTTATGATATTTGGATGAGGAGAAAGATTTGTTAAGTGCATTTAAAATTCCGCTACATAAATTACTCTCATATGTGTTAACACAAACGAATACAAATAAAAAGTAAAAGAGAGAAAAGTGAGAATTGCCTTAATTTTCTTAAGAATTAGACAATCTTTTATGATAGATATTATCACTCTTAAGGTAGTTATATGACTAAACTATATAAATCTCTTTCACCACTGGACAAGGTTATTTTAGTTTAAACAAGGTTCTCGGTTCGAGGCTTGGAAATGTAGTTGTGTTAAATATTCGGTGATAGAGCTTTGTCACTCTTATGCTTCTACCCGGTTCGAACAAGGATTAGTCGAGGTGAACAAAAACACTAGCCCGAACACCCCATGATTCATGACCCAAAAAGTATATATATATAAATCTCTTCCCATCATTAAGTAACCAAAATCAAACCAAACAAAAACTTGTAATTCTTGTAATTAAGACTGATAATTAAAAAGGCCTCCGCATTGATTGAAGATACATCATAATGAGTAACGTGTACCTCAAGACTAACATAGTTGGCATAATTAAGTGAAGTACATAATACACGCATTTTTATCTCCAAAACAAAATAAAAAGTAAAAAAGTTGCACACACATCAACATATTTTGAGGAAGATCCGTGTGTAAGATTTAAATATCCAATTCTGGGGTTCAAGTGAGATACATTTTCTTAGTTTATTATTGGAAGTTCCATTATTTTATGTAATAGTTTGATTAGTTCGATGCCAAGATGTCTACTTAGTGCCATATAGGCGATGTTATTATGACCACTTGCATCATTCAAATTACGCTTTCAATTTGGATCCAGTTATCAAAATAATGTAAAAGGGTGCTTCTGAATTAAGTATCTTTTAATTTTTATTAGTTCGTAGAAGTATCACTTTAATGTTTGAAACAATAATTTTAGATCATTCATGATTGCGGCACAAAATGGTGCCATAGAGAATGGTGCGACATAGTGACATGTCCCACCTGCACTGACGTGTGTCTGTGTTCCGTTACTTCAGATAGTGACACGAGTCAATACACGAATTTGACACATTTGGTACGACACACTGACATGTAACACCCGTATTGGTTTGTGTCTGCGCTCCACTCTTGTGTGACACGAGTCAATATCGATGACATGTTAATGTATAACACCAAATGTGTCAAAATTATGGGGGACGTAGAAGAACCCTTTGTATTGTCAAGCTAGTTTTATTTAATTATAATTTTAGTAGTTTTGGGTGACTAAATATCATCATTGGTGGTAGATATCTTACATTCAACAAGAAAAATATAACAAAGTATAAACTGTGATATGAGTACTGAAAGGGTAATTCCAACAACTAGTGCAAGATCAAAGTAAACAAAAAAAGGCGAAAGAAAAATAAAGAAACAGGCTTTTGAAAAACAAAAGAGAGAAGCAAATCACAAACCATACTATATTCACTATTTCATTTCCAAAATTTACAAAACTCCCTACAAGTGGTATAATTAATTAAATGGAAAACCTGTTAGATGGCTGGAAAAATAAAAAGAATAACCCAAGCTCATTGACAGATCTCGAGAGGAAACCCAAATCACCCAAAAAGAAAACAAAAGGAAAGGAAAAGATAAAAAGAATACTATCCACCCCGATGTATAATTTCCCTTTAGGGACATTTATCACTTTTTCCGGGTCCTCCGTAATAAAAATAATTTCCCCAAACGTTATTAATTCCACCCCGGATATCATAACAATTTGGGTGATCTGCTACAACCCGGAGGTTTGTTAGTGGAATTAAGCTATTATCCCAATCCACCACTTGCAAGTTTCGAAAATAAGAAGCTTTTCCAAAACCTTCTCCTGCAAAATGCCCACTACCCATTTGGGTTGATGTGTGAGATCCCGATGCCTGATTATTAACAACTTCTCCGCCAAATTGTACCATGCTTGCGTGATCTCTAAGGTGTGTAAATAAAAAAGATGGCCAATAACCAACTAGAACTCCCGATCCAAACTCTAGCCACCAATTTCCATGCTTCGGATCCTGCATAATATATCATAATCATGTTATTAATCTTATAGTATGTCTAGCAAACAGTTTATTACACACTGCATTAGGAGTATCAATTTTGACTAAACAATTAATCAAATATACATTACTAATTAACTAAAACTAGGTTAATGAATAGTATCAATTTAAAATTATTACCAAGGTTAATGTTTTCATTTCTTTTTCAAATCATAGTAGAGCTTTCAATGATTACAAGGTACAACCCACGTGAGACAGGCCATGCTAGCTTGAACAAGATTTGGTCCCCTCCTTTATTAGATACAAATTTTTAAAACAATACAACAAAATACATATTTATCGCACAGTAATTTACAAATTTTCGATAGGTAGGAGGGTGTTACTTTTGGTAACTAGGACAATTAGTAAAAATACATGTACACTGGTGATATAACTTTAACAATTTGATTTTTCATTCTTATCCAAACTATGTATTTTCAAACTTATTTGTAAAAGTATGTCAATTTTGGTTTTGAGAAAAAGCAGTGGAAGAGTTTGTCAGGTATTTTTCTGCAACATGGGAAGAGATGACAAATTTATGTTGTTTCTAATGCTAACAGTAAAAATAAATAGGTTTTGTTTTATTCTTACAACATGAAAAGATAAAACCGTGTTTTAAGTTGTTGTACTTTGTTTATGTAATTGTAAATTGCTGATGTCAGCATTGCTCCCAAACAGCACGCTTATAACCCACATTCCGCGGATCTGTCGTATATAGCTAAGTTGTGTACATTTAAAGTTGGTTTGACTGACATTATTTCTCAAAGCTTTGGGTGTAAGAAACTTGTTGTGTAATATCACATTGTGGAGGGCCCACAACCATTAGATTGAAGTTTTCTTGATGTTGTTTTGCATGAAAAGCATTCTTGGTGGCATATTTCTATTAACTTTCATCCAAACCATGCTTTCTCTTAACAACATAATTATTTATTTGATAATTATGTGATGTATAGCAAAGTCAAAATAATTTAAGCAATACTTTGAACACATAAAAGTCAAATTGATTGTGAATGGGATGATAATGTAACAAAGGGTGATTTAGCTTTTTGAACATACTTAAAAAATGAATTTTCATCTTTTTCGAAGTAAATGAAGGATTATTTCGTTCTTTATATTAGTAAATTTAGTGGTCATTGTCTTCTCACTATCAAAATATACCACCATTTAGTTGGGTGAAAGATCAATTTGGATATATACATGCATTTTAAACTACCGTATTTTTAATCACCTCACCAACTTTATGATTGAATTTTACCCTGAAATTTGATAAAAATCTTCTCACTATGAAGATTGTCTCTCTCAAATTTATTATATAATTTATTCATCTGCCCAACAGATGTGAATGTAGGGTTTTGTAGGTATTTAATTGAGATATAGTAGAGGACTTGACTTGTATAGAATAGTGTTACCACCCCCATTATAAAAGCATAAAAATAATTTTGGTGAAAGTTAGTGGATACATCATTTTCCATTATATATTACTACGTCTCATCCTAAGGATAGATTTGTCTTTACATCCAATTGCCAAATGATGCACACTAATCTTTTATTTCAGAAAAAGGCCACCATTGTAGTGTTGTTTACTAAATTTCCAAAAATCATATCTCAAAGGCGTGCAAGGCAAGATAATACTAGTCTAATAATCAGATCAGTTATCGAGAATCTTTCAAAAAGAAAAATAAATGCAGAGAAAGCAAGATAGCGCTTGATGTTAGTAGATTTCTTTAATTTTCTCATTAGTATATTTTTTATGTTCCATAATTATGGTTCACGTCTTTGTACAAGTCATGAGAAACGGAATAAAAAAATAGAGTAATCTATTTAATTTCACCATGACAAAAGAAGATTGTAAATTTGAAATAAAATACTGAAATGAACTTGAAATTACCTTCCAAACTAATAAGCTAATATCAAATTGTCCACCAGTGTATGATGAAGTCGGAGAAATTGCCGCCCCAATTGCTATCTTGTTGTTAGTCTGAACAAAGCCTGAACATAGCAAATTGTAGCATCCAGTTGCTTGATATGCGTCACTCTGAAAATTGACAGTAATTGTTTAAAATTTGACAACATTTGATTCATTTATATATTGGAGTAAGAAAAGTAACTTGTGAATATATAAATAAAACTTACTGTCCAGTAAGTGAAGAACCTAGGATAGTTGTCCCCATACAACTCTGGGCTGACCTGTGAAAAATAAATGAATTAGCATCTATGGCTTTAATTACACTAATGCAATGAATTTTAGTAGTTGAGATGTGATATGAGCTTTGAATGTCATGTCAGTGAGATATTGCCTTCCAAACATGGAACCCAAATTTTAGGTACAGATGACCGAAGGACAAAATTTGATATGAAACCATCAAAATTAAGGTATGGATTCTAAATGTGTTTTGGCTATAATAGGTTGACATGTTAGACAGGTTAACATGGTAAGACCAATAAATTATTTATACATGACACAAATTTCACATGTCATGACATGAACTATGCACAACTCATAATAAATTGATCAAGTAAATTAAACCTGGCCCAGCTCATTGTCAATTTCAATTTTTAGTTAGAGTTTGACATAAATACAAAAACTCATTTCAAAAAAGAAAAAAAATATATTGAAAAGTTTCAGTTTCTAATTATGAGTCATATGGTCATTCAAACGCAATACCATATTACTTAAAAATGATATTCAATATATATATATATATATATATATGTGTGTGTGTGTGTGTGTGTATGTGTAAGTGTTTGAATATATCTGTAAAAACCTATTTGCATATACCTGCCAACCTGCTTCAATGGTGTTAAGATCATCTCCAAATGAGCCAGAGATGACCCACAATTGTGATAAGCTGAATTCGTATTGGTTAGCAACTCGAGGGGCCCACACATTTATGCTGGCTTTTGCTCCATAATACTGATCTCCAGTTACATACCCAACTGCATGCTGTATTGAAAACAAATATGAAAATTAAAAATTAAGTTTTTAGTAATCCTGTTTAATTAACAAAAATCAATGTAAGAACTATATATACATTCCTACTTATGCATTTTACATCAAATTTGTAACAGAAAATTAGACTTGTTAGACTGTTTTTAGTAATGGTACAATCATATATATTTTACACTTAGACATGTAATAAATATATTTACTACATAACATTAGGGATAAGATTTCACAAGGTGTAACGCAGTACAAAAATTATATCACAAAAAAAAAATTTCGTTAAAATTGAGTTAGAGTCAACAATGCATGAAAGTCTGTACAGTCTAAAAATAGAAACCCAACAGATTCAATTAATGAACAAAATAAAGAACTTGCACCCAGAATTTCAAAATTTGCAGAAGAAACAAGATTTTACATTTTCTTTATACTGCTTTAAGTTCAATTTAGTGCCAAAAGAAAAGAAGAGAGGAAGAACTATTAATTTGTTCTTTATAATTTAATCTAATACGATGAAAATAGTTTCATAATAAAAGAACAATCTTTTGGTTCACAAAGAATATGAAACAAATTGACTCCAAAACCCGATTTATTTTAAAAGTTTGTTAATCTAAAGAACTTGATATTTAGTATTTCTATTTTATAAATGCTAATTTGCATCTGTACAATTTACTAACCTCATGACCATTGGTAGAAGAATCTCTTCGAATAGGTTTTCTTATTTTTTTCCCAAATCTTGTGATAGAACTAGCCCTCAAAATATCTTGCTCGGTGGTTCTTCTAATTGGGATTGTTCCTTGTGGACATGATTCCCCTGATAAACTCCACAGCTGATAATCTTCTGACCCTCTTGTTTTGTGTCCTTTTGGTCTTTCTGGTGGATCCTATAAAATTCAACAATGATACTCAACACTTACATTAAAAAATAAAAAACATTGAAATGTTAAAAATATATCAGCTAACATACCAATGGTTTTTGTCCTTGCAATTCAGGATGATCAAAAGCTGGCTGCTTATGAGTTTCAACACAGTCTATAACATCGCCATCCGGGCTCTGCATAATTTTTTCAAAACAGATTAATAAGGGTAACAAAAGGATACCAATTTTTTTGGTTTATTTATATTTGGGGTTCTTATGTCTAATTTTAGTCTAGTCCAAAGTTCTTGCAGCATTTTTAGCACATTTTCACTTCTGGCGACGCTTGTTAGAGAATTAAATGTCACAAAAAATGTTTGAAGCATCCTAAAATGTGAAAATAGATGCAAATATTCAAACTTTTAGTCCCCAAAATTTTAAATAAACCATTTTTTTCAAAAAGTGTGGTAGAGAGAGAGAGGAGAGAGCAAATACCTGAATTGTTTTGACATAAGGCTTATTAATCTTCATGAGATGAGATCTAATATTCATCAACTTATGCAACTCTTCACCAGGCCGGAATGTCTGATTGGAATTGTGGACTTCCGTTGACCGGACAGGACAAACAGAGGAACTAAGAAAAAGGAAGAAAACAAAAATGAAAATGATTGGGGATATTTTGTAACTGCTAGAGGCAATGTTTGACCATTTTTTTTGTAATTCTTGGTGTAGGATGACTGTTTGTTTTTGTGTACATTCTTGTTGTTGTCTTCTTCTATAATCAAAATAACACCAGCTATTCTCTATTTTTGACCATCCAAACACACCTCCCACAAAATCCATGCAACAGAGAGTAACCATTGTAAGCTGTACAATTATAAGTTCACTCTCTCACCATTTGGAAACTTTTAAAACATGAGAATAACAAAGCTTCTATGCCTTGGTTTCTAGGAATGAGCTAATAAAAAAAACACAAAGGTACAAATGGGTTGTGTTATTTAGAGATTTAACCATGTGGGTGTGTGAGAAATAAATACTTGGGGTTGTCACCAAAACATGTACAGTTTTTATATCTTTGAAAGGAAGAAAATTGAGTAGAGAGAGGGAGGTGTGTGGGGTACGTGTTTCCAGTCTTCAATACAAGACTGAAACTTTAGCTTTTTGGTGTTTAATTTGTAAAGGCCACAAGAGGCACTCATTTCTGTTATTCTTTTTTTACTTTGGCTATCAAGACAGAGAGGAATTACACTGGATTCTGGGCTTTGCTTTGGGTGTTTCTCTTTCTCACTTCCCTAGATGTTCTATATGTCAGCTTCCCTGTTTTTTTTTTATCTATTTGCCCCTAAATTATACATACATTCCAAATAAATTAAAAATTGACATCATAAGAAGATACCCTTTTATGCATTTAAAAAAGAAATATTAATATATTGGGTTCGGATAATTTGACGAATCAATTGTAGTTTACAGTTTTGTAAGTAATATGAAATTTGACTCATACTTCACCTTTTTGGAGGAGTCATTTTCAATTAATTGTTATAATTGTTATTCTTTTCAATTGGTGGTGGGGGGTGATGTGCTGGCACGCGTACCTGGTTATCTGCACTGGAATGCATGCTTATGCAACAGCCCATGCATGTGCATGCGTGTCTTGGATTGCTTATGTTTCGGGTGCTAAGACCTTTAATATTGTTTTGAGTTTTTTTACCCTCTCAAATTCTATATTCTTGGTTAACAATAGACCACCTGCAACAATGGAGATTAGAAATGTAAGTTAGCATTTTTATTTACAACTAGTTTTAAACCCCGTGCAATGTGCGAGCTTTTTGTAGTCCTTATTTTACAACACAAAGTAGTCAAATTTTCAAATACATACGAAATATTTTATCATTTTCAAGAGGTGATAATTCTGTTGAAGTGGAGCTGACATCGCACTATATGTCATTACACAATACCCTTTAAAAACAAAAATTGTATAGAATCATTTAAAAAAATATTTACAAAATCTAATAATTACAAAAACATAAAAAAATGAAAATTACAGAAGAAAAGTTTAAAAACTGAAAATATTTTTTAAATTGTAACAAAAAGTTTAAAACATAAGAAAAATCCTGAATTTTTTTTAGAATTTCCAGAAAAACTTTCTAAGAAAATAAAAAATATTGAAAATAATTACTAAAACAAATGTAAAAAAATAAAAATAAAAACAATTTCCAATAAAAAAAAAAACAATCTTAATAAAAAAAAAAGTAATTTTCAGAAAGAATGGAAATTTAGAAGAAGAAAAAAAGTTCTCGTGGGAAACATATTTCAACCTATTAAATTGCAAATTACAAAAAAAAACATTTAATAAATATTTTTAAAATCTAAAAAAGATAGAAAAACAGGTAATGGCTTTGAAATTGCATAAAAAAATTTGGAAAAAAGTATGGAAAAAATAATTTTATTTAATAAAGAAAAAATGATAAAAAAGTTTTAAAAATCTATAACGGTAAAAAATTATCAAAGAGTGATTTTTTTAAATATCTGGAAAAAAGATGATTATTTTTAAATCTATGAAAAAAAGTATAAAAACATTTGACCAAAAAATTTATAAACAATCTAATAAATAGAAAAAAATGAAAAATACAGAAGAAAAGTTTAAAAACTGTAAATATTTTTTAAATTATAACAAAAAGTTAAAAAAAATCTGAAAAATCCTAATTTTTTTTTTGGATTTCCAGAAAAACTTTTTATGAAAAAAAAACATTGAAAATAGTTACTAAAAAAATGTAAAAAAACACAAAACAATTTACAACAAAAAAAATCCAATCTTAATAAAAAAAAAAGTAATTTCTAGATAAATGGGGAAAAATATTTCAACCTATAGAAAAATTGAAAATTACAAAAAAAAAAACGTTTAATAAATATTTTTAAAATCTAAAAATGATAGAAAAACAGGTAATGGTTTTGAAATTAAACAAAAAAATCTCAAAAGAAAGTATGGAGAAAATAATTTTATTCAAAATACTGAATAATACTAAAAACTTTGCTACTAAGGAAAAAATGAAAAAAAAAAAGTTTTCAAAATCTGTAACGGACAAAAGATTATCAAAGATTGATTTTTTTTTTTAAATATCTGGACAAAAGATGATTATTTTTAAATCCGTGGAAAAAAGTATAAAAACATTTGACAAAAAAATTTCGAAACAATCTAATAATTAGAAAAAAATAAAAAAAATGAAAATTACAGAAGAAAAGTTTAAAAACTGTAAATATTTTTAAAATTATAACAAAAAGTTTAAAAATATGAAAAATTCTTATTTTTTTTCGGAATTTCCAGAAAAACTTATTAAGAAAATAAAAAACATTGAAAATGATTACTAAAAAAATGTAAAAAAACAAACAAAAAAAAATTTCAACAAAAAAAATCCAATGTTAATCAAAAAAGTAATTTCTAGATAAATGGAAATTTCGAAGAAAAAAAATGTTCTCGTTGGAAACATATTTCAACCTATAAAAAAATTGAAAAATTACAAAAAAAAAAAAAACGTGTAATAAATATTTTAAAAATCTAAAAATGATAGAAAAACATGTAATGGTTTTGAAATTACACAAAAAAATCTGGAAAGAAATTATGGAAAAAATTATTTTATTCAAAATACTGAATAATACTAAAAACTTTGCTACTAAGGAAAAAATGAAAAAAAAAAGTTTTCAAAATCTATAACGGACAAAAAATTATCAAAGACTGATTTTTTTTTTAAATATGTGGACAAAAGATGATTATTTTTAAATCCTTGAAAAAAAGTATAAAAACATTTTGAAAAAATTTAAAACCCAAAAAAATTAAATTGGGAAAAAAATCTCAAGACCACCGGCAAAACTGAAACCAAAACAAATAAAAAAAAACTGCAACACCACAGGTAAAAAAAACTTAAACTCAGTGAACTATGTTTCTTACACAAAATAAAATCACAGGAAGCAAACAAAAAAAACTCCAGCAACCACTCCGGCAAACACCAACCCCTCCGTCCCAAATCCCCCCTGCGTTGTAAAGGCTAAAAAACCAGCCTAATCTCCAACTGAGACACCCCGCCTAATTAAATATCGGGCGATCACCCCTTTATTAAATTAAAAACAAGGTGAACAGTTGGTTCATTCTTAGCATCACTATCGTAAAAATAACTTTTTCAATTTAAACACCCTAATTAATTAAGCTAAGTGTCAAAACCATTTTTAAACATTATCTTATAAATTTTTATTTTGAAAACAAGATTTAATTATTTATAACAATTTAATATCTAACAAATCACACCACAATAATCCAGGAACATAAGATCCAAATAATTTAAGCATTTGACAATTGAATCCCAACATTAAAATTTAAAGTGAAACATGCAGACAATAATAAATCCCAAGGTATCGATACTATAAAAACTGAATCACAATATCCAAATAAAACAACTAAATAATGGAAAGGGCGACACATGCCCCACTAAATGAAGATACTAGGAGAGGAATCAAGTAAATGAAGTCGTCTAAGCAAGAGGCCTGCAACTCCCACCTAAGCTGCAGCACGTTCCTTCCAAGGGATCCTAGGTAAGATGCCCATGTGGCTGGACACCTGTAATATATACATATATATACAAGAGAGAAAGAGAAATAGAAACGGGTCAGAGCCCGATAGTGTACATGATTTAAAAATTCGTTTAGCAAGTATTTAAATTGATTACAGGCCAATGCAACAACATGTTAGTGTGACACTCTCTTGAGAAATTCTCACCTCTCTTCTAATGTGCACACCTATCGCACTAACCTTCCCAATGGTTTATCTCGTCATATATCGCACTAATCTTCCCAATGATTTAACTTATCTTAGGTTACTCATAAGATTTAAAACTGAACAACATAATGGTTTTAAAAGATAATTTCATTTAGTAACAAGGCTCTCCTTTTTAACTTTATTAATTAATAAAGTTTTCCAGTGTCATATTATACTTTTCAAACAAGTACTTCCGATTTAAAGTCAAGATTCATTTCTCACTTGCCATAACACAGTATACAGTTCCAAATTTCAGAATTTCATATATATATTAAATACTCGTATAATATATATATTCTAACAGCACCCCACATAAAAATTATGGTGGGTGCATACTCTGCTATCCAATCCCCGTATCTCTCGCACTAAGGGAAATACAAGTTCGGAATCACTCTCGAACTGTATTAACACATACACAAATAATGTTGAGGCGAAGCATAGATTCCAAGTCTCTAAGAGGTCAGTACATACCCTCACGTCTCTTAGGACCGTCTGAACTATCGATTCGATAGCCTGTACTAAGGATATCTATCTTCTAGGATACGAGTCAATATCCCCCATAAGGCACATCGAGATAAGATCGTCCCGACGCGGTAACCTCAGGGATAGCAAGTAGCGCGGGCATGATTTTCACACATAGATAGTATATGCATACACAATCATATAAATATACTAATATTACCATATCAATTTTAGGTACATTTCAAATCCCATAGTTACGACATTTATCCTCATATCTCATTATTAGTTATCACGTATAACGGTTCGTCTCTAACTTTAATTTGAGGTATCATTCCAACTTACTACGTAGCACTCCTGGACTCTATCCTCCCAAGTATAAAAATTCAGTTGGTATTCATCTATTTTTCATCGTAACCATTTTACATAATCTCTCACTTTAATACGTAGTTTCACCGTTTCTTATATGTAATATCCCAAAAATACAACTCTCGGCTTACATTAAAGGTCCCAAAATTATTCATATACCCTACTGGTCTTCTTTATCTCCCAAAACATATTTATAAGGGTGTCCAAGAATTATTTCTCATTAAAGTGATTTCAACTAATTAAAAAAGGAAAATATGAGTCTGCCAGGAGGGGTCGATCGATCGAGGTCTAGGGCTCGATCGATCGAACCTTCGATCGATCGAAGCTCTTGGCTCGATCGATCAATCAAGCAGTTATGGAAAATTCTGAAGTTACCAGTTACGGGTTTTCTCCCAAAACTTCATCCAAATCCTAACTTTCCATACCCAAACGTCCAGAAATTTATACTACCAATTATATAATTCCATTCCATACATCTTTTACGTAAAGCATGCAAATTTCCGTTAAAGTTCATGGATTAACAAGCCCAAAATTCATGTAAACCTCAAGAACCCTAGAAATCTCTTAATCATGATTCTAATATGTTTTTCCCAGAATTTTCTTCTCTTAAAACATCAAAAATTCGTGGTTTAATCCTCTACATGTGGAGGGGTTTCCAGAATAACATATAAATCAATACTACATGCGAATTCCTATCTCAATTTTTGGGGTTTTCTTCCATAAAACTCATCTTAATCATCCCTAGACTAACATGAGTGATGCATTAACGAAATAAGCAAGATAAACACTTGCCTGGGATTTTCGACGTTCTGGTTTGGTGCCGAATTTGGTGTGGTTATTTTCCTCGTCTCGCGATCTACGCGTTGGTGGTGGTGGCGGTGCAAACGGATGGATTTCGGGCCTTGGATTGCTTTGGAAGCTCTCTCCTTCCCTCTCCTATGGCCGTCACTTGTCTTTGGTTGTTCTAACGCTAGAAGACAACCTTAGTCATCTGATATATCCCTTGAATTTTCGTGGGTTTAATTACCCAAAAATGTAAAATGTCTAAAATGCACTCCCGGGTTACTAATTAAGCCTAAAAACGCCCCGAGACCCAAACTAAACCCCCGGGTACACTTTTCTGACTATCTCGACCCTTCTGGAAACGTTGGCGCACTCAAAACGACCATATGGATAACTAAAAAATATTTCACTTTTATTAATCAATATTTATTCCCGATGCGACATAGGCGCGTCCCGACTTAAATTTCCAAAATTGTCATTCTATTCACTCGTGAAATTTAATAGAACCAATATTATATATTACTTTTCTCATTAGTAATATTCAACAAGTTTTCCGTAATTACTAACTCACATCACGTTAATAATTATAAAATAATTAATTTCCAGATTTATATATAAAAAAATTCATTCACATTAAATTTAATAAATCCCGAAATTAAGAAAGCATAAAAATACGGGGTATTACACCAACTCCGACCAACCATGGAAACTCCGGCGACACTTTCTAACCTCTAAACCCCATAACTCCAGACCTCCACAACTCTACCTTCAAACTGGCCTATACCCACCTTTGCAACCTTAGACCACAATCCATCTCCGGCTAGTTTACTTTAAACCTCCATTACCCAAGCATGAAATTGTTGTCCAATTAAAAGATTTGATGATTGTTGCAACGCAAATCTAAACCAACGATTAATGGATGAGACCCAACCAAAAAACATCAAAGCTTTGATGCTTATACTGAAAACCCACAAAACAAATATCCATAATTGAAATCCATACTAACAAATATGAATATATAAAGATTACTCCCATATGGAATTAATCAAAATGAAAGAGGACAGATTCAGCGAATGCAAAAAAAAAATTAGAAAATGTACCCATCAAGTTATTGGAGGTGAAGCGTTGGTGCATTTAAAGAGACATAGCTATTGATGAGGAGAGCAATTGTTGTTGGAGAGCGATAAAATAATGAATGGGGGAAATGAAGGGATATAGTTGTGATTGGAATTCTAGAAAATATAATAGTCTTGGAAATGTAAAAGTTTTTAGTGTGATAGAGGAAGGAACGCAGACCGAATAATAGTAAAGTGATGTGCCACGTGGATAGGCTAATTGCAAAGCATAATAAATGCCTTGTTTTGCATTTTATAGTATTAAGAGATGTGTTCTTCTAGGACTTGTAGTTATCTTTGTTATGGTTAGGAAAATATAATTTCTTTAGTAAATATTAAATTATGTTTTAAAGTTAGTCCATGTTTAACTGGGGATTATTTTCATGGAATTCGTTATTTTGTGACTTTATTAAAACACCCTGTATTAGCAAATATCAATGGGAATCACTTAAGCACAAGTAATGACTATATTAGAAATTTTTTTTTAGCAAATTTATATTTTGCAAGTAGTTGTTAAGTAATTTCACGTAAAATATCAATGATTGCATATATAGCATAATTATTTTTTCTGCCTATTGTGGTCTATCTATTTTTAGGCTGCATGATGCTCGTTGCCAGAGTATGTTGCTTCTCTCTGGGACGTAGTGCGTGGGGGTCGAGTAGTGACTAACAATGGGGGTTTTGGGGCGGGAACCCCCAAACCAACATTTTTTTAGGGTAATTTTTATTTTATAGCAATTACCCAAATATTCAACAATCAATTACTAACAATTAAAAAAATCACAATTCATTAACCCTAAAAACCTTATTATCCATTCCATGTTCATACGTCCCATATACTTCTTCATAATTTAACTATTTTAACAAACAAAATAGTTTCATCATTCTCTAACATTTCGATCTATAAATCAATATTTCATCAAACTATAACATCTTAATCATTAAATTAACCGTTTAAAACATACATAATTATTAACATTTAAACCATCATTAACTCTACAATTAACCTTAAAGTTTGAACCCTAAATTTAGATTTAACCCAAAATATTTTAAGAAGATGAAAATCATATCATTGAAACCCTAAAAATTCATTCAAAAATTAAATCAACATCCAACCCAATAAATTAAAGAGAAATAAAAAAGATAAAGAGAGAAAATCAAAAGCAGACACACACCCCCGCGCACACACACACTCACTCACACACATACACACACATACACTTATATATAAGAGTCTTCTTTCAGTGCCTCTTATATACACACCCTAATACAAACCGGTTTTTTAAAATAGTAAACAAATGAATTTTTGATGAAATTTTTTGTAAATGATCTCATCACTATGAAGATCATCTGCAAAAAGTTTCATCAAAATATTTACTTTTTTACAATTTAAAAAAAAAATGATATGCAAAAATGGTGAATATGTGCATTTTTTGCCATTGAAACTTTAGATGACCATCTTACCCACTTTTGTATTGAAAACAGGTCCCTTTTCCTACGAAAGCTGTCATAAAAAAAACACGATGTCTCACGACAATAGCAATTTATCGCAAATTGGCAATGTACAGACTGACCCGATTCCACCTAGGCTCATGTCTGAGATTCGCCAACAAAATCCAAGATTTCGCTAGTAAAGGAAATCTTATGAAGAGAATCATGGTTGTGTAGGTCTACCCAGATTCTAGGTTGGTCAACGCATATGAAGCCTAGCTTTAAGAGCGGGGGAGGCAACATGCCTCCAATTGGAAGAGAATGTTCACCTCCAGCGGCGACTTGAACAAATGGAGAGGGATCTCCGTGGAGATAACCGCCTCAGGAAAGCAAGACTCATAGCCGAGGGAGGAGTTCCAGGGGAGCGGGATCGCTGAGAGCGTGGCCAATCAAGAAGGCGTCACAGAGATGACGATCATTAGAAAAATGGTATTGGGAGCTTGGTCCGGAGAGAGGTGGATCAACATCCAACTAACCAATGGGCGAGGTCTATTAGAGAGATGGCCAAGAGAGGTCTCGACACACAGATGAAATCCCCCTTTTCAAGAGAGACTGAAGAGGGAGATCCCCTGACAAAGTTCACTGTTCCCCGAATTAAAATTTACGATGACAAAATTGATATTATAGGCCATGCTAGGTTTTACATACAAACGACGACTCTGTGGAGCCACAAAGACGTGCTCATGGGTCGTATCTTCCCTTTTATCTTGCATCATGAGAATTAGAAGTGGTTTGAGAGATTACCACGCATATCCGTCAAGAGCTTCAATGCCCTCGCTGAGGCCTTCACTGCTCGCTTCATAACTAACAGTTCTCACCTGAAGACAATGGATTCACTGCTCACGGTGAAGAACAAGACACATGAGACTCTTCAAAAGTATGCCAAGAGGTACTGGGAAGTTTTCAATGAAGTGAAGGATGGCTTGGAGCAAGTTTATGTGGAATCCTTCGAGATTCTTCTAACGACCACATCCATACCGCACCAATCTCTCACCAAGAAGGAGTCTAACACCATCGACGACCTCATAGCGTGTATTGAAAAATATGATAAGGTTGAATATGTAATCCACGTTAGTCCCGGGAAAACGGATCGCATTAAGGACAATAAGGGAGGAGTCAAGTCTCACACTCCCAAGAAGGGGAACAAGAACTGTAAGGACATATTTTTATAAGTTCGTTATCAATTTATTATGTCTTATATCGCTACACCGTTGAAGAGCATTCAAGAACATTTAAGCATCAAAGACGGATCCGAATATCAATTTATTCATCAAAAAGACTCCGCAAAGTTTACTTCGGTAAGGTTGAGTTTTAATTCCTTAGTATTTCCCTTAAAGTGTTGGAATTATTTATCAAATATTTTTCTAAAGATTTTGTTCTCGGACATCTTTCCATAGAAAAATCATAACTAATTCATAAAAAATCAGAAAATATGAAATTGGATGTCACGCGTTCGTATCAAAATTATCTACAAGTACGTCTGGAATCTCGTTTGATAGGTCGTTCGAACGACCAGGTTTTTTCATTCAAATGACATAGACATCTCGTGAGATCTCGTTTAAACGGCAACTGGCCTTCGTTCGAGCGACATGCTGATCTCGTTCGAATGAGCTCGAATTTTGAGATGGCGCAGTTTTTGTATAAATACTTATTAAATGGTTCCGATTTTCTTAAGAAGTCACAGCGTTTTGACGAACAGAAAAAATTGCGAAAGTAGAATTCTTTTAGGCTTCTTCTTTTAGGGTTTAATCCCTTTTTATTTTCAATTCACAAAACTCCCATATGCTTTAGTGAATTGTTTTGGTTTTCAAGAACATACTTTGCTCTTGTTTATACTTTGTATGGAGATCTCTACAACTGACAGCTGCATGCTATTGTGGAGGGAGTCCTTATAAAGTTCACTTGTGGAGGAGCTGTTTTCTTCTTCATTGCTACCCTCCTGGAAAGGGAAAATTCTAGCCATAACTTGTGGAGCAGTCGTCTTCTTCTTCACTGCTGCCTTCTTGGAAAGGGAAACTTCCATCCGAGACATCGAAACTGACACCTGCGGGTATTTCGTATGTCACCCTATTTCATTGTAATCCGTGTAAGCCGTTTTCTTATAAATTATAGTGAAATAAAAGGTTTTGCCCCTTTGGGGATTTTTCCTGACATGGTTTGTTTTATCCTGCATGCTTTATTTTATTGGATAATTCATCTAGATGCATGTTTTAGGGTTTAACTAAAATTTGGGATTAATTAAAATTAGATTTTATTTGAGAAGTCGCAATATTTTCGCTGTAGCGATTCTACAAGAATGGGGGGAAAATGATTCAAAAAATGTGAGCAGAGTAGATCCCTCAAAATCCTTCTAGGATATCAATACATAATTCAAAGATATGCTTTATAAGATCCTTGGAAAAATCAAGGACCGGACATTTGTGAAGTGGCCCAAAATAGCAGTAGTGACCCGATGAAGAGGAACAACACATTGCAGTGTGCGTTCCACAAGGAAGGCAACCATAAAATAGAAAATTACAAAGAACTGAAGTTACACTTAGAAGAGTTGGCACAAGATAGTCCCCTAAATGAGTATATAGATAGGAAGGCTGAAAAGGTCATAGTTAATGGTGACTGAAAGTTAGATACTATCATTGATGGTGATATATGACAGGAGTTTGCGGTGATTCACAGAGCATTCGACCTGAAGCAACTATAAGGGAACGTTGTTCATATGGAACTGAAGAAGGTCACAGTGGTTATAGAGGAAATCTAGATTATACCCGTAAAAATTCAGGTGCACAAGCGCCAGTGACCAGAGGATGTTGACTACAATAAACACATCATCTTCGAGGAATATTTGGTTGGGGTAAGGACCCCACACCATGATACACTCGTGATTACCCTCAGGATTATGAATGGGGATATAGATAAGCTTTTGATGGATCTGGTTACCACGTTTGAGGTGATATACTTAGATCTCTTTCGTAAGTTGAAGCTCAACCTCACCGACCTCAAGAAGGAAACTGTTATGTTGATCGAATTTGTAGGGAAGATCACAATACCATTATGAAAGATAGTCTTACCAGGAAGGGTGGGAAATATTTGAAAGATGATTGAGTTCTTGGTGGTGGATATTGATTCTTTTTACCATGACATTTTAGGTAGAGGATGACTTCACGCTATAAGGGCTATGCCATTGAATTACCACCAGAAGTTCAAATGTGATATTGATCGGGGGGTAGTTGACACCCGTGGAGACTAGGCCACTGCCAAAAAGTACTTTATCACCACCAACAAGCCCCAAAAAGAAAAAAGAAGGGACCAGAGGTTATCCTGAAGAAAGACCAGGATGGGTCTAACCCTTCTAAATAGTAACTACAGTATGGCCGACCAGGAATAGAGGATATTAGGGTCCACCCTGTTGATAGGATCGTGAAAAGTCTAAAGGAGGTTACATTAAATGCCAACCTTTCGCAGAGAATTTTTTTGATCGGGACGACACTAGCCTATCATGATAAGAAGGAGTTGATCACCTTTATGAAAGGAAACCTGGATGTATTCGCTTGGAATCCTTATGATTTACAAGGGATTGATCCCGAAGTAGCCTTCCACTATCTTTTTGTGGACCTAACTTTTAAGCCACTCACTTAAAAGGCATGTCAAGCAGCCTTAAAAAAAGGCTACAGTGGTAGAAAGTGAAGTAGAGAGGCTTTTTAATGCAGGGTCCATTAGGGAAGTTTAGTTCCAGAGTAGCTATTAAATCCAGTAGTAGTGCGAAATAGAAATGGAAGTTAGAGAGTTTGCATAGACTTCACGGTCCTTAATAAAGCATGTTGTAAGGATAGTCTCCCTATGTCAAAAATAAATCAGTTGGTCTACTGATACGATATAAATATTGTGTATTTCACCCGTTAACATATGCGTTATTAGCCCCCTCGGGTATGTTATTCCCTACATATATGCTCGTTAACCAAATAACCTTGGATTTCCATGTTAACATGCTTTGCAAGGATTAATTAAGATTTTATTGGTATTTCGATGCTTAGTGTGAATGTTGGACGCATTCTGGTGAAGTTTTGTACGCGATCGCACACGCAAGAAAATTTTGGTCATTTCAAAGTTTTGGCACCTAGCCCAACATCTACACGGAAGTTGTATCCCTCCTTGAAAGATTCACGTGGCCGTAAATGATGCATGATTCCGACTCCTAACGAAGAAGTTACGGGAGTTTTAGTGGAAGGGAATTCCAAATAAACCAAAACAGAAGGCAACTTGGCTGATACCTGCTTCATCGATCGATTGACAAAAAGGGTCGACTGATCGACCCCTAATTGTTTCTAAAATTATGGGAGACAGTGGGCATATTTTTGAACCATTGATCGATCGACCCCTTGGGTTGAATCGATCGACCCCTTGTTTTTCCTAGATATTTTTCCTTGCCTTTTCTTTTTCCTTTTCTTTTCATTTCTTTTTCCAACTTACTATTTAAGTGATTTTTATTGTAATAAATAGATATAATTCATTTTTAGGACATAAAAGCTTAGGGTTTGGGTTGTTTATGGAGTTCTTCTTCATTTCTCCTTTGGTGTGACCCATTTGGGTTGTGTAAGTTGACTATTCATCATCCCTACCATATACGTAGTTGTCTTTCCTTCATTTACATGCTTTTTAGCTAACTTAATTTAGTCATTAGTTGCTTTAATTAGTTGTAATTTAGTTTAATTTATGCTGTGCCCTTAGATAAATAGGGCCGGGGTTGTGTTCCTCCATTTACAGGTCTCGAGCTCCGAAAATTAGGTTTTGTGTAAAATTGCGTTTAATTGAAACCGTGTGTATTGAAGTTGGATTGTTATGCGTTTAAATTTATTTGTCAGGCAACTTTAGTGTTTATAGCGATAATTCGAATTTAATCCGCGTGTGATCATTTTTTATTAAATGTTTATTCAACCAACTTTGAGTTAAATTCCTTATTGCGTGAAGTTCATGCTTAATTATAAATGCTCGGTTAAATGTTTTCGAGCCAAAATTCTAATTAGTAGTTACTTAGATCTGTGTGGTAGTATGCGATCCCGACTCTCGCTCTACTTTTGTGTTGACTTAACTTTTCTTTTCTTTTGTCACTGTAACCACCATATCACCTTTTACGCTTTTATTCCTGAAGTAATTAAACAATTAAAATCTAAAATTCAATCACTCCCTATGGATTCTCGATACCCAACTTACCGCCATACTTATATCGCAAGTGCAGTCGTAATTTAGGTTTTTGTATTGAGTAGGCGAAACGAAAACAACGATTAGCATTTTGACGCAACGCTATTTTTCGCGCTCCATCATCTATGCCACAATAACACATGAATGGATGAGCTTCTTAGATGCCTATTTTGGATACCACTAGATCCTACTGTTCGGACCCGTACAATACAAGATGTCTCTCATCATGCTAGTTAGACTATATTGCTACATGTCCATGCCATTTGGGCTTAAGAATGAGGGGGCAACCTATCAGAGGCTGGTGACAAAGGTGTTCAAGTAGAATATGGGAAATACTATTGAGGTATATACTGATGACATGTTAGTCAAGAGTAAAAACAAAGGCAACCACCTCAAAGACCTGGCCAACACCTTTAAAATCCCCTGGAAGTTTTGAATGAAGCTCAATTCGAGTAAGTACTCATCCAGTGTCAAGTCAGGGAAATTTTTGAGTTATCTGGTCAGCAAGCGAGGGATATAGGCCAATCAAGACCAATTTGAAGCTATAAATTGGGTCCAACCACTGAAGACGTTGAGAGATGTTCAAAAGCTTACTAGGATGCTTTAGACGCTCAACCGATTTATCTCCAAGTCATCATAGCGTTGTCGACCATTTTTCCAGCTTTTAAAGAAGGATAAGGGTCTCATCTAGAAGGACGACTATTCGAAAATCCTGTAAAAGATCAAGTCTTACCTAAACAAGGTACCTTTGCTAGCAATCCTGAATGAAGGAGATCATTTATACTTTTACCTTGGAGTATCAAGTCTTGCAGTTAGCTTGACTTTAGTTTACGAGTAAGATGAGAGGTAATGCCTCTTCTATTATGCCATCAAGACACTTCGGGACGCAGAGCAACAGTACTTTCCCCTTGGAGAAGTTAGCTTACACTCTTCTGGTTACCTTCAGGAAGCTTAAGCATTATTTTGAAGCCCACACATTCTTTGTTATCACTTCTTTCCTGCTCAAAACTGTTCTTTAGAAAAATAACCTCTCTGAGCGATTATCAAAATGGTCAATCGATCTCGAGAGGTTTAATATTCACTTTTAGCCAAGGAAAAAAATTAAGGGGAAGATCTTAGTGGATTCCATCGCTGAATTTATGAGAAATAAACTTATCGACTAACAACTCGCAGAACAACAATCAATCAAGGAAGCAGAGTTTGAGGAATGGACCCTGTACGTTGATGGAGCCATTAATTATAAGGGGGTAGGAGTGGGGATTGTCCTGGTAACCCCATAAGAAACTATCATCGAGCAAGGAATCTAGCTATGATTTGAAGCCTCCAATAGCGAAGCTGAATACAAAGTTATGATAGCTGGAATATGCAAGGCCCAACGTTTGGGAGCTAAATGGATCAACATGTTCGGTGATTCCAAGCTCGTACCTAACCAAGTAAGTGGATATTTTAATGCAAAAGATGACCATATGGCGGCCTACCTCACTGTATCTTGCTAACTCATGAAGAAATTTGAGGAGGTCTACATCCAGTAGTTCCCCAAGGGGAAAAATAGTCATATTGATGCCTTAGCAACCCTAAGCTTTGCAGTGGATTAAGATATCCGAAGGACAATTGAAGTAGAGTTCTTAGACCAAACAATATTGATAAAACGATGGTCGCCGAGAAGATTCTCACTATAGAGAAGGGTTTTAAATGGATGGTCCTAATTATTGCCTACCTGCAAATTGAGGCGGTACTAGCCGACAAGAAATTAGCTCAATAAGTCAGGGTAAATGCTGCTCACTTCTATCTTCATCCTAGAGGGAAGATCGACAAAAGGTCCTTACCTCCCGTTCGTCTACTCGCAAAACACCGAGAAAGTTCATCAAAAGCTTCATGATGGTATTTGTGGGAGTCACGCGGGAGGAAGATCGCAGGCATTTTAAGAAATTAAAAAAGGCTACTGATGCCCACATATAAAGAAAGATGCAAGTATCAATGTTCGTAAGTGCAAAAAATTCCAAAAGTTCTAAAATCTTTTACCATTCCTTTGCACAATTATGGTTGGACATTGTGGGACCACTACCCACCGCACCTGGGAATCGCAAGTATCTGTTGTTCGGCACATATTACTTCACCAAGTTATAAATTCAGAACCGCTAGCTAATATAAGAGACACTGAGATGATAAGGTTCATCTGGAAGAGTGTTATGGCACGTTTTAGGGTACCAAGAGCCATTATCAATGGCAACGACAAACTGTTCGAAAGTGGATTTTTCTAGAACTTTTGTGATGAGCATGACATCAAGCATTAATTTATCTCACTAACGTATCCTTAGAACAATGGCCAGGCATATGCTTCTAACAAAATGATGCTCGATTGCCTGAAGAAGAGGCTAGAAAGAGCAAAGGGCGCTTGGGTAGACGAGCTTTCCCATTTGCTATAGGCATATCACACTATGCCCAGAAGGCCGACCGAGGAAACACCATTCGCACTTAGATATGAAATGGAATCTATCATCTCACTTGAATATGGTCTCCCTACTATGAGAACATACTTGGTCGACCAAGGACTTAACGATAATGCCTTGTGAACTAAACATGGCCTAACAAATGAACGAAGAGTATATGCCATGATTAAGTTGGACTTATACCAACACCAACTGGCAAATTTGTACAACAAAAAGGTCAATTCGATGAAGTTCTATGTACGAGATCACGTCCTAATGAAAGTCCTCGACAGTGCCTTAAAATCATCAAATGGAAAACTGGAACAAAACTAGGAGGGACATTTCAAAGTGATCAGGAATAATCTTTAAGAAGCTTATCACTTAGAAACACTGGAGAGCAGAGAGATTTTAAGATCATGGAATGCGGTCAACATCAAGAAGTTTTATTTTTAGTCTTCATCCTCTATAATAACACATCTACTTTATCCAAATTTTTATTTCAGACTTATGTTGCTCCTAGGTTAATACTTAATGAATAAAGGACCATTTTTCTCTCACTCTTAATTATCTCAGTTTTAGATGATGTCTTAACTATCTTGATATTATGCACCATTTTTAAGAGACAACTCTACTCTTGGACACTAAGCAGGACTGCACCTAGTTACAATAAGCTGCTCAGCTTATTTTAGCCAAAGGATTTCCTCGGGTCGAACATAATTCCACTTAATTACAATAAGTCATTCAACTTATTCCAATCAATGAATCTATTCGCACCGAGTAGGATTCAAATTAATTATAGTAAGCTACTAAATTAATTTCAATTAATTAAGAGAACCTCAGGTCTTTGTTATATCAAACACAAAGGACCTCACGGGTTAACCAAGCAATAATAAAATCCCTGTATGGGTCCTTAAGCAAAAATAAATATTAGGTTTTCCACCAACTACATTAGTCAATAAAAATCCTGAATGGGTAGATGGCCCATTAACCAGATGCATTCTTTCCATCATCTTTCTTAGGCCGTAGGGAGTATGACGACATGACCTAAAAGGTAAGGGAGATGGAATGATATGTGGTAAGGTATATCAGGATGAAAGAATGATCAAACAGTTATTACTAACTCATTTAGTTAGTTAAAGCCCAAAATGATAAACAATTAATATTAACTCATTTTGCCAGCAAAAGCAAAATCAAGTCCTCCCAGTTGACACGTACAAAAGTTATTATTAACTACATTCAGTAGGTAAGTGACCAAAATATGCAACAGTTAATAACTATACTTTATTAATTTGGCAAAGGCCTAAAAAATTATAAGATTACACTTGATAATACATAATACACATGTTGATAAGTACGTGGTAGAAGTATAAAAAATATGTTATAAGGAGAAACTATTCATGGTTGACGAGCCAAATATTCTTCTATTTGTTCTCTTCGACCCTCGTCTGGATCGGCGGCATACTCATCCTCATTACCAGGATCCACCTCGAAGTCATTGAGCAAATTTTGTGGGATAGTATCCATAGGGACCCACTTCTCGTCCGTACCAAAGGTAGGTCAATGATATGATGGGCAATCCACATGGTACATATAATACAGTTGGGACTTCTTAGGTTCTTTGAGCACTTTAAGGGCCTTCAACCACCCATGCTTATACGCCAGGTCCTGTGCCTCCTGTAACTTCTCAGGGGCATCCTACCAACCTTCATCATAGCATGATGCCCATGCAGCCCGAGGACCCATCTCGAGGAGATATTTCAACTTCCTGATGTCGACATGTTGCACGACTATGATAGTATTCTTCCTCTCAAGATCATCCTCCAGCTCAGAGATCATTTTCTTTAGGGCATAATTTTCGGACAGAATTATTTCACCGACCTTTAGGTCGGTTATCTCCTCATGTACAAAAAAGTCGATATCCTCCATGTCTTGGAAGTCGTCCTTCAATTTAGCGACCAGTATAGATTGGTCCTTGTATTTTGTTGTTCTCACCTACAAAGATTTGCAAACCTTTATAAAGACTCGACAAGCTTGCCCGCTTATGCCCGGGCCAAGTGTCTTTTCAAGGTTTGAGGAAGAAGAATAAATTTCCTCAAAAATAATAAGCTATAAGAAATAAAGCAAATAAAAAGCATAAAGAATATCAGTAAAAAAAAAGTTTTAGTTCATTAATAACAATAGGAAGGTAGGATCCAGTATAATTGAGGAAAAAATAAGAGTAAAACACTTGAACACAATAAATAAGAAAATGCCTAATCTATAGGACTTCACTCTTTTACCTGCTCGTAGGACACTGGCTCGTTTCTCTTGTCAACAGTCTTATTTTTTAGGTCGATAGACATATCGATCTCACCTGATGTCCCCTTAACTTTATTAACAGCATGTCTAATGGAAGGCTCCTCCTCAACAAATGGAAAAAGACCTGAAGAATATTTCTTGAACAATTATGATTCAGAATGGACCCTTGCTGCCTTCAAGGCTTGGTCCCAGCCCTTCTTGAATGATAGCTTTCAAACGTAGGTGATGTGGATTTCGGCATCATCATAGGCCACATTTCAGCCTTTAGAGTAACTTCTATCCTTAATCTTAGGGACTTCACCCTCCTGCTTTTGGACACTCTCGGTCAACCTATTTTTCTCCCCGACTAACTTCTCCTTCTCCATATCTATAAGGCTATTGGTGGTATTCAACTCGACCAAAGCCTTCACACAAGACTCACTGTCTACCTCAAAGTTCCTTCGAACATCAGATAAGTCCTGCTATGTCTTTAAAGCTCTTGATCAACCTGTGGGGAATATTCTCAAACCACTTCTATGACATGTCATATAGGATATAACGAAAAATTTAACGCATCAAGGCATCATTTTTTTTTCTTGTGTGTGTTGAGAAAATGTGTTTTAGAGTGAAAGTGTGAAATGAAAATCCCTCTTTTGGAATTCACGGATAAACCATCTTTTTTTTTTGAAAATAGATTATGTGCAATATTACTAATAAAAAGTAAAGATTAATGGATGTGATGTAATGAAGCAAAGTGTAAAAGTATAAATAAGATAAGTAACACTAAAAAGGAAAAAACTAAATAAAGGGATGGTGAAGTAAACCTCCTTATGAATGCTTCTTATTGATCATAAAATGCTAATATGCTAATCTTAAAATATAATGGAAGTGGTATGAAGAAGTCGGGTGGATATACTAAGTGAGATAAGGAAATAATGGAAGGTAAAGTATGAAAATGAGCTTTTTGGGAAAGGTAAAGGCTCTGAATTCAAGGGTAATGTTCTCTGACTTTCTAGGAGGGGCCTCTTCGGTCCCTTTTAAGGTGACATCATGGCCCATATTTATAGGATAAAGGGGTATGATGATCAGTATGGCCCCTAGCCTGTCTATTGGAATAGGTTCTACCTTGTTGGGCAAGGAAAAGTACACTCTACTGATAGGCAAGGTGTTTGGGTGCCTATAGGTAGTCTGAAATGGTATTTTTTTGAAAAAAATGATCATAAAATGGAAATCGTATGTCCTAATCATGCATAGGTGAACCATTGGAAAGGTAATTAAGATACATTTAAGAATCCATTAAGCCACTCTCGGGTTCGAAAGTTTACCCAAGTCAAACAGGGCTCAGAATCCCTCGATGATCATGAGATGGGGTAATTTTCGGAGGAAAACGGATCGTTTGCCCAAATAGTAAGATCGATTCATGCACGGGATGGACCGTTGGAAAGAGAATTCAATTACCTTTAAGATTTCATAGATCTTCACTTAGTTCGGAGAGTTGACCAAGGTCAAATAGGGCCTAAAATTACTGATGACCCTTCGAAGTAAAATGGATCATTCGTTCGAACCATATGTACGATTCATTGATGGGACAGACCGTTGGAAAGGGGATTCATAGGCTTTTGAAGATTAATTAAGCTTTGCTCAAGCTGGAGAGTTTACTAGAGTCAAAATAGGCCACAAGAGTGTTTGAGGGCCTCTGGATCGGTACTCAGAGTGTGACCTAGGCTTTATGGTGAACGGGTGAGTGTTATAGACCTAAGTAGGTGCTTAGTGGGGGTTGGGTCTCTCGACTAGTGATCTTGGAATGAGTGGAGGTCGTTGAATGATAGACACCACATCGATGCTGGGGAAGAGGTATAAGGTCAATTATGTGGACCTAAAGGACTAGGGTGACTGATTCAAAGGGTTAAGGTTAATTTTTCAAACCTAAGGAATGATGACTAATTCTGTGAGCCGAGGTTAATTCCAAGGGACTAAAGTTTTGGCGACCAATTCTACCGGTCGAGGTCAATTCTAAGGACCTAAAGTTGTAGCAACCAATTCTCTGGGACGAGATCAATTCTGAGTACCTAAAGTTATAGCGATCAATTCTAAAGGTCGAGGTCAATATTGAGGACCTTGAGTTTTGACAACCAATTTTGTGGACCGAGGTTAATTCTGAGGACATAAAGTTATGGGGACTAATTATCCGGGTCGAGGTCAATTCTGAAGACTTTGAGTTGTTTCGACTAATTTTGTGGTATGAGGTAAATTCTGGGGACCTAGAGTTATGACGACCGATTCTTTGTGATGAGGTTAATTCTAAGGACCTAAAGTTGTGAAGGATGATTCTGCAGATTGAGATCAATTTTGAGGACCTAAAGTTGTGAGGACCGATTCTGCGGGTCGAGGTCAATTCCGAGGACCTATGATCATGATTATCGATTCTACGGGCCAAGGCCAATTGTGAGAACCTAAAGTTATAAAGACCGATTCTATTGGCGGAGGTCAATTCGGAGAACTTAAAGTTATGACGACCAATTCTGCGGGCCGAGGTTAATTCTAAGGACCATGATTTGGGATGACAAATTTTGTGGGATGAGGTCAAATTTGTGGAACTTGAGTTATTGCCACCAATTGTTCATGTCGAGGTTAATTTTGAGGGCCTTGATATGGGACGACCAATTTTGCAGGTCGAGGTCCATTCTGAAGACCTTCAGTTGTGATGACCAATTCTGCGGGCCGAGGTCAATTCTGAGGACCTTAAGTTATGACGACCAATTATGCAGATCGAGATCCATTCCGAGGACCTAAAGTTGTGATGATAGATTCTGTGGGTCGAGGTCAATTCTGAGGACCTAACGTTCTATTTTGGAGGGGGATATCTCCTCTGGAGAAGGTGTGAATGATTTTGGTGTAGTCTCACCTTTAGTTTCGCTAAGGAATAGGTTGACATACGGTTTCCAATGGAGAAATTATAATATGCTTGGATGCGGGTGTACTGTTGGGAAAATGTAGTAGGCTTGAGTGCGGGTGCAACATTGATCTCAATGGGGGATAAGGTGATGATACAAGTGTTTTCATCACCCGTCTAGGGATTTTAAGAGTTTACAAGGGTTTTAGTGATCCTAAATAATGTTATACATATTTTTACAGAATTTTTGGGATTTTTTTGAGCAATTTTCAGATTTTTTTGGCATTTTTGAGATGCAATTTAGGGGGGACTGCCGATAAGCAAGTCTCGCGAGGTTCGTATTGGCATAGGGAATGGTGGTGCGCTGGATGGCATTGTTTGTTAGGTTTGGCCTATTGGAGGATGCTTTGGATGAGACGCCTCACTCTTCTACAATGTTTTGTGCTCTTGGTGATAGGTGGTGGGACACAACCCACACATTCCATTTGGGGCTTGGGGAGTTGATCGTCACTCCCATTGATGTACAGTAACTGACGGGGCTACATTGTGAGGGGCATCAAATCGTTTTGCGGGTGACATTGAAGGAGCTGGAGGCTACTTTGGGGTGTGTGGGTAGAATCGTGTCTGTGGATTCTATTCAAATTTTTATGCTGAGGGAGATGTTTTTGAAGAGGAGGCTTGATGTGATTGATGGGAGGCAAGTGAGGAAGGCATGTCGTTTGTTTATTTTTCTTTTTCTTAAATAATTGATTGTGGCGATGAGCGACGACATCATCCACTTGTGGTTTTTATTGTAGATGTGGCTTGTGTTAGACTTACCTTTGTACGATTGGGGGAGCTTTACCTTGACGTCCGTTTATGCTTCTTTGGACGTGTTCACCCAGTATTGTCAGCAGAATTTTATAGGACCTAGGTACCTTTTTGAGGTAACTTCAAGTTTATTTTTCTTTATTTTCATATAGTGCTTCTTTCTTTTCATATAGTCCCTTCATGCTTCTTTATTTTTCTTTATCTTCATTTCCTTATAGATGTAGTTCTATGAGGTGATAGGGTGTAACATAGGGTTGGTTTTCGTGAAGGATAGTGGGTTAGGGACTTCTTCCAGATGTACTAGTGGCGAAAGTCCAACCGACAGTTGAATCATTCCTTGTCTCTTAAGGACGTGCAAAGGGATCTAAACGACCTAATGAGCAACCAGGGTTAACCTTTGTATTTTATGGGTCTTTCTTACATCTTTATTTTTTTTAATAGATACTGATTATTTGCTGGGGATTCAAGTGTTCTTCTACCCTTGGGGCGTTCCTTTGCTGTCCATGGCGGTTATGGGTACGAATGCGTAGATGCCAATGTCAAGTACCTAGGGGAGAGTGGTGAGCCATAATGTGGGGAAGGATGTGTAGGTCCCATCGTCTATGCTACCGATGCTTATGAGGTGGGTGAAGGAGATGTTGGATGATGCCAGGGAAGTAGTGGTTATAAACGATCCATATACGCTCTACATGGATATGACGGCAAGTTATAATTATTTAGATTTTGTGACCAGTTAGTTAATGACCTTCGTCATATATGACATGGAGAATATGCATCTACCCTCCAGTACTTGAGGGAGGAGAACTAGAGCACCAGTGGGGTCATCCTATAGCATGGGTAGTGGTGTGACGACAGCGATGGAGGAGATTCTGCTGATTTAGGTAACTCTTCCCTCTTAAAATTTCCAATTGAGTAGTTGGGAGACATTAAGAGTGCCCCATCATCCTCATGAGTCGGTATTCGGGTTGACGAGGCTTACCGATGAGGCTCTAAAGCCTCAGGTATACTTCTCTTCTTTTTTTCATTTTATGTTTTATTCTTTCTTTCTCTTTACTGACTGGATCATTTTTTATTGTTATCTTCTTTCTTCGCAGTTTGTACGGGTGCTGACCAATTTATTGGGGGATATCATGGAATGGATTCCCTTTATATCTGCCTATGTGAATAAGTCATCCACTTACTGCATGGTACCATCAGCCACTTCTGAGGAAAGTTATAGTTTTGGGAGCAAAGGGTCCACCGCCTATCATAGGGGGAAGCGTGTGCACCTCTGGGGCTGAGGGTTTGATTGGAGAGGTTAGGAGAGAGAGGGTTCGAGCAAAGTCGTGTTGTATTCTCTTTTTTGCTTTTTATTTTGTTTTCTTATACTTGCAAAGATATAATGTTGCCTGAGATGGAATATATATATATATATATATATATATATATATATATATATTTGTTATTTTTATTGATTTAGTGGTTTAATCTACATACATTTAATTTTGACAAAGATAAGAATGAAAATGATTTTGAGTAAAATGTTTATTTTATGAAAAGATGAGTAATAAAAAGGAATAGCTCGAAGGTTATTTTTCAAAGTAAGGATTTTTGAAAATTGATTTTGGGAAAAAATAGGAAAAATGAAAATTTTCTAAAATAGGGGGTTACCGATCGGTGTTGATGCCAAAAATTATCCACCTAAGTGGACAAATAATAAGTGAACAGGTGTCCTCCTATATAGCCAAAATCCTAGTGAGCAGATAGTAACTCTACCGACTAACACAAGGAAGGCTGACCAACAAGACCAGTGAAGAGTCATCATACCAAGGGTTATAATACATGTGGTTTATACAACCAATCGTCCCATTCATTATGTAAGGATGTAAATACTTAATTATATAAAATCATTCCATTTGTTGATATTTTGACCCTTAACCTTCATCTCACTATAACTACATTGTACCCCTTTCTTCAAGGGCATGGTCGAATGAATTTTCGGATATTCTTATCTACAAGAGTACCTAGATTTCTTTAACCTATGAAATCAATAAAACAACAGTGGAAGTAGGATTTTTTTACATATATGAACCAGTTTAAAATCTCTCTCTCTTTATTTACCATTACATATTTTATATGTGACTATAAAATTATATCAAGTCTAGTTTTTTACATCAACAGATTGGCACCGTATGTGGGAATGTGTTTCAAAGTGTCGTTCTCACTCTTATATACTCTTGTTCACAGCAAGATGACTAACGTAGAGTCTAGTTTCAGAAATGAAGGAAATCCATATGTTCCATATGCTCAACCTATGGCAACATACCTAACAAGAATCCTATCTAGTAGTGTCAGAGGATAAGAAGCCATGTAGGAAACGGTGAGGCAATTGGATCAATCACTATTAATGGTTCCCTTATCTAGAAGATAAATGTTGCCTCCACCTCCAAGATCCATCATGCATATTTATTTCAGATCTTCATGGGGCACCTCTTATCGTCGAGGAGCAAGTTCAGTACTCAGGTCCACAGAACCCTATGATATCCACTCTTTTTTTCTCCAGAAAGGCCAAGTGTCTTGGAAAGGTTAAGTCGAGATTCACCCTTTGACCGTCTGGGACCCTAAGAAAATAAAAATCATCCTAGGGTACTATCTAGGAACACTCAACATCCAACCGACCAGCGTAAAGCCTCCGTCAAGTCAAGATCAAGAGTGCGACAATCTATACGCACTGTTAAACTTCTCAGGAAGAGAGTTCAACAAAAACACATGGTCATAACAGCTGAGCTGCTTTACATTGATCTGATGCAGGTAATCCTTCATTTATAGGATCAATCCAGAGGTTGGGAGATCGTTTGGGTGAAACGAAAAAAGCAAATAATCCTTTACAATGGAGCTTTGTTAGAGGATCTCCTTTTATTCAGGCAATTGTGCATTTTCCTACTCCATATAAGTTTAAAGCTCCTACAGTCACCCCCAAATATGATGGTAAAATTGATCCAGTTCTCCATATCGAGCAACATCAAGTTGCAACTGATATTTATTTAGTTCCTGATGAAATGAGGTGCAGATAATTTTCAAGTACCATTACGGGTTCATCCCAAATATGGTATAATAACGTGACCTAAGGATGAATTGCCAACTTCAATTAGCTTGCCGAGCTATTCATTAGCAATTTTTGTTATGGAGTTAAGCCAGTGAAAAGAGTATCTCATCTTCTAAGTGTAAAGAAGCAAGTGGGGGAAAGTACCACGGAGTACATTACGTGTTTTAACAATAAAACGTTGGAGGTGATTGATTATGAGGCAAAATTAGCCATCACTTCTCTTATGAGTGGATTGGTTCTCAAGAAACTATATTATACTCTGACTAAAGATCCTCCCAAAACTATGGCTGAACTCATGGAAAAAGAAGCAAAAATAATGAGTGCCGAGGAGGCGATGGTTGCAAAGTAGAGTCTAGCCATGAAACCTAATACAAAGCCTGAGAAGAAGGAGAAGAAGAAGTAGAGGCCGAAGAAAGAGGACAAGCTAAAAACATATGGAACATATACTCCATTGTGTGTCAAAATTCACCATTTCCTAGAGGAAATCAAGAATAATAAGGATTTGCGATGGCCTGAGAAATTTAAGGCACCTCTTAATAAGAGTGATAGATCCAAATATTATGAATTCCACAAGGATCATGGTCATAATACCAAAAACTGCATCGCTTTGTAAAATGAGATAAAATCTCTCACCCATTGAGGAAAACTCAATAAATTTATTGATCAGCATGAAAATAGAGAACCTAGAAGAATGTCAAATTCTCCATGCAAGTCTAGAGATGACAGGAAGATAAATCATGAAAATGATTATAAAGATGATCCAAACCTGATAAAGAACCCCAAGCAACCAGAACGTGAGGTAGCTATGATCAGTTTTGGTTCATTTAATTGCCATAAGATTACAGGTGGCGATGCAGGAGGAAGTGATGACTCTATTGAAGGATAGCTTAATTGAATGAATCCCATGCTTGCTCTTATATCTACAGAATTAATCTAAACGAAGATGATCGGCCAAGGAAAATTGGTGATTATATTTTCAAATAATGATCTATCTGGGGTACTTTATCCTCATGATGGCCCATTGGTTGTCAAATTCAGGATCTAGGATACTGTCATCGTTAGAATTTTGGTGGATAATAGGATCTTAGTAGATATTAAGTTTTGTCCTTACTTTCAGAGATTGAACTTGAAGCTCAGCTAACCAGAGCCGTACCATAGACCATTACTAGTTTTTTCTGGTGAAAAAGTTTACCCTTTGGGGACGATCAAATTAGAAGTGTTGTTCGACACCTGGCCAGTAAGTCGTATAAAGAGAATATGCTTCTTTTTTATGGATAAAAATGTTCAATCTACCTATAATATGATCCTCTACATGGTAGGATCGAAGAAGTTTGAAGTCGTACCGTCAACATTCCTTCAATACTTGAAGTTTCCAACTCATTTTAGGATAGGTGTCATGAAAGGAGACCAAAAGGTGGTCAGAGAGTGTTACTACTCCTCAGCCGAGCAAAAGGACTTGATTGAATTAAAGAAGAAGACTACAACTTACCAGGTGGATACTAATAAGCCTAACAGTGAATCTAAAGTTGAAAACTTAGATCTAGGAGATAAAACAGATCCAGTCAAGGGACAGATTATGGAAACAATTGAAAGCATTGTCCTGGATAAAGACAAGCCAGAAAGAACTATGCAGATCAACTCAACGGATCCCATCCTTAAACAGAAATTGATTATGTTCCTCAGTAAATAAAGAAATATATTTGCTTGGAGCTATGAGGATATGCCTAAGATATATCCTAATTTCCTATATCATGAGCTTAAAATTAATAAGGATGCCAAGTCGATCAAGCAGAGATGAAGGGTTTTTAGTCTCGAGAAGAATCAAACTATCCAAGAGGAAGTAAAAAAGCTACAAAAAGCTCGATTTATTAAAGGCCAACATTGTCATGGTCAAGAAGAAGAATGATAAATGGAGGATGTGCGTGGATTTTACTAATTTAAACAAATCCTTCCATAAAAACCATTTCCCTTTTCCGAAAATTGATTAACTGGTTGATTCCACATCGGTACATAGGCTTTTAAGCTTCTCGGATGTCTATTCTGGGTATAATAAGATAAAGATGAAACTTGAAGACAGGGAAAGTAAAACCTTTATCACTAATTAAGGAACTTATTGCTAAAATGTAATGCCCTTTATGCTAAAAAATGCAGGTGCAATGTATCAAATATTGGTGAACAAGGTCTTCGACGAATAGAGAGGAAAGAATATAGAGGTTTATGTGGATGATATGTTGGTGAAGAGTAAAAAATCTTTAGATCATATCCTTGACCTCAGTCAAAATTTTAATCAGTTGGAAAAGCATCAGATGAAGTTAAATTAGACTAAGTGTGTGTTTGGAGTACAAGAAGGCATGTTTCTCGGCTTCAAAGTTAACCAAAGGAAAATTGAGGCTAATCCATCAAAGATAAAAGCTTTAATCGAAATGCAGTCGCCGTCCTGCAAGAAAGATGTACAGAGGCTCACTAGAAGAGTGGTAGCCTTAAACAAATTTATTTCCCAAGCAATAGACAAATGCTTACCATTTTTCAAGGTGTTGAGAAAAACTTTTTAATGGAATGAAAAATATGAAGAAATATTCCAGAAGTTAAAGAATTACTAGGGATCACCACCATTGCTCTCCCAACCAGTCTTAGGAGAGAAATTGTACTTATATTTAGTTGTTTCTAAGTTAGCAGTGAGATCAACTTTGGTGAGATAGGACAATGGAATCCAAAAACCCGTCTTTTATAACAGCAAAGTGTTCAGAGGAGATGAGATTAGGTGCCCACATTTGGAAAAATTATCCTTATCACTTATTGAGGCTTCTAGACGAATGTAACCTTATTTCCATACGCACACCATAGTTATGTATACTGATCTACCTCTTCCGCAAGCATTCCACAAGCCTAAAAAGTCACGAAGATTGATATACTGGGCGATAGAACTCGAAGAGTATGACATTGTCTATGAACCAAGATATTCATTAAAAGGACAAGCTTTGGCAGATTTTATTACTGAATTTACTTAATCGGAGGTTCTCGACTAACAAAACTTGTCTGTCGAGCAGACTTCAAAAGAAGAGAGCTCAACTCAAAAGAAAGCTGGAATATGTGTTGATCAACCTAAGTCATCCAAGATTTAAGAAATAACCCAGAAATATACGGAGGAGAGTAAGAAGATTTTCCAGCATGGTTCATTGACAATCGAAAGCTTCAATAATGATGTTTCATTATGGAATTTATACGTGGAAGGATCTTCATGTGCTACTAGCAATGGAGAAGGTATAATACTTAATACTCCTGATGATATTGATATTGAATATGCTCGCAGGTTTTAGTTTAAAGCATCAAACAACGAAGAAGAATACTAAGCCTTGATAGTTATGCCAAATTTAGCTCATTTATTAGGCTCCGAGCAAGTAGTAGCGCATTGTGATTAATAGCTGGTCATTAACCAAGTGTTGAATTTGTATGGAGTCAAAGGAGAATTGATGAGCAAGTATCTTACTAAGGCCATGGAGGTTATAACCAAGTTTCCTGCCGTCCAAATTAATAGGATCCCAAGAATAGCAAATGCCTGAGCTGATGCACTTGCTCCGATAGCATCAACAACAAGAATTGAGCTTATAAGAACAACTCCAATCGAAATCTTATCTAATAGGAGTACTGATGAAGACCTGATAATTAGTTTCATTGATGTAGATATGGGACCTTCCTTGATGGATCCCGTCAAAGCTTATATTGAATATAAAACCCTACCACCTGATCCTCAAGAGGATAAGAATCTCCAATATAAAGCATCAAGATACGTATTAGACAAATGAGTTTTACACAGAAGAGAATGAAGATATCTTTGTAACGTTGTGTTCATCCAATTCAAGTGGAAGATTTGATCAAAGAAGTGCATGAAGGTTCTTATGGGGCTTATTTTGTTGGTCGATCATTGCTTCAACGAATTAACACTCAGGCATACTACTAGGGGACTATTAGGGAAGATTGTATAGCCTTTGTGAGAATGTGTGATAAGTGCCAGAGATTCTCAGTCATTCATAAAACACCTAATGCTAGTTTAACACCAATAAATTCACCTTAGACATTCTTCATATGGGTAATTGACTTGGTCATACCACTACTAACCACCAAAGGAAGGTTTAAATATTTAGTTGTTGTTGTTGATCATTTCACTAAATGGGTGGAAGCAGAGCCATTGGTTGATATGCCTTATGAGAAAGTGTATCAGTTCATCTGAAAGAATATAATCTGTCGATATAGTTTACCATATGCTTTCATTACAGATCATAGCAACCAGTTCGACAAATAAGCATTTGACGTATATTGCGTACAATCCAAAATCCCAAAACTTCATTTTTCACTAGGCCATCCTCAAAGTAATGGTTAAACAAAAGTGACAAATTAAAATTTGGTGAACGGGATGAAGAAGAGACTTGATTCTGCCAAGGGAAATTGGATAAATGAGCTATACTCTGTTCTTTGGGACTACAAAACAACACTGAGAATGGAAAATGGAGAGACACCGTACATGCTTGTGTTTGGAACTGCAGCCATGGTACCAGTCGATATCGGCCTACCAACCCACATGGTACTGAATTTTAATTCCCAAGTTACCGATTTGATAAGGTGATTAGATCTCGACATGTTGGAGGAGGTATGAGAATATGTAGCTCTGAGAAATGTTGGCTACCAAAACATAAATGCTCACTTTTATAATAAAAGGGTTAATATGACTAACCTGAAAGATGGTGATTATGTTCTTAGAAAGCTATCTAGAAAAACAATAAGCTTGAGGCCAATTGGCATGGACCATATCGCATATCAGTTGTCATCCGACCAGGGACCTATTGGATAGATACTTTGGATGGTGAAGAATTAAAAAATCATGGGATTTCCGAACATCTTCAAAAGTATTATCATTAATTCAAAGGATTTCCATTATTGAATTTCACGTGCTTTTATTTGAATATAAATAAAATGTTGATTTCAGTTTCTTCAATTTTTTGATTTTTTCGGAGTACGGTGATATACATCCTCCAAAACAAAGATAGCTTATGATCTTCATCTTCGACCAAGTCAAAACAAGATTACAATCCTCAGTAGTGGTGAGCAATAATAAAAGTTGACCAAGTCAAAATAGGATTATAATCCTCAGCACTTAGTCAGCAACAATAATTTACTTCATGTATGTTTCATAACAACAAAATCAAAACAAGAGGTTGATTACTTCATATATGATTTTGTATAAATAAGTCATGAATAAGAAGTGTATACCTTTGTATAAAACTAGAAAAGTTATAAAAAAGTTTTACCTTACTAAGTTAAATGAAGGAAGACTAGTAAAAATTCCAAGATACTGAAATATAAACATACATTCCTTATACACTTGGTAACCACTGATAACTAATGCTAAATATGGATTAATATATCAAGTTTATTAGTAGAATCAATGGCATTTACCACTGGTAACTAATACTAAATTTGGATTAATATATCTAAGTGTATCAGTTGAACCAATGGCATTAAAATCACAAGTTAATTGGTTGATTAAAATAATCATAAGTTAACAAAAACAAACATATTTCATTCATATAGACTGTATTACATTCAAATGAGTAACAAAAAATAGGAAAATCATTCAGTCGGATGCCTCCCTTCAACTTTGGAAGTGGATTGCACTCTCTCCATCCCAACGGGAGGATCATCCAATGTATAGGGAAAATTAATAAAGTTGAAGTCATTTAACACTCTTCTGTTACTACTGCTCGGGGAGTTAATCATCTGTGAGGGATGAACTATTTCATGAACATCATGGAGATCATAATCCCCCAAGTATTTAGTGATTAAACATTGAGAAATGGCGTCCGGAGGGATCCATGATTTATCCAGCCTGAATGGAGAATTGTCATAATCTAGCAGACCAGGTTCATTCTAATACCATAGTTTGTTGTCCCGATTATGCTTCAACAAAGTTAGACAATTGGTCCATCCCCACTTGTACTCTTCATCACGACTTTGGGTAAGATGATCATCAACATTGATAAGAGCCTCATTATAGCCTTTCGTCCATACTTCTCGAGGGTTCTTGTGAAACTAAAAAGTCAATCTCTTAACATGATGTTGAAGTCTTTTTATTACATCATCTTTCGCCTTCAATTGGGAGGATTGGTCAGCAAGAGACTTGTCTTTGGATTTCAGTTGTGAAGACAAATTAACAACGTCCTGACTTTTATCTTTCAATTGAGCAACTTGGTCAGTTAAGGTCTTCTTAGTCCTGGACTCCTCAATAGTTGGTCGGATCATTCTGGATCGTTTGTAGGATTTTCTAAGGTTGGATTTCTTTAGAGTATCATATTCCTCCATAAGCTTAGCATTATCCTTATCTAAAAATGAAGCACCTTCATCAACATCAGTAGAAGAAGATTTCTTTAAAGTATCAAGCTCATTCCGGAGTTTGTTATTCTCTTCTTCCAAAATCTTGTCAATTTCTCGAGCTTCATCTACCTTTTTGTTCAGTAAAAAATCCCTTTTTCTGTAGGTAGAGGCATATTTTTCAAGTTTATCATCAAAACCCCATTCTTCTCTTAAGGCCTTGTATTTGGACTCATATCCAGTGTGCAATAATTATTTTCTCTCATTATGCTCTGCCTGCAATTCTTCAATCATCTAATAGTATGCAACATTATTGGCCGTAGCCCAATCAATAATAAACTTGAGATAAGTGTATGCATCCATTGCCTGATCAGAAGTGTCTGCACCGAGCAAGTCTATTAATTCTTCATCAATCGAGTCCAAGTGACCAGCTTTGAAAAAATTGTTGCAGCGTTTGAGTTGGTCGGAGTCAGTGCAGGCAATTTGTTCCATCTTATCCATAAACTAGAAAGACAAAGTAACAATTGATAAGAATAAAAGAAGAACAGAGCAACAAAAAATGACAAGTAAGTTGAACGAAAAGTTCTTTCATGAATAAAAGGCAATGTTACAACATATTACATAAAAAAAAGAAAAAAAAAGACAAAAGAAAAAGAAAAATACAAAGAGTGGAAGTCGAACATGTCTACACCTTCTTCTTATCCTTCTCATCTTCAAGGTTTATACTCTGGTCGACAGAACGGGCAACTGAATAGATAGGAGAAGTATCTTGGTCGACTAATGGAACACTGGGCTTAATGGACAAAGAGGATTCCCTTGAGCCAGCATCATCATCAATCTCATCATCAAGATTGGGGGGGGGGGGGGGGGGAGCCTGGATTGTTCCTCAGAAATAGCTCTGAGACTTCATTAATGCCAAGTTCCTTCAGAGTTCTCGACAAACCCACTATGAAGAAATTCTTCTTGGCATAAGCAATTTGAGAAGAAGGGGAAGATATCGCCTTATCCCAACCCTTGTTGAAGGAATCATCTATGGTTTTCTTCCTCATAGCCTTCTTAGCAGTAAGGTCAGTAGACAACTTCATCACCTTCTCTTCAGCAGCTTTTGCCCTGCATTTAGCATGAGTAGAGACCAAAGAAGCCATAGTCAGAGTTATCTCATCCTTTTATCGAGCTTCTTTGGCCACCTTGATTTTGTAACACCCCGTGTTTTTATTATTTAATTTAAATAACTAATTGGAATATTCGAGAAAAATAAATTTTTGGATTTAATATTTTTTATTGATTAAATATGTTAGTTATGATTTTAGAAGAATAAAACTTCAAGCGAAATTAAAATCGGAGTTAAAACGAATTTTTTATGAATTTTTAAATATTTGTCCCTTATAATTTTTAAGGCGAACTGCCAGGTTTTCTAGTCGATCGATCGACCGATCGACACCAGTGGTCAATCGATCGACCCCAACACAAATCGTGCGCGGCAAATTTTTTCTTATTAGAGTTTGATTAAGATTAGGACTTATAATCACTATATACCCTTGTTAATCCATTGGGGGACTTCTCATAATCACTTTTTCTCAAGTTTTTCACCAGAGAACACTTCCAAATATTTTTCCTCTCACTCATAATCATCAACCTTCTTCATAATGGAGTTTTTATCACAAGTTTTGGGAGGCTTGATTGAGGCTTAGTCAAGATTGATTCAAGAACACTTCTTCGCTAATTTTTTGAGAGAAATCTAGATTTCTAATCAGATTTTCAACACGATCTTCACAGACATGAATACTCTATTATTTTACTTTAGTATTATGCGTTTTAAGTTTCGCGTAAACACTTAATTACATGTTTTCTTTAAAGAAACTAGTGACTTAATTAGGAAAAGTGGACACCAATTATTGGAATGTTTTTACTAAATATTTTAATCTAAATAATATTCAAAACCCGTGGGTACGTAGGATTCACGAGTGACTTTGGGTTTTGTTGGTGTAGGTTGCATGTAGAAAAAAAAATCTAGTTTTGTAATAAATGAATTTGGGGGCGTATAATTCATGTAATTTGTGTTGAGATAATGAAATTTGGATTATGATGTTTTAAATGATGAAATAACGGTATATCTAATTTGAAATAATTAAATGAGATTAATTGGATGTTTATAATGAGGTGATAATTAAATTAAGATTTAATGAATTGGACTATCATACGTAGTTTGGAACATTAATTTATTATGCATATTTATTTGACTTGTTGGTATTATTTAATTTTATTGTGACGACGGGTTGTGGGGTATTATTACTCTCCCTATATTTTAGAATGCCTTCTAGGTATGGGACTAGTGAGGGTAAATTATCACGATTTTATCATGTCGGGGCTGTGCTGATTTTTATTACTTTATCGTCGTTACGGTAGTCTAGGTATGAGACTAGGTTGAGATTTATGTTAGAAAATCCTCATATACATAGGATAGGACGTATTGATAACTTGGGGGCCCTTAGATATGAGACTAAGGCGAATTTTGAGGATCTCACATCGATAAAAGGGTGGGATACTTTGAAATTGTGAATTGAGTGAATTGAGAATTAATACCTAAGATAATAAGAGGGGATTAAAATATATTGGCGACATAATCAGCGAAGGCCGACAGTTTAAAAGGGCCAGCCGGCGTTTTATGTCGTGTCGTGTGTGGATCCCCATCAATCAGAGAGGGCAGACAGTTTAAACGGGCCAACCGGCATTTTGACGAGGGGATGTGTATTTTGGTGGAGAAATCACCTGAGGCGGGAGGACCGCCATAATAAACTGAGTAATAATAGAAGTTGTTTAATTTAATTAAATTAACATCGTGGGACTTGGGAATTTAAAATCATATTGGGGTGCCTTTTAAAATGGGGATTCCTTCGGGTAGTTAGTGATTTATATTTATCACGTTTAATTATCTCGTTTAATTTAAAATATTCTATTGTGATATTTATTACGTATAATGCTACTTTCTGGATTTAAGGATCCTATTTGAGGGGAGTAGTGTGTATTCTTGCTCGTGGCTTTGACTCTGACCCATGCATTGACTAACCTTTTTTAGGATTAGTATTTGGAGTGGATGCATAAGATTTTTGGAGATTATCGTTTGGAGGTGCACCTGGAGCTGAATCACTTTACTGCGTTATTTTATGTTTAGGCTTTCTTTTCAGTCGTATTTAATTATGAGGCTTCATTTGGGTTTTATTGGGCCATTCGGTTCCAAAGTTGTTTAGAGGATTTATGTTGGAATATTCATATTTTATTTAATCATTATTGGAGATTGGATTTATTCGGAGTTAGCATGTGATGGATCTTTTATCGCTTAGTTATTTAAGATCATTTGAAATTGATTCAATTATTTATCTTATGGACAGATTTATTTATGTCTCATATTTGTATCATGGTAAGAATGGTATTTATTTAATTCACGCCCAGCATAGTTCGGCAGCGGTGGCTGGCTACCCCATATGTTGAATTTTACGGGTTGCGACATTTTTTTTCCTCCCAAGCCTTTCTCCCTGTCTCCAAATATTACATGGAATCCATCATAGATTTCCTAACACCTTCAAAGGCCTCCTCTGGTTCTCCCAAAGAAGAACGTAGTTGATTGTCCTTCTCTAGCATTTAGTTGTTATAAACCAGGAACTGTAAGAAAAAAGCCAGTCAGTACAAATCATAGAAGACACGAACAGTATACGACTAACTTTAAATACGAAAATTTACTAAGGCCAAGCTTTAAGTAGCTCTTGGTGATAATTGTGATCATGACATTGAGGCAGCATTAGCTCGATGGTTTGGGAGGGTGCCAGACTTTATCAACTTCCTAGCCAAGCAAGGACTAAAGGCTATAAATGAGCCAGCAGCAGATGGGACTTTATCAACCAATCCCAGCTGGTCGGCATCAACGACCTGTTCAACTTGCTTATCTGTAGAACCTCTCCTTAGTCTCTTAAAAAGAGACTCATCACCTTTAGGGTTGGGGGCTTCTTACTAGCCTTAACCTTTTTCTTCTAATCATCAATTGGTTTCTTAGCACAAGATACAAAGTCATCCTCTAAAAGGTTGGGAATTTTCCTCTTGCCCATGATGACAAAGAGGGGAAGGTCAAAATCAAAAGAAGAAGACGTACCAACTTCAACACCAACCCCAACAGATTCACTGGCTGAGGAATTAAACATTGGATCCCTCTCCAAATTAATTATAATTAAAGGCACAACATTTGATGGCCTAGATACAAAAGAAGTAATGGAAGTCCTATACTCTAGCAGTATAGAAGATAATCGGGGTTGCTCCTCTCTTGCCCTTTGATTCAGACCCCATAAATATTTGAGTTCTTACAAATTCACCTTGCATGGTAACTTTCTCTTACGTTCTTCAACAAAAATAAATAAGCATAAAAAATTAGCATATATCAGATGAGAAATCAGTAAAGAAAGGAAAAGTAATGAAATAAAAACTTATCACATTCCCGGATTGAGGGAACCTGGGACCATGATAGGAAACTCCACTCTCAAGTGGAGCATGTTGCTAATTTTTTACTATTAAAGCATGATGCCAATAATCCTTATTGGTATCAGATAATTTGAACACTAAAGCCTTATTGGCTTGTCTGGTTTTCAAATAATAAGTGTTCTCCCCTGCAAAAGACCATTTATAACAGATCATAATCTCTGGAATCCTAATATGGGTCCCATAGATTTTGCTCAGTCTAATCACACCATTAACAACTCTCCAGGTGTTGGGAGCTAGTCTCGCTGGAACAATGTCAAAATATTGGCACAAATGAAGAAGAAAAGGGTTTAGTGGAAAGGTAAAACCGAACTCAGCTATAAAAAAGTTGGGATCCAATAACCCTCAGCTAAAGAGTAAACATCTAGCGGGTTAGGAGATATTTCTAAATAAACCCAAGAAGGAATTTTTTATTCTTCCTTCAATTCTTCTAGAGAATCGACATCAACTATGTAAACCATGGCTTAGAACGAATGAAATGAATAAAAATAAAGAGTTCTTTCAGAAGATTAAGGATTTAGCAAGAACTATCAAAAGGAAAGATGAACGATGGCGAATGATCGTGTAAAAAGCTTAGAAAAAAGCTTATACAGTTCGACGATTTGGGGTAAGAAAAAGTATGGAAAAGCTTCCTGCCTTTTATAGTTTGTCTCAAAAATTGCAAACATAATGATTAAATGTACCAACGATTGACATTCCGATGACTTTGTGATGCAAAAGGTGAAAAATACCCACTTGCCCTTTAGCGGTTTGCTAAAATTCAAATTATTTGCAAAAATGCCATTTTTAAATAGTGCCAGTAAATTTTACAAGTGTAGGAGGTCGGTTGTCGACTAAGCATTGTGAAAATACTCCGAGCTACTTCTAGAATCAAATGATCCATACTTTCATGAAAGCGTCAAGCATGGAACATTGGAGGCTTCTGTTGATGCCAAAAATTATCCACCTATGTGGACCACTCGAAAGTGAACACGTGTCCTCCTACGTAGCCAAAATCCTAGTGATTAGATAGTAACTCTACTGACCAACACAAGGAAGGCCGACCAATAAGACTAGTGAGGAGTCATCATTACAAGGGTCATATTACACGTGGTTTATACAACCAATCATCACATTAATTATGTTAGGACGTAAATGCTTAATTATAAAAAATCATTCCATCCCTTTACATTCTGACCCTTGACATCCAGGTCACTATAAATATGTTATTTCCCTTTCATCAATGGCATGGTCGAACAAATTCTGGGATATTCTTATCTACAAGAGTACCTAGCTTTATGTGACCTTTGAAATCAATAAAACAACAGTGGACGTAGGCTTTCTTATATAGTTGAACCACTTTAAAAACTCTCTCTTTTTATTTTGCCATTATATATTTTATCTGTGATTATAAAATTAGATCAATTATAGTTTTTTACACCAATAATCGGCATAACCCTTGTCCTGCCTATCGGCATGAGGGTAAACTTAAATCACTCCTTTGGCCTTGATTGCAGTTTTTCCATACTTAGGGTACTTTTTGGTCAGAGGGAATAATGAGATTGCGGGTGGATTATCTTTGGTAAAGATTTCTTGTTATAAAAAGGGAGAAAGGAGATGTATTTTTTCACCATCATCCTTTTTCTTATGTGTTTTACTTCTCTTTATAAAATGGCCCTTCCAATGTATGAAGAATTATCTTCCTACCTCAAAGTCTCAGAGGCCATGTGACTCTATAGCATCGACTATGATACTTTCAGCTTGCGTTGGGTTTCTTTATGGAACAATCGGGCCATAGACATGAATTTACTAGCAACAACAGTATAATTTTGTTACCTCGAGGATCATATATTTTGGTTTATCTTAGATGAGGCTTGCCCTACTTATTAGGATTTTTAACAACAGGGGGGATCAGCCTCAGTGTGGTGATGGCTATGTCCGAATTGTTCTGCTCTCCCTAATTATCTTTAGCTTAGTTACTTCATAATTCTCCCTCAACAGCCTGTACATTAGTTCACGAAGGGAATATTATTCTCTTGGTGGTTATGCACTTAGTGCGTCAGTGGGGCTTCACTGATATTGGCATTGCTAAACTTGTTGCTTTAGGCCTCACTTCTAGGTTTTTACTGGTGATGGGTGATTAGACGGTCGATCCTCAAGTGGAAATGGTAGTGGCGTAGATGTCTTACCACTGGAGTCATGTGACAGTGGTGCTGGCGGAGACCCTGAATGGTCTCGTTGCTTGGAAGGAGGGCCATTTTAATTTTTTAAGGGGGAGCCCTATGATGCTATTTATGTGGATTTTTGAGAGGTTTCATCTAGCGGACCCTCCTGAGTATCCCCTATTGGGTGTCCCTAACTTCATTGTTCGGTCTTTCTTTAGTTTTATCCCTTCAACAAAGACCAAGGTTAGGTGGTTTATGGAGCACGAGGCTCGGTGTCTTTGTTTGTCTGTGCCATGGTGGGGGGACTTGTTAATATACCCAAGTTTAACCTCATTTGGGCATAACTCCTATTTGTCCTAGCTGACCTAGAAAAGCATTCTTTCCATAAGGATTCCACACACAACTGTCTCGACTTCGTCCATTATTTTAGGCCGAGACCTTCTGCTAGTCAGGATCTCTTTCTCACGTCTCATCTGGTACACCTGATAACCAAGACCCCATCTCGGTCTGACGTCTCCTTATTCGAGATCACACTCTTTAAACTATCTTTGAATAAAACTCTGTGGGTATCATACTCGGCCGAGACGAGACCTTTCTAGACGACCTCTCTACCACGCGCGAGGCAAAACTCCAGCATAATCATTCCACGTGGTTAGGTAGTTACAACCGTATCATATGTGCACGTGAGAGGAATATTTATTCATTATGATCTATATGCATAGGTGGACGGTGGCTATTTCTCATTGGATAATGCATACTAAAAACTCCTAGTGTATGCATGGGGTGCACACTGTACTGTCCTAACACTATATATACATGTCTCTTTCAGCATTAAAAAAGGGATCCTTAATTAAAAACCCTAGAAAAACTCTGTTGAAATTGAAGTAGAAATATAAAGTTGGATGCATTGTATTTAAGGACATTAGAGCCTAGTGTGATGTAAACATACACTCACCTGCACAGTGGAGTAGGCCTAAAGGCTGAACCACTTATATTATTGTCTTTCTCCTATTTGACTCACCTCTTACTTCATTATATTTATGTATTTTCACCATTGCTGCACATTTGAGGTTCTACTAGATTGAGAACTTATTCATTCACTTAGTGGTACCATATTTTGCACCATCAGTTTGGCGCCACCGTGGGAAGCGATATATTATCTCCTTCCTCTTATTCACAACTTACTCCTCACCAGATTCTCTGTGATGGTCCAAACCTATGCTTGGCTGGGCTTGAACCACCATTAAAAGATCTCTTGTTTGAGTTCAAGCATTTTTCCAGTTCATTCATAGCTTCCAGTACACCCATAGTTCTTTTTTTTTCACTGGATCTAATGGCATCAAATCTTTCGCTATGAATTGGACCTAGTTCTAGCCAATCAGCGCCACAATCTGAGATAGAGGAAGTTACAGTAGCACTGTGCTCATTGGAATTTAGTCAAACAAAGTATGCAAGATCAATTGTCTTTATTTAACTAAAATATCTTAACCAGTTCCATTGGCGCAACAACGGAGATGTTAACTCCGACCGCTAAGGAGGTCGAATATTAAGTGATAGGGGGACCACACCCGGCCCCATAGACGTATGCATAACCTCAACAGAAGCATAAGGATGTTACTGACCCCAATATTTTACACCTGCGCATGCAAGGTCAAGGGTATGAAGATAATGAATATGATGTGCACCCTATTCAAGCTAGTAGGGAAAGCATTTCATGGTCGATTCGAGAATGACAGTCTCATCCTTCAGCATTTGACAGGCTCAACAGGAGATCCTCTTTTAACAGACTCAACCCCATTAGTGATCTCTAAGACCGATTGTCTAGGTCTCGTAGTAGGGAAGCATCCAGGAGAAATGGAGGATACGCTGACGGATGACCCTCGCATGGCAAAGATAAGGAACAATGTGAAGTCAATAGTCGTCAAAAAATGGCCGATCGAGAACCCGTCCAACATCAAGCCGAAAGGGAGAGGGCCGATAATAATACTATTTTGGTCGAAGATGATAATGCCATAGTTACTGCAGTCGAAAAACTATATAAAAGTTATATTCAAATACTAGAGGATAAGATTGGAGATTTGTTGAAGAGCCAAGACCCTTTGTAGAGGAGTTATATGTAAGGGTCACCATTTTTTCTAGAATTGTGAGATAGCCTACCCCAGATACATTCAAGCCATTGGTTGTGATACCAAAGTATGATGGGAGAGCCAATTCATTCCACCATATTAAGATGTATAAGTCGATCACAGATATATTTGCAGTCTCAGATGAGATGAGGTACAAGGCTTTCTCTAGCACCCTTATAGGAGCAATGCATGTCTGGTATACTTATCCCCCAAGGAATTCAATTAAGAACATCAAACAACTAGTAGATATGTTCATTCACAATTTATGCTTTGGGGTTAAGCCGAGGAAGAAGACCACCCATTGGTTGTACGTAAATCAAGGGAAGGAAGAATCTCGTAAGGACTACATTAACCTCTTTAATTAAGAAAAACTGGCAATGGAAGACTATAACGAGAGAATAGTTATGACTACCCTGATGGGAGGATTATAAAAGGGAAAGAACCTATAAAAGCTAGTAGGGAATCCTCCAAAATCCATGGACGAACTTCTAGCTACAGTCGGGAGGGTCATGAACACGGAGGATGCTATGGCAGCCAAATGGGAAGACGAGAAGGGAGCCCTTAGGAGTAAATATTAGAAATTTAAAAGTAAAGGAGACAAAAATAGGTTAGTGGATAATCAGTTCGTTGGCTACACCCTGATAAGACATATATGTGACCAACTGCTCAGAGATATAAAACTTGGCCAGGGAGATGGCCGAGGTTAGAAGGGCCTTAGATTAGCCCCCAGCAGTCTCGTCCTAAGCAAGGTCGGCCACGACCAATGTTACTAGTTACCTCAGCAGGAGAGGTCTTCATGATCCACAGAGGCAGTTATTCATCAGGTCATCCAAGGATTACAACCTCGGCTGGATACAGGTCGGGGATCAGCCGACGTTCCTGATACACCACCATTACCTCGGCCCAAGCCGACGTCACATCTCAACATGCCTCACCTCATCTCTCCCACTGAGTCGAGGTCACCACCTCGTCCTCTTTCAGGCCGAGGTTAGGACCATTCACAGATGGCCGAGTCTTTATCAGCATATGTTTTATTAGGAACACATGTATACAATCAGTTATAACCAAATCGTTCCCCTCACATGTGGGAATATTGAGGTCATCATTATTTACATGAGATCAGCCAGGTGTCATTCTCATACTGGTTCGATCCTCATGAACATGCTCATTGCATGCTGGGGGGGTACATTACACCCCCCCAGGCACTATATATAGAGGTCATCCTCTACCTTTTTAAGGATCCAAAATTAGCAATCCTAGCTGAAACTCTGTCCAAATATACAGTAGAGAGAGAAAGTTTGAGAGATTGTATCCATGGCCATTAGTGCCCTCATGCAGTGATATTAATCACACACTTGCACAGTGGACATAGGCCTAATTGGCTGAACCACTTATATCCCTGTGTTAATTCTCTTCTCCTCACCTCCTTATACTATATAACCTTATACTGCCATTGTTATCTCTAGTTTGAGCATACAAACACCTTGACTGGTGTTGATATTTTCAGCATCATCATTTTGGCACCGTCTTGGGAATCGAGAAGCTATCACTTCCTCATCTTTTGCTTAACCTCACCGGAGACTCTAGTGCTGAACCAGGCCTCACCCCTGGTATGGAGTTATTTCACCATTGAAAGAGGTCATGTAAGGTATTAAGCTCATCCACTACACCAGCTCTTTAGTGCTAACACATGGCACCAGAATTACCATCGCCTCTTCTGCCGCTTGGGGCTGGTAGACCTAGCTCCAGCCAGGCACCGCCTCAATCAGAAATGGCGGAGGTGGCCGCAGCCTTGAGGTCTTTGACTGCAACGCAACAAGCAATGCAGGAGAAATTTTCATGGCTCAGTCAAAATATGATGAGGCCACCAGGAGTCTCATCGAAAATGATCACTTTGGCGGCTATTCAGCCTCATCCTAATGCCAGGGGACCACCCCAGGCACCGCGGAAAGACCAACCTACACCCCAGCGGAGGAGGGACGTTGCTGACCCTAGGCGCTTGTGCCTGGGGAGGCAAGGAAACCCTCGCGCTGAGGACATATATGATGATCTGGAGGTGGAAGATGTCCTGGAAGATTTTTGGGAGCCATATGAGGTTTCGAACAATACAGTTTGTCCTATCCAATGGAGCCAAGGTTGTGGAGGAAGAAGAGGTGGAGAAGCCCCACAATGAGGATCAACTTTTGATCGACTGAGTAGAGGGTCAGCCTTTGAAAGGCTCGGCCTCGTAAATGACCTAAAACAAAGGTTATCAAGGTCGAGAAGTGCAGCCGGCTCACAAAGGGAAGAGAGACAATGTCGATCTCAACCGGGATGAGGAAGAGACCAAGAAGAGGTCAACAATAGACGTTGTGCTGTGGCTGGGGAACCCTCAGTCCACCCTTTGGTTGTGGCTGGGGACAACCTCGGCCAAGACGACGTTACAAGACCATGGAATGAATCCATCCAGCGTCTTGAGGATAAGATAGGAGACCTCATCAAAAGTCGAGATCCACTGTAGAAGGCTCTCCGTTCGTGGCTAAGATAGTAAGGTTCCCTACCCCAGCCAAGTTCAAGCCACCTACAGTGACTCCCAAGTATGTCAGTAGCACTAATCATGTACATCATATTAAGATGTACCAGTCAGCGACAGACATTTACTCAATACCAGATGAGATGAAATGCTGAGCCTTCTTCGGGACTTTGACGGGAGCTGCGCACATCTGGTTTACTTCTCTTTCGAAGAATTCGATTGAGAACTTCAAGGGCTTGGCCGATCGATTCATTCATAATTTCTTCTTCGGGGTAAGAACTCAAAAGAAGACCACCCATCTGTTATATGTCAAGCAAGGCAAGCATGAGATCCTAAGAGATTACATTACCAGGTTCAACAAAGAAAAACTTGAGGTTGAAGATTACGAAGAGAATATTGCCATGACCGCCCTCATAGGAGGTCTTCAGAAGGGGAAATTATTGTGGAAACTTGCAAAAGACCCTCCAAAGTCCATGGCGGAGCTATTGGCAACTGTGGGGAAGGTCATGAATGCTGAAGAGGCCATGGCTGCTAAGTATAAAGACGAGAACGACGGTAGCAGTGAAAAGTTCTAAAGAAAGAAAGATGGAAAGAAGAGGTCAGTTGACGATAAGTTTGCATGTTAGCTGCGAACACATCCTTAATGAAATCAAGAATGACCGATCCCTAAGATGGTCAGAGAAGTTGAAGGCTCCTCCACATAAAAGGAAACAGAACTTATGGTGTGAATTCCACCAAGACCATGGCCATGTCACAAACAAGTGCTTCGCCTTAAAGGATGAGATTAAGAAGATGTTGAAATCGAGAAAGTTGAGAAAGTATGTTGATAGCAAGGCTCCGAAAAGGGGAAGAGATGACCCTAAAAAGAGGAGAAACGATAGGTTTTGTGATGGTACCCCAGTAAAAAGGGGCGATGACTCAGATGGCGATGATGAAGACGATTCGGACCTTCCATTAAAAGATGACAACACCCCCATGAAGAGTGTTGGTATGATCTCCTTGGGTGTTAACACCATATGCGGAGGACTTACAGGGGGTGGTTCTGTAGTGGATGACCGGAAAGCTAATGTCACAGAGGCCAAGTCAGTGGCCAAACTTGAAATAGTAAATCTGACGTCTTTCGAGACAACGCAGAAGAGAAAGAAGGTGGACATGGACACTCTCATAGTCGGGTTCTCCCGACTCGACTTTAAGAGAATCCTAGCTCCACATGATGACCCTTTAGTAATAACAAAAAGAGTTCATGAATGTGAGGTACAAAGGATTCTTGTAGATGGAGGAAGTTCAGCAGATGTGATGCTCTGGCCCTACTTCAAAAGCCTATGCTTTAGCAGAGTTAGGCTGGTACCCTATCATCATCCGTTAATGGGGTTCAGCGGTGAAAAGGTCCATCTGCTGGGCATGTATGAGATGGACGTGCGAATGGGTGATGAGTGGCCTAAGAGGTTAACTCGGAAGATCAATTTTTTCATTATGGACGAAAATGTCTTCTCGGCCTATAACCTCATCATAGGAAGAGTAGCCCTTAAGGAGTTTGAGGTGGTTCCGTCGAGGGTGACCTTACTTATCATCCCAGGGTGGCCATCAAAGGGCAGACACTGGAAGATTTTGTCACAGAGTTCACATGGGAAGAGGCCGAGATTAAGAATAACCTAGAGACTACGGAACAGTCAAACAACAACGTCTTCCTGTACCCAAAAAAGATTATATCCAAGAGATCCAGAGGAGGAATAACTGAGAATGAGAAAGACCGGTACCTCTTCAAGAAGGGAATCATGTTAGAAGGGGGTTTCTCATCAGATAAAGACATCTGGAACCTCTCCATCAACGGGTCTTCTTACGAAAGTGGAAGCGGTGCGGGGATGATACTCTCAGCCCCGGATGGTACTAACATCGAATATGCCCTAATGTTTAGCTTCAAGGCATCAAACAACGAGTCAGAATATGAGGCCATAATAGCAGGCCTCTCCATAGCAAGGACCCTTGGGATAAGACGACTCCTTCTTCACAGTGTCTCAAGGTTGGTTGTTAACCAAGTATTGGGGGTTTATGAGGCCAAGGATGAAGGAATGGCCAAATAACTAAAGAGGGTAAGAGTGGCATTAGAAGATTTTAAGGAGGTAAAAATTAAGAGAATACCCCAACAAAATAACAGCCATACAGATGCATTAGCAAGGTTAACTTCGGCGATAAGGACATATATCAGAAGGACAGTCCCAGTTGAGATCTTACCTAAGGCGACAATTGAAGACGAAGAGGTCAGTAACCCTTGCCTAAATTTGAACCTAGGGGACTCATGGATGGATCCCCTTACAGATATATCAGAGAGGGAGAGATACCGGAATCAAAGTTAGAAAGGAGGAAACTGAGGTACAGAGCAGCAAAGTTCTCAATAGTAGGAGATGTCCTGTATAAGAAGGGATTCCTATTACCTCTCCTCAGATGCGTTCATCCCACAAAAGTTCCCCATGTCCTACAAGAGGTACACAAGGGTTCTTGGTCTAGTCACATAGGAGGAAGACCTTTGGCAAAGAGGATTATCACGCAGGGATATTAGTGGCCGACCTTGGCCAAAGATGATGCAGCCTACGTGAAGAGGTTTGATAAATGTCAGAGATTCTCCACTATCCCACATCAACCTCATCAGCCTATGACGTCAATTAGTTCCCCTTGGCCATTCGCAGTATGGGGAATTGACTTAGTGGGTCCCCTGCCAAGGGCTGCAAATAATTACCAATTTTTTATAGTTGTCATTGATTACTTCTCCAAGTGGGTAGAGGCAGAGCCGATGATCACGATTACCGAGAAGAAGACCTTCCAATTTATTTGGAAAAACATCATATGCAGATATGGCCTCCCAAACACCCGCATTTCGGACAACGAAACCTAGTTTAAGAATTCTTCCCTGGAAAAATACTGTGAAAGAGTTGCGATAAAGTAATTTTTCTCTTCTCCTGGCCGACCTCAAGCAAACGATCAAACCGAGGTCATAAACAGAACGATCCTTGACGAGATCAAAAAGAGGTTAGAAGAAGCTAAGGGTAGATGGACTTAAGAGGTTTATGCCATGCTATAGGCCTATAGAACGATGACTAGGACACCAACGGGGGAGACTCCGTTTATGTTGTCACATGGCTCAGAGGCCGTCATACCAACAGAGATAGGACTCCCTAATCATAGGGTTTAGACCTATGACCCTTAAAAGAATGAGGAGGAGAGAAGACTCGACCTAGAATTGATTGAAGAGAGAAGGGAAGATGCAGAAATTAGGCATGTAGCTTACTAGCATAGAACAACAAAATTCTATAATCAAAGGGCAAAATCAAGACACATAGCTATAGGAGACCTGGTGCTGAAGAAAACATTGCAGAAGGTGAACAAGCTTCACCCAAATTAACATGGTCCTTACAAAGTGATTGAGGAGGTTATATCCGGTATATACAGGCTAGAAAACCTCGAAGGGGAGCCTTTCTCCAATCCTTGGAATGATGATCATTTAAAAAAGTATTACATATGATGTTACCAGGGATTTCATGTAAATGTATCATCTTATGACCATATTATTAATGAGAAGATCGGTTTCCATGTCAATTCTTGGTTCATTGTGCTCGAATGGTAGAATTTTATGGGGATAACATCTTAGTTGATGACCTTAGACCTTATAACATCATAATTTGGTGACAAGATGACCTCAGACCTTAGACATCATTAGTTTGGTGAATAATTGTCTATGGGGATAACATCTTATGTGATGACCTCAAACCTTATAACATCATAATTTGGTGACAAGGTCTGAGGTAGGACATCATACTTGGATGACCTCAGACCTTAGACATCACTAGTTTGGTGAATAATTGTTTATGGGGATAACATCTTATGTGATGACCTCAGACCTTATAACATCATAATTTGGTGACAAGGTCTGCGGTAGGACATCATACTTGGATGACCTGAGACCTTAGACATCATTAATTTGGTGAATAATTATTTATGGGGATAACATCATATGTGATGACCTCAGACCTTATAACATCATAATTGGTGACAAGGTCTGTGGTAGGACATCATACTTGGATGACCTCAAACCTTAGACATCATTAATTTGGTGAATAATTGTTTATGGGGATAACATCTTATGTGATGACCTCAGAACTTATAACATCATAATTTGGTGACAAGGTCTGAGGTAGGACATCATACTTAGATGACCTCAGAACCTAGACATCATTAATTTGGTGAAAATTTTATGGGGATAACATCTTAGTTGATGACCTCAGACCTTATAACATCATAATTTGGTGATAAGGTCTGAGGTAAGACATCATACTTAGATGACCTCAGACCTTATAACATCATAATTTGGTGACAAGGTCTGAGGTAAGACATTATACTTGGATGACCTCAGACCCATCATTAGTTTGGTGAATAATTATTTATAGGCATAACATCTTAGTGATGACCTCAAACCTTATAACATTATAATTGGTGACAGGGTCAGAGATCAGACATCATACTTAGATGACCTCAGACCTTAGACGTGTATATTGAGATTTCAGATATAAAAAATCATTCGATAAACAGTCAGCAATTAAAGAAATAAAGCCCTCCTCAGAGGTTGACATAGACTAAAGCTGAGAGTTACAAATTACAAAATAGCAGAGTTTGTCATCAGAGGTTACAGTTCATGAAAACTAAAATTATAAAAATCTTCATAAAAAAGTCAAGTGTGCGCAGCCTCAGGGTTAGTTCTCATGCCTCCGTCTTCCTGGCCGAGGGTGGTCACTTCCTCCCCGTCGTCCTTAGTGCCAACATCTTCGGTTCTGGTGTCATCTTGGGGGCAGTCTCGGTAGGTGAAACACCTCCCTCCTCCTCTACCTCTCGCAAGGCCTGAGAAAATCGAGGATTGGTGTAACCCAAACCAATGAAGTCAGAGGCTAAGATGCTCCCTGACTCATTCTCCTTCATGGCATCCCATTTTCCAGTGGCCTTCACGCCCCTCCTCAGGTATTCGAAGTCGAAGCTAACAAACTCATTAGAGACTTTGTACTCCTCCAAGATCTTCTCGGAGGCATCATCCAAGGAATCTTTCACAGCCACATCGACCTTATGTTGGAGGGAGTCAACTTGAATCTTTAGGGCAGTGCTATGATCCTTCTTCTGCTTGTCCATATCCTTCTTTAACCTCTTCACATTAGCATCAGACTTCTCTAAAGAGGCCTTCAGACGCTCTATTTCAGCATTTAAAGCGACCTCGGTCTTCTCGGCCTCTTATCCCTTCTCAATCAGAGGACGTTTCCCCAAGGTCTAGTTAATAAAATGGTACATAATGAGAAGACCTTGTAGAAAACGTGCAGATATATCAGTTTATGATCCGGTATAGTTCAAACTGATGTTATATTTGAATATAATTCAACAAAAGCAACAGTTTAAGGTTTTACTTGGATAGAACGATGGAGGGAGAACTCAGCCAATAGAGTCCTATCCAAAGAGCGGCAGAAGCGCTTATCAGAGTCGGTCATGGCATCACTGATGGCATCCAGGGCCTTCAGACTATGGCCGATGAGACTGTCACCAATCTTCAGTTGCTCCAAGTGAGAAATCATTGCGTCCTCTGAAGAGATGGGGATGGCACGATCCCCCTTTTGATTTTTCTTCTTTTGCCTTTGATCCTCAAGGGCAGGGTCATCAGGTTTCCTCTCTTGGAGGCCTCAGCCCTTGAGGTGGTTGGAGGGGAAAGAGGTGCATTAAGACCTGCCTTCTTCACCAGCTTTGTGAGACTCGGGGTTGCCATCTCCCAAAGGTCGTCAAAAATCCCTTTTGAACGCTCTGTAAAACAGAGAGGTCTGAGTTAGAAAATCAGAGATACATAAATTCAGAGGTATAACTTGTTAAAATAATAAAGAAACTTACAAAGATCGGTCAAAGAACTCCCCCCAAGGCCAGTCTTGGAGAGATAGTAGGGAGTCATCAAATGCTCATACTTGACTAGCAGACCATTATCTCCCTGATCACGAAGGTCTTTGTCCTTCTGAAGATTATTTTGTCTTATCCCAGGGTCATCCCTAGCAGCTATTATCACCTTTCCCCATCTCAGGGGTATTCTCGGCTCTAGGGAGGAAGAGGGGGCGCAGAGACCAAATTCTCATGGCCCTGACGCAAAGAAATAGCGTGGCTTCCAATTATGGTTCGAGGTTTGGGTAACCTGCAGCATCTTTTTATTTGACTTCTGAGCTAAAAAAAGGTAATAGATCGGATGATTCCTGGTAGATGAGGGGACGTAGCACCCTGTGAAGACTTGGACTGGAAGGTTTGAGTGATGGACTACCCTCCATAAGATAATAGCTCCAATTATCACCCTCCAGGCATTGGGTGACAACTGGGAAGGATGCAGGTTCATGTAGGACAATATAGCCCTGATGATGGGATAAATGGGCATACGAAATCCTAACTTGAACGACTGCTCGTATAAGCAGATCTCACCGTCTCGACCGCCGAAAGTCCTATATTCCCTTAGAGGTCTCCTGAGTTTTATATAAGGACTTATCGAATATAGATGTTTGAAGGCTAAAAAGTCGACCTGACTAATAGTACTCCCTATCTCGGCCGCCTCAAAGGTGTCAACATCGCTCTCTACATCATCTTCATCATCTGGTTCAACGTCGGCCTGAGCAGACGATGGTGCACCACTTGGGAACCTCTGAGTGAATTCAACTCCTGTGACGGCTGATAGGGGAATGGCTTCAAGGATTGGTGGAACAACCACGCTAGGTCCTATAATTTCAACGTCGGAGGAAGAGTGTGATGTGATCGAACTCTTATGAGACGAGGCCCGACTGGAAACCTCAGCTTGATCAGGGACCTGATCCTGCTAAGTGGAAAAGTACATAGCCCCTTTAGCGGAGTCCACAGACATATGGTCTGAGGTAGACTACTCGGACTCAGACATGGGGATAGGATCAACTGGGACCTCTATTGACTTAACTGGTTCGGTTGTCTCAGGGTAGACAACCTTCAGAGGGGGTGGAAAAATAGGTCTGAGGGGAAATGCCTCTGCCCTACGAGCTTCCTGTTAGGCTCATTCTATTTGTCTAATTTTATCTAAGGTCTTCTCCCTAAGAGAGGGTAACTCCTCCAAGAGTTGATAGAGGGTTCTGAGCATATGTGGACGACCCTACACTTGCAACAAAAAGTCCTAAATAAACAGGATTGACAATTTTGTCTAAGGATTAAACTGGGGTTTTAAACAAGAACAGGAAAGAACAAGAGCTATCGGAAAAATCAAACAGCTGTCGAAAAACCCTAAAGAACTCATCGAAAAATGAAAAAAGCAGAATTAAAGGCTTAAAGGGAGTGCAGGAAAGAGAAAAGAGGGTACCTGAAAGAAACCTTGGCAAGGGATGAGATGATTGGGGGTGAGAAGACCCTTGAGAAGTCCAACTTAGCTCTGGTAGAGATAGAAAATCACAGAGAAAACCAAAAAGCGAGGATACGAAGAAATGAAGGAGAAAGACAGGAAATGAGGGTTTAACCCTCAAACAGCCCCACACGCTTCCCAAGTCCCATCATTGCCTTGGGAACCCAAAAGATTGACATCATTAAGCTTGCCTGGCACACCACCTACTTCAACTATTGACAAGTGTCAAAGGAATGGTGCACAAATAAAAAAAACCTCGGAGTCGTACACCCCATAGTCACTTGTTCCCACATGTAACTAATGGCTAGAGGGTGATTGATATGCCATATATGTGCCCAACGACTCAGAGACGTAAACCTCGACCAGGGAGATGGCCGAGGTCGGAAGGGCCTTAAATTGGCCCCCAGCGGTCTCGTCCTAAACAAGGTCGGCCACGACCGACATTACTAGTTACCTCAATAGGAGAGGTCTTGATGATCCACAGAGGCAGTTATTCATCAGGTCATCCAAGGCTTGCAACCTCAGTTGGATGCAGGCTGAGGTTGCCACCATCATCATAACCAATCTCGATTGGGGATCAGCCGACATTCCTGCTATGCCATCATTACCTCGGCCCAAGACGACGTCACAGCTCAACATGCCTCACCTCAGCTCTCCCACTAAGCCATGGTCACCACCTCATCCTCTTCCAGGTCGAGGTTGGGACCATTCACAGATGGCCGAGTCTTTATCAACATATGTATTACTGGGAACACGTGTATTCAATCAGTTATAACCGAATCATTCCCCTCACGTGAGGGAATATTGAGGTCATCATTATTTACATGAGATCAGCCTGGTGTCATTATCATACGGGTTCGATCCTCATACACATGCTCATTGCATGCTTGGGGGGTACATTACACCCCTAGGCACTATATATAGAGGTCATCCTCGACCTTGTAAAGGATCTGAAATTGGAAACCCTAGCTGAAACTCTGTCCAAATATACAGTAGAGAGAGAAAGCTTGAGAGATTGTATCCATGGCCATTAGTGCCCTCATGTAGTGATATTAATCATACACTTGCACAGTGGATGTAGGCTTAATTTGCTGAACCACTTATATCTCGGTGTTATCCTCTTCTCCTCACCTCCTTCTACTATATAACAATATACTGCCATTGTTATCACTAGTTTGAGCATACAAACACCTTGACTGGTGGTGCTATTTTCAGAATCATCACACCCCATTGACTGTTAGCCTGAGATGATCCTAAATATGATCAAGAATGATTGGTCCCTGAGATGCCTAGAGAAACTCAAAGCCCCTCCTCATAATACGGATAAAAACAAATGGTGCAGATTTCACTAAGACCATGGCCACACCACTAAAAAATTCTTTGCACTGAAAGATGAGATAGAAAAGATGCTGAAGTAAGGGAAAATAAGAAAGTATGTCGATAAAAGTGGTTCAAGGGGTGACCGAGACAACACCCAAAAAAGAAGAAATGATAAATGTAGACCAAATGCCACAGAAAATAGAGATGATGACTCCTCGAATGATGATGGTGAAGCTGACCCAGATCTCCCACCTCCACTCATTGATCCCAAAGGTCGGTTACATTCAATATCTCTGGGGGTAAAAATGATATGTGGAGGATTAGAAGATGGTGAAAAAGACATTGTTAATATGAAGGCATATATAGGAGAAGCCAAAGCTCTCCCAAATTGAGAAGTGGTAAACTCGACAGTTGTTGACACAAAGTTGGGAAAAAGAAATAAAGTTAATATGAACACGTGGTGGTCAATATTTCATGAATCGACTTTAAGTGGATTTTAGCTCCTCATGATGACCCCCTGGTGATCACCACTAAAGTTCATGGGTATGATGTCCCTAGGATATTAGTTGATGGTGGAAGCTCGGATGATGTAATGCTCTGGGAGTATTTCTAAGGTCTGGGGCCAAGTAAGAAGAGGCTCGTCCGATATCATCAACCCCTAATCGGCTTTAATGGAGAGAAACTACATCCTTTGGGGATATATAAAATGGACATTAGTATGGGGAACACTTGGCCGAGATGTCTCGTGTTGTCAAATTTTATTCGTTATAAAACTACTGCAAGTGCACGGGCTATTAAAATATAGCGGGTGTAAGTACGGGTCGAACCCACGGAGATTTCATCAATCTTTATAAAATATTGACTGTCCAACTAGACATATTAGTGTATAAAATTGATTAAGTTTCTAAACTAAAAATAAAGACGAAATAAACGAACAAGTACAAGAGATAATATTAAATGTGAAAGAAACTAGGACGTTGGTTCCGTTTGTCAGTTTTAATTAAATTAACACAACAATTTAATTTCGTAATTCCAATTTTATAACATAAAATATACTGACTCTCGTCGCGTACATTTCGGAGAATAAAACATCACATGCGCTCAATATTTTAACGTCTCTTTAATTAGATGCCATAAATCTCTATTCCCTCCAAAATATCATGTTTAAAATTTTTAATGTATATTTAAGCATGAGGTATCAAAACATATAAGTGCAAGCATAACCCATAAAAAATGACAACTTAATTTTTTTTAAAGCATGAATTTATAATTAATTCTTGATGTTTAAAAACATATTCTTGTGTCTTTTTAAGCGAATACCGAATTTTTTATTTCAAATTTAAACATGTCAAAATATGTACGGAATTAATTTAACACGCGTAATTTAAATAGTCATGACAAACATTACCTAAATTCTAGTAATTAAACTACTCACACATCATATTTGACACACAAATATTGCAAGATGAAAAAATAATTTTCATTAATAAATGTCAACTTATAAAATTTCGGGTCCAATACTTGAATTACAATCCATAATATGCTCATCCAAAGTGTGCCTACACAGATTTTTTTTTATCTCTCAAAGTGTGTCTTTTTTTTATCCAAAAGTGTCCAGTACCTCTTTTTTTCTTCTTCTTATATCTCTGTCCGTCCCCACCCCCCTCCTCTTATGCCCAAAGAGAACAAAAGTATATAGAAGGGGGTCTTGGTGGGATTAGTGCGAGTGGTGGTATTAGTGGGTCTGACCGAAATTGTGGTTGAAAGTTGATGGAGGTATGAGAAAATGGTGTTGGATAGTTAATGGGTTAGTGGATTTTGAGGTTTATTGTTAATGGAGGTATGAGAGAGAGAACGTGGGTGGTGTGAGGAAGATGATGGGTTTGTGAAGTGGAGGTGAGATTGGTTTTTTTTTTTGGGGTAGTGGGTTAATGTTTTATGTGGGTATTGGTTTGTTTTTTTTTTGGAAAGAAGGTGAATAGTGTTTGGGGTGTTGGATGGTTGGATTGGTGGTGACGATTTTGGGAGAAGAAGATGAATAGTGTTTAGGGTATGATTTGGGTGTGAGTGTGTGTGTTATTTTGTACAAAATAAAAATTAAAACTAACTAAAATAATTATAAAAATAAAAAAACTATAAACATGAAATCTAACAAAATTAATAAAATAAATCTAATACTAAAAGACTCAAAATAATATAAAAATAATAAAAGTATATTTTACACCCACTTAGTGCATAAGTATATATACAAACACGAATGTAGGACTATTAATAAAATGACACACACGCGTACGATATTACATTTACGTAAAAAATTAATACAATACTTAAACTAAAAAAAATCATTAATAAAACAACATAAAATAAAATAAAAATGTCACGAACAATTAGAATATAAATCACTATCCACAAAAATAAAATATAAAAGTTACTAAAAATATGTACATGACTCAAATAATAATTTTAAAAAAATAAATACAAACTAAAGACACACACAAGGTGTAGGTATGGGTTGGGTTTGGTTCAAGGGTTGGTTTGGGTGAGGGGAATGGGTTTGACTTCGGGCTTTCGAACTTTGCACGGTCATAATTTCTTCGTTTTAACTCCAATTGATATGCCGTTTGAACCCAGGAGTTCCTTGATTTAGGGCCTCTAATTTTCGTGGCTGATCCGAGTTCGAAATTAGTCATTTGAATTTACAATTTTTCCCCTAGAGGTGCGAAAGTGATATTTTCATGCTCAACTTGCATTAGAACTTCACCGCTTTCTTTTTAAACTTGTTAATACTGGAAAAAAACATGAACAAGAGATTAGCAGTGAATATATGATGTGACCTTGAAGTTCTCAAAATTGTATTATTAACCCCATTTATTCTTAAATTTATATTTTTCTCTAAAATAATAAAAATGGCCCTAAAAACATTTTATTGATGGTGCAACGGAACTGACAAGGCCTAGATTTTGGTATAATTAATACAAAATAATGCACTCATCATGTAGCAAAGAAGATTAAATTTTTCATGAATGATAAGAACGTTTATTCAACCTACAACCTAATAATGGGACAAGTAGCCCACAAAGAGTTTGAGGACGTTCCCTCAACAGTTCACCAAAATGATAAAATTCCTTACTCCTTATAAAGTAGGGGAAGTTCAGGGTGACCAGGTTGAGGGGCGTGAATGTTACTTCAATTCAATTGAGGGGATAGAGGAACATAAGAGGGCCACTACTACTTACAATATAGACATTCTCGACCCCGGAGATAAGATGAAGCTTAAGAAGGGCGAGGCCACTGAGGAGGTAGAATCCATCATCCTCAATGAGGACAATCTGGAAAAAAAAACGTCCAAATCGACAAAGCCCTGAAGAAAGAGATCAAAGAAGAGTTGATTAAATTGTTGAGGAGAAGGCATAGTATTTTTGCATGAAGTCATTCAGACATGCTTGGGATTGATCCCGAAGTCCTCAGCCATAAATTGAACATAGACGAGTACTCTAGGGTGAAATACGAAGTTATAAGAGATAAGGTGAAGAAGTTAGAACATGCTAACTTTATTAGAGAGTTTATCTATCTAGAATAGTTAACTAGTGTTCTCATTGTGCCTAAGGCCAATAGCAAGTGGAGAATGTGCGTTGACTTCATAGATCTGAATAAGGTATTCCCCAAAAATAGCCCCCCCCCCCCTGTCGAGAAGAGATCAAATGGTTGATGCCATGACTAGGCATGAACTGATGAGTTTTATGAACGCATACTCAGGATACAAATAGATATTCATGGACTTAGTCGATGCTGAAAATACCTCATTCATTACGGACAAAGGTACATACTATCACATGGTCATTCCCTTTAGCCTCAAGAATGTTGGGGCTACATACATAAGGATAGTAAATAAAATGTTCGAGGTTTAAATAGGAGAGACTATAGAGGTATACATTAATGACAAGCTAACCAAGATCCTCAAGGTCGAGACACATGTGTTCGACCTTGAGAGCACTTTCAACACGATGGATAAATATCAGATGAAACTGAATCCCTCAAAGTGTGTATTCAGGGCCGGAGAAGGAAAGTTTTAAGGTTTCATTATCAATCAAAGAGGGATAGAGGCTAACCGAGGAAAAATCAAAGTTATGGTGGATATGAAGACTCCTAAGAGCATAAAGGACATCGAGAGGATGACTGAACGAGTTTCAACGCTGAATAGGTTCGTATCAAGGGCTATAGAAAGGTGTCTGGCCTTCTTCAAGGTGTTTAGAAAAGCCTTCGAGTGGAATGAGGAGTGTGAGAGGTCCTTTCGGGAGATAAAGGTCTACCACTTCTCCCAACTTGTGTTATTAAGGAATGTTTAAGAGGGAAAAGTTATTATTTGAACGTGCCCGTGTCTGAATTGGCCATCAGTCCAGTAGTTGTGATATATGATGAAGGTATAATAAAGCTAGTCCATTTCAATAGCAAGGCCTTCAAGGGGATGATCAGAGGTATCCAAAAGTTAAAAGATTAGCTTATGCTCTCATACATGCATAAAAAAAGATAAAATGCTACTTCCAACTCATACAATGGTCGTCCAAACAGAATCACCTCTTAGGCAGGTCATCTATAAACTCAAGAAATTGGGTATGTTAATAGCTTGGTCACTAGAGTTGGGGGAATTCAACATCGTCTATCAGTTGAGAAAAACCATTAGGGGGTAGGCTTTAGCTGATTTTATAGCCGAGTTCACGTGGGACGAGGCCGATACAGTGGATATTAGGGATCTATCAAATGAGCTATGAAAACCAAGTCCTAATCGGACTGAATTCGAGACAAGTATGGACTGGATAGTAGTAGCCGAGAATGAAGAAGAAAAAGTTCTGATTAAGAATGGATCATTAGAAGAAGGAAAATTCTCTAAAAAAAGGTACTGTGTGGAGACTCTTTGTTGATAGTTCTTCATGTGAGACACGGAGTGGATATGCCCTAATAGTGTTGGACTTAAATAGAATCGATATAGAGTATGCTTTGAGATTCAAATTTAAGGTATCCAACAATGAATCTGAGTATAAAGCCCTCTTGGCAGGTCTCTCCCTCACCAAAGAATTGAATGTCGACCAGTTGCTACTTTACGGTGACTCCAGGCCAGTAGTGAATCAAGTCCTAGGAGTATATATGAAGAAAAATATGATAGGATGGACATATACCTAGCAAGGGTAAAAAAAGCTTTGAAAAACATCAGGGAGGTGAAACTGAAAAGAATTCCTCAACTAGACAATGGTCGAGCCGATGCACTGGTAAGATTAGCGTTAGTAACCAGGACATAAATTAGAAGGTCAGTGCTAGTGGAGATCCTACCCTGACCAACCATTGAAAAATAAGGCAATACATTTGAGTTCTTCTTAAACTTAGAGATAGGTAAATCTTAGATGGATCATCTCATTTGATATATATATATATATATATATATATATATATATATATATATATATATATATATATATATATATATATATATGAAATGGCAAACTGCAATAGTCAAAGTTAGAAAGGAAGAAGCCGATGTATAAGGAAACTAAATTCTCAGTCAATTGGAAACGTTTTATACATGAAAGGATTCCTCCTCCCTCTGCACCGATGTGTCCATCCAACGGAGGTAGAGTATATATTGAGAGATATACATGAGTTTTTTTACTCCAATCATATAGGAGGAAGATTGTTGGAAAAGAGGATAATCACATATGGGTATTAGTGGCCGACCTTGGATAGGGATGCGGCCAGTTATGCAAAGAGGTGTGACAAATGCCAGAGGTATACCAACATTCCTCATCAGCCTCAATAATCTGTTACCTCTACCTGTCCATTTGATGTTTAGGGAATTGATCTACTAGGACCCTTGCCTAGGGTAATCGACAACTATAGGTATCTTATTGTGGCGATCGACTATTTATATAAATGGGTTGAAGAAAAGATATAATAACCATCACCGAGAAGAAAACCTTCAAATTCATTTGGAGGAACACTATTTATAAATATGGTCTACCTGACACCATAATCTTAGATAATGGCAAACAACTCAAGAAAGATTCTTTGGATGCCTATTGTAAGGGGGTAGTCAACAAGAAGTTTTATTCATCCCTAGGCCGACCTCAGGAAAATGGACAAACGGAGGTGACTAACAGAACTATACTGGACAGTATCAAGAAGAAATTAAAAGACTCCAAGGGTCTTTGGATTGAAAAAGTTCATGTTATTTTGTGGGCCTGAATGACGATAGAGAGAACCCTAATAGGAGAGACCCTTTTTATGCTTGCCTATGGCTTAGAGGTAGTGATACCTATAGAAATTGTCATACCAAGTCAAGGAGTTTAGATATGCAGCCCATAAGAAAATACTGAAGAGCGAAGGTTAGATTTGGACCTCATTGAAGAAAATAAAGAGGACCCAGAGTTTAGGCAGGCCACCTATCAACAAAGTACTGCTAGATTCTACAACAAAAGGGTGAAAGCCAGGACACTAGCCATTGGAGACTTAACTTTGAAGAAAAATTGCCAAAATACGAATAAAATTCATGCAAACTAGCATGGAACCTATAGAGTCACAGAGGAAGTCATTCCTGGCACATATCGTTTAGAAAATTTGGAGGGAGAGTCGTTCTCCAATCCTTGGAATGCTGATCATATAAAGAAATATTACCAATAGGAAATTATAAAAGTTTCTGTATGAGACATGTATTGAAAAATGTAATGAATGAAAAATTGCAAGTGTTCACTCCTGTTCTTGTTGTATGAATTCATCAAATTATATGCTTCAACTCGTCATAAGCTATAGAACATCACTCATATGGTGAAATAGTATTAACTCACTCTCGGTGACATGGCAATCCGGACGGGTATAAACTCGTCCATTGACTCTAAATATCACTAAGAGGGGGAAGGAGAATAATAACATCATCTTGGATGGTGAATAACTTTCTCAGTCGAGACGACAGTATAGGATGAGCCATCACCCGCCCATACACTGTCAAAACGACGAGAGGGGACATATGATTAAACACCATAATTTTGTGAATTCAAATTCAAATTCAAAAACCATTTAATTATGGTTTATCTCAACATCATTAACTTGATGAACAACTCTCTCGACCGAGACGACAGTGTAGGACGAGCTGTCACCCCTCCATATACTCTTAAAATGACGAGACGGGACTTATGATTAAACACCATAATTTGGTGAATCCAAATTCAAAAATTATTTAATTATGGTTTATAAATTATTTAATTATGGTTTATCTCAGCATCATTAACTTGGTAAAAAAAACTCTCGGCCAAGATGACAGTGTATGACGAGTCGTCACTCGTCATACACTCTCAAAATGACGATATAGGACTTATGTTTAAACACAATAATTTGGTGAATTCAAATTCAAAAATAATTTAATTATGGTTTATCTCAACATCATTAACTTGGTGAAAAACTCTCTTAGCCGAGATGACAGTGTAGGACAAGACTCCACTCCTCCATACACTCTCAAAATGATAAGAGGGTATTATGATTAAAAGCACCACAGAAAACTTCAGGGTCAAACTCCAAGGCCGTAGATCTAAAAAAGTAGTGAGGCTTCCAGTTATTGTTGGAAGTCTGAGTCACATGTAGAACTTGATTTGTGGGTTTCCTGGCTACGAGAAGATAGTAGTTATGCTGAGTTTTTAGGGACGAGAATGTATAACATACCCTAAAGACACTAACTAGAAGGCCGGTATGATGAACCAAATTCTAGAGAGAAACAAAACCAAGAATAAATCTTTAGGAACTCGGGGAAGGTTGAGACTTAAACTCGTTAGAATAACTCGTATAGTTGGATGTACAGGTAGCCTTAAGTTGACCTTAAACATCTGCTCATACACACAAATATCGCCCTCTCTGCCTTGAAACGCTCTCTTGTCCTCAGAGGGTACCCTTATGGTAATAGAGTGTCCTATACCATATATATGACTCCATACCAGAAGATCAACTTCAGTGACTATACTGACAAAAGATTCAATATAAAAAGTGTTAAGTGTTTCCTTGGCTGTATCATAATCGTCATCACGATTTTCAGTTGGGACATTACATGGAGCACTTCGAGTAATCTAATGACCTAGAATGATGATAACGGGATTGCCATAGAAGGGGGATAAAATGAAACCTCTACCCTCAACTCGTTTGGATCCAAGATGACTTGCAATGAGGAGTCTAATTGGTGATATGATTTAACATTATGAGAAAATGAGACTCGAGAAAAGGCCTCGACTTCTTCAAATTCTACATAAGAGGCAATAGAATGTCTCATTGCATCCTCATATGAAAATCCACACTCTCAACAGTGTAAGAGACAGAAGGATGACCGTCTGCAGAAGTAGACGACTCAAATATGGAGTCACTAATTTCTACAATATGAGGACGTATGATACCTAAAGGAGCGGAACAGGTTGGACAAAGAGGAAAGGACTCCTCTTTAAGCTTAGAAGCATCCTCGGCATCGTACCTTCGTATTTCCATAAAATACCTCTCCCTTAGGGTGGGAAATTCCTCGGCTAATTTTTATATGCGCCTTAACATTTAAATAACTGTTTGGATTGACCAAGTTGACTACAAGATCGAAAAGGGGAAGTTCAATCATTTTCAAAAGAAGAGGAACAAGAATAAGTGAGTGAGCTTTGCTGGAGATGGTGATAGAATATATACAAAAAAAACCTAAATTCTAACATCAAGGCCTGAAAACCACCTAATGCTAAGTCTAGACACCACCTAGAGCACAAAAACCTCAAAAAGCAGTAAGGGCATGGCCCAAACATCACTAAAAAGACTAATCGAAAAATAAATAAGTTATCGAAAATCAAAAACTAGGAAAACCACACTAATTTAACTTGAAATCAAAGGGATTTTGGTAAAAGCAGGTTACCTAGATGAGAGAAAGCTCTGGGAAAGAAGTATCTCAGAAAACGATCGGACATTAAGAATCGAGAGAAGATTAAGAAACATTAATGGCGATTTGTCTAAAAAGTCTTAGGAAGGAACAAGTTTGCAAGAAGGAAATAAAAAAGGGTAAAAATATTAGTTTTTAAACCAAATAATGATTATGCACGCTTTCCAAAGAGAGTCATCATTTGGGCACTAAACCCAAGCGCTTGAGTTATCGCTTATGCTCGGAGAAGACATTACCTAATGAAAACTATGACATGTGTCCTATCAAGCCTAACAACCCACTAATCAACTACTAAGTGTCACTTAAATGGCCATCACCAACTTAGATATGACACTAGAAGGATTGATCTTCCATCAGTAAGAGCGTATCATCAAGATTTTTGTCTTCAAATACTCTAAGACCTCATCCTCATCCTAATCTAGGAGACTAAGGGCTAGGGGTGATTGATATGACCACGTGTAACCTCATCTGGGAATAACTCCTATTCGACCCACTCAACCTAGCAAAGAATTCTTTCCATAAGGATTCCACACTCCACTGGCTCGTCTTTGTCCAATATTCTAGGTTAAGACCTTCAACCAGTCAAGATCTCTTTCTCACGTCTTGTCTGGTACACTTGACAACTAAGACCACATCTCGACTTGACGTCTACTTAGTCGAGATCAAACTCTCCGGACTTTGTTTGAACAAAACTCTATGGGTCTCATACTTGGACGAGACGAGACCCTTTTGAACAACCTCTCTACCATACATAAGGCAAAGCTCCAGCATAATCATTCCACGTGGATGAGCAGTTACAACCGTATCATTTGTGCACGTGAGAGGAATATTTCGTCATTATGATCTACATGCATAGGTGACAGGTGGCTATCACTCATTGGCTAATGCATACTACACACGCCTTGGTATATGAATGGGGTGCTCACTGTACCACCCCAGATTATATATACCTGTCTCCTTCAACCTTAAAAAAGGGATCCTTAATTTAAAAACCTCGAAAAACTCTGTTGAAATTACAGTAGAAAGATAAAGTTGAATGAATTGTAATCCAAGGCTATTAGAGCCTAGTGTGATAGTAAACATACACTCACCTGCACAGTGGAGTATCCCTAAAGGCTGGACCACTTATATAATTGTCTTTCTCCTCTTTGCCTCACCTCCTGCTTCATTATATTTTTGTATTTTCACTATTGTGGCGGACAAAATAGTCAGAATGATAGACCGATTGGACTGGAATGGATAAAAAAGTAACCTAACAAATCAATCTGGGGGCGATTAGTGTGTAGAAACTAATATCCCCCACCTTGGGGTAAAATGAAGGAACATGAGTAATTCGTTATGTGGCCGAACACGTAGCGACTAAGATTTTTGAATAATCGGTCAATAGCGGGGGATAAGAATAAATCAGATAAAATCAAGGGAGATAGAGATAATCTTAAAGAAACCCACAATGTAGGAATCTAGGTATATAAATATGTCCAATTCGGCCAACATGTTGGGTGATAGTTGATATAATCCCAAAGAGTATGTTCGGCTCCCTAAAGGGGGTGGATTGTAATAGACTAGGCTATAGTTGATTTAGTATCCAGAGAGATACATCCCACATCGCCTTGGTGAGGGAAAGTACTATTTCATATATGTTAATTTACACTCTTCTAACACTGAGGACTTTTAGCTTTACTGGTAAGGCATAAGTGACACCTCGTTTATTAAAATAGCGGGTGGCATTCCCTCTGCTAAAATATAATAGAAGTCTCATTGGCTCAATCTTAGTATCACTATCAAAACCAATTAATTACTAACTACCTATTATTAAATTAGGGACATATACCAAATAGTCCCTTGACCTTATTTTAATACATGTATAGTCCAAGCCTTTTTATTTTGCATCAGAAATTCCTTCACCATGTCAAAAAGGCTTTACCATGCTGCTGACGCAGACCTTTAAAGATAAGAGAATAATGGACTTTATGGTACAAAATAAAAGGCTTGGACTAAATGTGTATTAAAAAATGTTTGACACAATAATAAAAATCCACAATCACACAATATAAATCCCTATAATGTAAATAAAATAAAATAAATCTGACTGACATGGTGCAACATGCTAAAATATTAAAAGAATAATGTCTAGAATATGAGAATAGAATCAACTACATCAAATCGTGCAACGTCTCACAATTGTCGCAACTCCAATGCTTGGAAGAATAATTATGCTTAGCGTTTCTATGGATGGACACCTAAAAGGTTTTGAAAATAAAATTGATATGGTTCAGAGACCAAATCCTTTTGAAAATATTTTGTAAGTAATTAAAATGCATAATTAATTATGTGTCCATTCTTCCATATTTAAATTGGTAGTGCACTCTCATGAGATAATACTCACCCCTCATCTAAAGTTCTCACCTAACGTATATTCACCTAGTTATGCTACCTACCTAAATAGTTCCCAATTATCCTTAAATTTTATACGTTATCCCATTCTGCGTAATTTATTTATTTAACTTTCACGTTTGCTACTCATTATAATTCTCAATTATAATTTATGGAACAATTTCCAATAAGTTTCTCTAGTTATAAATTTTCACATTTCAATTCGATATGCCCATATATATTTTTCCACACACACACACACACACACACACACACACACATATATATATATATATATATATATATATATATATATATATATATATATATATATATATATATATATATATTATCACATCATGCATACATATATATCACTCACCATATATGTATAACCATTATCCCTAACCATAATAAATTTACCGGATGTGGGTCTCTAATGCTATCATAATCCAGGGAATACTCACATCATTCTGGCTACCACGTCCATATCTCACACCGAACTACGATAGAAAACAAACATCGACGTTGGATGCAGTCATAAGTTCCCCGATTAGTGAGCAATAACCATACCCATAATAACCTCACCTTGAACTTAACCTTAACAGGCATGTGCATGGCGTTTATGACATATGGATAATACTATGCCTGCATTTTCTACCCAGGGAAGATCACTCACTCGTGCAACCTTCAATGATAGCCCTTTGAGGGGTATGTCATATTATCCATATACTTATATTTTTCACACCAATATATATATATATATATATATATATATATATATATATGCAATTTCCAGTCATGTATATATTTAACAATAATTTATTTAAGCATCCTATAACTAATGGCATAAATGGGATTATTTCCCAATACTCAATTATATAACCAATTAATTATTTATTACCTTAATTAATTAATATATTTTCTATCAATTATTAATTCTAGACACATAATTTGACATCATTCAGCCCGTGCCCCTCATCCCGAATTTTCATCATAATTATTCAAGTGTAAATCTAATTCCCAAATACATTAATTTATACTTCCAAACAAAGATCCATTCATCCCAAGGCCTGAACAGTAATATAAAAAAAATTCACTAATTCCTACTAACAATTGTTTTTTATATCACACCTTAATCGATTTTTATTACCCAATAAAACCCTTCCTCAATTTTACAGCAGGTTCGAATGGATTCGACTTCTTGGCCGGAATCGATTCATTGCCCGAATCAATTCGTTGAGAGGGTCAAATTGATTCGATTCTAGGCAGAATTACAAGTTTAATTGGTAATAAGAATTTTTGACCAATTTCATCAATTTTCACATTACATGCGTAACTCAAATTCCTTACTAAAGATTCTTATCAAACTTACACATGGTTTCAAATCACTTTTATTCTATAAAGCACATTTTTATCATCGATTCATGGGAATTCACATCTAAAGCCAAGAATATCATCATTATAGTAACATAATCCCATAACCATTTTCGAGTCTCATTTTTCCTATCAAATTGTATAACTGTTTCCAATTATAAGTCATACCCCAAAATCCCATCATTTTTATGGGTGAATTATTCCCAAACATAGTATGTCCCAACTATGATATGACTAAAATTGCATATACAAATTAATATAAAGTTAATTACTTGCATTGATGTTTGTAGGGTCTGAATCTGGTGAAGATATTGATACTCCTTCAAGAACTTCCTTCCCAAATCTTCATCCCTAAAATGTTCTCATAAAATTCTTCAATTCCTTCTTTAGATTGTTGAAATTTCTTCTCAATTTTCTTCACTTTCTCTCTAACTCTTTGTATAACTCTCCTAACCTTTGGATTTGTGAAATAGCTCTTCCCTACATCCCAAACCTTTCATTTTATGATTGAAATCCCATTTTGATCTTTTCATATGACCTTGCCCTTGAAGGAGCCCAAAAGTCACCTAAATAAGTCCTGATTAACTTAAAAATTGCCTTAGTTGAGAAAATATTAAATTATGTCGGATTGACTCACTTACGACTTAATTTATTTTTATTTACTGTAACATAATAGTAAATATGTAGTCACATAAATATTAATTCATTTCATTCGAAATTAATATTTATTTAATTTTCTCATTATTTCATAAAATGAATTATGTTTCCCCTGCATAATATACATATATATATATATAACTACGGGGTATTACATACTACCCCCTTGAAAAGTAATTTCGTCCTCGAAATTCGAATATGCATCGTACTAAAACCTTCAGATCCTTGCACACATGGCATCCAAACGTAATCATAGTCAACGTGTGATAATATTTTGGTGCATCCACTATTCACTCGTTAGTGGTATCATCTTGTTCAAAGGCCTACTCGCTACGGTCCAAGATTAGGGATGAGTCAGTTAAAAACATTTCATAATGCTATACTCTATCATTCATAAGGTCTCACTTATACAATAATATTCCAAACTATCATAAATCCTCTAACGATGCTCCAATAAGACGAGCCTATACTCCATTAGCACTATCATCTCAATGTTGGAAAACGTCCCACTTCCCTAGATTCCAACGTCCATTCTTACCCAAATTACATGACTCCCTTCCTGGGAGACACCTACAACAATTGTTGACTGCTCACGTCAGTCTTTAACACTTCGCTTCAGGGCGATGTAACTCTTATGACATTCCTAAACTATTTAAAAATAACTTCATTTATCTCAATCCATGTCGTACAACTCTAAATCACTTCCAACTCGCGGAACATATTATCCCCCCCCCCCCCCCCCCCCAACCAACCACATGGCGAATGAGAAGGTCTTCCATATAAAATCTCATAAGGCGCCATCCCAATGGTAAACATGTAGGAACTATTATACGTAATTTCCACTAATGAAATTATTATACGCAATTTCCATCAAGTATACACATTCTAAGCATGTCTATCAACATCTGAGTGACACGCTCAATCATCCCATCAGTCTGCGGATAATAAGTTGTACTCAACCGCAATTCAGTTTCCAAAACCTCCGGGAAACTCTACCAAAAATGCGGCACAAAAATCTTGTCTTTATCGAACACAATATTAATCGGTAACCCCTCTAACCTAATTATCTCGGCTATAAATAACTTGGCATACCATGCCGTTGAATAATATGTCCATGCTGGCAAAAATGATCCACCATGGTCAACCGATCCCATATCACCCATATAGAATCGTGACCCCTTTATGTTGTCAATAACCCTGTAGTAAAATCCATCGACATGCTTTCCCACTTCCACACCGAAATTTTCAATGGCTGTAACATTTCAGATGGTCTCTGGTGGTGTATCTTTAATGGCTGGCATGTGGCACAATGCGAGACAAACTCAGTTACATCTCACTTCATACCTGTCCACCAATATTGTCGACGCATATCCTGATACATCTTATTGCTACCCGGACTTAGCTCAAATCTCATCCCATGGTATTACATCATAACAACATGTTTCAAATCCCAATCATGTGGAACCACGAGTCTCCCATTGAAGCTTAAACCTCCCTCGGAACTGGTCGAGTAAGATGTCGCTCCCTCTGCAAATAATTGTTTTACCGTATCCTGGAAAAATTGATCTCCTACCTACGCTTTCACAACCTGTAACACAATCTCTAATGTTATGGTCAACACGTATATACAAGCCCTGGCAACTGAATAAGTCTACCTGAATAGGAAAAGAGAGTCCAGAACTAGAATATTGAAATAGAAGTGACTAAACAAAACTCTACAACATTCACAATTGTCATAGCTCCGATACATAGGAATGATTACACCTGGCATTCCTGTGATTAAAAACTTAAAAGGTTTTGAAAATATATTATGATAGGGGTTAGATCCCAAAACCATTTGAAAATATTTTACAAGTAATTAAAATGCATAAATAAATCTATATCCATTTACCCATATTTAAATTAGTACTGCACTCTCTCATAAGATGTTACTTACCTCTCATCTAAAGTGCACACCTAACATATGCATTTTAGTTATCTAGTTATGCTACCCGCCTAACTAGTTTCCATGTGTCCTTAAATTACATACGCTATCCCATCCTGCGTAATTTATTTATTTAGCTTTCACATTCACTAATCATTATAATTCTTAATTATAATCTATTGTACTATTCCCTAGTTATTAATTTTTATATTTTCATTTCATATGTCCGTATATATTTTTCTGCACATATATATACGTATCTTATTATCACATCATGCATACAAATATATCACTCACTATATATGTATAACCTCCATCCATAATAATAATAACAACTTCCTTATATGCGGGTCTCTAATGCTATCATAATCCAGGAAAAACTCACATCGTCTTAACTACCTCGTCTGAATTTCACACTGAACTACAATAAAAAACAAACAACATCGTTGGAGGCGATCATAAGTTCTCGAATTAGTGATAAATAACAATAACAATAATTACCTCACCTCAGACTCAACCTTAATAAGAACGTGCGTGGCAATTATGATTTGTTAATAATACTAGCCTTGCATTCGCTAGCCACAGAAGGTCGCTCACTCTCGCAACCTCCTGTGATAGCCCTTAGAGGGGTATGTCATAATATCAATATAATTGTATTTTTGACACCAATATATATATATATATATATATATATATATAATTTCACACATGTATATATGTTCCACAATAATTTATTTAAGCATGCCTATCACTAATGGCATAAATTGCATTATTTCCGAATATTCCATTATATAGTCAATTTAATTAATTATTCACTTAATTAATTAATTTTTTTCTATCAATTATCAATTATGGACATGTAATTTCACATCACTCAATTAGTGCCCCAAATCCCGAATATCCATCACAATTATTCAAGTGTAAATCTAACTTCAAAATATAATAATTTATACCCCCCAATAAAGACCATTCAGCCCAAGGTCTTAACTATAACATAAAAATTTACAATAATTCCTAATAACCTTTTTTGGGTTTTAAAATATTACACAATAATTGATTTTTATCACCCCATTTCGAAATTTACAGCAAGTCCGAATCGATTCGGGTTCCTAGCCTGAATTGAATCACTACCTGAATTGATTCGTCTAGAGGGCCGAATTGATTCGCCAAGAAGGCCGAATCGATTAGATTATGGGCAGAATCGCAAGTTTGAATGTTCATACGAAATTTTCATCAAATTTATCAACTCACAAATCATATGAGTAGCTCAAATTCCTTAATAATAATTTCCAAATACCTACACATGGTTTCAAATCACTTTTATGTTGTATTTCACATTTTCAACATCAATTCATCGAAATTTACATCTAAAGTCAAGAATATCATCATTATAGTATCATAATATCATAACCATTTTCATATCTTAATTTTTTTTATCAATATCATCTCTTAAAATCTAGTAATCTTAATCAATATTATTTCTCCAAAAATCAAAGTCCATAAAATTTCCAAAATATAAAACATTCCCCCAAGTCCCGTCATTTTTATGTGTGAATTATTCCTAAACATATTATGTCCTAACTATAATATTACTAAAACTTCATAAACAAATTAAATAGCAAGTTAATTACTTGCCTTGATGTTCGTAGGGCCTGAATCTAGTGAAGATATTGATACTCCTCTAAGAATTTTCTTCCCAAATCTTTACTCCTAGAATGTTCTTGCAAAAATTCTTCAATTTTTCCCTTAGACACTTAAAATTCCTTCTCAATTCTCTTCATTTTCTCGCTAACCCTTAGTATAACTCTCATAACCTTTGGATTTATGAAATGGCTCTTCCATAGGCCCCAAACCTTTCCTTTTATAATTGAATTCCTGTTTTTGGCTTTTCAAATGCCCTTAAGGAGCTCAAAAGTCACCTAAATAAGTCTTTATTTATTTAAAAATCCCCCAAGACTAAAACACAACCCCTGTGTACTCAATTTTTACTATTTTGACCCATTTTGGATCAACTGTGCACTCGAAAATCGTCATTCGATTCAGTTAACAATATTTTTCCATCTCAACCTATTTTAATTTAATCATACGTGTCCAGGTTGGGATAATATTAAATTTCATCGCGTTTACTCACTTACAACTTAATTACATTTTATTTACTGTAACATACTAGTAAATAAATAATCACATAAATATTAATTCGTTTTACTCTAATTTAATATATATTTAATTTCTTATTATTTCATAAATCAAATTATGTGTCACCAGCATAATTTAAATATTCAATTAAAGATATCTATTTAAAACTACTGGGTATTCAATACTTCCCCCCATGAAAAGAAATTTCATCCCCGAAACTCGGGTATACCTGGAATAAAGAACTTTGGATACTTCACACACATATCCTCCTCCCTTTCCCATGCTGCCTCATTAGTGTTGTGATGACCCCACTGAACAAGAACCATGGGCACCACCTTATAACGCAACTTACGTTCACTGTGATCTAGAATAGTAATCGGTATATCCTCATAAGGGACATCAGGCTGCAAGTCAATCTCCTTTAACGGAATATACTAATAATTCACCGCACTCTGCATATACTTCTTCAACGATGATACATAAAATATGTCGTTAATCCTCTGTAGATGCTCTGGCAACGCGAGTCTATAATCCACCTGTCCTACCCTCTCAATTATCAGAAAAGGTACCACATATCTCGATGCGATCTTCCCTTTGACTCTGATCTCCTCTTACCTGCTTAATATAAACTAGCTTTTGAGAGCAAAGCCCGTTTTCTCATCCAACGGGCAAGATGGTTCTGTGGGTTAGTGGGTTGTGTTTAATTGATAGAGGGGACTCATTTCATGTAACACAAAGGAAATCAACGACCACTGACTCACTCAAGTTAGGGATGCAACAAAAATGTGGAGGTGAAAACATATATCCATAATCAAAAGAAGCCAAAGCTGATTCTTTTTCCTTCTCTTCAACCCGAACTTCAGTTCTTTGTTTATATAATTAAGGTTCAATACATATCGTATGTTAAATTTAGGATAGAACAATCAAGGCTTTTCTTTTCATTGACATATAAATGGTAAAAGGAAAAACAAAAATAAATCCTTTGATTTAATAAGGATAGAATTAATTTCACCCTCGAGCTAAGAAGTTGAAATTCAAAGAAAGTCTAATGGCAGTGCTTAGAACAACAAGTTTTATTATGATGACATTCCATCGCACACTTTTTATATTTGTTTATATAGTTATAGAAGTATAAATAATTGAAAGAGCCTAAGAATTAGTTCCAAGAAAACATTTGTTCACGTCAGGAATAGAGGTTGTTGATGTAGTTGCTTGTAGTTTCCTTTTTTTCGCCGAGACTCATTTAGGGGGTACAAGATCGAAAATAATGCATATTATGGAATCCCGAGCATTGATAAAGAATTACACTTTCAGAGGTGAAAGTCCATGGGGGAGATACCATATGTGATCCATAGATCTCTGATCGAGAAACCGTATCCACGCTCTGTGGCTAGTCTGCATTGTTTGGACTTTTCAAACTTAGTGAACTAAAACATCAGAGTAGATTAAGGAAGTAAAATCAACCAAGACCCCGTTCTCTTCATGTCTATTCAATCCTTGAATCAATGTGAGATCTATTTGTAATTAAGATTTAGGAAGAAGCCCCGTAAAAGCTGAAAATCCCTTGCCTTTCATTTATTGGTAATTTCTCTTGAGTAAATGATCGAATAGGAGCAATTAGGCCTTCAACTCACTATGCTCAATCTTTATGTGCTTAATCAATATGTGTGACATTTCTATTAATGAAATATTCATGTTTGTGTTAGCTCTTATCGAATTGATCTATATAGCTTTAATACACTCTATATGTCTGTTGCTTAGTCCATAAATAGCACTTACGTTACCTTCTATGGATTATTTGAATTTAATGAATTCGATTTATTATTCTTATTAACAACTCTTCGGTATACTGTCCAACCATTCTAAACTGTTCGCCCTTATCTTCCACGATTGGGAATAGGTCTAAGGTCAACTGTACAATAATCTATTTACACTGCCTAGTAAACGCTCATCCCTTGTTTCCTTCTTCCAAGGATTTATGAAAATCTTCCCTTAAGCAATCTGCAAGAGCTAGGGGCTATCTTCAAATGGAAGGTCAAAGGGCTCCAGATAGGCGCTCATTAATATGATTTTTTTTTTATTAAATGAGTAGTCTCTTCCTTTTGCTTTAAGGCTAGACTTGGGTAATTGGGGCGTGGAAGCCCTTGCTCTTTCATTTGATATCTTTGTTCAGCCGTCCATCCCTTATTTAACGAATTTCTTACTTAATAGGATCTTCCTCCCCTTTCCATGAATCCTTTCTCTTTCTTTCTATTTTAGTAGTCTTATGGAGTTTGGTCCGTCTATTGGATCTTCTCTGTGGCTTCTTTATTTTAGTAGAAAGCCTAGTGCAAGCCATGTCATAATAAGTCATCCTCAGTCAATTCAAATGTGAATATAGGACTTATAACAACAGATCTGTGCAAATAATCGATTATAGTAAGGGTTTTATAAGATTATAAATGTTATTGATGGTCATCGGTTCTGACTTGAATTTCATACTTCGATTCGTTATCCCCTATAATCTTAGGGCATCTTTCTTCTAGATTTTAGTTTTGTCTAGTGATTCCTATAAATAAATATGTCATACGTCCCCTTGGTCCTTCCCCATACTTTATTTATCCGTCTTAACTGGATCTAATGCTTTGTTGGAACTCTTCACTTGCTTACTTCATCTCGCTTAATTAGTATGTCATTATTTCTCTGTTAACAAGCCGTAGTAATAAGGCTTGTTCAAACAAAACCATGTCCAACGTGGAGATAAATATTTTAATGTGGCACAATGAAACCATGTTCATCATAGCACAAACAGTCTGCCAAAAAAAAGAGGGAACTCCATGAAAGTCTTGTATCAAGTGGAAAAAAGCGATGCTGCAAAAGCTTGTTGCAATTGAGGCTTTTGCGAAAGGTGCAAAGCTCACTTTTTCAAAGTGGAAAAAAAGAACCACCGTTGTTATTAGATCTGCCAATGAGGTATCCATGATCTTTCGGCCTCCAACCACTATGATAATGCATTTTCCACCTCTTTCTGGTGTGCCGATCTACATGGATGAACATGCCAATCCCTGGAACTTCATAGTGGCAAAACTGTTTCACGACCTTGAGTACTTCGAGGGTAATGAGTTAGAGACATGTACATGTTATCGAGCTCTCAAGACATGACTTGTCTATAGATAAAATGGAGAGATCAGTTGCAAGTTTTTAGCATCAGACGATGGTGGTGGGAGGAAAATTCCTACTATGGGAAAGGATAACTCGAGGTCCCATTTCAAATTCAATGAATAATTTTGACTCGCGGTATTTGCACACATGCATTAGTCGTTAATGAATCAAGGAGAATGAGGACTATATTTTGGTTAAGAATTTGTGTAGCTAGTATAAAGAAGGTCAATGGAAAATGTATATAGTTATAGAAAATGGAAGTCTTATTAACAAAGACTTAGTCTTGGTATTAAAGACTGAGAAAATTTCACTTTTTGTTGAAGTTGGAGGTAACTCCACGATTAGTGGAGAAGTGTGAGCCTAATGGAGTTGTCACCTCAGCAGTTTCACGGTGGTATCCCAGATTTGAAAGAATTAGTTTGTTATTGGAATATCATGTATCGCGAATGTGGAGATTGTTGGAGTTTGATTCTCCATTGCTATTGCCAAATTCAAATGAAATGTGTATGTCATTATTGTAGCGTGGCTTCAATAGTAGGCTACAAAGGCTTGTCCCCTTAGATTTTTTGCTAGATAAAGAAATGTGGTGATGGTATTAATTGTGATGTCTTCCTGAATTGATACCATGTCTCCAACCATCATAGCTTATATATCCGAGGAAGTGAAATAATAAATATAACACAAGTGAGGAAGCCATAATCGAAGTATGGAGAGAATTTGTTTGGGGATGATTCAAATAGTGTATAACTTTGTAGTGAGGAGTTAGATTATTGAGATTATGCAAGTGTGTCTTCAAACACCGGTTTATTTTTATAATAAAAATTAATACTTCCTTTTTATGAATATAGTTTATATTAAGTGACCATATTTAATATCGTGTATCTCTCTTGTATGTTTGTCATTTATTTTCATAATAATTTTCACTCTTGCTTATTTTCATTTGGTTGATGTTGTGCCCAATTTGTACACAACCACCAATTCTCACAAGTTCAACGCCCTTACCTTTCATTCATGCCATTTAAAGTCAACAAAACCGAACTATTCGTATCATAAAGGGAACATTTGGCTTCCACTATGTGTCCATAAACGAATATGAAGCTGAAAAAAAGAAGGATCCATTAAAGACAACAAGTGGCCTTTCACCATATTTAAACAATTCCCTTGCCTTTTACAAATGCATCCATTCTAAGCGTACGTACCCTCCACCTACTTTGATTGTATCTAGGTTTCAATCAAATTAAAAAATGGCGACTGGAAATAACTTGTCTGAGCCAAAACTTACTATCATGCACGGGTTATGAGGATATCAAACTTTATAATTTTAAATTTCACCCCACTAATCCAAAATTTATATTAAATCGAATTTGGTTATTTATTAAGAAGTAACTTTCAATCCAAGACATTTATATTGGGATAGTGGCTGTAATATTTTGAAAAAAAATTGAATTGTAAGAATCTGTCTAAATTTCAAAACACTCTTTGATTCCTCTTCAATATATTGTCTTTTCCAGTTAAAAGGATTTGTCTCCCGTGAATTTTCACTGCATAAATGGTACACAAGAGGCTAATTGCCCAGACTTTGGCCTTGAAGGGGGACCATTAAGTTATATGGGCGTGAGATTCTAAGTAATAACATATAACTACAAGACAATATCTTCATTTTGTTTTGTTATGATGTCGCTTAGACACATTACAACAATTTCAGCTTTTGTTTTCTCAAAGATAATGTAACGAAAAAGATTAACAATCTCTCAAAGATAACATGTCATATGCATCATATGAGGTCACGTATCAAAAGAGCTAAGAAGAACTGAACTTGCCGTATGTATTGAAAAATATATATATTTTTTGTGGGAAGTGTTTAAACATTTCAATGAATCCGAAGAAAATAAATTAATGTAATTTTTTTTTTTGCTATTATGAGGAAATCAGCCAAAATATGTCAATGTTTTTGTTTTTAAAAGCCATATCGGCTCTTGTCATATTGGCTGTTTTGTTTAGAAAAAAAATGATATCCCAGAATTTTCAAAAATTTCACCTTTGGTAAAAAAGTAGAGTTGGAGCCCCAGGGTTTATTTATTAACAAAATTTAGGCAATAATTATTCTTCACCGCTCTATATAATTTTCAAAAATGATATGTGAAAATTTTTGGACCGGCAAAATAAATGTCGTATGAATTGAGGAAACTATCAAAAAGAAAAAATAACTTTTTGCCAAAACATATGTCATCTTGAAAATTATCGAAAACAAAGGGTTGGAGTTGGTTTTAGGCATGCATGTGATCAATATTTTTTGAATCTACTTGAGTCTTAAACAATTTTGTAATTACAAAATAATATCCAGTCCAAAAAAAATAACTTTATTTTTAAACTTAACGAGAAATCTAAAAGTAACAGTGATTTGAATTGTGTCATCCAATAATTAATGCGACAGTGTAACATCAGCACCGACTAAAGTTTCTATAGTTGATTGAAGGGAAGTGTCACATTAATATTTCTTAATGTGACTTCTTTGTGAACTTTTCGCAAAGATTGCTACAAAATATTGAACGTATCACCGTATCATCATTGCCCTTGAAGCATAATCCATAGTTGATGAAGCGCCATATGTGTACCATTAATTAAATAAACATGTTGGGTAAAAAAAATCTAGACATGGACTTTTTATTGAATGCATCTTTTTTGGCAAAAAAAAAAAGAATAGTTCAAATTTAATTTTATATTGAGTTCCATACATTTGCAAAATATTCATGCATTAATAATATATTCACTCAAATAAACTTATGAAAGCTTATATAGTAATTGCTTGTTTCGATGTCACGGAATTAGTAGTTTTATTACCCCTTGATTTTCAAAAACTTATAATTAGTAGTACTTTGTCTCACTTAATTTTGAACATAGAGTATTTTTGTCTCACTTTGCCCCCACAATACCGCCCATCCATAACTTGGTTAACTTGTTATTAGGTTTTTGTTCCACAAAAAGTCTATGGCTAACATAAACATGGGTTGCTTAAGCCAATTTACTCACTAAAAACAACATAAATAGAGAAAGGAAAAATAAAAAGCTGAAATCAAGCTCTCGTGTGCTAATTAATTAAGATTATTTTTCAGAGTAGCTCCTCCCCATTTTCCAACCCATATACTTGTTTTCCGATACAAGCTTCAGTTTGATGAACATGCACGCTCAGTTACACAATTAGCCATGTGGTCTTATAATTATAAATGGTCCAAGCCTTTTCTTTTCGAATTACACCACACATATATAAATGTTGTCCCCTCCAATAAAAGGAACCATGGCTTTAGCAGCCTTTCTAGCTACTATCAGCTTTCAAAGTAGTTTTAGCTTACTTTAATTGATTCTTTATAAATATTCGTATGTAGCTTACTTTAACCATTTGATCGATCATTGGACAAGCAGTTCTATATGACAGGATTAAAATGAAAAATAAATATGAACAAAAGAGATTTTGTGTTGATGAGATAAATAGTTTTAACTTAAAAAGAGTGACACAATGTGGGCCAATGTTCCTTAAAATCTTTATCATTTGTATTTGTTCCAAAGGGGGGTAGAATTGATTTAGAGCATGTTTGTTTGTCCTCAAAATTGTAAATTAACCAATTTCAAATGTAATCATTCATGAATTGCCTTATTATTAGTGTTTGGTTACAGGAATGAACAAATTCAAAAATGAACCAATTCATATTGATTCACAAAAACTTAAATTAGTTCATTTCACCAAAAGTTTGAAATTGCTCAATTTATAATTATAATATGAGTCTCAAATGCACAACTTCTATTGAGTACACTTACCCATACTCCTCTCTCTCTCTCTCTCTCTCTCTCTCTCTCTCTCTCTCTCTCTCTCTCTCTCTCTCTCTCTCTCTCTCTCTCTATATATATATATATATATATATATATATATATATATATATATAAACCCATTTTTCTTTTTCAAACACGCCACAAATTAAATTTAAACTCATTTAAAAAGAATACATCGACAATCAATTCATTTCAAATGGATCAATTTATAAAATTAATTAATTTACACAAACAAACGGGCCCTTAGTTTATCACTGGCGATAGAATAAAAATATAATAACTATCATAGATGAAATATAAAGCAATTTGTAGGAGGGTAGTATGATTGGGCTCTAGTAAGATACTGAAACGGGTGAGGCGTGATCCACTTCAATTAACTTTGCCTCTAAGGTTTTCAAGAGTTTCTAAATCAACACCTGGTAAAACCTTCCCTTTTGGGTAAGAATGAAACCCAAGCTAGAACCACCTCCTGCAAGAAGATGAACTTCACAACAATAATAATAACTTTTCTATGAGAATCTTATGAGAAAGACGGTTGTCAAGTGTAGGAGTGAAGAAACAGACACTTAACACTTATAGAGAGAGCAAGGAGAGAATATTAAGTGGTCTGGTGTGATTTTGACAGGGTAACGGTTTGACTTGAGTTTCTTACTGTGACTTGCCCTTATCCAAGGGTCCTATTTATACTTGGGCACAAGGGCTAAGTTGGCACTTTTTGGCACAAAAACTGAGGGGATTGGTGAGAGACAATGTCTGTATTGTACCATTTGTCCCTTTCTGTTTGTATCCACATGTCACCTCTAACAGGTGCCACTTGGTGAAAACCAAAGTCAAAAAGCAAATATATATGCGTTGAATGAAAAAATATCCGATCTCGTAAATATATTTTGAAATGGTAACTTGTTTTACAAACTTGTAAACTTGAAAGGGGTCTCAAGGGCCACCTCCTCTAAAATGTTTGTAAACTTGACAGGGGTCTCAAGACCACCTCCTGTAAAATCTTTATAAACTTAAGGGGAAGTCTCACGGACCACTTCCTCCAAAATCTTTGAAACTTGAGTGGGGATTTGAGGACCCCTTTATCTAAAATTATTTTATAAACTGTTCATTTCTTGCAAGCAACCTCTTGGTTGTTTACTTCAGTTATGAATGGGTGTGACTATGCAAGGACTGGGTGATCCCTAGGGTCTTCCTACTAGTACTCTCTCAATCTTAAAGTGCTAAGTGGTTGAGAATACTCAATAAATCTTGTTCCTCAATCACCAAGTCTTCCTTTTTGGGCCCTGCTTGCTCAATAAGGCTACTTGTACAAGAAAGTAAAATATCATTACTTTAATATTTTTTTGAGTAACAAGTCTTGGGAAGGAGGTCACTATAGGTGTACCTCCTCGCCCACTACTTCTTTTCAGTAAGTCCTTTAGGAGTAGAGGGATCATTGTGGGTATGCCTCTTCACCCTTTTTCCATTGTAATGTGACAACTGGGGCAAACGGGTTGCTCGCAATGAGTCCCCTCACCTTAGCCTTTTTCTCGTGGCTTGAATGTAGGGCAAGGGGTTGCTTGCTACGGTCCTCCTCGCCTTCATTTATTTTTTTTCGTGTTCTAAGATTTGAGGACGATGGACTCCTCGTGGCGGGTCTCCTTATCCAAATTTCCTTTATGTGATCTTTGATCTTTTGGGGACGAGAGGGTTGAACATTTCTTTTAATTTTCAAATGATCATAACTTTTGATTGACAAATTCGATTTTTGTAGTTTTTCTATTTTTGAAATCTCCTCATCGAGATCTATCTAACAAGACCCATGAAGCCTATAAAATTTCAAAGAAAAAAATTACACATACAGTAAACTTTACTGTATGCACTAAAAAATGAAATAGTTTTATATCTATGACTTTTTTACAAACAATGACATTTTTTGTGTTAATATTATATAGACAATAAAATTTACTAGTTAAATAAATTGGTCAAATAATCTATAATCTCATATATATATATATATATATATATATATATATATATATATATATATATATATATATATATATATATATATATATATATGAGTTTATAGTTTTCATTTTCCAATTTGTAGTGAGTAGAGCTGGCATGGGTTACCGCTGGCACGAACCTTTAAAAATAAGAGAATACCTATAGTGACCTCATTATCCAATATTCTCTTATTTTTAAAGGTCCGCGCTAACGGCACCCAGTGCCAGCCCTACTCACCCCAAATCAGAGATTTGGTGGATCCAAACCCCATTTATCCAATATTCACTTACTTTTAAAGGTCCGCGCCCGCGGCACCCAATGCCACCTGTACTCACCCCAAATCGGAGATCTGATCGATCCAAACCCCATTTATCCAATTATCTCTAATTTTTAAAGGTCCGCGCCAAAGACAACCCATGCCAGCTCTACCCACCACAAACTGCAAAATAATATAGTTATTTAAGTGACATTTTCACATATTCTTGTAAAAATATCATATTTTCTTGTGAACACAGTAAACTTTACTATATGTACCAGAAAGTGAAATAGTCGTATACCTGTGACATTTTCACAAACAGTAACATTTACTGTGTTGAATTAGTTTTATATATGTGTCATTTTCACAAACAATAATATTTATTGTGTTGATATTACAAAGACAATAAAATTTAATGTGCTTGTCCATTAATGTGGTGGGTTGAGCACGCGTGCATTGCCACTGGCGCGAACCTATAAAATAAGACAATATTGGATAAATGGGATTCAGAACCACCGGATCTCCGGTTTGGGGTGAGTAGGGATGGAATTGGGTGCCACTGGCGCGGACCTTTATAAATAAGAGAATATTGGATAAATGGGTGTTTGAGTAACTAAATGGGTTGAACTAAAAATAGGTGTCTTTTTTTCAGTGTGTGTGTGTGTGTGTGTGTGTGTGTGTGTGTGTGTGTGTGTGTGTGTGTGTGTGTGTGTGTGTGTGAGTTTATAGATTATTTAACCCATTTATTTAACTTGAAAATTTTACTGTTTGTGTAATATTAACACAAAATGTCACTGTTTGTGAAAATGTCATAGATATAAAACTATTTCATTTTCTAGCGCATCTTATACCTATATCATCTCGAGGTGTTCGAGCGGTTCATCCGCATTTTATACCTATATCATCTCTCAAACACTCTTCGGAGATTTTTTATATGCTTGCTTTCTCTTTTGGACATCACTGCTAGATTATCCATATAGAATTCCAGTATATCATGAAATAAATCATGGAAGATTCCCATCATCATCCGTTAATAGGTGGCCTTGGCATTCTTCAATCCAACTGGCATGACTATATAGTGAAAATTCCTAGTAGCGTGCGAAAGGCAGTCTTCTCTACGTCCACCAGGTCCATCTTAATCTGATTATTGTCGATGCACCCATCCATAAAATTATACATTTCATGACCTACGGTAGCATCAACTAAGCTATCTATACTGGGTAGGGGAGACTCATCCTTGGGATATGCCCGATATAAGTCACGAAAGTCCACACAAATTTGGATTTAACTCTTGTCCTCCTTCTCCATGAGTACAATGCTCGAGAGACACACAAGATGCTGGATAGGCTTAATGAACCCTATCGCCAATAGTTTTTATACTTCAACTTTTATCTTTAGGTCTAGGTCAGCTTTGCACGTACAGGTTGCTCCCTGACTGGAAAAGTATTAGGAAGAACATTTAATTTGTGGGAGTCACTTTTGGATCTGTCCCTCGCATCTCCGTGTATTTCCAGGAAAATACGTTAGTGAGCTCTTTGAGCAGGTTGATGATCTTTCCCTTTTGTTTTAGATTCAGACTCTTGAAAATTAGAATGGTTTTGCTTTCGGCCCTTTCTACTCCCAAGTTAATTTCCTTGAGCTCTTGCAGCTTCTCATTGGGTCCATATTTCATGCACTCTAGAGCCTCTTCTGGTTCTTCAATATGTTTAATAATGTGGGATTCATCCACCACAAAGCATTTTGATGCCGGGTCGACACTCTTATCCCAGAATGCTACCCGCACAGGCCGTTATAAATGGTATATGACTTTCCTATTAGGTAGGACCGCCTTCTTGTAAGTTCGAGAAGGTTTGGCTACCTCCTCTACCTTCCTCTTGCCTTTTACTATGTGGGGATTACCCTCTCCCACAAAGGATCATGGATGGGCTTCTTTGACTGGTCAACTCCTCCAACCGCTTGCCTTTCATCTAATTTTCTTGCAGATCTCTTCCTTTCTTAATCAAGTTCTGTGCTAAATGCCTCATCCACCAGGTGGTCACCTCCTCCAACTGCTTGCCTTTCCTCTAATTTCTTGGAGAACTCTTCCTTTCTTCATCTAGTTCTGTGTAAAATGCCTCATCCACTAGGCGGGCCTCCTTAACAGAAAAGGCTTATGTGTTTCTTTGATTATGATCTATATTCCTTGAATGTTGGAGTTTACACAATGGTGGTATGTAGAGGGTATTGTGTCATGGTTATGTATCCATACCCTTTCGGTGAGCAACTGGTGTTGGCATTGATGATGTGGAGCTTGATGTGGAAAGTGAAATTACCTAACTTGATACCCACGTTCACATATCCTAGGGACTGCATACTGGCGCTATCAAATCCTAAAATCACCAATGGCATATGTACTATCTTCTCTTGATCAATCCTCGTTTCATACAACATATTGATTGGCATAATATTAATAGACGCCCCTCCAATACCCTGGGGAAGGAAATTCCGTTGATCATAATTGTCACGTATAACGAGTGGTTGTGGAAGTAAGGCACCTACCTATCTACCTTAGAGAAGACCACTTAAGAAGTTAACGGTCTCCATTTTGCTGCACTGCTGCCAAAACCTTCCTTGTTATGACTACTATGGTCACTACACCAAATCTGCACTATTGTCACGGTCATTGACCTTGACAAATTGGACTTGTTAAGGTCAATGACTGTGACAATTCTGGGCGAGATAATTTTTATTTTTCACAGACGTGTCACGGTCATTGACCTTGATAAGTCCATTAGAATTATCACGGTCGTGTCATGGTTAGAGACCGTGACAAGTTAGTCACAGTTAATAACCGTGACCAACCCGTGACAATATTTAAAAATTGTCACGGTCAATGATCGTGATAATTTTGGGCAGAATTAAAAAAAATTCTGCTGGGAAGTATGGCTACTGCCACTGCCCAGCAGTATATTTGTACCTGTTATAACAATGTTGGTTGTACCTATTCAAACATCATATATCCAAATATACCCAAGATAGTGCAAATATATATATTCATAACGATATAATCCAAATATTCGAAATAGAAACAATGTACATGACAATATAATCCAAATAGGGAGTTCTCCTTCTCGGGTCAATGTGAGGAGGTGAGTTGGCCAATGTGAGGAGGTGAGTTGGCCACACGATATACGAATTGACACACCCACTAATATACATCATGCCGCATTGTTCGCGCAACCACAATAGGGAGTTCTCCTTCTCGGGTATCACATGCGTGACGAGCACTTTGGACTCGATCCCTTGAAGCGCACGCCCATGAACTATTCCACCCTCGACGATATTCGGGTCCCTCAAACTCCGCCCTATCCGCTGGCCATCAAATACATCCAATATGAACACGCTCGGCAATCCAAGTGTCGACAATGGTCTGGGAAAGGGAGCCAAATAAGGAAGTGGATCATCGAAATACGCACGTGACGGTGAAGAAGCGGCGAGGTCCACATCCTCGTCCTCCTGCACCTCGTTCTCCTGCACCTCCTCCTCCTCCTCCTCCACCGTATTTAGCAGCTCGGGGATCTCGTTAATAGCTCCGATTTTTTCTCGACGGTAATCCCAAATTTTTCATATTTGTGGAGCCTAGGGGCGGAGGAGCCCTCGTCGCCTCCGCTACCACCGAGCCCAGTCGACATCATCATAAACAACATCATCATCTTCGCCTTAATATCTGAAGGAGACATTTTCTGTAAAAAATGTTATTAGTACAGATAAGAAAAATGTTAATAGTACACATACACACACCCCTACCCCACCCCCACCACACACACGCACACGTCATGGCACTTTTAAAACTAACCAACCCAACATTTCATCAATTAAACTAACAATTAAAGTATATAATTATTAATTTACTAATTTACAATGAGGGGCGATCCTACTGTCATATGAATTTGGCTCTAATTATTAATTTACTTTCATATAAAACTATACAATTAAAATTACAATTAAAGCTATACAATTTCTTAATTAAAGGTATACAATTGTTAAAATTGCCCTACCACACACAGCCCCCCCCCCCCCACCCCCACCACACCCCTTGTCCCCTCCGCCGCCACGCACACACTCACACACCTACGCGCACACACCCCACCCCACCCCCACCACCCCTTGTCACGGTCAATGACCGTGATAAATCTTTGTCACGGTCGTGTCAAGGTCAATAACCGTGACACAAAACACATGTTTTATCATCTTATTCATTGCACGATCTTTTATTATCATCTTATCTGTATATTCATTGCAATTATCTACTTCTTGAATCATTTATCTTTATATTTATTCTTTGAGATTGTTTTATATTTCAAAAGTCTCTTATCCTCATTATATTTTATCACAATATGCATATCTTATAAGAGAGTCGGGTTTGGCATAAATAATTTGTAATGAAGTCTAGAACGAATCTTACTAAATAAATTGGGGTATTTTCATATTTTTATTACTTTATTAATTTATTGTTTATCAATAAAATTATGACATGAGATAATTATAATTGGAGCATAAATTTCATTATCATAAAGGGATAAATCCAACCAAGTACAAAGATTCTACAAATTAAAGTGAGAATTAAATTTAAGACTTTCTAACAACATGCATGTGTATGGATTCTACATAGTTGGGCACGAAAGTAACTAATGATATTTCTAAAAACATACAATTGCCAACATTTTGTGAATTTACTAAACTTTATATAATATTATCAAATTCTGTTAAAAATTATCTATGGTTTTACCTAATTGAATTAATTTCATGAATAAAATTATTATTAAATTTAAATATTTATATAATTAAATTTAATATATGAATTCTAGAACTTTTCTAACATTTACACAATTCTAACTATCACTAACCTTGCATTCATACTAAGGTTTACATAGTTTTAACAAATTATAACAAAATAAAATCATATTTTTAGTTAGAAAATTCCACCTCCACCCCCACCACCCCACCCCACCCCTCCCCCACCCCACCCACCCCACTACCCCCTTCCCCCCTCCCCCACCACACACCACCACACACATATATACACACACATATACACATACCCCACCCCCTCCCCCTCCCCCACCACACCCCATCCCTATTACCCCCTTCCCCCCTCCCCCACCACACACCACCACACACATATATACACACACACACATAAACATACATACATACATATACACACATATATATACACACATACACATACACACACATATAGAAATGAAAGAGAAAGAGAGGGAAAAAAATTATACCTTAGAGAGAGAGAGAGGGGGGGAAAACCAAACAAGGTGGGAAAAAAGAAGCCTAGGGATTTTTTTACTGCAAAAGTTATCATGATCGTGTCAAGGTCATTGACCGTGAAAATTATTTAAAGAATTGTCACGGCCTTGTCACGGTCAATGACCGTGATAACGCTTTCTCACGGTTGTGTCAAGGACAATGACCGTGACGCCAAACACGTGTTTTTTGTCACGGTCAATGACCTTGACAAGGGTGGCCGGCTGAAAGGTGACAATTTTGTCATTTTCGTGTAGTGGGTGTCATACTTTACTTATATTTTGTTAATGAATTACTTGAACTTAGGAATCCTCGTTATAAATTCACATTTAGAGTCTAAGTCCACTTCATATGTTTGTCCCTCATTCATATAGATCAAGGATGACATCTATTTTTACTTTTAGGAGTTTCACTTTCTCAATCTCCCCAACTCCAACCTCTTCTTGGTTAGGAATAAAGAACCACTCCTCACGCCTCGTCTCCTTCTCAGTTCTCTATTCACTATTCAGTGCTAGCCCTTCTAGCTCCTAGCATATTTTCTCGCTACCTTCCCATTCCATAAGATCTCAAGATGATTCTTCATTATATGCTACTACTATATTGGTAATGCCAAAGTGTTGTGCTGTGAGTGGGTTCTCGTTAACATCTATCGGAGGTATTTATAATGTACCATTGGCGATCTACTTGCCAATGATCCTCCTTAGGTAGTAGCATTCCTTGGTGGAGTGTTTCACCCTCTAATGTAACTCATAATACTTAGGATTAGATTTGTCATCTACTGTTGGGATTTCCCCATTCAAATGAGGGTGACTTTCTAACCCTTCTTATACCAATGTATGATAATAGTCCATTGCTTCCTCTACGCTGCAAGGTAGCAATGGTGGGGCATCCTCTCCAAACTTTTTCTTATTACCCGTGATGTTATTTTTGTTGCCTCCCTTCTTGCCATTTAAACTTCCATCCACAAATTGACTGCGTGCCTCCTCAAGACTTGAAATCTTCCAGAAGATAGTGGTACATGTGTCCTCCAACTTTAGAACTTAGACTTGACTATCATGGCTATATTACTGGCAGCCTTAGAAAACTATCTAAAAGTTCCATCTCTGGTCTCATTGGACAAATTAATATTGTTCCAAAGTGGGGTAGAATTGATTTAGTTTATTATTAGCAATAGAATAAAAATATAATAACTATCATAGATGAAATATAAAGCAATTAAAGGGGCCTCAGGATTAGGAAGATGGCAAGCATCATTTCCAAGACCTATAACTATAAGAAAATTAGTGAATATTAAGAAAGGCAACCTGAGCATGCCGCTCATAAAAACAAATAGTATGTAATGTAAAGTGGTGAAATAACAATGTTTTGATCAATAAATATAATGGAGAGCAACACAATTATATGAGAGGATGTTTAATTAATTTTTTTTTAATAATATAAGTACAACATTGTGTTTGACTAAGCCCAAAATTTCAATTCCACATCACCTTTGTTAGGTACAAGCTCCTATATTCATGTAAAAGTTTACAACATCACTCATTGAAATATACTACATTCATTCACATCTGAAACTTTTCTATAAAGTGTAACCAGTATAAGGGTCGATTAAGGTTTTGTTAACAAAAAATTTAATTATTTACTTTGAGGTTCGTTTGCGTGAAATATTAAGTTCGAATCTAAAAGAAAATTATGCTATGTGATCAAGATCCATAAGTATAACAATAATTTTTATAATGATTTTTTAAAGGTCGTATTTATTGTTGCAAATTTGATATTTTGTTTGACAATGTTCTTCTTATTAGACTATTACCATGGCATTGGAGCATTTTTGGTTGAGGAAAATGCTCTAATGCCATTTTGCTTCCTCAAATTCATAATTTTGTCCATGGCAAAGTGTATGTTTGTTCCTCCCGTGGCATTTGGATTATCGCGTGCCATCTTACCGAGTGGCAAATAATTTGAAATCCTCCAGTAACCTCTACCTTCTTCATTTAATTACTATAATAACTAGATTTTTAAAATGACTTTAATGTAATGGATATTTTTCAAGTTCTCTATGAATAACAAAATTAATTTCATTACAAATTTTTAACTTTCATTTATCAGTAGTGAAATTTAGTATACCATTTTTTGAGCTACATTTTCTTATTCATTCGCCAATTCTAATGATAAGTTTCTTTATTAGTCATCACAATAGTCTGATTTCGATGAAGAAATGCTATGTTTAATGTGGACTAAAATTCCCACCATTTAGAGATTGACTTGTGACAAAATTGTTTGCGTTATCGAGGTTTTATACCCCGTCGAATGGTCATCGAGAGAGATATGGAGTGAGGGTATATATGATGAATGAAGGATTATTTTGATTCGGCCCCAAAATATGATGCCATTTTGGCTTCACTTTGATATGTGGTGTTTGTTGTTCCTCCGCATCCTTAAGAAATATTATCTTACAATGATTATTTACTAAGGAAGAAGGACGCATGCAGAAAACGGAGTTTTTTTTATGTGCAAAAAATGATCGTTTCTCTCCGAATGCCCACGTATGGTTTCTTGACCGATTCAATTAACGAATATGTTTGAATTATAAAGGGAAATTGCATTGAGAGGCTAAGGAGATTTTGCAACGATGTATACATCGTGTATTCGATGCAGTACCTGAGGAAACCTATGACCTAGTATATTTAGAAATTTCTCGTAAAAGGGGAGAAATGTGGTTTTTTGGTCACACTAGGTAACATAAACTGCATGCACTGGGAGTGGAAAAAATTATTCGATGAATTGGATGGAGTCACTTTGAGGTGACTATACGAACTCTACGATCATACTAGAGGACGTAACTGACCACGACCTTTGGCTTTTACCGGTGTTTTTGGTATGTCGAGTGCGAACAACGATTTGAACATTTTCGGCCAGTCTGACCTTTTCAAGGACCTAACACGAAAATATCGCCGAATAAATTTATGTCATCAACGAACCATTGTACAACACGGGGTATTAACTTGTTGATGGTATTTACTTAAAATGGTTGATTTTTTTTTTGAAAATTGAACTATCGTAGACTGAAAAAGAAAGATACTTCGAAGAAATTCAATAAGAGGTTTGGAAATATGTGGAATGAGCCTTTGGTGTTTTTCAATCTCGATTTTCCATTATCGAATGCTTATCTCATTTTCTGTTACCATGATGATCTAATCATATCATGAGGACATGACATGTATATTTCTTCATAATATGATTATTGAAGATGAACAAGATGACCCGATGATCGTAAAAGAGCACCAAATCCCCGTGAAGTTTCTCAACCCAAACGACATAAGTGGTTTGGACCGAATATTTTTTAGAAATTCTCATTCACGGCTCCACAAGAAATGTGGCTTTGCACTACGATTTATAAGGGAATTTAAGGAATTTAAGGAATTTACATCGTGTGTGTGTGTGTGTGTGTGTGTGTGTGTGTGTGTGTGTGCATGCATGTGTTGTACATCCATTATGTGAATTAGAAGGATTTCAAAAAAGAACTAAATATATTTTTATGAGAATAATTTAATTGATAAAAACATAAAGTTCACTATATTAATTTTAATGTTCTTGAGTTCATTACATTACATTACATTCAAAACAAGATGAATTTCATCGCAAGGAAAGGCAATATCACTTTTGAACCAAAACCATTCAAGCACGAAGCTCAAACAGATGATTTCAAAAAGACATCAAATAAACCTTCAAGCTTTAACAATATCATGTTTGATAAATATTTGAAGCTAGATCATAATAAATATCTCTATCAAGTCTTAAAATAGATTATAAAAGCTTCATCAACATTAATAATATTAAAAAACATACAAGAAGACTTTGAGTTAGTTATTATTAATTGTAAAAGTGTATTGTGCTTATATCTTACCACTCTATTAACTTAATCAGAAAAAATACTTTTCAAACAATTGAAATATATTTAATACTCAGACATATCGATGTACTCTAATCAAGTCTACTCAATCTCTTTATAATGACTCAGTTAGGCATAATTGTTTTAAATAGGTTTGGACAAAGTTCTTGGAGATAGAGGGGATTTAATTAAAATTTAAGTTGACTTAATATCAAAATGAGTCGACTCAATTAGGTAAATGGAAACCCAATGGCTAGTTTACTTAAATTTTAATATATAACTTTTTCCAACTATCTCATTAATATTTTCCAAGCACCTCTAATGGATACCTTCTTTTCCCTCTCTAGATATAAACTTCCAAACAACATTTTTAAACACACAAGATATTATAAGCAACATTACAACATTTATGTTCAATTTACACTTATGTCACATTGTTACATTAAGATTTCAAAAGAGAGAGAAAGAAAAACTCTCACATTATACATTGAGCTTATAGTTTCAATAAGAAAAAATCTTTACACTTTTCTAGAGAGGATTCACAATTGAATGAAAAAATTATTTTCATAACAAAGTTCTTATATACTATTTTTTACTTTCAATTTACGATTTAACTTCATTATACTTCCAAGGCTAGTAGTTCCTTTGAATGCAAAGACAAGGAATGGCTCTTAATCGTTAGTTAAGTCTTCTTGATCAAGAGAAGAACTTCTTACTGGTTTTAGTTGCAATTCTGGGTATTGACATTATAAAAACTTTGCATTCTTAAGAACTTTGATTCATTACGATTCAAAAAGTATAAAAAAGAGTAACTAGATTAAAATAATGAATCTATGGTTCAGATTATGATAACAATGCAGATCTTGTAGGTGATCCAAATGAGGAGAAAAGTGATGAAGAAAATAAAGATGTTGATTTTCTTCTATAAGAAGTAAAATCTAACTTAGATTAATTCTAAGAAAATAAAGTTGAGCGGTAAATAAAAATCACGCAACACAACATAAAATATACGTGGTTCGGCACTATGCCTACAATCACGGGTATCTCTTTATTTATATTGATCAACTAACAATAGTATTAATTACATAAGCCTTTTTTAGGGGTATGAATTACATTTATAGGTAACATAAAGAGATTGAGTCGTGTGGGACTCTATGACCTTGGAGTTTAGTTATGTATTGACCAGCTTTATCTAAGGTCGAGATTTCCATTGATCTGATCCTCTTTTGTTCTTATCTTCATGTTGTGATCATCTATAAGGACCGTCGTACATCTATTAGGACTTCCATTTTGATCAGAAAATTTCCCCATAATTTTCCCTAATGCTTTGTATCCTCAATGCGATGGAGAGGTTTGATCATTGGTTGACTCCAAAGCTGGTCAATAGTGAAGTTTATCGGCTGTTGAAGATGATCTTGTAGAGTATAAACACTTGCAATTCTTTAGATTAAAGTTCACTTCATTATTCCCTTTGAGTTCAGAGGAAGCGCTCATAATTTTCCCTAATCTTACATAGGTACGCTAGTCATTGGCACGCTAAGGAGACCAAATTAAAAGGTGAGGTGCATCTCCCAGTCGTTACCTAGGGTTCCATTTCAAATGATGAAATACTTTGAAGGTTGAGCCAAATAGTTCAAATACTTCCCTTATTGTTATTTTACATCCTTGTTATCATTATTAAAGACGTGAGAGACTTTTGACTTCTCATTCACCTGCAAGTCTTTTTTATTCTCATTTTTAATTTTCTTAGAAATTTTCTTCAAACAATCACTTTTATTTCTTTGTTTTTATATATTTTGCACTATTTTTTATATTTAAATTGAACAATAGTTTATGTTGTGAGTAAGAGATCCATATGGGAAATTAAAAAAAGTCTTATAATACTTGATTGGGTTGTAATAGAATATGTTGGGGAGACTGACAACTGCTACAATCTAAAGGGGGTATTATTTTCATACCTAGTCTGTTGTTGAGGGTGGAATTACTTTTCTAACTAAATAATTATTTTTGCAATTTGTGAGTATTTTAGATTAGTTCTTTCTCAATTCACTTTGAATACATGGAAGATTGTACACGGAGTTCATAGGATTAATTAATTATACCAAAATGAAATAGGAATTCCAGAAATTATATACTATTATACATAGGTAAAAACAAATGACAACATTTTTTAATTAAAGGCGAGGAGGGAACACAAGGTGTTGGTGGTAAACATTCCTGATTCCAATAGGGGATATCGGTCCCATAGTTTTATTATGAGGGAGTGGGATCATTCGATAATTTTTAAGAGTTGTGAGGCTTATAAGGATTTTAGGTACCCCAATCGAGAGTACAAAATAGGTCAATTGTTGTCTTTCGTTATGCTATTATTTTGGTCGACTAAGATTTCATGAATTTTTTCTAACATCCTTTTTTATTTTGTTCGGTGAAAAATAAACCAAGAAGAAAGATCCTGAAACCTCTCACATCAACTTTGATAAACTAGTCAAAGTTTGGAATTTAAGGAAACCTTTGGCTGCTGGTGGCAATCATCCTAGATCAGCATCCTTGCTACCTGAATACACCAACACCTCTACCTCTTTTACTTATAGGCATGTCGACACAATGCCTAAAATCCTAATCCTCTTGGGCAGTAAAGGGTTTTTGAATGAGTCAACCTAAACTTTTTTTGAGTTGGTCGATATAGCTTCCACTCTTTCCATGATCCTTGCCACGTCAGAGGAAGAGATGGATCCAAGGTGAAAGATTTCCAATTTGATGGAGGAGTTCAACCTCCCCACTTTACCAACATCTCGTCCTTAAAGGAAGGATATTGGAGGTCCATCCGACCTCATTAACTTCTCGAATTTTCTCGACAAAACTCAGGCTTAGAAGAAGAGCATGACTGACACTAGTACTTCTAATTCTTCCATTGTTCCCACCAATAAAGTGTATGGCCCCATTAAGGTAAGGGACACCAAATAAAGACTATGACCAAGAACCATGACTTTCACCCGTGATGCTAAGGGGGGGCTATTTTCGATATGGACAGTGAACAGGGTGGTCGGATAACCACTGACCCGCTAGTTTCCCACACTGCTCATGTATTATCTCTGGTAAGTCTTAGAAGTATTGTCACATTTTTAACTTATAAATTTTTATAAAACTAACTTCTGATCATCCTCTTACTTGAAGTTCTTGGTGGACTTCGTCGATATTATCAACTGGAGGGACGACTAGGAAAAATACAACACCAACGTCGATTTCACTTTCCAATAGTATGAGAAGGCTTTACTGGCCTTCCATAAGGCTTATGAGACTAAGAAAAAGGCCACCGATATGGAAATGGCCAAGCTCAAGTCTGAGAATGAGCAGTTGAATAAGGTTGTTAAGGATAATGCTCATTTCATATTTAAGGCCTTAATGAACAAGGACATGGTCTATAACCAATTATTTGGAGATGATTTTAGTGAAGCGAAAAAGAAGTTGGATTTCATCTATAAGTCCAGATTTAAAAAAAGTTTGGATTTGGCATTAGCCAAGACTGAAGTCCCCCCTAAGTCCAAACTCTATGGTGAGCATGATCTAGGATACCCACCAAAGTTGGACGGGGAAGAGGGTATGGTTGGAGGTAGTTTCATAATAAAGGATCGACCCGAGAAGGAAAAGGATCTCAAACAAAAGCAGGTGAAAGAGAAATATAGATGAAAGAGAAATACTGTTGACCCGAACAAGAGTTTAGCCCCTCAAAAGCAGGTGAAAGAGAAATACAGATAATTCATTCAGATTTAGCCCATTTTTCTTTATTTTTTATATTTTCCTATCTTTTTTATAATTATGCTGTAAGGGTGGCCCATTTTTTATCATCTAATGAAAAGTTATAATTTTTCCTTATAATTTCTTGCCCAAGTGTTGATCGCTTTTGAATGCTTTGATTTAATTTATAAATGACTTTTCTTTTATCGTTGTAGTTTGAAAATAACTTGGCCTTGGTTCCAGGTTCCAATGACCCAAGATTGTGAATATATGGATCTAATCCTTGGTTTAGAGGCTTATAGTTAATCTCGTAAAGAATATGTATATGTTCGGTAGGCACTATAGAATATGACAAGTGCCCATGGAGAATCGGTTAACAAGGTTGCTTCGATGAGAGATAGAGTTAAAGATGTTTCAATTGTTTCTGACCTATTGGAGAAGGAGAAAAATAGTTTGAGGGAGGAGCTCGAAAAGTCCAAATAAGTCTTTAAAGAATATTAGGTGACAAAGAACACTTTGCAAATAAAATAATGTGGCTTAGGTATCAATTCCACCATGGATCTCATAAAGTTTGGGCGTCGGGGTATAATGAAGGTTAAATAAATGTTATGTCTCAGTTGGATGAATCTAGGAAGGTCGCCTACAAACATGAGTAGCTAAATTCCCTAGCATTCATTAAAGTGCCTAAGGAATCCAAATTTTGGCTTTGTTATGGGGTAAACTATCCCTTCGTTTATCTTCCCCCACTTGGGAATACAAAAGAATTCATCTCAGTTGATGCCATCCCCATATAATTGATAAAGAACTACCTTATCGATCATTATATCAAGGATAAGTTTCGTTTTAATCCAGATAATAATCGTTGACGTTCTAGGGTGACTAACGAGATGGAGCACCAAAGATGAAGTGATGATGTAAGATAAGTATTTCGTTCTTTTGTAATATACCAATCTGGACACTCTATAAAAAAACCAGGACTGTGAATGAAATTATGTAATTATTTCCATATTTTACATTCCCTATGTTTTATGTCAAACATGCATTCATTATTTGCCTTGACATTTAGAAAGTGTTGTCGCATAATCTTCGTTTTAGGATAAATTATGGAAAAAATGTACTTGATCGCAGGGCCATCCACCCATTTAGGATTTTAGCCGATCATAGTTAGGACACCTAGTGCCTAGGGATTTTCCATAGGTACTTCTCTTGCCTAGGATATTCTTGAAATTTTCATGTTTGTTAGTGACGAAAACATGGGACCTTAACGTTTGATTAAGTGTAATAATATTACTAAGGCATTCAAATTGGTGATAAGAGTTTGATCAGGTATTTAAATCTGCAAGGAATTTGATTGAATAAACTTAAGAAAATTCACATCAAAATAGCGTGCTATAATGGTAACTTCTAATAAACAATGTTGGATTATCATTTGGAACAATAAGAGAGCTAATTTTATTCATTGAATTTTTAAATTATCTGAAAAACAGAACCTTAAAACTTGAACAAAGCAAAAATAAATATTACTAAGATTGGTTGTATTCCAAGCCCTTAAAATCTCCCATCCCCTTATTATTTCTAAATGGTTGTTCTTTAGAGGTCATACATGGTGATTTTTAAGGGTCTTTCCTATATAAAACATAAGTTTCCATTTGATGATCTCTTTGCGCTACCGATCACTTTTCTAAGGATATAATATCCAACCCAAAAATTCCTCGGATTAATACCTTTGTTGTACTACTTAGTCAGCTATTGTTGGTAAGAAGTCAGTTTAATAAAGTCTTTTTCTCTTCTATCCTTGGCTAGGTTGAGCTTAGTCCTTATAATTTTTGCATTCACACTTTGGCCAGCAACGGTCGTCTTCATGGTTGGCAAGCCAGTTTCCCTAGAAATTATGACTTTTATCCCATAAGAAAAAGTTAAGAGCATTTCCCCAGCCTACGTACTTGGTGTTATTCGATACGCCCAGAGAATATGTAGAATCTCATCTACCAAATGGTTTTGGTCTTTTTCAGACTCTTTCTCATCCCGAACATCAACCCGTCCATTTCTTTGAGGGTATGATAGTTGTCCCTTATGTTTTGGTTACTGCATTAGTACTGAAATGGTTGAGTCTCAAATTTCATCCCATTAAAAGTGATAATCACTCTTAGAATGCCAAAATGGGTCACGATGTTTTTATAGATAAATACGATCATATCGATGTCCCTTATATTTGCTAAAGGTTCAGCCTCTATATATTTGGTGAAATAGTTCGTGCCATCCAAGATATATTTATGATTCTATGGTGCTATATGTAGGGGACCCATAATATCGAGTTCCTATTAAGAGAAAAAATATAAACTAGTCAATGACTTTAGGTCATTAGCTAAAGTATGGTTGATAACTATTGACACTTGTTGCACGTTGTAACGCTTGAGTTTGCATATTTCTACATGTAAGGCTATCACTGTTTGATGGCTCTGAATGCAAAAGATCTTCCCCCTTCATGACTTTCACAAATTCAGTTATGTAGTTCATACTGAACATGGTCGATGTCATTTGGGTTCACTCAAGGGAGGTATAGAGATTTAAAGGATCCATGTAGAGTTTGCCTTTAGGTGATAGGTAAAATCGAGCATCTTTTAACCTGATCTGATCGGATAAATTTTCATTAGCCAAAAGAATATCCTCCTACACATAGGCTATGATCGAGTCCATCTAACTGGGAGCTTTTGGATGGAGAGGACTTATTGGGTGTCATTTGGCTTCACGCTGCTTATTTAGGTGAGGTATTCCACCTCAATTATTCTTTTGAGGGCTTGACGGTTGAACCAAGAGTGCCAAGATCATCTGCATAACTATTGTTACTTTGGGGAAAATGTTTTATATGAACCTTCTTAAATCGGGATATTAAGTCCTGGACGAACTATAAATACACTGACATACGTTCATTTCAAGATTTGTAGTCTCCTAGTACTTGATTAGATAATAACCTTATGTCGTGAAAGACATAAGAGTGACTTGCACTAAGAGATAAATCCTTTTTCAGTCTTTCGATGACAGCTTAATACTCAACCTCATTATTGGGCGTTTCAAATCAAATTTCGATCCCTTAATCAATCATGTCCTATTCCAAAATTAAAAAAGGCGATTCTTACTACTTCCCCTTTTGATTTGGAGGCCCCGTCAACATAAAGTGTCAACTTTTTAATTTATTCAACTCTTTATTGGTTTTTTGGTCAATGATTTCCTTGTCGCCAGGCTCTTATCGCCTAGTGAAAGCGATTAAATCTACTAAGACGTACCCTTATATTACAATCCCTAGTTGATAATTGATGTCTAACTTCCTAGTACCACTAACCATTTGTATATGCATCTATTTAAATCGACCTTTCTGAGGACTGCCTTAATTCAAAAAGAAGCGATGGTTGTGACTGAGTTGGCTTCAAAGTAGTGATTTAACTTTCATAAAGAAATAAACAAAGATTTAGATAGATCTTCCAATGGAAGGTAACATTTCTCAACGTCCAATAGCATTTTTCTAACAGTATCTGGGGCTTGGTACCTTTCCTTCTCCCACATTAAGGTTGAGCTAATTGCGTTGTCAAACACCATGACTTATAGATAGACTAGATCTCCTGAATTTGAGGCCATATGCAGAGGTAGTCGTCTTAGATTTCACTTGATATCATCAAGTTCTTATAAACATTCGTCATTCCAAGTCATTCCCTTATTTTCCTTCAATAGTTAAAACAATGGTCGGTACTTTTTTAAAGATTTAGAGATGAAGTTGTTGAGTGATGCTAATACTTCAGTCAACTTTTGAATATCAAGAACTATTTTTAGTGACTAAGCATTGTTGATCAACTCAATTTGGTCGACATTATCCTCGATTCACCTTTGGCTGACCAAATATCTCAAGAATTTCCTGAACTGGACTCCAAAATGGTATTTAGCTATGTTAAGCTTTATTTTGTAATAGATAAAGGCTTTAAACATTTTTTACAGGTCCTGTAGATGGTCGACTTTATACTTTCTCTTCACGAGCATATGGTCTATATAGACTTTAATGGTGGTTTCTAGACGATGTTTGAACATATTGGGACCAACCATTAGTATGTTGCGTTCATGTTTCTGAGCCTAAATGTCATGACTATATAGAAGAACAAGCTAAAAGTGGTAATAAATGAGGTCTTCTCCTAGTTACAACCGAATAGAGGAATCTAATTTTACAATGTGTATGCATCCAGGAAACTTATTCGTTTACATTTGAATATGGCATCGAGTAATTACTCAATCTTTGTTATAGGAAAGATGTTGTTACTTTGTTGAGATCGGTGAAGTATATGTAGACCCTCCCATTCAATTTCTTTTATTTACAATTGCTAGGTTTGAGAGACATTTTGGGAATTAAACATCATTAATGGACCTCGCCTCCAGAAGTTTTCCCACTTCCTCTTCCCTAATGTCTTCCTTTTCTAGGCTGTTTGGCGTGCCTTTTATATAATCGAAGGGAAATTTACATCCATGTGATGTGAATGGTATATGACTTTGGAATCAATCCCATACATATCGTAAGGATGACAAAAAATACATCCTGATTCTTTTTTAGCATAGAGACGAATTCTTCCTTTTTGTGATTGGTAAATGAGTTATCGATCAAAAATTTCTTTCTCGTGTGTGAGTCATCGAATATTACTTCTTGTAATGGTTTTATGAGTTTATCTATGAGGCCACCCTTATTTCTTCCACTCCTGATCTGCCATAATGTAATATCTACTTGGACAGAGTAGCCCCGTCTATGGTCACCTCATTCGTGACCTTTTTTTCCTTATTCTTCTCTTGCTTAGAACCGATAGCAGAGATAAAGAATTATTATACAATGACATGGTTTCCCCTTATCTCCTTTATCCCCAGATCGGTGATGAATTTGAGCTTTAAGTGATAAGTATAAGGGAAAAACTTCATTGTATGGATCCATCCTCGCCTGAGGGTACTTTGTAAGTGGAATCAATATCCATAACTAGGAACTCAATTATTTCGAGATATTTCCAGTGTGGACTAGCAGGACCACCTTCCTTAGTAGAATGGTCATCATATTAGGAAAGCCGACCAGAGGGATGATCTCTTCCTTCAGGTCTTTCACTTGAGGTTAAATTTATTGAAAAGCCTCAAATACATAACCTCAAACCAGCTTCCCTAGTCAACTAATAGATTATCCACATCCCAATTAGTAATTTTGAGGCTGATTACTAGTGCATCATGATGCGAAGTTCTAACTCAGACCAGGTCTTCCTAGTTCTAGTTCATATCTTTTGTACGTTGGCATATGCCTGTTAAAATTTTAGTGGGGTCAATTTGGAAGGCCTCCATTACTATAAGGACTTTCTTTGATTCCATTTGAACAACATTGCCTAGATACTACAAACTCATGTCCCATGTCATTATAGTCTAAGAAATTGTCAAGCTTCTGGTCATTCTCCACGGTGGTTTTTGCACCCTTTTCTCCACATAGTCATTCAGGTGAAAAACCTGGGAAACTATTTTAGATGAGACTTGAGAGCCTTATAGTTTTATGTATTGAGCCCATGATTCTTATGATAGGATTATCTCAGTGAAGAGTTACTCTTTGATGGATCCCCCATCATCTTCCTCGGATACTTGAAGAACTGCCAATATTTCATCTTATTTAAGATCTCATCGATAAATTCTTTGAAACCGTATTGATCGTTTGGGAGGCCTTGGTAGGGTCTGACTTGTCATTATTTTTGGATCCAACTTTATTTTTCTTTCCCCCTTTCTTGCGGATATTCTCTTGATCACCATTTTCTGGACATTTTAGATTAACCTTTGTCGTGCATAGTGCCAACAACTACATCTTCAATCATGTCATATTATTTTATTCTAACTATAAGATCGTTAATGGTGTTAGCCTCATTTTTAGGTGGGGTTAGTGCAACATAGAATTTATCAACATGTAAATTTTGAATGAGGTTATGGAAACCTTCTCGGAGTAATATTCCACTTCATTATATGTTCCTTCGTATTTCCTAACGTATACTCACAAGATTTTATAAGAGTTCTTCCTCATGGTGAGGAGCGAGTCCATCCTTTTCGGATGAGCATTGCTAGTGATAAACATGGTCGTAAAATCTTCTATGAGCTACTTGAAGCTATTGACAGACCTATGTGAGAGCTTCTCGAACCAATTTTATGTGATATTCCCAAGATTGGAGGGCAATATACAAACAGGAGGACTTTATTATTATTCCAAGTTTCCATGTCATGTTGTTACTAGCAAACATGATCGATGGGATCAGTCTTCCCATCGTAGATCTTGTATCTGGTGGTTGAATTTTTTTTAGGAGGCTCCGGTTCCTCAATTTCTCTTAAGAACAAAGACCTCATTTGATTGTTACGGGCCTTGCTGGCTAATTTCTTAGTGAAATTGAACCACCAATGAGCAAGGTGCTCGTCTAATTTGTAACACCCCACCTAATTGAATATCGGGTGATCAGGTCTTTATTAAATTAAAACATGATTTACATATGATTCGTTCTTAGCATCACTATCGAAACAGCAGGTGTAAGACCTTACGATCCATTCTCCCAAGTTGTTCAATTCATCCTATAACCACTTCCATCCATCAGTTCATCAGAGTTCTTTTCTTTCCAAAAATCTTACAGGTGAGTCTTCGAAAGAGTCCCCCTGACTCTCCCTTTGCCTACAACGTCGGGTGAGTCTAAAGTTGTGTCACCATTTTCTACGATGGTGTTTGGGGAATTACTATCCTTGCATGATTTTCTTATCATCATTTGTCTGAATAATAATTGTGGTGATTTCTATCTCAATCACCATTCTCGAAATACTTTGTGTCTTCAGCCTCTCCTCTCCTCTCGCAGTCCTTCTAATGGCCCTCAATGGTCGTCCCATATTGCTCGGTATATGAAGCTCAACCGAACTCGTACATAAATCACACCAATAATACTTAATAGCAGGAGAACGTAAGTCGCATATATAGAGGAATCCAACTATCCTATAAAAAGTCTCTACATCAAGAACACTGAGCTGAAACGTGAAAAGCGACACAGATCCTAAGGACTCTAGAACCTGATGCTCTAATACCATCCGTGACACCCCGCCTAATTACATATCGGGTGACCAGGCTTTTATTAAATTAAAATAGGATTTACATATGGTTCATTCTTACCATCACTGTCAAAAACTTTTTATAACTTTACTAACCACCTACTATTCAAAAGTCGTTGCCAAATTTTATCTTTCATTAGACTAAAATATCCAAGCGAAGAAACTAAATAAATCATTAACCACATGTAATATCTAAACTAACTCACAATAAAATGAATAAATTAAAAATCTTGTCAAACAAACCATCGACTACAACCAAACTAAAAAAAATCCAATAATAACAACCAAATCCAATACAAGACTGAACTGAGATAATAAATCTAAAAGGGGAAACACGCTCAACTGAAACTGTAACTAAAATAGATTCTTACACTAGGAATGAAAAATAAATGAATTTTATCCAAAACTCTGCAAGCATCCACCTGTACCACAACTGCGTATCCCTGAAGTAGAATATCATGTCTGGCGTCCCTGTGGTTGGACACCTAAAAGGTTTTGGAAATATTTTTTTTATAGCAAGAGTTAGTACTCAAAGTATTTTGAAAATATTTAGCAAGATTTTATCACAGTTCAAAATCGGTTATTGATTACACATGTTAGGTTCACTTAGAATTTGTCTTTACATTGTGGTTTGTTTTTTGCAATAGTTCTGCTTTCTCGCTTGTAAGTGCCCTTGGAGAGGCTTTTTTTCCATCTATTAATAAAAAAAGCTATGATTGATTTATAAAAAAAAGGTTCACGTATACTCTCTTGAGTTTCCTCACCCCTTAACTATTGTGCACGCCTAACATTATCTACTTATCCCACTTAGTTGTACTACCCAAGCTAACTAGACATAAGTATGTTTTTGGATTAATCTCATTTAAGTCCCCATACCACCCATACAGTACGCTAATCGACAAAGAAAATTTTAAAGATCAAAATATTATATTATGCACATACTTCGAACATTAATTTAGTTACAATTATGCTCACAAATAAAAAACAATCTTATATACTATCGACCACCTGTAGAAATTATTCCTTTGATTCAAAAAATTTCACTAATACTAAATTTCTACTATCTTGAGAAATATACTTGGCAAAAAAATTAATAGCATTGATTAATATGAAAGAAGGATAACCATCCAAAGCACATCAATTTTTTTATGGCACATTTAAATCCTCATCTACAATTGGAAGTGTTCCATTTTTGTTATATCATCCCTCATAACATTAGAAAGGGATATATAAAATCATGTTTTAGCATATACAAGTACATATTTGATTTGTGCACCCAGAGGGAGGGGGAATTTCTTGTTTCGTTCATTATGGTACACATACTCGACATAACACATTCAAATATCACATCATATTTAAAAGATATTCACAAAATTTTACTCTTATATATGTTATATGCTTACTATATGGTTCAAAGAAACAGTTTTTAAAAGTAGGGTTCAAAACATCAAAATGGTTTACAATAAAGAGAGGAAAAACATGTCCCTCGAAAAGGAGCTCAATCCTTTATGATAATGCAATCTTGGAGAAAACTGAATTTTACACCCAAATTGAAAAATTATTTTTCTATCTACATTAATTGAATTATTATCTTTAAAAAAAGGGATATTTTAAATCGGAAAGATTTCAAAAGAAGAATTAAATATATTTTGATAACAAGAATACAATTATTAAATAATAAACTTCATTATACTGACTATAATGTTCTTGAGTTTATTACATCACACTCAAAATGTTATCTCTACCTCACATGTTCTAATGTACCTCCGTTTCTATATTCAAAACACATTCTTAAAGAGTAACAAGTGTGAGGGATCCAATGAGTAAGAGGATTCACCACTCTCAAGCTGCTTGTGGAACCTTCAGATATTATTTTCTTCACACATACTAAACCCATGTAGTACATACCAATCATTCTCAATTGATATGAAAGCCTTTTGTAATTACCATTGGTTTAACCACCTCGAGGAAGATCCATTTGCATATTGAAATAAACTCGGTCCTTTATGACAAAATTCATGATTTGATTAGTCTTATGGTAGTCATTATTTTAACGAAGATATGACCCATATTATATTTTTAATCACTGCTTTCCTAACAATATATTTTTTTTATCTAAGAGGGACAGAACCCCCACCCATATTATTAAATACCAAAGATCAGAAAAGCCTTGATCTGGAGGCTAAAAGAAATGAAGAAAGCTTAAAAAAAATGAATAAGTATTTTTATAAGACCCCTACAAGTAAATGAAAAAAGAAAATAAATGAATAAATACTGCCTACTCTAAAAATTTTGAAGTTCTTAGAGCAAGAAGGCCCCATTTATCCAGCTTAACTGCTCCTCTAATATAAGATGGAAAAGAATCCATATGAAGAGACCAACGAGAAATTTGAGATTGACTACCCAAATTGGCTAAAAAATCAGCAGGTTGATTACCCTCTCGAAAAACATGAACAAAAGAAATGATAAAGTTTTCACTTAGAACCTTAATATCCTCCACAATATCTCTGATTTTCCAAGGACACTGCATCTTGTTATTAAGAACATCAATAATAATCTTTGAATCAGATTCTACAATGAGCTCATAATCTTTTAGATCCTAATATAATCTTAATCCTTCTAAGATAGCCATAACTTCTGCTTCAATGTTGGACTTTACACCAAAAAAATGACAATAAGCCCAAAGCACGTCTCCCTTAGCATTTCGCAAAATACCACCCCCACCACTATTACCTGGATTTTGGATTGAGCTACCATCTGTATTGAGCTTTAACACCTGTGATGGAGGAGGTTGCCACTTCACAAAACAATACTCCATAATAACCTTAAAATCACCCATAGAGTAGATAGATACATTTTTGGGAGAATGGGGATCAATTGAAAAATTGAAGAAGAAAGCTCTTCAACATTTCTGATAACTTTAGCAGTATTTCAAGATGATCCATTGAATCTACACTCATTCCTCTGACACCATATAACCCAGCATATGATAATTGGCATCAATTTTTGGCAAATACCACTGAAATTATTCTGAGCCGAAATCCACCACAATAAACCCCTTCTTTTGATATCTGATCTCACATAAGGAACTCCCAACACATTACCAAAATGAAACCAAACCGCATCAGCTATCTCACCTTGAAAAAAAACATGAATTAAGTTTGGGGACTAGATCAACAGTGACATTTTGAAGGGCCATACCATCGAATGGAGAAAGGATTTTCATCCATGGGAAGGAAACCACGAATTAATTTCCAGGTAAAGATAGACAACTTAACTGGGAGGACTTGCTGCCAAGATAATGAATAGGTCCACTTGGATATAGATGTATTTTTAATAAGATTCCAGGCCGATTTAATTGAGAACTTTCCATTAACTGTAGCCATCCAGATACTCTCATCCTCCTTGTTAGTTAATCTGATATTAATTGCCATTATTTTGTAGCATATCTCTTGGGGGAAAAGATCTGAGATTTTGTTCACATCCCATATTTTGTCGACAGTCCACAAGTCTTTGACATTGATTGGATTAGAAGCTAGAGTGCAATGGTAAAGGGGTCCAAAAGAGCACCACTTGTCCCATAAGGCACTGCATTATCCCTCTCCAATTCTCCATAGGATACATTCTTCAGCTTCAGATCGAATTTTGCACATTCTCCTCCATGTTTGAGATCCCAAGCAGTCTTTAGCTATGACAGGATGCACCTTTGTACAGTATTTAGCAGACATAAGATTGCTCCAAATAGTGTCTTGACTTCTAAAATTCCACCAGAGCTTCAAAGAAAAGGCTTTGCTCATATTAGAAATGTTTCGAACACCCAAACCCCCTTCATCTGTTAGTTTAGAGATAACATTCCATTTACACCAATGATATCTATGGTCACCAAAACTAGAGCTCCAGAAAAAATTAGCAAATTTTTTTCTATAGAGATAATGGTCTGTTTAGTAGGCATCAAAGCTGACAAAAGATAAAATGGGATAAATGAGAGAACATGTTTGATAAGGATGAGTTTACCTCCTTGGGAGATAATCTTAGATTTCCAACAAGCAATTCTAGATCTTATTTTAGCCAGTAAAGGCTCAAAATATATGTTTCTCTTCCTCGCTGTGTAGATTGGACAACCCAGGTAATGAAAAGGAGAATGACTTCTTTTGAAACCTAAAACATCAGAAATTTTCTATTTGGCACCAACTAATAGCTTGTTAGACAAAGCCATAGAACTTTTCATCTTATTAACCTTTTGATCAGACACCTTTTCATAATTATGCACAACCAACATCAAATTTTTTAGAGTTTTCAAATCCCTAGAAGAAAATATAATAATATCATCAGCAAAAGCTAAATGATTAATCTTGGGAGCCCTAATGGGAGTTTTAAACATTTTGAAAGAGGTTTTAAAGTGAAGCTGGTTTAAATTCCTAGAAAAAGCCTCTGCCATGATGATAAAAAGACCTGGGAATAATGGATCCCCCTGCTTGAGCCCTCAACATGATTTAAAAAAACCTTTGTGAACACCATTTATCAAAATTGAGAACCAATTATTTGACAAAACCCTCCATATCATATCTATCCAGGTTTCATTGAATCCCAATTTCCTCATTAATTGGATAAGGAAATTCCATGAGACTATATCATAAGCTTTATCCATGTCCATCTTGATAGCTACATTACCTCCAATTTTTTTATAATTAATCATGTGGAACAGTTCTTGAGCAATAAGAATATTATCCGTATTATCTCTGCTTTTAATGAAACCACTGTGATTATCAGAGATAATTTGAGGAAGAAGTTGCCCAAATCTAGAAGCCAACACTTTAGTAAATATCTTATTAAAGAAATTACATAAGCTTATAGGTCTCATATCACGAAGAGTTTAAGGAGATTCAATCTTAGGGACAAGAATAATAGAAGTAGCAGAAACAATTTTGGGAATTTCTAGACCTGAGAAAAATCCTTGCACAGCTTTAACTATATCCCCTCCTATGATATCCCAACATTTGGTAAAAAAATGGCCAGAAAAACCATCCATACTTGCCACACTCCTCCCATTAAGCTCAAAAATAGCAGCCCTTACTTCATCTTCTTATGCATAATCTGAAAGAAAAGAGTTTTGCTCTTCAGAAATAGACTGTTGGACACATTTTTAGAAATTATCTGCAGTGCCATAGCTCTCCTTGTCCTGAAAAGCAGTTTGAAAAAAATTTATAGCTTTATTAGCAATATAAGCCTCGTCTTCCAGCCACAAACCAGCTTCAGACTTGATTTTTTAAATTAGGATCTTCTTTCTTCTAGATTTTACTGAATTGTTGAAAAATTTAGTGTTTTTTCACCTTCTCTCAACCATTTATCTTGGGCTTTTTGTTTCCAAAGATATTCTTCTATAGTACTCTTCAATGTGAATTCAGCATCCATTTTAGCAAGGGACTCTCTATTTATCTAAGAGGTATCATCTTCAAAAGTAATTTCAACTGCTAACAACTTATCTTCAGCCTCTCTAACTGATTGAAATATGTCCCCATATGTGGCTCTACTCCAATAAGCCAGATGATGTTTGAGTGATTTGAGATTAAGGGCCACTGAATAGACGGGGTTAAAAGAAATTTTGTAATTCCAATTTTTTGAAACAATCTCCTTGAAAGAAAGGTGAGAGGTCCAAAAATTTAGAAATCTAAAAGGTTTAATAGAAACATCCAATGAAGTCTTCATCTGGACAAGTATGGGATCATGGTTAGAAGAAGATTTATTTAAGTGAGAAACACTGATATCAAATCCCATTTGGAGGAACTTATCATTAGAAAGAGCCCTATCCAGTCTACTCCAAATTCTGGCTGTCCCCTCCCTCTTATTAAACCATGAAAAAGCAGATCATGTATAACCCAAGTCTACAAGATTATTAGTCTCCAAGAATTCCAAGCTTTCCAATGAAGAAGAGAGATCACTATCATTACCACCTACTTTTTCCCAAGAGTAATCAACAGTGTTGAAATCACCACAAACTATCCATGGATCAGTAGTACAGAGAAAGATAACTCCACAACTCCCTCCTGCCAATTTTGGTACACTTTGCATAAACAAAACTGTATAATAGGGGATGGGCTAATTGAGGGATTTTAACAGATACTGTAATCGCTTGATCACTTGAATCAATCACATCACTATCAAAATCCTCTTTAAAAAAAAAACAAACCTTACTAGAAGTGTTAAGATAGGCTTTAGAGAAACCTAATTTTAACATAAAGTTAGAAATATAATCCCCTTGTTGCTTAGGTTCTAAAATAACCAACACTGATATCTTGTGAATTTTAATTATCCTTTTAAGTCTTCTTATACCTTTCTTCTTACTAATACCTCTGATATTCCATATTAAGAGACTGATCATTGGGAAACTACATCAAGGTGAGCTCTAGAGTTAGATCTTAGTTGCATTTTGTGGGTGCCTTCTTTAGAGATAATTCTAGTTAGAGATAAAGAAGAGGATCTACATTTAGAATCAGCACCTAAAGGTCTATTATTGTTCCTCGTGCCTATTTTTTTCCTCATGATAGTGATAAAATCTGCTTCTTTAAACTCTTCATCATAGGGACTAGCATCACTGAGATTCTCTCCTTGTCCAATTTCTTCAATATGAGCAATAGCTTGATCAATATGTATTTGAGTGGCATCATTCACTTGATTGTTATTTTCTAGCTCAGTCTTCTTCTGCGAAGGCGTAGTCTCAATATTGACAGGTAACTCGACTACCTGATCATTAGGAGTGACCTGATTCAACTCTTCTAGATCATCAGTTGGCCCTTTATTCACATTCTCTATAACATCTTTCTCTGAATCAGTAGGAGGACTTTGCTTCTTAAATTTCCTTATCACCCACTCTTTAGTAGGCTCTTTCTGAACAGGCACAGGTTCTTGAATATCTTTCTTAGTAGCATTAGATAGCCCCATTCTTTTCTCTTCTTCCTTGTTTTGAAACTTACAGTCTTCCTGTTTGTGCCCTTTCTTCAAATAAAATCGACAATATTAAGGAATCTCCTCATACTCTATAGGTTGGCAATACCCAATGTATTTATCACTGTTGCCAATCCATATTCTGTTAGGGCGGTCTTTACAGAGATCAATTTCCACGCAAATCCTAGCCAAGCTAGGTCTTGAAAGAGAAGCAGTTGCTAAATCCATTTTGAGGGGCAATCCCACAACATTGGTAGTTGAAAAAATACAGTTTTTATTATAAAAATGAATAGGCAAAAGTGGCATAGTTATCCAAATAGGAACAATCCATGATTCCATATCAGGATGAAACTAAGGTGTCCATTTGAAAACACGCATAGGGCATCTATGAATGAACCAGGTTTCTCTAAGCCAAACTTGATGAAAATCTTCCTCATGAAATAATCTGATTAGTATATTTTTGTTATCAATAAGACCAATATTAAACGCTGCTTTCAAACCAAGAGACGATAAAACCTTACGTATGTCATTGATGGCAGTCCTACCATGAGAGAATATTTAAAAGGAGCAGCAAGCTGTTGTATGTCTTCTTCAGAAAAAATATATCGTAGGCTCACCTTTATACTGAGTAACTTCTTTCAGGGCTATAGAAGATGATGAATGGTTTCCTACTACCGATGCAAAGGACTTAGAAGGATGAATACGGTTATAGATAGGAGGTGGAGGAGGAAAAATGACTGCCTCCACGTTGGAGGCAGTAGTAGCAGCCATGCAACGCTAAGTCGCCCTAGCTAGAGAGAGATAAGTGATTAACTTGTTTAAAGGTTGTGTTTTTTTTCCTTCAATAAAAAGGTTCCTAATAATATAATAACATATGGGTAAATAGATAAATTAAGAAGATGGCCATCAATATTCATATGATGAACTTTCCATAGAGTCTAATAGATTATGAAAGCCAATGCGATTCTAAATTCTCAAATGAAAGAAATGAGAGTAAGGTTTCATCAAGAAGAGTGAAGATGATACATCTTTTCACTTATCCATTCAAATGGAATTTTGACGTGAAAAAATAAAAAATTCTTGAATGAGCAAAATGAAATTTTAACTGATCCTCTTTACGTAAAAGATAAAAACATATTTTCAAGCCTTATAATCTCTTGGTCATTCCATATTCCCAAAAATAAAGACCTTTTATTTGTATTGTGATGAATTCCTGTATTTTATTGATGCTTTAATGGAAGAAATTATCAAAAAAATGATGAATGTAAGTTCAACTTGAAAAAATTCATAGATGACTTGAAATTTTTTAAAATTTTTTAAGACAATTTATATAAGGATTTTCAAATTTGTAAAAAGTCTAATGTCAAACTTTTAGGTATAATTAAACATTGTGAAAAAGACTTAGATTTTAGAAAACAACAAATTCCTACAGGATAAAAGAATTGTGTTGAAGATTAATCGCTAAATGAGACAACACACTTTTAAATTGCACCTAAAAAACTTAAAAAATAATTAACTGATTTCATTGGTCATTTGAAGGGGAATAAATTTTTACAACCCAAGTTTGTGAATAAAAATCAACATGTTAATATAAGAAGATTTAAAAATGCGAATTTTATTCTTATTGTTTTAAGAAAGATCATTGTAAATATTTTTATTTTATGTTTAAGCAAGTTTAACATTTTATTATTTTTTCCATATATTTAATTCTCATATGACTAGACCTATGAAGTATAAAAGTTGTCATTGCCATAGATCTGGTCATTTATGGGAATTTCATTGTTTGCTCAATTCCACCAAGCCGTTACATAATGCTAAGAAGAATAACCTTTTTTAGGAAATAATTAAAGAAGTAAGGAAAGCGTGCTGTTTAGTTATTTTGTCATGGTGAATAATTAGGGTTGCGATCACGCCACACAAGATTTATAGTCTTGTCCATGAAAGATCTTAGCCTAATGACAATATACAGTGATTTTGTTACGTTCCATTCTTTAATTAAGAGAATTTATGCTTCACTTAAGGAAACTGTGACAATTAACTAGGGAGAAATAAACTATAAATAGCATTAACGAAAAAGAAAATTAAATCTTCGGAATGAAAGAAAGATAAAGGCTTGAAAGTATAAAGATTATACTAGAAATTTAAAGAAGGCAAGAAAATTCTAATAAACTTGAACAAAAGAAATGATAAAATTACGTAGAAGAAGTTTTTCATAATGGAGTCTTCTCTTCCTTTGTGGGTTCGTTACTTAATATAAAGTTTCTTGTCGTGCAACGTAACTACTTTTGTAGCTTTTGGGTGGTTATTTATCCAATTGAAATTTCTTGTTTTAGGTACAGTAATACCCCTATTTGAATTACCCCCTCCTGCTTTTATAAGAGCACACCACTATTATGACATGAGTTGTGTATTCATAGTTGGGAATGCAAGATAATTGCAAATGGTGATTTCAACAAAAACTATAATACCAATTGTAAACGTGGAAAATAATATAACATTGATTTTATCTTTTTATCCAATGCATGAATCTATGGTGATAAAACAGATAAATCAAATCATGCAAATATGATAAGGCCAAGTTTTAGGAAAAAAATGATTTTGGGTAAAACCTTTGTTTCACTATATAACTTATATCTCAACTTACAAATACAATGAAATCTTCAATGAATCTTCCTCAGAAAACTCTCATAGACCGCAGTCTAAAATCAACAATCATTCCTTCGAGAACCACAATGGACCACAACCCTCTGTCAGCCACAGTCTTCGTCTTCAACAGTGAATCCCTACAGGTATCACAAGTCAGCAATAGAATGCCTCTCCACAAATGTGAATGCAATATATACAAAACTTTCTAGGGTTCTAAATTAATTCACAAGAACAATATTCAAGGTTGATTTGTTGTGAATTAAAACAGTGTTTTGAAAACACATAACTTAAAGAAATTTTACTGACGATATGCAGTAACATTTTTGCAAAAAATTTAAACCTTATGAAACATGAAATAGGTATTTATAAAGAATCTTAAGTCCGCGGGTCGTTTAAACTACATAGGTATGTTGTTTAAACGATAATGGCATGTCATTAGAACAACTTCCAATGTCGTTTGAATAACTGTAGGATGTCGTTCGAATGATAGAAATGTCAAAAACTTCCCTTTTTAAACTCCGCCTACAGGTATCAAAAAAATATATTTTTTGAAAACAAAAAGTCATGTTCATATTTTGATAAAAATAAAAAATCCCAAATATAATTTCATGAATTGATTTAAACTCTAAATCATTTTATACATTTTCGAATGTCGGGAAGTCTTCAAACTTTGAGACGCGTGAGTTCAGTTCATCTTCTCGGTGCATGGCGATTTGTAATGGGATACGCCAAACTATTATAAAGCTATGGTATGAACAATCCTAGAAATTATATTTTTACAAATCTCCCCCTTTGGCTATTTCGCTACAAAATAAACAAAATTACCGAATACCAAATTAAATACAAAATCTCCTATTACAAAGATACTAATACCCTTCCCAACCCTAGAATGGAACATCATAAGATTCTTTGTCTTCAAACTTCGTCTTCTTCCATTAATCTTTGTCTTTACCCATGTATCTTTGAGTTCCTCTTTAAGTACCTACATACATGAGACAACAAACATATACCCTCATGACACATTGAGTTTGAAACAAAATATAATTCATAAATAAACACTACACAAAAATGAGAGATTTGTGATTGCTGTTAGCACTCACAAATGACCTTTATAACTGCTATTTACCGTCATAATTTAGGGGGTGATAAAAGAAAATTTATAACTCCTAACAGCAGTCACAATTTTTTATAACCCCTATGACTGGTGACCCTAATTTGTAACTGCTATTTGTAACTGCTGTCAGCAGTCACAAATATAACATTCGTAACTGCTGTGAGCAGTTATGAATGTTATATTTGTGACTGCTGTTAGCAGTTACAAAATTAATAGTAGTGACAAATTTGTGACTCCTATTAGGAGTTACAAAATTAAATTTGTTAAATGTTGTAAAAGCTATTACAAATATCTTTATATTTTCACAAAATGATGAAATAATGAAAGTAAAATAAATATCATGATAACAAGTCTAAAATTTTTGACAACATTTCATTTATATTTCTCATATTCCAAATATCCAGTACACATAAAACTTGTTAAACTTAATTTAACATCAAACAACCCCTAAGTGGGTGCCAAGTACAAAATGAACATAGAATAAAAAATAAACTAAAAAAAGTAATGACACAACACTTCTATGACATGGAATGCCATGAACATGTAACAAATCATTCTAAATCTAGACCAGGAGTCACCACGCAGTGGATACGATTCGTGAAGTCTAGGTATATCAGCCGTGGGGGGTATTGATGAGGGTGACATCCTCCCTCGTGTACTCGGAGTATGCCTGTTGAGCAAGTTCAATGGACTCAAATTTTTTTAATACGGCACCTTGGTATCCATTAACTTGTGCTTGTGTTGCTTGCCACGAAGTCTAAACACCTGGATTTAGGCCTTTGAATACTACGTATGCCGGATATGCCATGTGTTTGCCTGCAAATAATAAAATGTGATTAATATATATATATATACACTAGCGTATGCCCGTGCTTGAAGGCACGAAGAAAATTGCAAAAAAAATCGTTACCCGACAACAAAGTGAAATAAATGTACAATATTTCTGTTCTAATTTTAAAAAATTTGGGCAGAGTTCCCTTTATTTATTTATAGGACTATCCACCCTGTTTAAAAAAATAAAAATACTCAACAACAGTAATACTACAATACTCGAGGTCCATATTGAATCTCTTTTCAACCACTTCATCAATTTAACAATAATATTGACAACTATTGAATAGGATGTTGAATCAAGAACCGCACGCATCACCGTCAAGAACCGCACGCATCACCGTTTAACTACATAGTAATCCCAAAACTTTGAATCTGCAAATAACTAAAAAGTAATCTATATAAGGGTGGTGGTGGATATGATAGGAATGATACAAACAAACAATTTCCCCAAAGTTGGGTAAACATATATGAATTTAATTACCATCATCTTACCTTTTCTCGTCGTTAAATGATAGCTTCACTTATATCTTACCTACTCCTTCACCTGAAATAAGACATGTGAATTGATAATTAAAAATGATAGCACAACTTGAACCAAAAACCATCCATTTTACTTGAATACAAAAATCATTGTAAAACAGAAGCATTCTATGCATATGTGACAATTTATAGGTACATAAAAACCATTCTTGAATATTTTCAATCAAGTCCCCCAGACTATTAATACAACAATCAAATAAACCTTATGATATAGTAATTCACATTGGTGCGCTCTAAATAAAGCTTATGATTCAAGTGAAAATCAATCGCAACGCATTATAAACCAAACCCTAAATATGAAGTTCAAGCATCCAAGGTGGGATTATGATCCCCAATCATAAGTCTAGCTACTCATAATTGAAACTACACTACACATGCTAGTTAACAACATAATTAATTTAGTTATCTAGTTTAAACACAAACTAATACAAGAGATGGAATTAAATGCAAATTGAAGCTAGTAGAACAAGTAGAGAAGAAGTAAATGAGTAATTTCATTAATAATCACAAGTTGTGTACATGGGGCACAAAAACCAAAATTAGAAAATAGACTAAATGTACTCTCTCTCCCCCACACCACTACACAATTACAAAGTTACAAACCCAAAAACAAAAATAAAGAACCACAAAAGTTAGCAGTAGAGAAAGCGGGATGACAACGCCCTACATATGGTCCGGATGGCGGCTCGAGGACTCGGGCGTGGTGGGGTCACGAGGGGCATAGGGATCACAAAGGTAAGGAGGCACAACAGCCTCGCCCCCACGAATATGAGCAAACAAATCCATCTGTGCCCGGGCAATCATGGAAGTATCTCGCTGATAGTCAGGCCGTAAGGATGCGAAGTTTGCCATATAGGTGCTCTGAAACTCAGTAAAATTATCCTGTAACTCATCCATCCGCACCCCGAGATATGTAATGGGGTCAACAGTAGGAGGCACATGAGGTGGGACTGGATGAGGCACTTCCGGAATATCCGGCATAGGAGCATCAGGGGCATCAGGAGCATCCAACATACGCTTTTTCCTCCTCTCCCAATAATCTTGCCCCAAGCTTTTAGAAATGGTCTTATCATTAAACACCTTGGGCAGCCTAGGTATCTTGTCGTTGCCCAAGACCTCACATCCGGCATCCCTGCAAATCCGGGAAATCAAAGGAAGAGTTGTGGTTCCCTTCTCGCTATAGGTAGCGTTCACTATTTGATGCAACATGAGGGTGGGAAAACTGATGACCGTGTCATCCCCTAACAGACTATATAAGAAGAGGGCCTGCTTGTAATGGAGGACAGCCTTGGTCTGAGTTGGAATGATGGAATTAACGACGATGAGATGGAGGATACGATGTACATCGGGCATGCCCGAAGTGGGGAAAGTCTCTCCCGCCCAAATCTTGTGGAAGCTGAGGCGCATTTGCGAGGACCGGGTAATGATAGAGATCGGCGTTAGAAGCCCCACTAAGGTGCGCAGCCAAGATGGGCTTAGAAATAGTAATCCGCCTCCCTCTCACATACGCTTCATACATGCCGCCGCGCGTAGATACTAGAGAAGCATAAAAACGGCGCACGTGGTCCTCGTTGACCTCCACTCTCATGGACAGATGGGCCTCCCAATTGAATTTGGATAAATACCGTCTTACAGAAGTCGGTATCTCATCTAAAATCACCTCCTTATCAATAGCAATCGGGCAACTGGTTTTGAAAATGGCCCGATACCACTCCATCTCATCCTTGGAACGAAAAGATTCAAAACCAGCGCCTCCCCGTCCAGTAACCGCATTGGATGATGGCTTGGTGATCGAAGGAACCTACAAAACATTAATTCAATACACACACCATAAGTACGATGCATAAAATCAAAGTAATCGTGAAATTTGGGGAAACTAGGTTCGGAGGGTGCGCGTTTGGAAAAATTGGTTGAGTAGACGTAACCGACGCACACCACACTCAAACAAGGATAATTCAACAAGAATGTGCGATAAAAGGTGTGAAGATGGTGCTTTAGCGCACAAAACCTTCACAGAGGCATTTTATCGAACATATAGCGTGCAATGTATAGAAAGTAGGGTGAAACTGGCATTTTCAAAGTGAAACAACCCCAACAAATACAACTTAATCATCAAAGCAACATAAACAAGTTGTATTTGTGGGATTCACATCACAAACAATGAGAAAATATGAAGTTTCCTGCAGAAAATATGGATTTTACAAGAATGCATTTAACCCTACTTTTATACAAAGAACACTAAATAAGATTTGAAAACAATTTAAGAGGGTTGAATTAGTAACCTTAGATGAGGATTCCCTAGATGAGGAAGCCATGAGGGTGAAAATGAATAAAATAAAGGACATGATATGGGAGAGGAGGAGGTCTTTGGCTAAGGGAGAAGAGAGAATGAGAAGTTGATTTGCTGATTTTGAGGGTATTTTAAGTGACCAGGTGAACCGAATCGATTCGGTAGTTAAACCGAATCGATTCGAAACTCTTGAATTCAACACTGTCTAAGGGCGAATCGATTCGGTGATAAACCGAATCGATTAGGATGTAGAGACCTGACACTTTTGGTTTTCCGAATCGATTCGGAAGTACCCCGAATCGATTCGCAAACCCTTAATTGGCTACTGGAAGGGGTCGAATCGATTCGGTTTATCACCGAATCAATTCGGATGCTGGGATCAAACTTTCTGCTTTGCTGATTTCCTAAATCTCATGAAATTTGATCATTGGGCCACCTTCAACTGGATTTCTTGGACCCATATGGTATATCTAATGTATGTAACATGTCCGGAACCAAAAAATGCAACCCCACACGTGCCGGGGGATGCTCGACACCAAAATTGAGAATTTATCGAAGCCAATCACCCCTGCTAACGGGGTTGCTGCGTACGATGTCCGGTTGTAAATCCACAGATATAATTAGGACATAATTCACAATGTGAACTCCTATTCTTCCTATTCTTATGACTTCGTTCCAACTAAAGTTCACACACTTAACAATTATGTCGGGTTCTAGATCGGAAGACATTCAAAACAGATAACTAATTGATTCAAAACAGATTACTAATGTTTAAAATAGAGTTCAAACACTACTAATTGTTCACTTTGACAATTTGTTCAAATTTCCCAAGAAAAATTACTCTGGATCACTTAAGGATAAGACAAAGCAACGACCAAACCACCCAAGATTTCTCGACATCCTTAATAGTGTCCACCCCATGACTTTGACGATACAACGGATGATTATCTTCTCATGGCTCAACACTACTAACATAAACCTTACGTTCAAATATCAGCAATCGATGGCCATGCACCACCGTTCCAAAAGCAACTGAAGCAACAACTTGTCCACTTGCAATCTTTTTCTGATTTGAAAAATCTAAGAAATCGACATATGGATCATGTGGAGGATCAGTTAAATCTCCAAAGTTTGGCTCAGTTGAATCTCCAAAGTTTGGCTCAGTTGACGGGGGGTAGGAATGTAATCATGGGGACTTGAATGCGGAACTGGAGTGCAATCATGGGGACTTGAATGCGGAACTGGAGTGTACTCATGGGGACTTGAATGCGGGACTGGAGTGTAATTACGAGGACTTTAATGTGGGACAGGAGTATAATTACGAGGACTTGGATTTGGTATTTTCAATCCATTCGATTCAAAAGCACTTAAAAGCATGGTAACGGATGATTTGAGAAATGTCATATCCTCATCATGTTTTTCTTCTCGTGTCTTTGCTCTAGTCAACTGTGATACTATAGGAGCAATTTCCTTAATTTTACTTTTGGACACGGGTCTAACACCATGAGTCGCCCCCTAGTATCTTTTCCTCTAAAGGAAGTCAATGCATCTGTATCAATATTGTTTTGGCTTGAAGAACCTTGACTACTTCTCAGCTCACTCAATTTTTGCTACAAAATTATTTATGAATCGATTAAAACCATTGAACGACGAAACTTGAAGGAATTTAATTATTACAACTGAGATTACGAAACTCACCATATCAACAGCTACCTTTGGGTGAAACTCCCCAGTTTTCCGCCTACGACTTTCGAGATACACTTCCGAACGATCAACAGGTCGTTTATTGTTAAGCACATATAAATTAATTTTCCATTAACTATTTGAGCAAGACATATAATATATGTAGACATTTAAATAAGAAAGGGTTTATACCATCTCCTCGATTTTCTCAGCATACGACATCCGACCAAGACAATGGACGTCAGTCTTTTTAGCCCTGTTCACCCGGCCTTGGTGTCGTTGTTTTAATTTTGCCTCAGATGCTTCGCATGAGACGAATTCATTCCACTCACGAACATGGATATGCTCTTTCTCCGGTACTTGATCCTTCAGGGCCTTTATCCCATCACTGTCCAATCCCTTAAAATAAGTCGAGCGGAGGTTACTTCTAAAAGTCTTCAATTGAATACCAAAGGCTTTCATGGACCCCTCCTTCTGGTCGGTCGATAGATTGAACTCTTTCATAAGCGTATCCCAGAAGTCGTCCTTTTTTACTTGCTTAACCATATCCCAACTCTCATATTTTAAGCCAATATAAGATTTTAACAAAGACAAGGTTCGAGCTTTAAAAGGATTCTTGCCAACTATTGGCAAACCAAATAGGTTAAGGGAAACGTTAGCACGAGAATCAATGGCAGAATGTTCATCATGACTTGAACTTTCTAGCCTGGATGATGGAATTGTATTCTCGGACATCATTTTCTGCATTTTTATATTTATGCATTAGTTCATATGTTAATACAAGAGTAAGGAAATAATATAAAAAATATAATATAAGTTATACCTTTTCAACATATTCTAAAAGTTTTGATAACTGAAACCAACATAACATGCCACAATTAAACATTTACTCCTCTAATGCGTTTAATGATTTCTTTAATTCTGGGTTGTCATCCAGAATAGACTGAATCTTGATAGGTGCCCTCTATATCGTCTACCGATGTAGTCAAGCGCTGAGGAGAATGTAAAACAACAGACCATGGATCATTGTTGGGGATCTTTGCATAAAACACTTGCTTTAAGTTTTGAAATGCACAAACGAATGGCTCATCATTAACATTGTCTTTACTCTTCAACTTGGCCAAATCAACCTTCACCATGTGGGTGTCAAGGTCGACCATACATGAATTCTTGTCCTCCACTCTCACCCAATCACAGTAAAATACAGGTATGCTGAAAGATATATAATCTAATAGGATAATTTGTTTTATAATCCCATAATACGTCATCTCAGCTTCTATAAAGTTTTTATCTTTAGCGCTTGCCCTGAAATGAGTTAATGCTTTATATGAAATGCCGCTGTTTTGTTTTCCAATGAGTTTTAACTCATGTGTGCTTGAAGAGAACACAAAACCATTGACACGATATTGTCCAAACTCCTTGGCTACAAAACTAGGCCCATCTGCTAGACGTGCAAGCCTCGTCGATACTTCACCAGCTTTTAATAACTGAAACCAAGAACGTATTTGCATTGGGAATATGTTGCAAAGACAATAAATAAAAGTGAGGTATTAATGTAGTCACCTCGGAAGCTACCCAATGCCTAAAGTCATTGTCTGCGCTCGTGCCTCCCTTCCTCCTCTTGGCATGCCCGCACTCATTATATTGCCTAGGTTAAAACACTAAAAATATTAATTTCTAATGAATATAACATCGAACATATTACATTATTTTACAAAACAGTTTAAATAAACTCACATTTTCCATTTATCTATGTCTTCATGCGTCTCGAATACATATCGAGCCACCTAGTTATATTGTGTACATGTTAGCTTCACTACCTTACCTTTCCTCAGGGCCTCCTCATCAGCAAAGTCTTCTAATTCATCAATAAAGCGTTCACGACCTCCAACGTTTGGGTTAGGCATATATTCCTTTGCATATAAGGAAGCCTCTTCCATAATGTACTCCTCAGCAATGGACCCCTCAACGTACCGTGTATTCTTAACGTAATCTTTAAAAGTTTTCATTAATCGTTCGAACGGATACATCCATTGGTACCTTACTGGTCCACATAAAAGTGCTTCATCGCACAAATGCACTAAAAGGTGGATGCTTATGTCAAAGAATGAGGGAGTAAAGTGCTTCTCCAAAACACATATAGCCTCGACCAAAGTTTCTTTCGCTGCCATTATGTGCGTCCTGTTGACAAATTTCACACACAATAGGGAGAAACATAAGCTAATTTATAGAATGGCCCTTCGAAGATCCTTGTGTTCCGAAAAACAGTATCCGAACAATAGAGGGATAAGTTGCATTATCACATGCCAATCGTGGGACTTGCACTTTATCAAATCTTTTGTTGCATCGCAAACAATCCTGCGTAAGTTGGATGAGATATTAGAAGGGACCTTCAAGCCCTTTAATGTTTCTAAGGACATATTTCTTCCTTCAATGCTCAAAGTATAAGATGCAACTGGCATATGCTTTTTTGCTGTGTTTGTATCTTCTTTCAACCATAATGATCTTTTAATCTTTAAATCACGAAGATCTTCACGGGCTTTTTCTCCATCCTTGGAATGAGAACCACCAATGCATGTGCTTACGAGATGCTCAATGATATTTTTCTCAGCGTGCATTATGTCTATCATATGTCGGACAGGATGTTCCTTCCAGTATGGCAAATCAAACATTATTGATCTCCTGGACCACGCCGTTTTCACATCAACATCCTTTCTTTTACGCTTTTGGGCCAAAATTATGGGGTGTTCCCCCTCAACTTTTGATCAACCTTTAATGACCTTTCTTCAATTTCCAAACCAGAAAGTCTTGGTGGAGGTGGTCGCGTCTCGGTGCCTTCTGGGAGAAAATTGCTTCGTATTGACCTGAATTTGTGACTTGGGGCAGAAATCTTAGATGACTATGATAAATTTTTTTACCACTTTTCTTAAGCCAGCTGGCTTCAGTCTCCTCTCCACATAGAGGACAACCTAGGTAACCATGTACATTGCACCCAGATAAGGTCCCATAAGCAGGAAAATCATGAATTGCCCATATCAACATAGCTCTCAAAATGAATTCCTCCTTTTTGTATGAGTCGAATGCTCTCACACCTTCAACCCATAACTCATTCAATTCATCTATTAGTGGCGCTAAGAAAACATCAATGTCACTACCCGGTGCTTTTGGACCTGGTATCAACAATGACAAAATTGAAAACTCCTTTATCATGCACAACGACGGGGGCAAATTTAAAGGCGCCGTAAACACAGGCCATATACTCTTATCTGTGCTCAATTTGCCAAACGGGTTAAACCCATCGGTTGATATTCCGAGGCGAATGTTGCATATTTCTGTAGCAAAGTCCGGGTATCGCTGATTTGTAGATTTCCACACAGATGAATCAATCGGATGTCGCATGATATTCTCACCCACCTCCGCTCGACCATGCCAAGTCATTGCCTCTGCTATCCAAGGTATAGTGTAAAGTCTCTTAAATCGAGGACCTACAGTTAAATACTTTAACACCTTCTTAGGTATTTGCGTATCTACTTTCAACAAACGTTTATTATGTACTATCATCTTTTGTTCATATCTAGGTTCCTTACATACAGGACAAGCCCGTTTGTCCTTATGCTCCTTATAGTATAAAATGCAATCATACTTGCAGCAATGAATTGATTTGTATTTCATACCCAAACCTTTCAAATTATCCTTCATGATCGGATAATTGACTGGCAGTGTATTTTCTTTGGGGAGCAAATCTTTCGCCCAGAGGAGTATTGTTGTCACACTTTTTCCCGATAAGCCAAATTTGCTCTTTAAGTTGTGCAACCCAACCATGGCATATAACTTTGTGTGGTCGGAGTTGGAGTTATGGTATAATGGTGTTGCGGATGTTGCTTTTAACCGTATGTAATATTTAACTTGGTCCGTATCATTTCCAACATGATCCTCACATCCTAAAGCATTCCCTCTACTATCTTGCTTTTCTTGTGCCGCGTACACTTCATACGTATCATTTATGAGATCGTTTAACCTAGCATGTACTAACGGGTCACCATTTGTGTGAACGGTTTCATTGACAAGTATTTCTTCTGGAATATACTTAAATTCCCTCTCCCCATGGAAATGCCAAAACGTGTAGTCAGCTTGCATACCCCAATGAAACAAATGTACTTTTACATCTACCCCTTTCAAGCGTTTCCCATTTTTAAAACGATTGCACGTGCATGGGATAATATCAGTTTTGAGATTCTTCGTTGCATAATTCACAAAGTCTTTAACCCATTAACGTATACTTGCCCCACTCTACAACTTTCACCCATCCACTTTTTATATTGTGGAAACCCCATTAATTCTACAACACAAACAAATAGAATCTCAGTAAATTATAAAACTAAATGAAGTTTGAGATAATATTTAGAACATAATCTCTGACTTATCATTGCATTAATACTATCATTGCATTAAAACTCACAGGAAAACCCAACCAAGCACAAAACGTCAAAACTTCAACGAGCACAAAATAATGGTTATTTAATTAATTTTTAGATAAAATAAATATGAATAGTATAAAATGATTATTGAAAAAAATCTAACATATTCCCAAACAAGATAATATTCAAAAAACGAAAGAGGTTAAACGATGTGTAGATATACTCACAACAAAACAATCAGATTTGATTATATTTTGTCTAGAGAACGTTGACCACAAAGCTCGGGCAAAACTCGTAATATTAAAAATCCATTTGATTATATTTTGTCAAAAAAATATAATGTCTAGAGTTTTTGAATAATATTTTGTCAAAAAAATAACCTCAATACAATTTCTAGGGCTTATTAACATAAAATACAATTTGTATATGAATACACTCATAAACACACATATGAACAGAAATCTATACATACACATACATACACACACATGTAAATATAAATTTATACATACACACACACATATAAACAGAAATCTCTACATACACACAAATATACACACATACCCACACATAATAAGAATCGAAATTAGGCTTTAGACAGAAATTATACAACAAAAATACCCAAAAATATACCTGTTTGATTCACAGAAATTAGGGTTTTAGATTCTCAAATGCTTCTTCACATCAACGTCTTCTTCACAGCTAAGACAAAATTTCGTTTTTGGCAAATGAAATAACAAACGAAATTTATGTTATTTGTGTGTGTGTATGTATAAACGAAATTTTCATTTTTGCCAAAATTTCGTTTTTGGCAAATGAAAGAGAGAGGGAAATTAAAGCGGGAGCTCTTCACGTTGTGACTGCTATTAGCAGTCACAAATTGAGTCTAAGATCAAAATTTGTGACTGCTGGGAGCAGTTACAAATTTATGACTCCCAATAGCAGTTACAAATTAAGTCTTAGGCCAAAATTTGTGACCGCTAATAGCAGTTACAAATTTGTGACCGCTAATAGCGGTCATAAATTAATTCTAAGACTAAAATTTGTGACTCCTCATAGCAGTTATAATTTCGTGACTGCTCATAAGAGTCATAACTTATGTCTACTAATAAGCTTGTGACAGTTATAAATTTGTGACTGCTTATAGGAGTCACAAATTAATTATATGGTAACATTTGTGACTCCCATTAGCGGTAACAAACTAATGCACTCAAATTTTTTTTAACCAATTAATTTTATCACCCCTAATGGCAGTAACAAATAATTTTGTGACTGCTCCCGGGAGTGACTAGTTTGTCACCCCTATTGGCAGTCACAAAAATGCAGTCACAAAATTAACATTTTGGTGTAGTGAAATACTCCCCCATATTCAAACTCATCTAAAAATCCATTTTCAATTGCTCTCCCCCTTTATTTTTATTGAAATAGAAAATAGACAAAGAAGTATAAATAATAAACATTAAGTGCAAATAATCATGATGAAGAAAAGATATCATCACAAAATATGTAAATCAAGCATGTGTGATGATCATCTAAAAAACAACCATGATGGGAACCCAGTTGTTGTTTGCCTTTATTTTTGAAAATTTTCAATTTTTCCAAACAAAAACAAATACAACACAATACATTATATAATATATAATATATGCAAAATATATTAAAGAAAATTCAACACACATATATAGGAATAATCGATCATAAAACACGACATAAAAACACAAAAGCTTTACACACTAGCATAGTATCGATGTGTCCAAACTTGTGAAATGGAATGAATGGATGTGAACTAGAAACAAATGAGTTAATAACCCAATCACTCAAATATATTCAAGAAGTTATAATTGATCGCAAAACTTAAGCAAACTAAGATTTAACCTTATGTGACAAATAAAGTTGAACTTAATGAATAAAATAAACACAATGCATACAAGCCTAGAATATTAATGATTACGTAAATTAATAGTGACATGACAAGATAAGCTTAACTAGGCTACATTGTCAGTGTGAAAATCCATTGATATTTCAACCCAAACTTTATCAAAACATTTATTTTCTTTACTTTTGAATGAATATACCAATCTAAACATAATTGGTCCCTATTTGTCATATTATTCTTTTTGTTGAATTATTTTTTCCCAGGCTCTTTCAAACGGTGGCTTTCACTATGAGATTATTATTCTCTCGTAGCCATTTTCCCGTGCACGAACAACTGTTCTTAAATGCACAAATCCTCACGGCCAACTGTTCTAAAATGCACAAATTCTCCATAGTCAAATAAACATGTAGATGACAAGATTGATAGGACAAGATCGCACCAAGATCAACTATACATGTGAAGTTAAAATCCAATAAGCTCGTGCATGTGTGTGTATAGGCATATACAAAGTTGATTCCATTAAGCGAATCAAGTTCGAAACAACTCCATAATCATGGTTAAGAATAATCTAAGAAAAGTCATAACCAAATGTCCTAGCCACATGAAAATTGCGTAATAAATTTGGATTCACACATACCAATATGCCACACCAAATGTGTCAAACTAAAATACGCAAAAAATCCAAAATCTTTTTGAATTTTTCAAAAACAAAATCTTTTTGTATTTTTTTAAATATGACTCAATAAAAGAAAAATATAATACAAAAGATATACACGTCATAACACTAGGAAGAATATATCATGAAGCATAACTAGAGTATGACAAATAAATCATGCAAGAAATCATCCATAAGAAATAACATGTGACGTATAATGTGAAAATCAGCAAGAATGTGAAAATCAAACACATGTATGTCTAGCTAGAGGGGTTATGAGAATCGACAAGGCACTATCCTAAAATTTTCTAGGTCCTCTTCTAAGATCATAACAAAAATTCCTAAGGTGACCTTTCTACTTGTAGACACCCCATTCTGTTACCCCTAACTCTCCTTAGGTCCCTAGTATCTCCCTTCATCACTACAAACCCAGGTCATACCTGCGACACCCCGCCTAATTAAACCTTGGGTGATCAAGCCTTATTTTAATATAACAGGTTTCTTAAATGATTCATTCTTAGCATCACTGTCGAACGCCTTTTAAAATTACTAACCACCTAAATGAAATTAAAACGGGTGCCAAATTTTATCTTTCTTAAACAACAAATATTCCAAACCACACATTACCAATACTAGATATGAATGCTCAGTACACAAAAAAATCTGAAAGCAATAAAGTCTTGCCATAAACCACGGCCCAAAAAGACAACTAAAAATCCATAACTAGAATAAACTGTAATAGTAAAGGTGGAACGACATGTTCCAACTAGAAATAATAAAACTGAGTTCCTGCACTAGAAATGAAAAAGAGGAAGCGTCTAAACAATCCCTGCAACCTCCACACTGGCTGCAACTCCCAAATCTCTGACATGAAATCAAGCTGGGTGTCCTTGTGGTTGGGCACCTAAAAGGTTTTTAAAATTTTACATAGCAAGAGTTAATACTCAAAACATTTGAAAATATTTTGCAAGCAATTATCACAATTAAGTTATTGATTACACATATTAAGGTTTCGCACACTCCCTTGAACTTCCTCACCTCTCTTACGTAGTACGTAACTATCGAGGATACTTAGTCTACCTAGTTATACTTTCCATAACCGTAGTTAACTCATTTACTGTTCGTTGTCCTTATTCATGTAATAATTTCATCATGTTATAAATTATTACTAAGACATTTACATATCGTTTCATTGACTACTATTCTCAATTTGTAGATTATGCACATAGAAACATTTTGTCCCACAACAATGTATTTAATATTAGTTACCTCTAATATATCCTTTTATTACACACAAAGGACCCTTGGCTCGGAATAATTCATTCACTCCAAGTGAAAGTTGGTTCGGAATGATCCATCGACCCCAACTATCTACAAATATAAATATATACACATATTCTGGTTCAGGACTCTTTCATCGCGGCACCAGTTCAAAGTTTGGTCCGGCATTAACATCGACCCCAAATATATAATAACTTTATGTTAGTTCGGAATGTCACATCGACCCTAACATAATTAGTTTAGGTAATATTCTCATAACCCAAACCTACTTATATAGATATAGTAGGTACACACTCGACCTAATAAATCATACCCGTACGTAATATATTTTACTTATATTCTCTGTACTTATTAATTACAATTTCTCTCACTATTGTATTTATTCGAGTATTCGCGTAACTCTAAGGGTCCTAGTTACCCCCTCCCCTAATTCAGTAGTTAAGTTAATTTTAACCTAATGGTATTTTCTTTCCGGAATTATGTCTCACTCTTTCCGTAATTAAATTAACCATTTCAACTCACGGCTAAGTCAATCGTTCTATCGTCATTCCATTTCTCCAACATTCCTACTCAATCATTAGTGGAGGAACCTAATGGTACACGTACTTGTAATTTCTAAGTCCCCTCATAGGAAAAATATCAATTCTAAGGTTCCCATTAAGTAACAGGAATTAAAGAAATTTCTACACAAATTTTCTATAGTTCAGACAGGGTCGATCAATCGAAGGAAGATGGTCGATCGATCGACTTCTTCGATCGATCGACATTCAAGGGTCGATCGATCGATCGAGCAGTGACAGACCCAGTTCATCTTCTTCCTACGGGTTTCACCATTTTTACATCTCTAACTTTCATGATAGGCCATCTATTCACAACCAACAATTTCTAATCATTCCTACATATTCTGGGATGATTAATAACGATTTAAAACAACAAAATCGTTATAAATCTTGGCCAAATTCACTGAAAATCTCACTAATATTCAAGAACCCTAAAAATGCATTCTTTATATTTTTCATCCAAATTCCAGATTTTCTTACGAATTTCTCATCAAGTTTTCTATGATATAAACATACTTGGTAATTCAAAAAGGTCCTACATGCAAATCCTAATCAATCATGGATTATTATCAATTGTTTGTTCCCAAGAATATCATAAAAATCATGTTCTTCCTCAAGCTTAATCATGGGTATTATAACTCAATTATTTTGCAAATAACCACTTGCCTTAAGATTTGTAGGGTCTGATTTCGTGGTTGTTGATGATGATTGATGATATTGATACTCCAATCCTGCTTCCCAACAATCCTTGTGGTGAAATCCTCCTAAGATGATGCCTCCTTCCTACTTTTGCATTAGGAATTTGCCTCTCTCTCTCTTCTCTAATGGCTATGGTGTAACTCTCATTGCCTAACCCTAGCCACCACTCTTATAATCAGATTTAGGGCTTCAAAATTCGTAGGTCTTCTTTCCCATAATTGTAAAGAGACCAAAATGCCCCCGAATGGTCCCGGTTTAGTCCGAAAATGACCCGGCACTCAACTAGTACCCCCGGGTACACTATTTTGACTAATTCGACCCTTTCGGAATCAACCGTGGACTCTAAATTATCATTTGGGTCTCGTAAACATTTTCTACTCTCATCCCTAAATTTTGACGAGATACTTCCGGTACGTCCATATAGTCACTAGACCGTACATATCAACATTGAAAGTTTCTACTCACCTTAGTGAATTTTCTTTAACGCATATTCCTCTTTATCAACATAATATCTATTTAAATTACTCTACTCGCGTAATTTAAATCAAACATATTTAATCACATTTAAATTACTCTACTCATGTAATTTAATTAAAGCGCACATCTAATCCCATTAAATTACTCTACTTACGTAATTTAAAATTAAGCAAAATTACGGGATATTACAATACCCCGATATAGCACCCCATATTTTTTACGATTTAAATAATTATGTGATTAATTATTATTATGGGAATAAATATGTGATTAATTATTATTGTTGGACTAATTAAATTAAAATGGGAGAAATTAATTTGATATTAATCCGGATTTAAAATAATTATTAACTAGCGTGCCAAGGGTTAATACTTATTGTTGTGAATTGTTAAATATTACAATGTGATATGTAATATGGAATTATGATATTTGATAAATTGTCGGAAGTGACAAATACGGCAGTTTGGTAATTTAAGTCTGACAAGCGTGTGAGTCGTGTCGGGACTAATTGAATGGAATAAAAAAGAATTTATTTTTATTAACTCATATGGTAATTTCAAGTGCGCCATTGAGTCCAGAAGGGTCGAGATAATCAAAATAGTATGCCCGGGTGTTTAGTTTGGGTCGCGGGACGATTTTAGGCCTAACCGGCACCCCGAGAGGGCATTTTGGTACATTATATTTTTGGGCTAAATTAATGGACGAAAATTTGGATTAATTATATCAGTTAAGGAAAGTCCATTAGGGTTAATAGGTTACAAAAATCAAGAACGTCCATGGAGGGTGTGAGGGAGAACCAATTTCCAAGTGAGAAGGCTCATTTGTCATCACCTTGCACAACCGTTACCACCAATGCGTAGATCACGAAGAGAGGAACGCGTATATACCAACATCACCAATGGATCAGACCGTCATATTCGAGAAAAGTGTTTATTACTTGCTTTCTTTTAGAAATAATCATGCTCATGTTAGTCTAGGTGGAATTAATCATGATTTATATATTAATTGGGTGAAAATTGGAGATTTATTAAGGATTGGTTTAATTAGTGGTTGGAATTCATTCATGTATGTAGAGGATTAATCATGGAATTGGATTATATATTGATGAACGAATCTAGGTTGATTAGGTTCTTGAATTAATTTGGGGATTTATGTAATTATGATGATTAATGACGAATTAAGGATCCTAGGATGATAGAAATGATCTATAACCTGTTAGGGGTTGATAGGTATTGATGATGAGTTGTTGGGAATTGAATCTTAGAGGTTTTTAGGTTCAAAAATGGTGAAAAACGTTGAAGTTTGGGGAAGAAGATGAACAGTGAAATCTCGCGCGAAGTGGTTCAAACGAGAGGGAGATCTCGCGCGAAGCCATTCGAGCGAGATGGAATCTCTCACGAAGCCGCTCGAACGACATGTGGAAGTCGTTCAAATGACAACCCTTCTGGTTCGAGCGACAGAGGGAATTTTAGGGATTTTTCTCAATGTCTAGTTTTAAACTTATCGGTTTATTGGAGTGAGAGGAACTGCCAATTAGAAAATTTAAATAAGATGGAATTTCAGGAAAGTATGTGAGAATAAATACTTTAATTATTTTGGTATATATAGAGAGAGAGTATACCTTGGAGATTATGAGAGCGATAGTAATCTAAATATTTATACAATACGTAGAGATGAGATTAAAATACGTACGAAGAGTATATATGTAGGTTGGGGAAATACCTATAAATTATAATAGGATGTGTGTATGCCTATTATGTGATATTATTGTTAAGAGCACTAATGGGTGAGAACCCGGGGGTGCAAGAACCTTATAGTTAAGAGCATTAATGAGTGATAACTCGGGGGTGCCGAAACTCTGTTATTAAGTGTACTAATGGGTGATAACCCGGGGGTATAAAGATGATTATTGTTAGGTGCACTAATGGGTGATAACCCGGGGGTGATGAATGATTATTGACAGGTGCATTAATGGGTGCTAACCCAGGGATGCAATATTCTATTGTTAGGCGCACTAATAGGTGATAACCCAGGGGTGATGAATTATTATTGATAGGTACATTAATGGGTGCTAACCCGGGGATGCATGATTTTCTGGATATGAGAACTAATGGGACTTAGTCGGGGGTGCAGGATTAGTATATACATATATATGTATAGGGATGATGTGACTATATATATATATATATATATATATATATATATATATATATATATATATATATATATATATATATATATATATATATATATATGGACTTGTGAATATTGCCATTGTGTGAAATTAGTAGATTTGGTAATAATAATAATTATTACATTGTACCATGCAGTCTTAAGCTAAGGGTGCAGGATTAGTGTATATATATAGGGATAATGAGACTATATATATGTATGAGTGTACTTGGATAAATTTCTACTTTGTGAGACTAGTAGATAAAATGAAAATGAGAAGTAAAATGATCTTAGTGAATAAAAGATTAACCATTCAAACGGCGAATAATGAAATTTAGTATATGAGATAAACTATCTGAATAACGTATTGTATGGGCGATACAGGAATACTACTAGTGAGCATAGTTAGTATTAGTATGGTTTCTGACTAGTTAGACTGGGAGGTATAACTAGGGGGAGATTAGATGTACGTTAGGCGTGCACAATAGACGAGAGGTGAGAAACTCATGTGAGAGTTCGATAACTAACATGCATATAAAACTTGTTTTAAGAACCAATTATAATACTTGCTAAAATATTTTTAAACATCGGGATCTGACCCGTTTCTTGTATCTCTTCTCTCTTTTGCTATATATATGTATTATATCAGGTGCTCAGCCACAGGAGTATGAGATTTAGAGATTTGGATTGCTTAACGTGCTGCAGCTGTTGTGGAAGCTGTAGGTCCTTGCAGTAGACGCATCTATCCTTTCCATTCAGTTTCATCTAGACTTCTTGTTTAGGGTTTATGTCGCCCACTTCTAGTTCTTCCATGAGAGATTTTGTATTCAGTTTATTGTTTGGTTTGGAGTTTTGAATTGAGAGTTTTACTCAGTATTATTTATTGCAGTACTTGATTAATGTTCAGTATTTATTCACATTCCTATGTGTGGTGAATGGTTTATATTTTAAGATGGAAAGAAATGGATTTACTTGGTTTTATTAAAATTGGCAATGTTTTGACATCTAGCTTAATTTTATATTAGGAGATTAATATATTAAAAAGTTTTTCCACAGTGATGCTGAGAATGAACTAATTGAATATCCTGTTTTAAATTGGTAGAGGACTGATCACCCTATATTTAATTGGGTGGGGTGTCACAGGTGGTATCAGAGCATCAGGTTCTAGTGTCCTTAGGATCTGTGTGGCTTATTACGTTTTAGGGTATCGTTCTTTGATGTAGAGCCTTGTGATAGGATTGTTGTGTCCCTTTACGTATGCGACTTACGTTCTCCTGCTACGAATTATAATGGATGTGACTCATTATATGAAATTCAGTGTGATTCGAACAACGAACATTTTGGGACGACCAGCGAGGGTCGTAAGAAGAACTGCGGGAGGAGAAGCTCAACATAGGACATAGAGGAATCGAGTAACAATGACTGGGACAAAAATCATAATGAGAATTACGTAAGTAAGGGATAGTAAAAATTGTTACTCGGGAACTGTGGGTTCCCAGGACACACTTATAGATAACGGTGGAATGATTTTAGGACCACCTAGCATGATCGATAAAAAGGGGAAATCAGAGGTACTCTTTTGAAAACCCATCGGTGAAGATGTAGGAAAGAAAATGAGAAAGTGTAACAGACCAGCGGAGGTAGAAAATTCGAAGGCAATTGTGTACAGTGGGGCGTGACGGAACTCATAATTAAATTGGAGTTAAAAGTTATAGCTCTTAGGAGCATCATGTAGTGATTAGAGGCAATCACCATGTATGAAGAGGTGAGTTTGAAATTTAGAGAGAAATTGGGTACGAGTTGACCGTGAGGTCTTCCATTCGATGTGGTAACAAAATGCGAGTGAAATTTTGATGTTAAAATGATGGGTAAGATAGAAACCAATCATGAGAGAGAGGTTGAATTGCATAATGAACTTCGTACCTGACAGAGGGGTATAAATTATCCAAAGGGTTTATAGTTGATAAAGGACCCGTGAGTAGAATACTTGTATGGATTAGAAATCCATCTAGGATGACTAATGTTGATGTCATCAAATTTATAAGATTGCTAGTGATTGCAGTCCTTTCAAGAGAAAGGAGTAAAGAGGGTTAACGAACCTACTGAAGAGCAGAAACTGAATTCAACGGTGTTAGTGAAACACCACATGGGAGTATACCCGATAAGGAACTCGGGTAGATGATTTTAAGTTATTAACTTCAAGAGGACGATGAAGTCAATCAGGCTGTAGAGGCCAACCATAGTTTGGAATAGCTAGCGTAGCCAAAGGGACAGTGGAAGAATAATTGTGAATTGAGACTATTAATCCGAGAGATGGACATTCCCAAAATGGTCAGTGAGACCAGTGATGGGAAATAGTTTGTGAAGTTTTCCTTATGTAAAGGAAACAGAACTACAAGTGTTGAATGTGTCCACAATTGAGAAGTAAGACCGAAGAGATTAGAAATGGTAAACCGTGCCAGTTAGGCATAACGATTGGAGGAGCGAGACTTACAGTGAAAGAATTTGGGGTCAAGGGAATTTAGCCTAGGAAATTTATAACTCGAGAGTGATGGGTTCAGGCTGGACCAGTAGAGTCCTCGTTAATAGCAGCATGCAGTATGTCAGAGTCTACGGGACCCGAGATGTAAATGGGAGTTTAATAAAGCTATAATTGAGGCCTGGAGAGCTTGGGCCAACGTTTTAATAATGGGAGAGAAATCCAAAAGATGGAATAAATTGTCCATGGTGAGAGGGGACAACCATAGGATGAAATCTTAGGATGTATGACAATTACAGATGTTCATGGGTCGTGATGGCAGCCACGTGCTGAGACCCTATGATTTGGCGAGACTGGTGAGATTTTTCTTCTTCCTTGTGAGTAAAGGATAGATTCTAGGGACATGAGTGTGCCACAACTTTTATGTAAATTGGAAACCCTAAATATCGCGTGTGGGTCGAGTTTAGTGGGAACGTTAGTTTTAACAGTTTTGTGACAAATGTATTTCTTGTTGTTAGCAGGGCATTTTGATGATTACCCGTGAATAAATCGAGAGGGCCCTAAGAATATGTCTTGTTGTTATAATTTACTACTGCAGTGAGTCAACTTTACTTGAGATTATTATGGTAATGTGTAGTGATTAATTACCGTATGGTTAAATGATAGTAAAAATGTAGTGATATGACTATCGTGTCGGATACTCCGGGAGGAGTGATCTTAGTTTTGTGCGGCGCCACCTGAAATAGGTTTGGGCCCAGATATGTATATATATGAAACTTTTATGGTATTATAGACCTCAGCGAGTATAGTGTCTAATTATATGCGATTCCCGAGCATAGGGATTTATTTGTTGGTTAAGACTTAAAATACATTGTGTTCTTATCGAGCGGCGAAATATAGCTCGTTATATATCTATAGTGCCAAGTACTTGGGATAGTGTGGGCGCCATGCTTCATGTTACATTTTTAGAGACATGAGAGTGGACGAGTAAAATTTTATATCACAATACGTAGATTGTGGGAAAGTACATAGTAGGTACTGAAGGCCTTACGAACCTCAACAACCGACTAGGTTAGATAGTAGTGTATCGGGGGGGTTACTTATTTGGATTTCGCTTTGCGAGACATACCACGTATGAAACTAGCGAACGTCGGGAGTTGGAGAGAAGTTTGGCCGATAGTACATAAGTTTTGTATGTTGCTTATTGTACCTATAGGAGGATATAATTGAGAGTTAATAATTCGTTTATGACTTAAGGCCAATAGAGTCGCCCAGTCTCAGTATCATTCTGAATAGAGCAATGATACCATTGAAGCATTGATTAAGTTATGGTTAGTGGGGCGGTTGAGTTTACCCCTACCACATTAGCATACCGAGTGTGCAAGAATTGAGGTAAGAAAATTTTATGTCTTTTGTATAATGATGAGTGAGGTATAGGGAGTATGGGCGCCCTAAGGGATTAAATCAGGTAATGGATTGTGATTAGCATGTAAATTCGATAACATGTAGTCGGGTAAGCCGAAGATTACCCGTAAGATTTGTTAGAGACTTACGTTTCAAAATAAACTGAAATTTTTTAGCTAGAGAAGAGATTTGTGTCAAACGGTAGGAAAAATTCACACGCATCACGATTAAAAGTATATTCAAGAAAGATTAAATGTATCAGAATACAAAAAACAGTGGTGATGAGTTACGATGTAGGTTAATATTGCAAGGATAGTCTTGTAGTGGGTCACCTGACGGATTGAAAAATGGTGGACAATTCAAAACCAGTAGGAACCCCAAGGATCTTCTCATGTAGCTGAGATGGTGATATTATAGGTACTAAGATGCAATTGAGTACGACCTAATACCCACAGAGGGATGGGCAAGGCAAGCGATCTAATCGAATGCGGGAAAGAAAATTTTATGTGAACCCTGAGATGTTAGGGGAGGACGAGAGTAGTACCTTCCACTAGTGGACTTTATGTCCAAATAACTCCTGTAAGTTCACGTTCGGGCAGAGCGGCAGTGGAAGTATGGTATGATAAACCTGGTTGTTGTCCTACTAAATAGTTAAAGGTGAGGAACCAGTTATGATTAAAAATGTCGGAGAATAATCGATACTATCGTCTATATTGTGTGTGAAATATATATTGCACCACCAATTTACTTGTATGAACGACACGAGACGAAGTCGTATGTATATGAAAAGAGGATAAATATACTAAGATGCTAATAGTAGAAGACTAGATTGTGAATATCTAAAATAATGTTGAAGTACTGAAACTTTAGCAGAAAGGCTTGGGCAAGATCCTATACGACAGGGTAACCTGGAGTTTAAAGCAAACATATGTGAAGTGTTTATTATTAAGGGTATTTAATAGCATACTATATGGGTGGTACGGAGTATGTTACTTGTGAGCGTCGGGATGCGATGCGCAATATTTTTACAGCGTTGTCTGTACCTGGTATACTTTTTCCGAATTTCGGGATGAAATTCCGTTGTAAGGGGGGAGTATGTAACACCCCGTATTTTTTGACGATTTAAATAATTATGTGATTAATTATTATTATGGGAATAAATATGTGATTAATTATTGTTGTTGGATTAATTAAATTAAAATGTGAGAAATTAGTTTGTTATTAATCCGGATTTAAAATAATTATTAACTAGCATGCCAAGAGTTAATACTTATTGTTGTGAACTATTAAATATTACTGTGTGATATGTAATATGGAATTATGATATTTGATAAATTGTCGGAAGTGAGAAATACGACAGTTTGGTAATTTAAGTCTGACACGCGTGTGAGTCGTGTCGGGACTAATTGAATGGAATAAAAAGAGAATTTATTTTTATTAACTCATATAGTCATTTCAAGTGCGCCATTGAGTCCGGAAGGGTTGAGATAGTCAAAATAGTATACCCGGGTGTTTAGTTTAGGTCGCGGGGCGATTTTAGGCCTAACCAGCACCCCGGGAGGGCATTTTGGTAAATTTTATTTTTGGGCTAAATTAATGGACGAAAATTGGGATTAATTATATCAGTTAAGGAAAGTCCATTAGGGTTAATAGGTTACACAAATCAAGAACGGCCATGGAGGGTGTGAGGGAGAACCAATTTCCAAGAGAGAAGGCTTATTTGGCATCACCTTGCACAACCGTGACCACCAACGCATAGACCGCGAAGAGAGGAACGCATATATACCAACATCACCAACGGATCAGACCGTCATATTCGAGACAAGTGTTTATTACTTTCTTTCTTTTATCAATAATCATGCTCATGTTAGTCTAGGTGGAATTAATCATGATTTATATGTTAATTGAGTGAAAATTGGCGATTTAAATTATGATTAAGGATTGGTTTAATTAGTCGTTGGAATTCATTCATGTATGTAGAGAATTAGTCAAGGAATTGGATTATATATTGTTGAACGAATTTGGGTTGATTAGGTTCTTGAATTGGAATTTGGAAAACTAGGGTTCATGTGAATTAATTTGGGGATTTATGTAATTATGATGATTAATGACGAATTAAGGATCCTACGATGATAAAAATGATCTATAACCTGTTAGGGGTTGATGGGTATTGATGATGAGTTGTTGGGAATTAAATCTTAGAGATTTTTAGGTTCAGAAATGGTGAAAAATGTTGAAGTTTGGGGAAGAAGACGAACGGTGCAATCTCGCAAGATCTCGCGCGAAGTGGTTCAAACGAGATGGGGATCTCACGCGAAGTGGTTCTAACGAGATGGAGTCTCGCGCGAAGTCGTTCGAGCGAGATGGCATCTAGAACGAAGCCGTTCGAATGACACGTGGAAGTCGTTCAAACGATAACCCTTCTAGTTCGAGCGACAGAGGGAGTTTTGGGGACTTTTCTCAAAGTCTAGTTTTAAACTTATCGGTTTATTGGAGTGAGTGGAACTGCCAATTAGTAAATTTAAATAAGATGGAATTTAAGGAAAGTATGTGAGAATCAATTCTTTAATTATTTCGGTATAAAGAGAGAGTATACCTTGGAGATTACGAGAGCGTTACTAATCTAAATATTTATACAATACGTAGAGATGAGATTAAAATACGTACGAAGAGTATATATGTAGGTTGGAGAAATACTTATAATTTATAACAGGATGTGTGTATGCCTATTATGTGATATTATTGTTAAGATAACTAATGGGTGATAACCCGGGGGTGCAAGAACCTTTTAGTTAAGAGCACTAATGAGTGATAACTCGAGGGTGCAGAAACTCTATTATTAAGTGTACTAATGGGTGATAACCAGGGGGTATAAAGATGATTATTGTTAGGCGCACTAATGGGTGATAACCCGGGGGTGCTGAATGATTATTGGTAGGTGCATTAATGTGTGCTAACCCGGGGATGCAATATTCTATTGTTAGGCGCAATAATGGGTGATAACCCGGGGATGCATAATTATTATTGATAGGTGCATTAGTGGGTGCTAACCCGGGGATGCATGATTTTCTAGATATGTGCACTAATGGGACTTAGCCGGGGGTGCAATATTAGTATATATATATATATGTATAGGGATGATGTGACTATATATATTTATATGGAATTGTGAATATTACTACTATGTGAAATTAGTAGATTTGGTAATAATAATAATTATTACATTGTACCATGTGGTCTTAACCTAAGGGAGCAGGATTAGTGTATATATATAGGGATGATGAGACTATATATATGTATGAGTATACTTGGATAACTTTCTACTTTGTGAGGCTAGTAGATAAAAAGAAAATGAGAAGTAAAATGATCTTAGTGAATAAAAGATTAACCATTCAAATGGCGAATAATGAAATTTAGTATGTGAGATAAACTATCTGAATAGTGTATTGTATGGGCGATACGGGAAAACTACTAGTGAGCATATTTAGTATTAGTATGGTTTCTGACTAGTTAGACTGGGAGGTATAACTAGGGGGAGATTAGATGTATGTTAGGAGTTCACAACAAACGAGAGGTGAGAAACTCATGTGAGAGTTCGATAACTAACATACGTATAAGACTTGTTTTAAGAACCAATTTTAAATACTTGCTAAAATATTTTTACACATCGGGCTCTGACCCGTTTCTTGTATCTCTTCTCTATTTTTCTATATATATGTATTATATCAGGTGCTCAGCTATATGAGTATCAGATTTAGAGATTTGGATTGCTTAATGTGCTGCAGCAATTGTGGAAGCTGTAGGTCCTTGCAGTAGACGCATCTATCCTGTCCATTCAGTTTCATCTAGACTTCTTGTTTAGGGCATATGTCGCCCACTCCTAGTTCTTGCATCAGAGATTTTGTATTCAGTTTATTGTATGGTTTGGGGTTTTGAACTGAGAGTTTTACTCAGTATTATTTATTGCAATACTTGATTCATGTTCAGTATTTATTTACATTCCTATGTGTGGTGAATGGTTTATATTTTAAGATGGAAAGAAATGGATTTACTTGGTTTTATTAAAATTGGCAATGTTTTGATACCTAGCTTAATTTTATATTTGGAGATTAATATGTTAAAAAGTTTTTCGACAATGATATTGAAAATGAACCAACTGAATATCCTGTTTTAAATTGGTAGATGAGTGATCACCCTATATTTAATTAGGCGGGGTGTCACACCCGAGTACTGACCTAGAAGCCATCGGGCACTCCCAAGATCCGTTTGACCAAAAAGTCAAACTCTTCATCTTAATCGAGACTGAATGAATCTTCAAAGGGCACTGAAATCCCTTTACAACGGTCCGTCCCGTGCACCATTTTGACTTACCATGCGGATGAACGATCCGTTTGCGTCTGAAACTTGATCTAGAGGCCACCGGGCGCTCCCGGGCTCTGTTTGACCTAATTCAACTCTTCATCTCGACCGAGGCTGAATGAATATTCAAAGGGCACCAAAACCACTTTCCAATGGTCCACTCCGTGCGCGATGCCGACTTACCATGCGGACGAACAATCCGTTTGACTCCAAGAGGTCAACGAATGCTTCTAGGGCCCGGTTCACCAAAGTCAACTCCCCAAACCTTGTCAAACTCTTTAGAATGTCGAAGTACATCTCCTAACCTTTCCAATGGTCCATCCCGTGCGCGATTCCGACTTGCCATGAGGATGAACGATCCGTTTGCGTTCGAACAATTCCCCATCCAATGGACCGACAAACTCTTCCGAGCCATATTTGACCCAAAGTCAACTACCGAACCCGGGAGCGGTCCAAAGGACTTTCAAACGCTTCTGAGCCCAAATCTGATAACAATCGCGCTCAGTGAATCCCAAAAACCTCTCTCGAAGACAACGCGATTTCAACATCCAAATCCCTTTCTAACTTCCACTTTTCGTCATCCTTTTCATCAAACTTCGTGAATTAACCACTCTCCACCATCATCCAAGTGCAAGGGCTTCTCTCCAACATTCAAGATCAAGCTCAAGATCTTCAAAAAGGTTCAACTTTCTCTTAAATTCTCAACAACTTGTTTTAGTACTTAGCACTTTTATTATCCTATCTAACACATCCTAATATACTTTTTATTTAGTATTATTGCACAACTCTTATTTTCATGTAAATAAAAACCCAAAAAACAAGAAAAAAAAGGGTTTGCTCATAAATTCCAAATAGGGATTCTCATACTTTTCTCACAACTAAAACACTTTTTCTACACACACACACACACACTCACAAATAAGAGATCCCCCATTTGGATTTATGGGATAAACCCCACCCCTCATTTTGTATGCGAACTATGTGGACTTTGATGCCTTTATAGGCTACGTAGGCGTGTCGGGGTAAAACCCGAGACTCGAGTCCTATTTTTACTTTCACTCTCATTTTCGATCTTCTCTAAATCCAATTTTCTGATATTTAATATACTTGCTCTTAGTGACGTATTACTCCATATGCGTTATCGTTCCCTTATAACGATCAACGTAAGAGTAATCGCGTAAATCTTATTTTCTAATATTATTTTTATACCTTCCTACGGATGACTCGCTTTATCTCTTCCATAATATAAGTCGAGGATTCCTATCTCCAACATATATATACGCATGCACACATATCACGGGGAAAATAAAGGAAAATAGAAAATATCCATGAGAGACCGAAAGGGCGGAATGGGTGCCTAATACCTTCCCATTTCGTAACTTAGCCTCCGAACCCTTCTCGAATTATTTTGGTTTTGTATGCACCAGTATGTCTTTGGATGCCATCCTTCGGGATGGCTTCCCCTTTTTCTTTTTTCTGTTTTGAGTAAAATAGCTTGGCGACTCTAAATCTCTCTATATTTTTACACCTCATCTCAAATGATGCCGGCTGAAGCGCTCCCGAGAGGGACGCGTGGGACCAGAGGATCTTCCCTTCATGCGCCCGCCCGTTGCGAGGATGGCCATAGTGGCGACTCCGCTAGGGATTTTTTATTTGAGGGCTTGAATCTATTTACATGGATGCTATATTTCTTTATTTTCCCCCCATATCTACATGTTCCCCTTTTCCATGTGTATCCCATGCTTATGCTTCTATTTGCACACTTGTAGAAAATTCTCTATGTACACTTCACACCACGTGCTCCTAAGATAACATATATCCACATGTTGCCCGCATCACCGATCCATACTTGGTGTACCTTGGGTAATTGTACTTTGCTCCCTGTTTGGCATAATTAAGAAAAGCATTCTCATAATAAGATACTAATAAGAGAATCATGCATGATTCACACGACATCACCATAGAGCATTGTTATTGACCAAATTTTACCCAGTAACTGGAGGGTCACTTCATGATGGGCGCTAGTCCAGAAGGTCGCAGTTAGCCTAAGCGATATGACTCTCACCTTCCATTGGCCAAGTACCTTCGACGTATATAGAACGGTTCCCCCACATCGTACCGCTTGACCGAAGTCATGACGGGAGGTATATCATAGGGAATTCGTTAACGTACATCGAGTATATCGAATTTTCTCTCACACGTATCGTCCCCACGAGGTATATAGTGAGGCAATTCACGTACTCTCAGGTATATCAAATGGCTTGTCCACACGTACCGATTGCCCGCAAGAGTAAGACGTATATCGTGGAAGTCATGGCAAAGGGTGGAACCCATTCCGATTCACCTAACCAGCTGAATACCCGCATATACATGTCAAACCTAGGACACGCACTTTAGATTACTGGTTTCAACCCAAAACTCTGTCGAAATTCCGGGTCGGTCTGCTGCCCAAATTTTCGTGCATTTTTAAAAGGGGACCCTGTCCGTGAGCCTGGTTACAAGTCCAGCCGTACCTTTGCATATATTAAAAATCCCAATTTTCCAGGCCCGGATCCCGTCCAGCATTGCATTTAGGAGAATTAAATATAAGTGAGAACAAACTAATCGTAATAATCATGCTAAGTTCCGTATCCAAAAACATTTCTCCCTTTTTTTTTATCAAAAATACAAAAATAGTTTCTTCCCTTTTTATTAAAAAATAAAGCCCATCCTATACGTCCTCAGGTCGATCATAAGCCCTTGGCCTGGCTCCCTGTTGGTTTTGGTCTTCAGTCAAATCACCTCGGAGTTTCGTCCGTTCCTCTACTACTTCTTTTGAGTCCAGAATCCATCCGCTTTTTGCGGAGAATATAGATAAGGTACTAGTCATACAGCCGGATCTGACGATAGTCCTGGCTCAGCTCGTGTCCAATATTGACAACCTCCAAACTGAGGTCCGAGAGATGCAACTAAATGAGGTTTCTATTCCTTAAGAGCTCCAGGACCTATTCCCTAGTGTTATGGGTCCACTCGAGCCTATCTGGGTTCCCGAAGAATATCAGCACGCTCCACATGCCCCTCCTATCAATGGGTCACCGCCTGCCCAACTTTTGATGCCAAACATATCCCAACTTGTGGCTAACTTGCCTATGGTCGCTGATCCAAAAGAGGAGGAGTTGAATAAAGTCAAAGAGGATATCAAGATTCTCACCAAGAAGTTTGACCAAGTCAGAATATTTGGGAATTACATAGACTACACCCACATGTCTCCTTATACTAAAGCGAGGTTACCCGAGAAGTTCAGGATGCCAAATATTGAGAAGTTTGAAGGGAGTGGACCCCCGATTGTTCATCTTCACAGTTATCATCATTCCATGACTCTACTAGGGGCTTCTGAAGAAGTGATAGCCCAATTATTTCAGCAAACTTTGAAGGATAGTACCCTCCGATGGTTTTTATCTCTCGAGGAATCCAGAATCCGTAGCTGGGAGGATGTAGCTCGAGAATTCATGTCGTAGTAAAAATACAACGAAGAAATTGAGGTCACCCATCTTGATTTAGAGCTGCTCAAACAGAACCCTAGGGAATCAGTCAGTAACTTTATAACCCGATGGAGGGAGCAGGCGGCTACCATAACTGATCGGCCATCGGAGGAAGAACAGATCAACATAGTGAAGAAGAACTTCTTGCCCCATGTCCGAGTGATGATGGGAGGACAATACTATCCCCACTTCCGAGATCTCAGAGAAGCAGGAGTAGAAATCGTGGAAATCCTTGTTAAAACAGAGGTTGAACCGAAGAAGGTGTCTGGACAGTTCACACCTAGAAAGTATGGCAATCCAGCTAGTGCTACAGTATCAACCATCTACTTGATATCTCAACCAACCACATCATGGGAACCATAAATTCGCTCTTCCCACATCCAAAGGGAATACATTGAGCTCCATGCTCCTCTCTCTAAAGTTTACCAAACCCTGTTAAGACGAAATCTCATCAAACCCTTGGATCCCCGTCCATTGCTAAATTCACTCCCAAGAAACTTTAAGGCCGACGCTTATTGCGCCTTTCACCAAACTGCTCGCCATACCACCGTCCAATGCTTTCACCTTCGAAACATAATCCAATATCTCATTGACCGGGGTACCATCGTCCCACCAACCAATCCTAAGCCAAACACTACTCACAATCCACTCCCAAATCATACGAATGCCATCTTCTGAGATTAAAACTCAGATTTCGATCCCTCAACTAAAATCACACCCATATACTCTCCTAAACCTCTTCAAATTTGCCCATATTTCCTCCTACACCCTACTAGCCTCGCTGATCAGGCACTGTCACTCCCCACCAGAGCATGCATCGCTGTCTGTACCCGTTTTGAAAATAGAAATATGGAATTATCAGAGGTGTTAAACCAACTCCTAGAGTTCGGGCTGAAAATGCCCTCACGAATAGTCATCGATTGCCAAAGGTTCAGTACACTGTTCTTAAAAGCGCCCGAGATTTAGACAGGTGGGTGGTACCAACCGATGAAGTTAGCCTATATGATGTTGTCCAGATTATGGCAGAATTATTCGGGCAAACCAACAGCATTTGTAGTATCACCTGGTTACTTGACATTTTGAAGCTACAAGGGCGCTTGGTCCCTTCAACCATACATATCCCCACAGAATGGGAAGACCTGTAAGAAGAAGCCGTTGAAGTTGCGGAATGAATTGGCTTTACATGGAAAGACATAATTGTTGCCACCGGATGGGGGGAAGAATTCGAAGATTCGAGTGAAAAACAATCTTCATGATGAACTAGCCCAGTAGCCGACATATGTGGAATGATATCATTTGAAGAACTCCTCGGATAAATAAATAGGGTGATAGAATAACCTGAGATTGAAGAGGAAACGGGATTCATGTTCTTCCCCTCTTCTGTAAATCACATGACCCGATCAGGGAGACATTACCAGGTTCCAAGCTCACTACCAGCAAATGACAAAGGGAATGGCATTGAAAACCTTCATAGGCCAGAGATGACCATCGAGGAGAGCAAGATCCTCGATCAACTGAAGAAAACTCAAGCTAAAATCACTCTATGGGGGATTTTTATGTCTTCCCAGCTACATATAAATGCTTTAATCAAGCTGCTCACTGGACCCACGGTTCCTCCTTCTACCACACTAGAAGAAGTGGTAAATCTGGTCGGATCCTTGACCTCTACCCGAATGCTATCATTTTATGAAGGAGAAATCCCCAGAATTGGGCCAAATCACAATCATGCACTCAACATCTTCGTCGAAGTTATGGGGAAAGCCGTGCCACTCTCTCTTGTCGATAAGAGATCCGCCTTGAATGTCTACCCACTGATAACCTTCAAGTGTTTAGGCTTGAAATAAAGTTACCTCGCTCCAACCTCCACCGTTGTACGTGCCTACGATAATACCCATCGGGAGGTGATGGGATCCATAAAACTTGTAATAGGGGTTGGCCTTATAAACCCTGTCGTTGATTTCCAAGTCATAGGCATCCCAACTTATTTTAACTTATTGCTCGGACGACCCTGGCTCCATAGTATCAAGGGTGTGACTTCCTCACTCCGTCAGAAATTGAAGATATTCGTCGATGGGCGAGTCATCACCATTTTCGGAGATGACTAAAATGTCGAGGGTGAAAGCACCAACAGTCCAATCCTTGAGATACAGCACAGGTCAAATGATATGCTCCTATCAGGATTCTGAGTTGAGCAACTCTTACTCCCGACAGGGGACGATTTCAAAGAAAGGTTTTGTCTAGAATATGACCGTCATGGTAATGTCAATGTGATTTAGATGTTCAAAAATATGCACTTTATGCCCGGACTGGGGCTGGGGAAAAGGAAGCAAGGGATACTTGAGCCCATCGAACGGAAAAAAGCTTTCCCTCCTTGTGGCTTGGGGCATCAACCATCAGAACAAGAACTCAGAATGATCCACCAGTATCGACCAAAGATAATATTAGACTGCATCCTAACTACCCCAGGAGAATCCTTGAATGGACGATTCATCAAAGAAGGCGAAGACTTCCATTTTTGCGGTTTTCCAGAACCATGGTATGACCACACAGACAAGAAGATGAAGCCTGGAATGGAGATATTTTTCCAAGATAGCTACCCATGGGCCAAAAGTTTCCAACACCGAGTACAACCGCTCATCAAAGATATCGAAGAGACTGAGGAAAGTGATTCCGAAGATTCCTTAAACTTACAGACACTAGGGCTGGCACTCTGCATGGTTCATTCAGGCACCACATCAATGGATCCATCCCATCTGATTAAATCTGCTGATACACCCCTCCTCAACTGGCATGATGCGCCAGTTCTACCTCTTGAAATCTCCCCTAACCCCAATGTTTACCCTATTTCTTCTGCTATTGTCTATCCTTACTCAAATTTAATCAAGGTCTCTTGTGATAAGGTTCTCAATGTTGTTTTTCCTATCAATGAAATAAACAAAGATTTTGAGTATCTTGTTGTGCCTTACATTAATTGTTTTGATTGTAATCGAACTTTTGATGATGATGATTTTGAAAATAAACAATTCTTAACTGATCTAAATAAGGTTAATAATAAACAACATAATCGCGTTCAAGTTAATGAAGAGGAGACTGTTGTTATTAATCTCGATTCTAGTAGCCAATTGCACGAGATTAGGATAGGGGCCACCCTTGATGAGCATGAGCACGCACAACTCGAAGAATTGCTAAAGGAATTCGTGGACATCTTCGCATGGTCCTATAATGATATGCCTGGCATTGATCCTGAAATAGCTCAACACGAGATCCCTACTCTCCCAGATTATAAGCCGAACAAACAAAAATTGAGAAAGCTCCGCACCGAATGGTCGCTCAAGGTCAAAGAAGAGGTGGTCAAACAGTTGAACATGGGCTTTATTCGTGTGATGGAATATCCCACATGGTTGGCCAACATAATACATGTGCCGAAATCAGGAGGGAAGGTTAGAATGTGTGTGGACTATCGAGATTTAAATAAAGCTTCTCCTGAGGATGATTATCCTCTACCCAATATCAACATGATGGTGGACAACACAGCCAATCATGCTATTAAGTCATTCATCTACGGGTTTGCCGGATACAACCAAATCAAGATGCACCCAGGCCACTAAGAAAAAACTGCATTCATCACCCCACGAGGAACCTTTTGCTACACTGTTATGCCATTTGGTCTCAAGAATGTTAGGGCTACCTACCAAAGGGCTGCCACAACCATCCTACATGATTTGATTCACAAAGAACTTGAGGTTTATGTGAATGATATGATTATTAAGTCCAAAACTAGAGAAGGTCATGCTCCCGCTCTCCGGAAGTTCTTCAAATGACTGCGACGGTATCAGATGAGACTCAATCCACAAAATTTGACTTCGGCGATACAAAGGGAAAACTCTTGGGATTCATGGTCAGTGAGAAGAGGATAGAAGCAGATCTCGAAAAGATAAAGGACATACTTGAGATGCCACCGCCCCGAACAGAGAAAGAAGTCTAAGGTTTTCTTGGGAAATTGCAATATATCAATCGATTCATCAGCCAGCTAACCTCCATCTGCGAACCGATCTTCAAGCTCCTCTGAAAGCATTCAACCAAGGTTTGGCATGAGGCCTGCCAAGAAGATTTTAACCGATTCAAACAATATCTGACCCAACCTCCAGTGCTCATGCCACTACAACTTGGTCTCCCTTTGCTCCTATACCTAACAATAACCGACACTGCAGCTGGGGCTTTGCTGTCCCAATACCTTGAAGACTCTGTCAAAGAAAGAGTGATCTATTACGCCAGTCGCAAATTGGTTAAGTACGAGGTCAACTACACTGCTTTGGAAAAGGTGTGTGCTGCACTTGTCTGGGTCACCCAAAACTTACGACACTACATGCTCGCCTTCCCCATCAAACTTGTATCTCGAATGGATCCCATCAAATACCTTCTTGAGAAACCCGCCTTATACAATCGAATGGACCAATGGTTGATGCTCCTAACCAAGTTCGATATCGTGTACATCACGCAGAAAGCAATTAAAGGAAGAGGCATCTCTGACTACCTCGTTGCTTACCCCATAGAAGAAACAGATGTCTGGATCTTCGAATTCCCAGATGAGAATATCCTCTGCACTGCTCAAGAAAACCTTCGATGGAAAATGTTCTTTGATGTTGCTGCCAATAAAAAGGGATATGGCGTTGGGATACTTGTGATCTCCCCTGATGACTCCCACACTCCCATCGCCATCAAATTGGATTTCCCTTGCACCAACAACATGACGGAATACGAGGCATGCATAATAGGCCTCAAAGTTGCTCTCAAGAAAGGTATTTAATACCTTGATGTCTATGGGGACTCTGCCATCATCATCGATCAAGTGCTCAAAAAGTGGAAAGTCAAGGACGAAAAGCTCCAACCCTTCCATGACCACATAGAAGAGTTAGCCTCCCGATTCTGAGATATCACCTTTCATTACCTACCTCGAGCAAAGAATAACCTAGTCGATGCTCTAGCTACCTTGACCTCCATGATCGACATTCCTGAAGGAATAAAAATGACCCCCATCCTAATTCAAAATGAAGACAAACAAACTCACTGCGACCATATTGAGCTTGTCTCCACCGAAGATCCCGAATCAGCCAATTGCTGTTACTACGATATCTGGTTCCTCCTCAAATATGGTAGGTATCCCAAGGGTTCCAACAAGAAAGATCGAATGAACCTCCGAAGACTGGCTACACAGTACATCATCTGTTATAAAGCTCTACTCAAGAGGAACTTCGATGGAACTCATCTACAACGTATCGCAAGGGCTGAAATTGAGAAGATAATGCAGAAGATCCACAGTGGGGAATAAGGGTCCCACATGAACCGTCAGATTCTTGCTAAGAAGATCATCTGACAGGGCTACTACTGGACCACTATGGCCCAGGATTGCACCGCCTATGTCTAGAGGTGCCTCAAATGCCAACAGTTATCCAATCTTCAACACCTGCCTCCACGAGAATTATACAACATGACCTCTCCCTGGCCGTTCTCCACCTGGGGTGTCGACATCATAGGGAAGGTTACACCAAAGGATTCAAACGGGCATGAGTTCATCCTAGTTGTCATTGATTACATCACCAAATGGGTCGAAGCTGAATCATACACAGTATTGAACGCCAAGAAAGTGGCCAAATTACTCAGGAAAAATATTATCTGCCGATATGGGGTCCTGCACGAGTTAGTGTTAGATAATGGGTTGCACTTCGAATCACAAGTCATAGAAGTAGTCAATGAGTACGGGATTCAGACACAAATCTTCTCCCTACTGACCTCAGACCAACGGTGCAGTTGAAAGTGCCAACAAAAATCTCAAAGCCATGATCAGCAAGATAACTGAAAGATGTAGGGATTGGGCCGAACGGATCCCGTACGCCCTCTGGGGCTACCGAACCTTAATCCGAACCTCTACTGGGGCTACCTTTTACTCTCTGGTCTACGATATGGAAGAGGTCCTACTTGTGGAGCTGGAAGTACCCTCGCTACGCGTCATGATCGAAAGCAAAGTTAGCGAAGAAGATTGGTTCCAAAGCCATCTCGACGAATTGACCCTCCTAGATGAAAGGAGATTGAAAGCTCTTTACCACATACATGGGTACCATCACCGAATAGAGCGATCGTTCAACAAGATATTCAAAGAGCACGGTGTCCGGGAAGATGATTTATCCCTCAAGGAGATAATAAAACCCATCTGGGACCCCAGAGGGAAATTCAAGCCCAATTGGAGCGGCCCCTACATTATGAAGAAAATCTAATCCGGTGGTGCCACCATGCTCACAGACCTAGATGGGGAGGAAATGGCTCGTCCAGTCTACCTGGACCGTCTCAAGAAATTCCACCCCTAGTCCGGAGTCTCGGCGCACTACGACTTTTCTCATCTCCATTCTATTCTAAAAAAAACTCTCTTAATCTCTCTCTACCCAGAGCTATGTGGGCCTGATCCTATGCAAAAAGATGATTTTTTCAAGAAAAATAATTTTTTTTAAAAATCCCCAGAGGTATGTAGGCAGCTCATACATCTTACAGGATCACATCCCTTTCTTTTTCACAAAATACTATTCTTTTCTTATCTCCAAGAACGATAGTTCATTCTAACAAATACTTGAACAAAAGGATTATGTAGGCCTTAGCGATCGTTATAGATAATTCAAAAATAAAAAATTCATCGAAAGGCACAGTTGGATGATCAGAAACTTTCTTATTTCATTAATAAGAAATTACAGCATGGATTACATAAGAAAAGGAACGGATAACTCCCTTCCCCTTACTATCATAAAAAAACCAATTTCCTATTACACAAATAAACTCTTCAAAAAGTCCTACCCATAGCTACCAGAGGAGCTTGCACCCTCATCATGTACATCCTGGGGTCCCCAAATTTCCCCCACCTGAATAGAGTGTCGTAAACACTCCATGGACCGATAAGCCCGAGCCAGCTTCAAAAAAACCATAACACCCCCTTCCATGGTGTTAAATAAAACAAACCACCTTTGTCCAGTCTCCACTGCCAACATCTTGCTGACTACTCTCCTCCATAACCACTTTATATAATCCCTAGGGACATGACAAACTCTTTCGATAGACTAAGAGGGACGGGCCGATGGACGCCGATTCTCCCACAGAGATCCAAGATACAGACGCAAGTGCGTGGTCAAAACGTCTACTGGAAAGAAATTCAGTGCCTGAGGTGGCACGACCTATGCCCAACCAAATTGGCGCAGAAGCGGCCAAGGGAAATAAAAAGAGGTCTATTTGAGACCAACCAGCCGCACATATGAGTACTCTCCTATCTCCAGAACAGGCTGCAACTACCCCCACCAAGACACTGACCAATACAGTTTCTGAGCCCCATGCTCCACAAACCAATTCTCCCAGCTCGGAATATCAAGGCCAACACGGATGAAGTAACGCGAAAATAAGTTGGGTACATCCGATAAAGGATAATATGGAGGGACCACCAAGTGGAGTCTTTCAGATAACCACATGAACAACATTCTCGCCAAGCATCCAGACCCTTCAGCATCTCCACCAGTATCACCGCCACAGGATTGCGACGGTATGACATCCGTGAAGTAATGACTACAAGTTACGGGTCCACCAGCAGTTCCACAGTCATCAACAGTAATTTTGAAACCAGGCCCAGAGCAACGACTCCAACGTAGCCAGCGTCACCTACTTCCAGCAAATGCATGGACTGCAGCACCGCTAGGAGGGAGATCATTCCTCCATCAACTAATGATCTATCCGCCGAAGGCGAAATATGAAGAACCCCCGCCAACAAATCCCTGGGAGAACGGAAAAATTTGGGCAAAACCGCACCGACACTAAGATTTACACCCAACATGGCAGAAAATTCCTCGTAGGTAGGAAAAACGTCATCCAACCCGAAGCGGAATACATGGTCTTCGGGGTACCAGAATTGTACTGCCGCCATCAGCATGCTCCATTCAATAGGCCGATTGGGATACAAGGAGACTCGACACATGTTGAAATCATCATAGTCGACATTATAATAGCACATTGATTCCAAGGCTTTGAGGTAGTTAGCAAACTCAATGCTACCAGGGAGAGCCATCTTGCAGGGATAAGTGATAGTGGGCAAGTAAGTAAGAATGAGAAGGTGTGATGAAAACACTCCACCCTCACCACCTTTTTATACTTGAGAACCCTCACAAGAGACGTGAGTCGTGCAGAAATCAAAGGGAATATTACCCCACAAAATACAAAAGGCTGAAGAGGGTACCAATCAAAGCTTGGAATTGATGGGACTGGACTGAATTGCCAATAGGCAGGAGAGGGTGCTTGCCGATCTACCCCCCCCCCCCCCCCCCATTTTTAGAAATTTTCCTTTTTTCCTCTTTTGTCAAATAATAAAACCAAATAAAAATCAATTGATATTCTCAACAGAATTTTAAAATCACTTTTCCTCCTTATATAATTTCCCCTTTTAATTTAAAACTTTCTTTCAAAAATTCCAAAAATATTCCTTTTTACAGTCTCAGCAGCAAAGTAAATCATTAATAAGAGATAATAAAAAAATCCATTGCAATGCATCTATCTGTTTTCTGTGTTACATCATTTTATAGGAAATAAAAAGAAAAAGCAAAAACAATGGGACTCAGCCCGAACCCACATTCTCTCTCTCTCTCTCTCTCTCTCTCTCTCTCTCTCTGTCTCTCTCCCACCGTTCTCTCTAAGAGCTTCCACCCCTGCGACGTGCTCTCTTCCCCCTACAGCGAGATGATGCACCACCATTACCCAGGCCCAAGTCCTCTTCGAACGAAGCAGACGGCACCAAGAAAGAAGGAATAGGAACCGCATCCCGAATATGGGCAGTCACCGAAGATATCCAGTCTCTGATGTCTCTTAGATAAGTGGTCATCACTTGGACTTGCTGCAAGAAAAAGGAAAAATAAGTATCAAAGCAAAGATGATCGAAACAGAAAAGAAAGAAAGAGAAGAACAGAAAGGTATACCGCAGGTCGAAGGACCTCCTCTGTTAAACCCAACTCCTCCAAATCCATCGCATGAGGACGGTGCAACATAGGCACCATCCCTCCATCAGCCCGCCACATGTTGTATGAAGGGTATGCAACCGCACAAAAGGAACCTCTAAAGTCGCAACCGTCGCAGATGCCGACAGACCACCTCCACTATGGGAATATCCCACCGCCCGACTCGAACCCGCAGGAGGGAATGGCAGGGCATAAGATATGCTGGGTGCCATTAACCAGCTCATCACAAAGTCCATATAGTCATACGGCGTAGCCGTATCAGTGTACAACAAGTAGGACTCGCCCATCATCGTCGTGATCCTCGCATACTTCGACAGCAGTCACTCCCGTCTAATAGACGTAGGAGGCTGCGTAGGTGGCACCACCACCTCTTCCTCAGCAATCTAGCAAACCACCCTCTCCCCGAGATACCAGGAATGGCCGAACTCATGCGCCAGCAAATGCATCATCAGCTAGTTCACCCCGGTCGTCCCTACATCCTAAATGGCTGTCCCCCAGGGATAAAAGGTCACCTGAAAATCTCCAAGCAGGCATAAATCAATAAAAGATCAAAAGGTGCAAAAACCAAGACTGAAATGGAAAGATTCTTACCCTACTACTAGTCAGGTCATTCAAGACCTCACGCACCGCCTCCAGAGAGAGAGATCCCTTCGACTACTGATTGCCCTTACACCATTGATACAATCGACGAGAGTACCCAATAGTGTCATCCTTCAAAGTGATCAGTAGGGTATTGCACCCAATCACCTCATAAAACCACGTCTGTCAAAGATAAGAATTCACAAACAAAAATAGACGCATAAGGAAAATGCAAATGCATGAAAGGAAAATGCGAATGCATGAAAAGAAATGCGCAAACTGAAGAATACCACAAGAAGGTATGTGGATACAGTAAAGGTCTGCCAGCAACACTGGCTGAATGCATCCACAGAAGAATAAAGGGTCGCCAAAGTCAGACACCCCCAATCATAGAAAGGGATGTTCAAAAACATCCTCAGGTATGGCAAGAACCACAAATGGACGACGTCGCTGCTCGATGGCACCATGAGACCTCCCAACACCAGAAAAATAAACAACCGGGCCATCTGCCTCACTTGCAGCCCATCCTCCACATCAATCACCCTGCCCAACAGAACATCCTTCAACAGGGATAACCGGATAGAATCCCTAGAAACTATCCTCCCTACATCACCAAGTGTCGCACGCACTACCTTCGATCTAACTCATAAAGAGTGATCCACCTATGTCTGCTCTCCATCATAATCCATCCCCAACAGCTATTGCACATCTATGGGAGTCACAGTCATCTCCCTGAAGCTAAAATGGAAGGTGTGGGTAGTATCTCACCACCTCTCCCCCAAAGCGCACAGGATTGTTGTCGAACGAGGTGTCTCATCTAGCACAGATGCCAACCTCCCAAAACTCGCTAATGATACCACCGAACGCACCACAGGTGGGAGATGCTCCCAGACATCCATGAGCATCGTTGTCCCGCGGGCGCGCATGTTCTTAAAAGAAATATCAGACTGGAAAAAAGAAAAAATCTCATCAGAAGTCAAGAAAGAAAGAAAATCACCAAAAAGAAAGGAATGACAAAGGTCAGGCCACTTACATAATCGCCAGGATTCACTTTCGAAGAGCAATGATGCGATGGCTCCCGCAATAAGGTGTGCTCATCCGCAACAGGCTCAAACACATCAAAGGAGTTCTCACTCCCCAAAGTAAAAGGCTCCCTAGACCTCCACTCCACATTCGCCCAGTCATCAACGGTCAACCACTCCCTCTGGACTACAGTGCTCACAAAAGCAGCCATTTCTTAAAGATCAGAATGATAAAACGATTTTCAGAGGAATTATATGAAGAGATAAAGCAAAGAAGCTGTGAAAAAATGAAAGGATTTGCCCCTTTATATAGGATGCCAAATGCCATGCCTATCGGAACTGACTCCTTACCTTCCCGAGGAAGTCCAAAAGTTTGTACCATTGTAGAATGGCACCCTTCATACCATACCGACCGGCACCCCCTTAAATTTCGTACAAAAATTCCCAAAAAATACCAGAAAGCCCCGAAAAATCCTCGCAAAATTCCTAAAAATCCCAAAAAGGATCCAGAATATTTTCACCAGGAGAATTTCGCATTCCCTCAAGCGGAACCCCTCTTTTCCAGTGAAATCCTTAAAAAACAAGTGAATCTCCTCCCGACAAAGCTCCGGAGGATCTCTAAGGATAGCCTGATCACTTCCCTAGCGGAGTTTTTACAGCAACAAAATTAGTTGTTCCCCCTTGCGAGGCCTCCTAGAGAAACAAAAGCTTCCCGAGCTATCAACTCCCCATCTTAGATCAAAATCACAAAGCACTTTCTCCAGCAGAATCAAAATCCAATCTTTATCCACTCTTAGGTCATAATTAACCTCGCTCTTGGATCGTCACCTGAGTTAGGTCAGAATTAACCTCGGTCCATGGTCATCACCACTCTTAGGTTAGAATTGACCTCGGTCCTGGATCGTCACCTGAGTTAGGTCGGAATTGACCTCGGTCCTCGGTCGTCACCACTCTTAGGTCAGAATTGACCTCGGTCATGGATCGTCACCTAATTTAGGTTAGAATTGACCTCGATCCGGAATCGTCACCTGAGTTAGGTTAGAATTGACCTCGGTCATGGATTTTCACCTGAGTTAGGTCAGAATTGACCTCGGTCCTCAATCGTCACCACTCTTAGGTCATAATTGACTTTGGTCTTTAATCGTCACCTGAGTTAGGTCAGAATTGACCTCGATCCTCGGTCGTCACCATTTTTAGGTTAGAATTGACCTCGGTCTTGGATCATCACCTGAGTTAGGTCAAAATTGACCTTGGTCCTCGGTCATCACCACTCATAGATCAGAATTGACCTCAGTCCTAGATCGTCACCTAAGTTAGGTCAGGATTGAATTCAGTCGTCACCACTCTTAGGTCAGAATTGACCTTGGTCTTGGATCGTCACATGAGTTAGGTCAGAATTGACCTCGATCGTCACCATTCTTAGGTCAGAATTGACCTCGATTATTAATCTCCATCCTAAGCCCATAGAATTAGCTTTGACCCGCATAATTGGTCACCCTCATCACTTAAGCTCACATATTTGGCTTCGACCCACACAATCACTATCCCCATCACACCCCTCAGGTCCTCAGAATCGTCCTGGACCCTTTGAATCGGTCATACTCCTTCAAAAGCATCATGTGGTGTCTATTCGACGACTCTCATTTGTTCCAAACTCACCCATCGAGGAACTCTATAGACACCCCATTCTTTTACCCCATAACTCTCCTTAGGTCCCTAGTACCTCCCTTCATCACTACAAACCCAAGTCATACCTCGAGTACTGACCTAGAAGCCATCGGGCACTCCCATGCTCCGTTTGACCAAAAAGTCAAACCCTTTAGCTCAACCGAGACTGAATGAATCTTCAAAGAGCACTAAAATCCATTTCCAACGGTCCATCCCGTGCATGATTCTGACTTACCATGCGGACGAACGATCCGTTTGCGTTCGAACCTTGATTAGAGGCCACCGGGCGCTCCCGGGCTCTATTTGACCTAAGTCAACTCTTCAGCTCGACTGAGGATGAATGAATATTCGAAGGGAACTTAAACCCCTTTCAAATGGTCCGCTCTGTGCGTGATTCTAACTTATCATGCGGACGAACGATCCGTTTGACTCCAAGAGGTCACCAAATACTTCTAGGGCCCGGTTGACCAAAGTTGACTCCCCAAACCGGGTAAAACTCTTCGGAATATTGAAGTACATATCTTAACCTTTTCAACGGTCCATCTCGTGCATGATTCTGACTTACCATGCAGACAAATGATCCGTTTGCGTCCGAACGATTCCCCATTCAATGGATCGACAAATGCTTCCGAGCCATAAAAGACCCAAAGTCAACTCCTGAACCTAGGAGCAGTCCAGAGAACTTTCAAAGGTCTTTGAATTACCTTTCCAACGGTCTACCCAGTTCTTGATTCTGACCAACAATTTGCCCTCGACAACTAATTTTCCAAAAAGTCCTGAAAGACACAACCAAATGGCAGGTTCTAGACCCTGCCTATCGGCAGGTGCCAGGTCTATGCCGATCGGAAGTGACCTGGGCCTATAAAAGGATTCCTTCACCTCATTCGGAAGGAAAGCCCAAATCTGATAACAATCTCTCTCAGCGAATCCCAAAAACCTCTCTCGAAGACATCGTGATTTCAACATCCAAATCCCTTTCTAACTTCCACTTTTCATCAAACTTTGTGAATTAGCCACTCTCCACCATCAGCCTAGTGAAAGGGCTTCTCTCCAACATTCTAGATCAAGCTCAAGATCTTCAAGAAGGTTCAACTTTCTCTTAAATTCTCTTAAATTCTCAATAACTTCTTTTAGTACTTAACACTTTTATTATCCCATCTCACACATCCTAATATACTTTTTATTTAGTATTATTGCACAACTCTTATTTTCATGTAAATAAAAACCCAAAAAACAAGAAAAATAGGGTTTGCTCATAATTTCCAAATAGGGATTCTCATACTTTTCTCACAACTAAAACACTTTTTCTACACACACACACACACTCACAAATAAGAGATCCCCATTTGGATTTATGGGATAAACCCCACCCCTCGTTTTGTATGCAAACTATGTGGACTTTGATACCTTTATAGGCTACGTAGGCGTCTCGGGGTAAAACCCGAGACTCGAGTCCTATTCTCACTTTCTCTCTCATTTTCTATCTTATCTAAATCCAATTTTCTGATATTCTATATACTTGCTCTTAGTGACGTATTACTCCATATGCGTTATCGTTCCCTTATAACGATCAACGTAAGAGTAATCGCGTAAATCTTATTTTCTAATATTATTTTTATACATTCCTACGGATGACTCGCTTTATCTCTTCCATGATACAAGTCGAGGATTCCTATCTCCAACATATATATATGCATGCACACATATCACGGGGAAAATAAAGGAAAATAGTAAATATCCATGAGAGACCGAAAGGGAGGAATGGAACTACACCAAAAATAGGAATCTGGCACGGTTTTAAACCGTGCCAGACGTAATCTTGTACGGTTCAAAACCATGCAAGAATCAGGCGTGCCAGATTTTCTGGCGCGGTTTAAAATCGTGCTAGATTTCCCAAACTAGCACGCTTTTGGCACGCTTTTAAACTGTGCCAGTTTTTTTATTTGGCACGCCTTTAGCACGCTTTTAAACCGTACTAGATGTTAAATCTGGCATGCTTTTGGCACATGCCGAAACCGTGCCAAATTGTCTATATTTTGGCACGCTATTGGCACGGTTATAAAGCGTGCCAAATTGTTTTATAAGCGTTCTCATTTTTATAAATTGGCACGTGCCAGATTTTTCAAGTAATAAAAAAATAAAAATAAGAAACAAATCTGAAAAATCTGCAAATTCCAACTCTGATAGGATAAATATTTATTATTTGCAAAAAAAAAAATCAAGAAAATTCACAAATTATGAATATCGCATGTTATTGATAAACTAATGTTCATACAAACTTCAACAAATTACAAGAGCTAATAGTTCCCTAATCAAAAAAAAATTGGGCAGAGTTTCCTCTATATTTTGAGCATTCCAAAACCTGCTAACATAAAATCTGCCCATATAAAGCCCACACGGCCATAAAAGTGGACAATAAAACTACGATAGCCAGTACGGCCACAAAAGTAAACAATAAAACTACTAAAGCCTACTGTAAATAATCCCCTTGTTGTAAAGCATTGACTTCTTCGTGCGTTCCAAGTGGATAAAAGCTAGCGATCAAATGTCATCCTACAAAAAAAACAAGACACAAAAAAGAAACGAAATTAGTAACCGAGTCATTTTTAAAAAAATCGTATTCAAGAAGAAAAATTGCATATACGAGTCACAATTATTATTATATTCTCAACGGCCTATTTGAGGGTTGGTTTGAGTTTTCATCATTTAACGACCTGTTTTTAAGTTTAAGTGTTGATTTTTGAATATTATTGTCATACTCTCAAACCGAGAGACCCGGGACTACACGGTCAGTTCATACAAGTTATATTGGTCCCATGCGAGGTGTTCGTGCCTCCTACGGGGTCGTTAGGGGGTTGGTTTGGGTTTTCACCCTTTAACGGCTTGTTTTTAAGTCAAAGTGTGATTTTTGAAAATTATCGTCATACTCTTAAACCGGGAGACCCGGGACTACGCGATCAGTTCTTACAAGTTACATTGATCCCGTGCTAGGTGTTCGTGCCTGTTACGGGGTCGTTTGGGGGCTGGTTTGGGTTTTCACCCTTTAACGGCCTGTTTTCAAGTCAAAGTGTGATTTTTATAAATTATCGTCATACTCTAAAATTGGGAGACTCGGGACTACGAAATCAGTTCCTACAAGTTACATTGGTCCCGTTCGAGGTGTTCGTGGCTCCTACGGGGTCGTTTGGGGGTTGGTTTGGGTTTTCACCCTTTCATGGCTTGTTTTAAGTCTAAGTGTGATTTTTGTAAATTATCGTCCTACTCTCAAACCGGGAGACCTGGGACTACGCGGTCAGATCCTACAAGTTACATTGGTCCCGTGCGAGGTGTTCGTACCTCCTATGGGGTCGTTTGGGGGCTAGTTTGGGTTTTCACCCTTTCACGGCCTGTTTAAGTCAAAGTGTGATTTTTGCAAATTATCATCCTACTCCCAAAACGGGAGACTCGGGACTACGCGGTCGGTTCCTACAAGTTACATTGGTCCCTTGCGAGGTGTTCATGCCTCCTACGGGGTCGTTTGGGTGTTGGTTTGGATTTTCACCCTTTAATGGCCTGTTTTCAAGTAAAAGTGAGATTTTTGCAAATTATTGTCATACTCTCAAACCGGGAGACTCGGGACTATGCGGTCAGTTCCTATAAGTTACATTGGTCCAGTGTGACAAGTCTTCCTATGCGAATCGATTCGGTCCAAATACGAATCGATTTGGCCTGTCCGGAGTTGATAGTTTGGCCATTTTTCTTAAATCTCCAAAACCCAAAAATCATCCCAATCTCCAGTTAAATTATAACTCGGATTTATTTCTACGAACCCAAATTTTTAAATCTCATCAAGTTCTTTCGAGGTCCTAACACTCAATTTGGGAACCCTCAATAATTATTTCCAAATAATTCTAGCCTTAATTTCTGACTAACATTTTCGATCTTCGACAACCTTCCGTAGAAAAATCACAATAAATTAAAAAAATATCAGAAAAATACGCGGTTGACGCCCACGCGACCGTATCGAAAAAATATACAAATTATATTTTTTACCGAGAGTCGAATCGATTTGTTTCCTAGCCTAATCATTTTGGAAGTGACGATGGTCACTATTCACCTTATTCTCCAAAAATCCCAAACCTCCATTAATACGCATCCAAGCTTTCTATTTCTTCTCCCAACCTCATTTAATCACAAAAAACTATACTTAAACACATAAAAATGGTTATAATCATCCTAGAACCCATAACTAACAACTCATTTTAATTAATTCCTAAATTTATCAAATCGGATATTATTCGAGTTTTATCCGTTTAATCTTTCGAAACATCCGTTTGATTCATGAAAACCCAACCCAAAAATCTTTACAGTTTATCACTACCAACTATAATATGAGATTTATTCTCAAAATAAATAAAGAAAGTAAACACTTGCCTCGTGGATAAAATCCGACGACCTCGAGTCGAATCCAGTGAATTTTGGCCGAAAATCCCCTTTTTCTTCTCCCTCGCTTCCTTTCTCTCTTCTCCTCTTTCTTTTCTCTCTTTTATTTCTTTCTTTCCTCTCTCTCGTGCCTTATATAGAGGGAAATAAGGGTTTATCCCTTATGAACTCAAAAATGACTCGTTTACTCAATTACGAGTCCCTACTAGTCTGAAAGTCCCCGGAACCTAAACAATACCCCCAGATACTCTATTCTGACTATCTCGGTCATTCCAAAACCAATCGGGCACTCGAAATCTCCATCCATATCACTTAACTACAATTCACTAATTAAACCCAATGCATCTCAATACGGGTTTTTTCAATTAAAAAATTATCCTTTATCGCTTTACCAAACTGTGACATGTAATTAAAATACTCCGACACATTTACTTAATCCCAAGAGTAAATATAACACACTTCGGTAAACATCTGACACTCATAAACTCCAAAATCAAATTTCCAAATTATACTCACTTATGTAATTCAAATATCCACAAAAGTGCGGGGTATTACAGTTAACTATGGGTTGACCTTTTATAATGTCCTTGGTTTTGGTTGAACCTCTGAAACAAACAATTGTTTTGTCTTTAACATTCAAAGCATGAGACCAAAACGAGCCACTACGATCACTACTCAAACAATTCGAGTCTTTTAAATCAACATTTAACTTCAAAATTTTAGACTCAAGCCAAGAATTAGAATCTTCCAACTTTAGGGACACCTTTTTCAAATTTTCAACACTTCCTAAATGGTTATCACATTCACCTTCAATAAAATCAAACTTTCCCCTAATAGTCTTCTCACGTGCAACAAAATCATTAATCAAAATATTTTTGTCCTCTTTGGGACAAAGACAAACTCTGAAATTTTTAAAGTCCTCTAATTCTTGTTCTTAAAACTGGACTCTATCGTCACTCTCCTTTGAGAACAATTCTAATTTTCTAAATTCACGGTCCATGTCCATCAGTCTCTTGTGAATTCTCTTTGATCTTGAATAGTTTGCAAAAGTTCCAAACCAATTTTAAAACGTGAATTCTTTTTTTCAAGAAATTCAATTCTTTTAGCAAACTTCAAATTCAAATTATTTAAGTCATCAAAACTATGAGAATCCATCGAGAGAGGAGAAACAAACCAAAAAAACCCAAAAATAGCGAGTAAACAAGATCAAACATAATGACATAGCATAACCCGCTCGGATACTAATTTGAGAATGCAAAATAATTGCAGAGGGTGATTTTAACAAAAATTGCAATACCAATTGTAAATGCAAAAGAGAATATAAAATTAATTCTATCTTTTTATCCTTTGCATGCATCTATGGTGATAAAAAAATAAATAAAATCATACAAATACGACAAGCTCAAGTTTCAGGAAAAAAAACTTTTGTGTAAAACCATTATTTCTCTATATAACGTAAATCGCAACTTACAAATATAATGAAATTTGCAATGAATCTTCCTCAAAAAACTCACATAAACCGTAGCCTAAAATCAATAATGATTCCCTCGAGAACCATAATGTATCGCAACTCTCCGTCTGCCTCAGCCTTCGTCTTCAATAGTAAATACTCTTAGGCATCACAAGTCGAAAATGGAGTGCCTTTCCACCAAGGTGTATGCAATATATACAAAACTTTCTAGGGTTATAAATTAATTCACAAGAACAATATTCAAGGATGCTTTGTTGTGAATTAAATTAGTGTTTGAAAAAACAAAACTTGAAGAAATTTTTCTGCTAATATGTAGTAGTGCTTTTGCAGAATTCTCAAACCTTCTGAACCACGAAGCATGTATTTATAAAAACCCTTAAGTAGGTAGGTTGTTAGATCGATATGGGGATGTCGTTTGAACGATAATGGCATGTCGTTAGAACGACTTCCAAGGTCATTTGAACGACAATAGGATGTCTCTTGAACGATGGATCCTTGTCATTTGAACGACAGAAACGTCGAAAACTTCATTTTTTAAACTCTTCCTATAGGTATAAAAAACATATTTTTCGAAACCAAAACCGTTATGTTCGGCTTTTGATAAAAATTAAACATCCCAAATATAATTTCATGAATTAATTTAAAATTTAAATCATTTTATACCTTTTGGGATTCGGGGAAGTCTTCAAAATTGGAGATGCATGAGTCCAGTTCATCTTTTTAGTGCGTGATGATTTTTAATGAGATACACCAAACTAGCCTAATGATATGCTATGAACAATCCTTGAAAAATTATTCTTACATTTTTGTTTTACCTTAATTTTTTATATCGTAGTCCGAATATTATTATCGATTTATGACTTATGTGACAATATCTCATTGGGCTGTGATAATATGGTCATAACATATTATTGCAACAACAACCCTTGGGCCTGTTGATTATGGCTATAAATTGAACTAAAAAAAATACACATACATAAAACCCTATAAAGAAGAATTAAGGATTGCCTGCGATATCTCTCTAGTTTAATCTCATCCCAGTGATGACAATATGTGATGATGATTGATGTAGAACGCAAGCTTGGTGCACCCCATGATTTTCTACCTTATTCTCGATATGAACATTCATGAGCAGAGTGTGGGACTGCCTTCTCTTCTCAATTTTTCTCGATATTGTCTGTCATTCGCATAAATCCTAATTAGAATTTTTGAGCCTCAGGAGTGATGATTTTCTTAAATAAAAAAGGATCCCTAGGTTCATATATATAAGCTACGACATGGACCCTAAGGAAATGTAAGAACGTGGCTCCTAATGAGAAGGAGAAAATCTAACTCAAACCAAATTCGAATACTTATACATTAATTATAATTAATACCACTGCATAATTACAGTTGCAATACCACTCCTTAACTCAAAATTATATTTTGAGATCCTTATTATTAATTATTTATTTTTCCTACATTAAGGTTTCCGATACCCGTTAAAAATATTAATTACTGATAATATATTTTATTAACTTCTTTAAATCCCTGAGTGGTCGAACTTAACTTAGTTGTAGTATCGGATTAACATAATCCATATGAAGGGTTTGACATAAACAAAACTTATAAGCATCTCAAGGAGGTGTCACTAGTCTCTATACCGAGATATGGATTACATCCATAAAATACTTTCACCATGCATTAAGCACCATTACCGAAGCTATTAAGATTATTTATCCAATAATGAATCTCACCCGATAGGTCAAAGTAATAAATAACTAGAGCATGTGTCCACCAATCATATCTCGATTAAGAGCTTTAGGTAAAAATAATAATCATAAGGTGCAAATTATCTTATAAAACCAGTATAAAGACAATGACCTCAAGGCGGTATCTTTGAATATACACAAAGTGTACTAGCATAATAAGTTAAAACTATACCATTTCCCATAATCGAAATAGACCAACAAAAATAGTCTGTTGCAGCCCTGCAGATGGTGTGTCCAGTTCCATATAAGACTGCAAATGATAACATTTATATTCCAAAAGAACTCGTGATCTGGTTATTTATGTGTAATTTTTATAGTACACACTAGAACACATACTAAGCTTAATATAAGACACAAGCGATATATAAAAAAAATGCAAACATTGTTTCCATAGTTGATTCTCATTAAAATAGAAAAAACAAATTTTATTTTAATAATAAATCCATAACTAAAACTATAGCATAAAACATGGCTTTTGTCTACTGCTCTAACAATCTCTCACTTAGACTCAAAGCCATGATGCAATGCATTTAACTCTTGCCCCCTCTATGTGACTATTAAAAGTCTTTACTGGTAAGGTCTTTGTAAAAGGATCTACTAGGTTGTTCTATGATTCAATCTTGGTAACTGTGGCATCACCTCATTGTACAAATTCTCTAATGATATAATACTTACGCTCGATGTGTTTACCTCTCTTATGGCTCACGGGTTCCTTTGAGTTATAAAATGCACCACTATTGTTGCAATAAAGTGTAATTATCCATTAAGCTAAAGGTACCACTCCTAACCCATATTTATTCCTTGGCTGCATTAGAAGATGCTATACATTTAATTTCCATGGTGGAATCAGCAATGCATGATTTTTATACTCTTCCAACTAATGGCTCCACTTCCTTGGGTAAACATATATCCCAAGGTAGACTTTCTGTAATATCTATCAGGTTTGAAAATTCGAGTTGGTGTACCCAATATGTATTAGACTCTCAACTTGGCAAACAAACATATAATCTCATGTCCTTTTTAAGTACTTGAGGATATATTTCATGGTAGTCCAGTGTTCTTGTCAAGGGTTATACTGATATCTACTTATTATGCCAACAACAAAGAAGATATTGGGTCTAGTACATAGTAGAGCATGTATAAGGCTCCCAACTTTCGAAGCATAAGGTATGCCTCTAATCTTCTCTATCTTATCAACTGACTTAGCAATCTAATCATTAGATAGATGAATTCCATGTCTAAGAGGGAGGAACCCTTTGTTGGAATCTTACATGCTAAACCTAGAAAGAATGGAATCGATATAAGTTACTTTGATAAGACCAACATCTAATTATTGTGATCTTGTATAAGCTTGATCCTAATGATGTGACTAGCTTCTCCCAGGTTCTTCAATCTAATTGGATAGATAACCACAATATAATCGAGGATAATACTTTAACACCACTTCTAATGAGAAAAATGTCATACACATATAGTATTAAAAACATCACTATGTTTCTTTTGTACTTTTGGTGCGCACAAGACTCATTCAGACATTGATCAAAATCAAAAGATTTGATTGCCTTATCAAAACTAATGTTTTAATATCTAGATAATTAATTAAGTCCTCAAATGGAATTTTTAAGATTAAAGAATTTATTCTGAGTTATAAAACTGTCTGGCTATACCATATAGATACACATGTCAAGATTCCTATTGAGAAATGAAATCTTGAAGTTTATTTGGAAAATTTTATAATCAAAATGAGTTCTAATGGATAAGAGAATTCGAATAGGCTTAAATATAGCTACAAATGAGAAAATTTTCTCATAATTAATGCTCTCTTTCTGAGTGAATCCTTTCAAAATAAGCCACGACTTAAAGGCTTAAGCTCCTCGTCCACCCCTCTCTTCATCTTATAGAACCACTTGCATTATATAGGTTTTATCCCCGAGGATGATTCCACCAGATTCCAGACCTGATTATAATACATAGATTCCATCTCAAAACTCATAGTTTAAAGCTAAAGATTTGCATCTTTGTCTTGGATAACCTCATTATAGTTACAGGGATCGGCTTCGGGTTCATCAGGGATCATTTTATAGGACCCTCCTAATAAATAAACCATTCAAGTTTACGTGAAACCCTACCATTATGATGAGGTAGATCCTTTGCTAGTGAAATGGTCGCATCACATTGTGTTGTTTCATCTTATACTATTGGTGTTTAATAATCTTACTTGTTTTCTCTCGACTTTTCAAAAATGACTTTACTTCTGGGTTTATGATTTATCATATAATCCTCTTTTGATAACTGAGCAATAGTTCTAGAAATTACTTTCTGATGGAATAATAACCCTTGCTTTCATTAGGACATACGATAAAAACATATTTCTAATCTTGATTCTAACTTACTGATATCTCTCTTCAGCACATGTACTGAACTACAACAGATCTGAATATGTCTCATACCAGGCTTGCTTCCAATCCGTAATTCCTTGGGTGTAGTATAGGCCGCCTTAAATATATCAATCTTAGTAAATAAGTGGTTGTTTCTAAAGAATATCCCCAAAAGGATTATGGGAGATCTTTATAACTCATCATGGACCAAATCATATCCAAAAGAGTCCTATGCCTCCTTTCTTCTACACCATTTTTCCAAGTCACACCATGTGCAGACAAGTGGGATATGTTTCGTTGATCCTCTAGATACTTCCTAAACTCCCCTAAGAGGTAATATCCACCACGATCAGATCGTAGTGTCTTGAAACTTTTACCTTTATGCTTATCCACTTATGCCCTATAAACATTGAATTTCTTTAATGCTTCAGACTTGTGGTACATTAGGTAAATCTAATCGAACCTTGAGTAGTCATATATGAAAGTCATAAAATTCTCAAAGCCCCCCACTTTCTTGGGTTGTCATCATTCCACATAGATCAGAATGAACCAATTTAAAAGTTCTTTTTCTCTATAGGCCTTGGTCGAGAAAGGCCTCTTGGTAATTTTATTTTCTAAAAAGGATTGACAAATTGGAAGTGGCTCCACTTATAGTGAGCTCAATTACCCATATGTTACCACTCTATGAATCCTTTTTAGATTAATATGACCTAGGCATAAGTGTCAAAGATTTTTAGCTCACTAAGGAAGGTTCTTTTCTCTTTAAATTTGATCTAATTGAAATATGCAAAATATTAATTTATTGTGTGGGAAAAATAGGATTTACAATATAAATATTATTAACTAACGTACCAGAACGAATAAAAGATTTATTTTTCTTAATAACCATGTATTTATTAAAAGAAATTGAATATCGTCAAAAGGATAATCAAGAAATCAAAATCAAATTCCTTCTAATGGAGGGTACATGATGAATATTTTTTAAAAGTAAACACCTATCACTAATAAAGATTAAATGAACGTCTCCCATAGCTATTACCATTACTAATAACATCTCCCATAGTCAGATAAATATCCCCATCACTAAATTTTCTATTTCCTACAACCCCTGTAAATAATTGCATATATGATTTGTAGCTCTCGTATCTACACATCAGGTATCAATAGTATGAACCATAAAGCATGATTCAATAACAATTGAATGAAATTTACCCACATTATTAAATTTGTTGAGGAAAACTAGACAATTGTTCTTCCAGTGTTTTGATTACTTATAGTGGAAACACTTCCCCCTTTGCCTTTTTCACACCTTCCCGAGACCTACGAGCTTTCAAAGGGACCACGACATGTTTCTAATCATTCTTCTGATTCTTTTTTCCCATAGACTTAGAAGTAGAACATTTCTTAACAAAAAAGCACTTCATAACTTCTTTATGAGACCCTCATCTACTTGTAGTTCTTTAAATAGTTCTGCAAAGGAGTAAGAAAGATTCTTCATGTTGTAATTTAGGAGAAACTGCTTAAAGGACTCATGCAACGACTGGAGAACAATATTAACTTGAGTTTCTCCATTGATTTTTGCTCCAAGGAATTCAAAATCATTGAGAATATACATAATCTTTAAAACATGTTCCCCCACTAGGGTCCCCTTATCCATATTTGTGTTCATGAGTTATTTCATGGCAACCTATCTTGCAGCAAAATTATGATCCCCCAACATATCGTTGAGGTTCAAAATCATATCATAAGCACGTGTCGTCAACTGATACTGATGTTGCAGAACATTTGACATAGATGCCAAAATGTAACACCGCACCATCCCATCAGTCTTGATCAATTTACTATAATTATGGGTTTCTCATTCGGTCACCCCTCACCAGGTTTCTCATGACAAATAAAATAGAGCAAAAACTTGTATTCTTTAGTAGTCAACGCTATATTCAAATTCCCTTTTCAATAAATGTAATTAGGTCCAATTAATTTGTTTTTCTTGAGAATGATAAAAAGTGAATTAAAGGAGCTTCCTATCTTAATACTGAGAATCAAATAATAAAATAAATTATTATATGGCGTAGAGATTTTTGAATTCTATCTTAAAATTAAGGTTCTGTCTACCAATTTTTAAAGAATTCATCGGTATCCCAATTATCATTTTAATACTAATCCTCTTTGGAGAACCTACTTTCCAAAATAAATTAATCACGTGAATTCCTTTTAATTTCATTATCTAGACATAGAATATATCACATAAAATTAAATAGCTGACACTTTATTCTCACAAAATAATAGTATTCCACTTTGAAGAACCTTCCATTATTCTATGTCCAAGTGTATACCACCAACTAATTTTAGATTATCCCATATCATATAGACTCCTCCTTTGGGGGGGTGACTATGTGAATAATGCATCCAAAATTACCTTTAAGAAAGTTTGTATTGACCACCACAATAATTAGCATTCCTCGTTGGAGGACTCACTTATAATTGAAAGCCTACAAATCCTTGATGGAGACTGTGGGAGTTGCTCTTGTAAAATTCTCTCGAACACTTTGTAGTTTAAAAAACTTTGTGAGGGTTATCATAAAAATACGTGTTCAATTTTTAATTAATTTAAAAAGTCTAGGACATTTGATATATTTCAAAAAAAAATACTAGGAGACCCTTATCTTAATATATATTAAGTAAATGTGTGATAAATAAAAAATTTAAATACCTTTTATCATTATTTTAAAAAATGAATAATCAATTTTAATTTCTAGCTACACATATTAATGTTCACAATCCAAAATAATTATAAATTATTCATACTAGCATCTACATGATTTAAGTCTAGTAAATTTTACATATTGTCCATAATTATAAGGGAATCGCTAACACATATTAATAACCTAATAATTAAAACATGAATAACAAAGATATGAATCAACATAAATAACGAAATAAAAATAAATAAGGATTCCTAGCTATTATTGTCAAGATGAAACTTTGTTGTATATAGGAGTCCTTAACTATCATCCTTGAATATAAACACTTCATGTCACCACTACATTGGGACAGAGCAGGGTTCCACCTAATTTCTGTGCTAAAAATAGTTTCAACCACAGATCTAGTTTTGCAATCATCTATTTAAAATTACGATCAAAACATCAATAATTTACACATGTCCTATTCCTCCATGAAGGGGTTCACATTTTACATAAATATTACATTCATCCAGCGTAATAAAAAAATTAACCACGAAAAACTATCATGGTATCCAATCACATAAAATATAAGCATATGTACGTGATCATAATAGCGATATTTGATCACTACAAAATATAATTTAATGCAGATCTATATTATACCAAACATCTATGCATATATACGATTATTTTAATTGGACAACATGGCTAAGTTTAACCTATACGCGGTATCAACAAGGCTATGATACCAATTATTGGAGTGATAACCCGAGGGTCTGTTGACAACGCGTATTAATCGAACTAAAAAAATCTCACATACGTGAAACCTTATAAGGAGGGATTAAGCTATAGCTTCAATCTCTCTCTTGTTTGATCTCATCTCATCACGAATATTATGTGATGATGATTGATCTAGAATGCAGTCTCCATGCATCTCACGACCTTCTACTGTATTTTTGATATGAACGGTCATGAGCAAAGTGTGGGCTATTTCTTGGTGACCACTTTTTCGCTCAGCTTCTTATCTTTCTCACAGACATGAATTACGATTTTTGAGTCTAAAAATTGACATCTTACTTGAAGAAAAAAGAACCTTAGGTTCATATATATAGGTGACGGTAGGTATTTTAAGGAGAGATAAAGATGCGGCTCCTAATGGGCATGAGAAAACCTAATCCAACTTAGATTTTAATATTATTCCATTAATGATAATTAATACCACTATATAATTATAATTGCAACTCCACTCTTCAACTCAAAATTATATTTTGATCTTCTTTTTCTTATTTTCTTACTTCTCCTCTTGTTAAGGCTACAAATACACGTTAATCAAATTTATTAATGGTAATTTATTTGATTAACTTGAATGGTCCAACTTAACTTATTTGTAGTGTTGAATTAACATAATCTAGCTGTAGGGTTTGACACATACGAAACTTAAAAGCATCTCATGGAGGTATCAACATTCTCTATACTGAGATGTGGATTCCATCCATAAAAAACTTTTACTATACATTAATCATTATCACCCAATCTATCAATAGTATTGATACAATAATGAATCTCACCCTATAGGCCAGAGAATTAAATAATTAGTGCATGTTTTCATCAATCATATATGGATTAATAGCTTTAAGTAAACTTAATAATCATGAGGTGTACATGGAAAACTTTCAACCAAATAACTTAGTTTTCTTGAAACTCTCACCACTTGATTATCCATTTTTTAGGGTTATTAATAGATCTCAAATATAAACATGAGGGCATTTGGATTCACATGGCCACCAAAAGTGACACTTGCTACTCCACTTCCCCATAACTCCACTTTATGGAGAGAATATGCTCGTTGATAGGTGTTGATCTTTGCCTTTACCTTTTTTTCATTTCAAATAATTTTTCTTCAACTGTTTAAGCTCATTTCTTTTCATATTCTCTAATTTATCAATTTTTTTCTCTCTCACAAAACTCATTTCCACCCTCAAACACATTTTTCTTTTTCTCCAAGATCTCACCATCAATGGTGTATATATCTATAAAGGACAACATGCACCTCTCATTCGATAAAATTGTTAATTGGTTTTTAACTAATATTTCTATTGTCATTAGAAGCATTAATTGCCCCATTAAATCTTTATATGGGATATACCTTGCTATTTTGGATCTGTGTTTCACACAGGAGATTTTAATGCACGTGTCTCCATGTTACCCCAGGTTTGGAAACCATGTCATTCTTGTCCAAAACTTGTTGAACTTAAAGTATCCTATACACTCAAGTTTAGGGTTTGTTACAAAATGATAGATGATGACTTGACTAAGTGGGTGAGTAGGATGGTGACCCTCAAAGCCTCAAACCTAGAGAGATTCATCTTTTTTATGTTGTTATATTCAGTTAATCGGACATTAAGATTTACCCATTTATTATCCTAAGTTCTATTTGCTTTTGGAATTCAGGATTCAATTTCTTCGAATTCTATTTTTGTAATGGAAATTCCTACCATTTTAGACATTTATCAACTGACTGAGTTCAAATCTATGGGGTAGGAAGTACACTCGTTCATGCCATTATTTGAGATCAAATGGGAAAGGAAGTGTAAAAAATGTTGATTTGGGCTACTCTACATTCATGCGTACATGTATAAAAAGCTCTCTTAGTGTAACTGACGTGGAGTATTTTTTTCATTTTCCTATTTTGGCTATCAAGATACGTTTTTTGTGTCAAATCGTAGATAGTAATGTTAGAATAATCTTTCTTGGTTTTCAATCTCATGAAAGGTATGTAGGTTACTCTTACTCCTTATCTTTTAGGCTCTCTTTATAAGAGTTTGCTTGAGCACATTGAGGACATCTTTAACGTCAAACAGGACGAGCCACGATAGGCTCTTCAAATGTGGATTCATGCATATTTTCTAGAGACTGGAGATATTAAGTGGGATTCAAAATTTAGCCACTACAATGCTTATTATCATTCTATTCATTGATATACCAAGGATTCATTTGCAATTCCTGTTGGCACCCATTAAATCATCACTTTGGTCGGTCTCAATTATGAAGAATCATCTAACTTCACCACAAGTTAATTTATATTGGGGGTTGTTTCATGATCCTTAGAGATTTATATTAGGGAATATCACCTCTCACAATCACCAATTCCAAGTCTTATAGGGAAATATATTTACCTGACCAAATTTCTAGTCAATTTGGTTTATACCAATCCAAATTTCTCGTAGTGAGGAGTCAAGCCAATCCTCATGTCCTACTTAAGTCTTCTAAAATTTTGAAGGTAGTAATTCTACAAGGTATAACTACGTATCACAAACTTTGACGCATTTTTATCATTACAGAAGTTGAGTTCAATGTTGGGGTAACTCCAAATTTTAAGGATTGTTGCTCTAGGTATATTATATTGTTCTTAAAACCATTGCCAACAACTACAATGACGTCGAAGCTTTCTTCCTCTACTAAGATATTAACTATTTCATGTAATTTCATTTTTATTTATATTGGCTTTATTATAGCCATTTGATTCTTCTAGAGATGCTCCAATTATTAAAGATTATGAATCCTCACTTAAGAGGAAAGTAACCCTTGAGAAAATGGAATCTATAAAGGAGAAACTTTACAAAGAAATTAGGGAAGAAGATGAGAACGCTCCTCTAATTAGAGCTGCTAAGTCTAAATCTTCCTCTGGCAATCATGTTTTCACTTCATTGGGATCTACTAGGTCTTTTGAGCTTCATATTTATGCCACCTTTATCTCCAAAAAACGTGTGAAAATAAGGACCAAAAACCTAAAAGTAAGCCACTTTTGAAGTAATTCATTAATTTTTTGGTATCATTATACCAATAATTTTGACTTCAAACTACCCTTTTCCTTTTCATAAAGCCCAGATTTTGTTTCAGCCAGCATAGATGGACCAATTATGGTTATAGATCCTAGGACACTTCTTCTTATATCCCCACTTTTTGAGATATTAAATGAAGTAGTTGATGTTCCTACTACATCAATAGATCATGCTTCAAATTTAACTATGAAAAAATAGACAATCCTAATGACTATTGACACTGCCATAATTAATCCTTCCTCTTCGAATTAGGTTACTGAAGACCCAATTTAAAGGTAAAGTATCCTATAGAGGAAACCAAGATTTCTAGAAATGCTCTAATACCACATCCTTTCTCCCCGGTTCTTAAAAATATTAAAAGTTTAAGAGCTTCACCATTGAGATAGGCATTTCCTAAGGCAATGGTTAGTCTTCCAGTTGATATTCTACCAAGCTTAATGATTCCCAGTGAGGTTATCACCTTTCATAGGTATTGTGAAGAGATTATGACATCGCTTTGGCATTCTGATAGTTAATTATATAATAATTAAAATGCATTATACATATATGGACATATACGTAGAGATGTGTTTTCTGATTAGATGTATATATTTGAGAGGTCTAGAAATATTAGAATGAATATTCAATTGAAAAGAATAATATGTAATCACGGGGTTCACTTGGGTATGGGATTAAATGTATGTGATATCTAAGATTGTTGGGTTTGGGGATAATTTAAAATACACTAAAGGACAAGATAAAGATGTGTAATTATATTGAGGTCTAAACTTAATTATAATCTTATATTATGTAGGCTTACTATTAATGTTGTTCATTTACCATTTTCAGGATATAGGCCACAAGTGAAGCCTCACCCCTGATCCAGTCTTGAGTGCTTCCATTTTTTGTGCATATATAATGTAGGTGTCAGACCTGCATGCTCATGTTTATATACTCCTTTTATCTTTTACATCAAATTTATGTTAGTGAGTTAGTATACCCTTTCATTTTATTATGGGCTTGTATTATTAGATGGTGATAGTATGTAAAGGTATTATTACTATTTTTGGTCTAGTATCAGATAAATTATGGTTCACCTATTTGTGTTGTAGTTATTTATATAATGTCTTGGACTGATACCTTATTGTCTAGACTCCTATTTCATTTACTTTAAACCTTATCCATTCAGATTAAATTTTATGGGTTGTTACAGTTGGTATTAGAGTATTCTAGGTTCTAGTATCCTATGGATCTTAAGTGTGTACATAGTTTTTCATGTATAGTCTTTATAATTTAGATCTTGTTATTTATAACTTGTAATCCCTTTTTGGTATGTGTACTTATGCATTTTTTAATATCTTTTACATGGTTAAAACATGCATAAGATTAAGCCGACCGCTATAGTCTTCTTGCATCGAGTAAGAGGCAGTGGCACCCCACCAGCAGCCACAACCACCTCCACCACCACAGTAGGGACATGCACCTGTTATTTCATATATCGATCTAACCGTTATTATTGTGCAATCTATTTCTACTACTATGGCAACCATGCAACAACATCCTCCACCACTACCACCACCACCACCACCACCACCACCACCTGTGGGCGCACTTATGTCTATTTCGCTGACCACAATGTCATGGGAAAAGGTCATTGGTGCATTTGAGACAAAGATGCCACTAGAGTTCTCACGGTCTACAGGCCCTATTATTGAACTGTAGTAGAGGCATTCCATCGAGCAACATATATGCCTATTAGAGTGTATTGATATCAAAAGGTAGATGGTAGCTAATTTCAAGCATGTAGAAGATGCTTTATAGTCATGGGAGTTTGTTACAATCGTGAAAGATCGGTCACATATGACCATTTCGTAATTTTTAGAGAAGTTTGAGGGGGAATATTTCCCTCCATCACAATAGGAATCTCGGATACACGAGTTTGACTTACTTAAGTAGGAAGACTACATAGTTGAGGAGTATGATAAAGAATTTACTCGACTTGTTCACTTTTCCCAAAAGATTAGAGATTCTGGGGGCAAGAAGACTGATAGATTTTTTAAGGACTTGCATGGGGGATAAATCATATATTGATGGTATGCACGCCACACTATGACATTTTCATAAATTTAGTGAGTTCTATAGGGAAAGGTAACCAAAGAAAAATAAAGGGGGAAACAACCTAGGGCCGAAAGCACTTGAGTTAATTGAGTCATCCAAGGGACAACGGGGATCATAATTCCAACAAGGATAGATTCGAGGGGAGAAGATCACAAAAATATTTATAGTAGGGGAGAATTATCTCCATCGAGCAGTCAAGGATAGGGTTATCTGGTCCAGAGGGGAGATAGGTCCAATAGGGCCAAAGTCAGAGGCATCAGTATATGCCCAAAGGCAAGGACAGCCGGACCATCATCCCAAATGTTCCATCAAGGTAAAATGTTTTACTTGTGGTGAGGAGATCCATTCTTTTCGTCATTTCCCTAAAGGCAACAAGACGGGTCAAAAGGATAAAAGAAAGTGTTATATTAAGAGTACTTGTGCTTCCCTTGGGGAAAACTATAAAAGTGTTAAATTATGATAATTTACTAAGAAAGAATAAACTATAAATTACATAAACTAAAATAAAAGAAAAGATTTAGAATTAAATAAAGATCAATGATTGAAAGTAAGAAATTACACTTCGGAATTTGAAGCAAGAATGTAGAGGAATTTAAAGCAAGAAAGTAAAAGAAATAAATGTAAAGGTACGAAACTTTTAATAAACTTGAAGGAAAGTTATAATCTACTTCGAATTAAAGTAAATGCAGTAAATAAAGAAAAGGAAAGTAAAGAAAGGATAAAAGTATGTCAGGGAGGCCTCTCTTCCTTTGTAGGTTCATTGCTTATTTATAGAGTTCCTTGCCATACAAGATAACTATTTTGGTAACTTCTTGGTGGTTATTCATCCTATTGAGTTTCACTTCTTTAGGTATACTAACATCCCTATTCAAATTTTCTCCTTCTAGTTTCATTAATACTATATCCATATCATCACACGTGTCACGAATGCATGTTTCCAATTACCATAATTTTTTATATCATAGTTCGGCTATTATTACTGGTTTATGACTTACATTGTAACTCATCATCCATCCGTGATAATTTGGTGTAAACACATGTGAATCATGATTATACCAAGAAGGGAAAATATATTCAGAATTCCTTAAGATCAATCTAAACCTAAGATGCCACAAGTAGGTTAAATGTGGAATAGGAAGGACATCTTAATAAGGATATAAAAAAGAGAGCATATGAGATCCCATTTTTTCTCCCTCAATTACTATAAGATAGAATTCTACATAGACCCTCCTAAGACTCCTATAATATTTATCTCATTCCTCGACTCATAATTTTTTATGTTACTTTTGTTTTCATAAATCTTTATTCATAATCAATCTTGGTACAATTTTTTAGTTATATGCTTGTATATTATTCATTTAAATGACAAATTAATGTAAAAACACTTGCATGTGATATTAAATATTGGTTTTATATGTGAATTTATACTCTCGATTTGGAATTTAGTAGATTGAAAGTCTTAGAATTTTTAAGAATGAGTTGTATAGAGTACATGTCATAACTCGATGCACTTTACACCATATAACATTTTAAGCATTTTTCGCTTCAAAGATAAAATAAATCTATATGTGTGTGATTTGAAAAGGGTGTCCTTTTTCCCTTAAGGCATGTGAAATTTGTCATTGTTAGATTTTAAAATTTATTGTTTTCAAAATATTGTGTGTGAAAAAGTTATTAGGGATGCAACATTAGAATGTTTGACGCTCCATTAATTAGAAAATATGAATCCTCATTTTTGAAGAATGAAAACTGGTACTTGGAGAATAAGATTTAAAAAATCGATGTCTAAAGGCTCTATATCTATAAAATATTGGATAAGATCAAGGATATGATACCAAAAGGTTATATCATAAGTATCATATAGAGGTGGAAAAAGTGTTAGTTGAAGATTTTATGTTGATTAGGTGATTTAATTGAACATTTCGTTTCACTTAAATATCGAGTGATAAAAAATATTCACTTTGGTTTTATCACATGAGTTATATCATGATTACTCTATACGATGGGTCTTAAAAGGTTCTTAAGAGTTTAAATGTTTGTTCATTATTTATTTGGAGTACGTGGTATAACCATAAACCTTGATTATAATGTTAAATGAATATGCTTTGATCATTAGGAAAAGAAATTTTGAACTTTGTACCTTATTGTACATAAATTCATTATAGGTTTTTCTTTATTTGGAAAATAGGAAATGATGTGTAACTTCAGGACCATCTAAGCTAGCGTTCAGTGTAGCGAACTGCTTATCCATGGCCACTGATGTTCTTCGCTCCACTAAGGAAGTTTTTTTTAAAAAAAGATGCATTCTATCATTTGAAAACTCATTACTTTATAGTCTCTCTTTGGATAGGTGATTCTCTTTTGGGTATTTTTGTTTTAATATATTCATCTCTATTCAATCTTATTAATTGATAAGACCATTTTTTTCTATTTTGAATGAGTTTGGCCAGGTATGTTGATTAGGTGATTTAATCTCAAATGTTGAGTACCTTATGGTGTTTAATCTAAGAGAGACTTGTTTTTCTAAAACTCATGACTGGATTCCATGTTTAGGGTAATTTTTCCGCTTTTGGTGAAATTATTCATCATTATACCCATTTTTATTTAAATTATTCAATTTTAGAATGGGTTGATGATTGAAGTATAATTTAGGTGTGATGCAGCCTTACTTGTGACTATATACTCATATTTTAGCATCATTTTCTTTATATAACATGTTTCTTTTGGATAGACCTTATTAGTATCCTCTATTCTTTGCATTCTTTTTCATTTTTTTAGTTACCTTAGATGTTCCATGTCCCAAACATTGTAGTACCAGTGTTGAAGATTCCCTCCCAATATTTTGAATCAAATTTCATTGAGTTGTGTTTTTATACTCATTATAAGGATCAAAAGTTCATTCAGAATAGTTGATTCATTAAGACCACTCATACATCATGAATCTTCTGTTTCTTTAGTTTTTAATCACTTTAAGGACCATGGTTGGCTAAAAATTAGTCATCGATAGTGATGCTCACAAGGTATATTTAAACCTCGTGCATGAATTCTATCTTGCTTTAGTGATAAACCTAAAAATAGCTTCTTTAACACCACCATGAGAGGTTGAGATACTTATGTCTCCAAGAGATGATACCTAATATGAATAATTTCTATGAGAGCATTAGTGCAACGTTGTTGAGTCTTTGAGTGGATACTCCTTTTGAGTAATAGAATTTGATAGACGCCTTATATTTTCTGCACACAATAATAATGGATAAATATTGCACAATTCTTATGATAGTGACTTCATCGAATTATGTGCCTAGTTTTCGTACACTATTAGAATTATTACTGATGAATTTAGGTTATGCTATGTCCGAGTACAAAATTTATCATAATAAACAATCAAAGAAGGTATACGAATGGAGAAAGTAAAGGTGATCACACACAACACAAGATGTACATGGTTCGACAACGTGCCTATGTCCATGGAGAGGTTATTGATCTTTATTAGTGTCTCTCAAGTAATCGAAATTACATCCCCTTTTTCCCTAGGGTCCGGGTTTACATTTATAGTGGTAATTAAGTGGTTGAATTGTATAAGTAATTCATCCACCTTGTAGATAGATCATAGGTATCCCCGAATATCCACCCGAGATTATCGATAATCCATTTGAGCTTATTTTAGTGTATTTAATTACATGTTAAATACATGGTAAAAATATAATATTTTAATTGGACTCGGCATTCCACTTTGTGGGTTGTGCTGGTCTGTAAGGGCATTTTCTGACACTACCCCTAGAATCTAGGACATGTTCGTAATTTCTAATTTACATTAAATATGGAATATCCCGCTACATCAGTTATAGAATAACATGTTTCCACGATCATCCATGACGTCAACAATCTGAATATCTGGCAACGTGCACCACTCATCTTCGTAATTCTTTGTGTTTATATTCAACCATGATCCATAACTTCACATTTTTATGGTATATTTTATGTATGGAGTTTTCTGTTTTTCATAATTATATTAGGGGTATTTTAGTTTTATTTAGATTTAAAAACGAGGCTTGTTTGATTTAAAAAAGTAAAATTTTCACCTTTAGTGTTGTTCAAATGAGATAGAGATCTCATTCGAACGATCCAAGAAACTTGCTTGAAGTCTTGTTTGAGCTTACATCGAACATGCTTCAATGAGGGCTTACTATTTTGGTTTTAGTTAGATCACAAGAAGGACATTATAAGCGAGCTTCTAACGAGATGCATATCTCCTTCAAATGATGCTCTGGTCTCGTTTGAAAGACCTGATGTCGCCTCGATTTTCATATTCGTCTATCAAAACCTACTTTGTGTAGGTATTTTGCAAGACTTTTAAAACCTCATTTTCTACAGACATACTTGACAAAAGTCTCACTTTTTAAAAGGTAAAACACCTTTTTATTCAAACATCACATCCTATATATATTGTTAATCACATAAAAACCCTCACATAACTTCATCCTGGAGTTTTTTTTAGGGAGAAGGAGTCTCCACTACCGATCTTGTGGTTCTCGTGAGAACCATTACTGAAGGAAGATGAAGGGTTATTGGCGAAATATTCGTCTGAAAATGTTGCCTGTATTTCTTTATTGCAGTTGTAAGTTGCGATTTGTATACTACAGTGATATAGAAAAAGTTTTTCTCAAAGGGATTTTTCTTGAAATCATTCTTGCTTATTTAATTGCATGCTTTCATGTTTCTATTCTTTTAAACACATAGTTTCATGATCTAGGGTTTAAAGGAATTAAAACTGTTGTGAGTCGACATTTAATTAAATAAGTTTAGGCCATTGGACTACAGCGCACTCTCAAATTGGTATCAGAGTCATTTACACAACTTTGTTGTGTAGTTGATTTTTCATTAAAAAAAATCTTAATATCAATTTTTTGAGAAATTGATTTTGAAAAACTGAGTTCTAAACGGATAACTTATATAATAAAATGCCAAATTTTGATGGATCTAATTATGCCTATTGAAAAGAAAGAATGCGGTCCACATTAAAAGTAATTGATGAAAGAGAATAAATTACTTGTGAAAGAGGGTGGACACTACCCACTATGGTGGTGGGTAATGAAATTAAATCTAAGCCTATGTCTTTATGGACTGAAGAAGAAATTAAATGGAGTAATTTCAATTCACTAAACCTTAGCACTGTATTTGGAGCCGTCACACCCGATGAGTTCCAGCGTACAATGATGTGCACCATGTCAAAAGAAACATGAGATATCCTACAACTTACACATGAGGGTACAAACATTATTAAGGCGTTTAAATTGCCAAACTTGACTACATAGTTTAAGACCATAACTATGCTTGAGTTAGAGAGCTTTGATGAATTTTATGCTCGCCTGTCGGATACAGTTAATTCGAGTTTAAACTTGGTGAAAGAATTCCTAAAACTAGAGTAGTCAAAAAGATTTTAATATCACTCCCTATCCATTTCATCCCGAAAGTCATTGGGCTTAATTCTTTAGGTATGTTTGATTCCCTTAGATTAAAAGAACTCGTAGGATACCTTCAAACTTATGAAATCGACATGTTTCCTAAAATGGTAAAACCAAAAAAGAAAGGGATTTCACTTATGGCCCAGTCTAGAAAGAGAGAGAAAGTTTCTAGACAGAGAGATGAGGTGTCTAGAAAGATAGATGAGGTGTCTTTCGATTCTAATTATGATTTCGACTTAGACGATTTATCCCTTTTTGCTAAGAATTTTAAGAAGTGTGTCAAACATAAAAATAATGGCTCGTCTAAAGATTAAAAGAGTTTCAAGAAAAATAAAACTTGGAAGAAGTTTGAAAAGGATAAAAAGGACGCCCTAAGGAGAGAGGAAAAGAGGTGTTACTAGTGTGATGGGAGAGCTCACAAAGCGTATGAGTGCCCCAATCGGTTAAAGCCTCAAGGCAAGGGCAAAGCTAACTCAAATGCCACCCCTGGTGATGATAGCGAGGTCGAGTCAGTGGATTTGGGAAAAGAATCACCGCATGAATATAACTTCACCCCATTCATGGCTAGTCATGTGAGCACGTCTAGTGCAACTATGGACGATGAGTATACTACTTCACATGGACAATTTGACAGTTAGATCGACATGAGTCGGGGTGAGGATGTATGAAGTGAGAGGGAGATAGACCTATAGTGCACGTACGTCGAGTTATGTGTTGAGTTATTTCAAACGAAAAAACAAAACAAAGGGTTAGCAACTAAGATCATAGCACTAGAGAAGGAGTTAGGAGAGATGAGAGAAAAAGATTCCTCCGTTAGAGAATCTTTGGGGGAGAGAGAGTTTTTAGAAAGAGTGTGAGAGTTTGTGATAAAGAGAGAGGGGACTTGACCAAATGAGTGGCTAGTCATCTCCTTGCATCCATGGGGACTTGTAGGAAACTTGAATCCCGTATAGACAAACTTGAGAAGGATCTAGAGAGAGCTAGAGAGGTCAAGGTAAAGATTTAGGACACATATAAGAAGATGAAAAATATTTTCCTTAGCCCCGCTTTAGGGTTTTGTGAGAGGAAGGGAATAGGTTTTGACGATGCTTCCACATCACATGTTGCACCGAAACTTTCTCTTGAATTCACCGTGAATTCTTACGTCTCTCAATGAAAACTCCAAAGAAAAGTCCGGCCAAGAAAAGCAAACTAAGATAGGCCTAAGATTGTTTATTTCTTCACTTATTGTAAGAGAACGGGCCACCTTAGGGAGTTTTTCTACAGTTTAGGTCGGACTCGACGTACAAACACTCTGTCGCACCACTTTAGCGATTTTGCTAACCTTAGATAGAGGGTTGAGTGTCTAGTAACCACATCTCTTAGTTTAACGAATGTCTTTTTCATTAGTGGATACTTCCAAAATCCTTACTATAACAAGTAATTATAAGGGTAAACAGAAGGTTACCACTACATGGGTGACTAAGCGTGAAGAGAAATCCCTTGTTGTTCATGTTGCTCTTAAGGATCAAAATACCGCCCAGTGGAATTTTGACAGTGGTTGCTCCATGCATATGACTGGTGACATCTCATTTTTACCAACCTTAAGGATCGCAAGGATGGTAAAGTCACCTTTGAAAATTGGATTAAATATATCATTATAGGACAAGGTACAGTTGAAATACCCGAATTTCCTTAGATGGATAATATTTGTTACATCTAAGGTTTGAAAGAAAACCTTATCAGTATTAGACTTTTTAGTAATGCAGACTTTGCTGTAAAGTTTGATCGGAATGAGTGTAACATTTTTTAGCAAGCTGATAAACTTTTACTGCAAGAAATGAGGACAAAAGATAATTTTTATGGGATTGTGCCCGAGTCTTCATTTATGTGAAATAGCATCATGATCTCTTCTATGGATTTGTGTTATCAACGTCTTGGTGACATTAATTTTAGAGAATTGGGGCGTTTAGCGAAGAAAGACATAGTACATAACTTACCATCGTCTGGAAAGTCAACTTCCATGATTTGTGATCCTTTCCAACAAAAAAAATAAGTCTGGAGTCCCCAACAGAAGTTGAATTCCATTACCATTACACGTATTCTTGAGTTGATTCATATGGATCTTATATGTCCTACTTACACTGAGAGTTTGGGTTTAAAGAGGTATATTCTCGTGATGGTAAATGATATCTCTCATTATTCGATAGTTAGTTTCTTGAGAGAGAAATCTGATGTTGTAGAGTTTCTTATGTCCAGGTATTGTGTCCTGCAAAATCAACAAGGAGTCACCATCAATAGGATGCATAGTGATAATGGCACAAAATTTAAAAAGGCAAAAGTGGATAGCTACTATGATAGCCTAGGAATTAAATATGATTTTTTTATCGTGAAAACTCCTTAATAAAATGTGATTGTTGAGAGGAAGAATCAGACGATTTAAGATATGGATAAATACATACTTCTCGGTCATAGAGTGCTTAGTGAATAGGGTATATCTTCGTCCATACACACTTCATACTCATTATGAATTATGGATAGTGAAGAAACCCAACCATTTGTATTTTAATGTCTTTAGGAGTAAATTTTGCATCCTGGGGGATAGAGAGAAATTAAGAAAGCTCGACTCCTGGAGTGATGAGGAAATTATTTTAGGGTATTCATCAACGAGTAGAGCATACTAATTTTTTAACTGAATTAACTCTAATGTTATGGAATCAATAAATGTCACTATTAAAGATATCGAGTCACCGACATTTATTAATCCTAATCCTTTGTGTGAGGATGATGCACCCTTTTGTGATGATCCCATTGTTCCTCACTTTAGAGGACATACCTGCTTGGATTCACAAGAGTCTTGATCCTTCCACAATTTTAGGAGATCCTACTTTAGGCGTTAAGGCTTGAACTTAACTTGAGAACGTAGTTATCTATCTATGATACACGTCCAAAGTTAATACCAAGAACATTAAAGAAGAACTTAAAGATGAATACTGGATATCCTCTATGCAGGATGAGTTGCTCATGTTTAGAAAGAATGGTGTCTTGGAACTTGTCCCCGATTTAGTGAGACAAATGTAATTAATACTAAGTGGATCTTTAGGAATAAGATGGATGAGAATGGTACCATTATCCATAATAAGGCTGGATTTGTAGCTCAAGAATACACAAAGATTGAGGGTGTAGAGTTTGAGGAGACATTTTCTCCTATTACGAGGCTTGAGTCCGCCCGCTTACTACTCACTATCATATGTCATCTGTGCTTCAAGTTTTATTAGATGGATGTCAAGAGTGCCCTTTTGAACAGAATACTATAGGAGGTGGTTTATGTCGAACAACCGAAAGATTTTGAACACCATAAGCACCCAAGACATGTCTATTATCTGAGGAAAGCTTTATATGGTTTGAAGCAAGCACCCCGTGATTGGTACGAAATGATTGCTTCCTATATCTTAGAATATGGCTTCAAGATAGGGGGTAGATAAGACGTTATTTGTGAGGAGAGGAAGAGGTGATATTTTGGTTACCCAAATCTATGTGGGCGACATAGTATTTGGATTTACCTGCTCATGCTATGCTCATGACTTTGAGGAGGAGTTGAAGAGTAAGTTTTAGAAGAACACGGTGGGTGAGATTACATTCTTCCTTGGTCTCCACATTTTTCAGGTAGAGGATGGGACATTCATCTCCCAATCAAAGTATGCAAGAGACCACATAAATAAGTTTGGGTTAGACACCGCTAAGAACTCACACACCCTTATAAGTACCTCGACTAAGCTTAGTAAGGACACTTCAGATAAGGATGTAGAGAAAACCTTGTATCATAGTAAGATAAGTAGTCTTATCTACATGATTGCCAATCATCCCGACATAGCCTTTAGTGTTGGAGTATGTGCGTTATTCGACATCGTTTAAAGAATCACACTTGAGAATGCCGTGTGATATCGATTCAAATAAAATTTGCAAATTCCTAATATAAACTTATTTAATCAGTGCAAATATCAAACCAAATTAAATCAACCCATATACATGCAACTACGCGTGTATGTGACAAACCATCACAAATAAAATTGATAACTCACTGATTTCAGGAAAAATCCCTTTCGGGCAAAACCTTTATTTAACTATAAAATAGTAAATCAAAACTTACTATAATTATAATGAAATATTCAATGAACTCCTACAAGAATCCACAAAGACACACAGTCTTGAGTCAGTAATGGAACAACTGCTGTAGTCCACGTGAACACGTAGTCCAACTCATCCATGAACACCCTCAAGCACTCCCAATCGACACGCAGACGTCAATTGTAGATTTATCCTCTCTATAAGAGAAAAACTTCCCCAAATTTGTATCTTGGGTTCCAAAACAATTCACATAAAAATTGGGACATTTTGTGAATTGAATTCACAATTCACATAAAAAAAATTCCTAATGTCGTTAAAATAAGATAGAGATCTTGATCAAACAATCTAGGAATCTCGTTCGAAGTCTCGTTTGATGGACAACATCGAACATGATTCAAATTAGCACTTACTATTTTGGTTTTAGTCAGGTCACGAGAAGGTAGTTAGAAGTGAGATTTTAACGATATGCATATCTCATTCCAACGACGCTTCGATCTTGTTTGAACGACATGATGTCCCCTCAATTTTTGTGTTCACCTATCAAGACCTTCTTTTTATAGTTATTTTGCAAGACTATTAAAACCCCATTTTTTGCAGACCTGTGTGACACCCCGCCTAATCAAATACCAGGTGATCATTCATTTATTAAAATAAAATAAAGGTGAACGGTTGGAAAATAAATATTTCCAATTTAAACACCCTAAAGAATTAAGCTAAGTGTCAAAACAATTTTAAAGTCTTATTCCAATTTTAAATTCCAACGTGAAAAGCTATTTTAAATAATCAACAATTTAAGAATCACATAAATGCTAAGTATGGCAATCAACACAAGATAATTAAGCTGTCTAGATTAACCAAACCAAGTTAAAGAACTATAAATGAATACATCCTGACAAGAGTTAACTCCCAATGAGTACTGAATATTGGAAATATAAATAAATACAAATCTCTGAAAAATCCAAACGGAATAGGAAATCGGGCAAGACATGCCCAAACTCTGAAGAACTAAAACAAGAACTGAATCAATGAAGAGGTCGTCTAAAGCAAGGGCATGCAAATCCCACATAAGCTGCAGCACGTCCAATCCAAAGAATCTATGTTTGACACCCCTATGGCTGGGCACTTGAAATACACACATATATATACAAGAGAGAGATAAATGACAGAAGACGGGTTAGAGCCCGAGTGTAAAAAAATTTTAAAAATACTTTAGCAAGTATTTAAAATGCTTACTGGCTAATGTAACAAACATGTTAGTATGGGACACTCTCTTGAGAATTCTCACCTCTCATCTAGTGTGCACGCCTACTGTACTACTAAACTCATAAGTCTATCTAACGTATTCTCCATAAAGTTTTATCTCGAGAAGAAATAAGGCTATGATATTTAGTTTAGAAAATAAATCTCTTAATGATTACTAACGTTACTTAAAATATCTCAGTATAGTTACAAAGTTCCGGAACACTTATTATAAAGTTTGGAGCATTTATTCAATACTTAACTACTTATACGCATAATAGAAAGTTTCAATATATAAGTATATATAATAGTAACTCATATAATATATATACAATCGGCACCCCTACATAAAATCTATGGTGCTGACATACTCTGCTATCAAGTCCCCGTATCTCTCGTACTGAGGGAAATACTAGTTCGGAAGCACTCTTGAACTGTATTAACACAATATACTTAAAAATGGAGGCGAAGCATAGTTCCATGTCACTAACAGGTCAGCACATACCTCTCACGTCTCTTAGTACCATCTGACTATCATTCTAAGATAGCTTGTACCAAGGAATCCAATGTTAGAGGGTACAAGTCAATATCCCTTATAAAGGACCCATCGAGATAAGATTCTCCCAGCGCGGCAACCTCCGTGATAGCATGTAGCGCGGGTATGATTATTCACAAATATAGTATTTAAAATATGTACACAGTCACACGGCTATATATATAGATACACATTTTTCAAATAGGTTCGCCCATGACCCATAATTATTATTAACCGAACTTAGTACAATTTTACCCAATTATCTCGCTTAAAGGATTCATCTCTTTTATTCTCAATTATAATCATTTCATACATAGTTTTCCTCTCTCGACGTATTCTCTCTTACTAAATATAATTTTAGTAGGTAAACCCTCTCTAACCTACTGGTCTAAGTCTTTCATGAGTCTCTAAATTCTTTACTAAACGTACACATAATTTTCAATGTGTGACAAAACCCCCCGTTAACCCATAATTTCATCCCATATAAATTTCACTCAACGGAGTCTACTTAGACCCTACTGGTCCTCTTCATGTCCCATTATAATCTTTAAATGATATTCAAGGGTTCCTACATATTTTATCCGGATTAAACAAAAAGGGGAAAATATGTAGTTTTCTAGGAGGGGTCGATCGATCGACAAAAGGGGTCGATCAATCGATCGGTCGATCGATTAACACTCTTGGGTCGATCGATCGATCAATCAAGAAGGTATTCCGAATTCTGCCATTGTTAACTACGGGTTTTATTCTCCAACCTCAACCAAATATCCATTAACGATCCCCAAACTCCTAAGCAAATTTACTACTGGTTACATATACTTATATACATGATTTCCTACGTGAAGCATGTACAAATTCATCAAAAGTATTGAATTAAAGGGGTAATTCATCATAATTATCAAGAACCCTAATTTTTTTGAACTTCCATTATTCTAATTCTTTTTCCATATTACTCACTTCTAAACCAATACAATTTCGTGGTTACTCCTCTACATATGTTGAGATTTCCAGAATATATCTATTTACTCTAAAACATGTGATTTAAATTCACTCAATCATCAATTTTTTTCATAAAACATATGTGTAACAATCCTATTCTAACATGGGTGAAACATTGGCTAAAAAGAATAATAAGATAGATAATTGCATGGGAATCGAATGTCTGATTTGTTGATGATAAGGATATGTTTGCATTCCTCATCTTACGATCTATGTTTTGGTAGTGCAATCGAAGTGGTTCTTGGCCTTGGATTTCTTAGAAAGCTTTTCCTTCCTTCCTCTCATTGTTGTCCTATCTTTTTAAGACTGTTAACCCTAGAAGACTCTTTTAATATCTGATAATAATGTCCTAATTTTCGTCATTTAATTAAGCCTAATTTGAAAATGACTAAATTGCCCCTCTGGGGTGTCGATTAGGCCTAAAAACACCCCGAGACCCAAATTAAACCCTAGGGTACACTTTTCTGACTATTTCGACCCTTCCGGACATGTTAGTGCACTTAAAATGGCCATACAAGTGACTTATAATTTATTCAATTTTATAATAATAAATTAGTCTCGCCATGACACAGGCGCATCCCGACTTAAATTTCCATAATTGTCATGTTATTCACTCGTGACATTTTAGAATGGCAGTGAAAGGAAGGAAGGAAAAGATTTCCAAGAAATTCAAGGTCAAGAACCAATTCGATTGCACCACCACCACCAAAACATAGATCGTAAGTCGAGGAATGTAGCCTTATCCTTATCATCAACAAATCAGACATTTGAATACCACACAATATCTATTTTGCTATTCTGTTTAGTTAATGTTGCACCCATGTTAGAATAGGATTGTTACACATATGTTTCATATAATAATTTGATGATTTAGGGAATTTAAATCACATGTTTTAGAGGAAATAGATATATTTTGGAAATCTCAACATATGTAGGGGATTACCGACGAAATTGTAATGGTTTAGAAGTGAGAAATTTGGTAAAAAAAATTAGAAGAATGGAAACTTAATGAAAAATTAGGGTTCTTGATAATTATGATGAATTACCCCTTTAATTCAATACTTTTGATGAATTTGTACATGCTTTACGTAGGAAATCATGTATATAAGTATATGTAACAAGTAGTAATTTTGTTTGGGAGTTTGGAGATCGTTAATGGAGTTTTGGTTGAGGTTGAAGAAGAAAACCTGTAGTCAACAATGGTAGAATTTGGAATACCTCCTTGATCGATCGATCGATCGACCCCTCCTGAAAAACTGCATATTTTCTCCCTTTTTGTTTAATTCGGATAAAACACATAGGAACCCTTAAATATCATTTAAAGAGTATAATGGGACGTGAAGAGGACCATTAGGGTCTAAGTAGACTCCGTTGAGTGAAATTTTATATGGAATAAAATTATGGGTTAACGAGGGGTTTCGTCAGACATTGGAAATTGTGCGTACGTTCACTAAAGAATTGAGAGACTAGTGAAAGACTTAGACCAGAAGGTTATAGAGGGTGTACCTACTGAAATTATATTTAGTAAGAGAGAATACTTCGAGAGAGGAGAAGTAAGTATGAAATGATTATAACTGAGAAGAAAGAAGATGAATCCTTTAAGCGAGATGATTGGGATAAATTGTACTAAGTTCGGTTAATAATAATTATGGGTCGTGGGCGAACCTATTTGGAAAATGTGTATCTATATATATGGTTGTGTTACTGTGTACATATATTAAATACTATATTTGTGAATAACCATACACGCGCTACTTGCTATCAAGGAGGTTGCAGCACTGGGACAGTCTTATCTCGATGGGACCTTTATGGGGGCTGTTGACTAATACCCTAGAACATAGGATTCTTTGGCACGGACTATCTGAGAATGATAGTCAGATGGTTCTAAGAGACTTGAGGGGTATGTGCTGACCTCTTAGTGACTTGGAACAATTCTCTGACCTTAATTTCCTCTCGTTATGGTCTAGGATAGCCATTGGTCTCTCCTCATAAGAACTGTCGGCCTGTAAGTTAATCTCCTCTATCACGATGTGAGTGTGGGACGTATCATCTCAAATATATCGTCCCAGTGATGAGATGTGGAATACATCGTGAATACGGTGCAAGTGCTCTAGAAACCCCAATCTGTATGCCTCCGACCAAATCCTCTCGATAATGGGAAATGGGCCCACATACCTCAGATCCAACTTCCCCTTCTTCCTTAACCTCATTACTCCTTTCATAGGAGATACACGCAGTAATACTTGTTCCCCCATCCTAACCTCTCGGAAGGACCGCTTTGCATCGTCATAGCTCTTCTGTCGTTCCTGGGCTACCCGAATGCAACTCCTGTTAAGCTCAATCCTAACTGAAGTCTCCTGAATCACCTCTGGCCCAAGAAACTTGTTGTCCCCCACATCTATCCAACAAGCATGAGAACGACAAGGCCTGCCATACAATGCCTCAAATGGGGCCATGCCGATCGTGAACTGGTAGGAGTTATTATAAGTGAACTCCACTAGTGGAAGATACAACTCCCAACCTCCTCAAAAATCAAGGACACACATGCGTAGCATATCCTCCAACATCTGATTGGTACGCTTTGTTTGTCCATTTGTCTGTCGGTGGTAAGGTAAACTCAATCTCAACTCTGTACCCATGGCCTCCTGAAAGCTCTCCTAAAAGTGCGACACGAAAATCTTATCTCTATTAGACACGATATCTAGGGGCACCCCATGTAGCCTAATTATCTCGACAATACATAACTGCGCATACTGTCTCGTGGTGTAGTCGATCCGTAATGGAAGAAAATGGGATACCTTGGTCAATCGATCCACTATAACCCAAATGTAATCGTGACCCCACTGTGATGTAGGCAATCCAGTAATGAAGTCCAAGGAAAAATACTTTCCCATTTACATGTAGGTATCTCCAATGGCTGAAGTAACCCTGGCGGTCTATGGTGGTCCAGCTTTACCATTTGATAGGTAGAACATTTGGACACGAACTTTGCAATGTCCTTCTTTATCCCACTCCACCAGTACTACCGCCTCATATCCTGGTACATCTTATCCCCTCTAGGATGTACTGTAAATCTGGATCCGTGCAACTGTGTCATCACTACATGACGTAAGTCTTCTCCCTATGGGACCAAAAATCTCCCATTAAACCTCAAACCCCCATTAGAACTCACTGAATAGGATTCATCACCCTCAGCTAAGAGCCGTATAATCTGCTCCTGGAAAAATGTATCCGCTGCTTGTTCCTATATCACCCTCGTAATAATATCGGGTGCGCCTGACATAACCGATATAAAGGAACGGGATACCTGCTGGTGTACCAACTCTTTCCACTTCGATCTTTATACTTCTACTATGTCACCTACCAGTCTACGGCTTAGTGGATCAGCAACTACATTAGCCTTTCCCGAATATTACTGTATCTCGAACTGGTAGTCTTTCATAAACTCTAGCCACCTGTGTTGATGCATGTTTAACTCCTTCTGAGTGAACAATTATTGCGGTGACTTGTGGACTGTGAACAAGCGAAACTTCTCCCCTAACAAGTAATGTCTCCAAATCCGCAATGAGAACACGACCGCTGCTAGCTCCAGGTCGTGGGTGGTGTAATTTCTTTCGTGAGGCTTAAGCTTGCGGGAAGCAAAAGATATAGCCTGTTCTCCCTGCTGAAGTACTCCCCTGAGTCCCTTTAATGAGGCATCATTATACACCAGGTACTGCACTCCCGGCCTAGGCAAAGCAAGAACTGGTGCCGAAGTCAATTTATCTTTCATCTCATCAAAAGCCAATTGACAAGCATCATCCTCTACATATGGTACTCCCTTGCGAGTCAGATTCATTAACGGACCCGCTATCTTTGAAAAGCCTCGAATGAACTGCCTGTAGTACCCGACTAACCCTAAGAAGCTACACACCTCTATCGGTGTCGTGGTTTGTCCCCACTCCCTCACTAAGGACACTTTTCTCGGGTCAACCGATATCCCCAAATTTGACACAACATGCCCTAAAAACTGTACCTCCTGTAATCAAAATCCGCACTTCTCATACTCAACATACAGTTGATGCTCTCGTAGAGTCTGAAGAACCTGTCTAAAGTGCTCGGCGTGATCCTGCTCAGTCGGTGAGTAAATTAGGATGCCATCTATGAGGATGATGACAAAGTGATCCAAGAACTCTCTGAACACTCGGTTCATCAAATCCATGAATACCGCTAGAGCATTTGTCAGCCCAAATGGCATGACTCTAAACTCATAGGATCCATATCTCGTCAAGAAATTAGTCTGCGACACATCCTGCTCCCTAATCCGTAGTTGATGATATCCTTATCTAAAATATATCTTCGAAAATAAGGTTGCTCCTCTCAGCTGGTCGAACAGGTCATCGATTCGAGGAAATGGATATTTATTTCGTATCGTGACCTTATTCAACTGTCGATAATCCACGCACAATCTCAGTGAACCCTATCTCTTCTTTATAAATAACACCGGAGAGCCCCAAGATGAGGTGCTCCTACGAATGAAGCCCTGGCCTAACAGTTTCTCTATCTGATCCCATAAGTCCCTCATCTTTGTTGGAGCCATACGGTATGGTGCACGTCCTATCGGCCGAGTGTTTGGAATTAAGTTTATGATAAAATCTATCTCTCGACTGGGGGGTAGGCCCGATATCTCCTAGAATACATCCAAAAACTCACGAACGATCGGAATCGAATCCCGAGAAATCACAATATCCTTAGGGGTATCCTCCTCTATGTAATACAAATGAGTGGAAGATCCTCCCTCTGGGCGAGGCATCGCAACCAAAAACATATCCTACCCTGGAATGGCAGAGATAACACTCCTACCGAAATAATCTATCATGGATCTGTACGCAGTGAGCCAATCCATGCCAATAATGGCGTCGTGCTCATGCATATATAAAACTAGCATGTCTGTAGGTAAAATTAAGCAACCAATCTCTATAACTACACCCCGACATATAAAGAAAATTAAATACTCATTCCTAAGTGGTGAGTCTATGCATGTCACTGTACTCTTGGTCGTGTCTAATAACCCTAAGGCCCTTGTAAAATGAGTAGCTATAAAACAGTGCGACGCCCCCGTATCAAATAAAAATCGACCCATGGTGCCATGTATAGGAAACATACCCTCAATCACGGGTGGCTCCTGAGGTACTATTGCCTAGTGAACGTTATAGACACGTCGATACTGCAATTGCCCCTACTAAACTGGGGCTGATGGGATGTATGGTACAGCTGGCATTTGAGCTGGTGCTGGGAGGACGACTAGAAAGAGTGGCCTTTGCGACTCATTACGGGCACCCTGCGACTGTGGGACCCTATCCCCCTCTGGGCAATCCTGACGCCTATGGCCATTCTTTCCACATCCAAAACATCTTTCCCTGAAGTTACCTCCCCTCTGCCCCTGCTGACCACAACCGTGTTGGCCATTGCCACCCCGCCACTGGCACTGTTGCTGACCCTGCTGCTGACGGTGTTGGCCCTGTTGGCCATGATGACTCGACTGGCCATGATGGCCCTGTATAAATCCCTGCCTGGAATGGAATCGCTTGGCAGGATCCCCCTGATGGGAACTTTTCTCACTGTGACATGTCTACCCATAGGTTGTTGGTTCCCCACTAGTACTAGTGCCCCCTGTCCTTCTCTGCTGGCCAGACTCCCCTGCTCGTTTGTTCTCCTGCTGATGGAAGAGGTGATCCAGACAGTACAACAGAGCGGTGTTGAGTACGTCAGTGTAAGTACCCAACGATAGATTACTTATGAGGTGCTGACGAATCCTCCAGGCCAATCCATCTAAAAAATTCAGTATCTTCTTATCCTTGGTGGGTGCCTCATCTGGCACTATAGTGAGAAGTATGGTGAAATCCTCCTCGTACTCAACAACGATTGTACTCTCCTACTTAAGATTTTTTTAACCTTCGCGTCCTCTCAGTCTGCATGGCGGATGGGAAATATTTACGGTCAAACTGCGCCCAAAATGACTGAATCGATATGTTGTCCCTCTCCTCCAAGGTGGTGGGGAATCCCACCACTACAAGGAGGACCCCACTAGATTGAAGTAAGAGAGTAACTGTCTCTGCACGTCATCGTACTCATACATGCACAAATTCCTCTAGGTATCCTTTTTCTATAGGCTGGCGACTACGATGTCGGAACTACCCGAGAACTCCGCGGGATGTGCCTTCTGAAAGGCATCCCTGACCCACTCCCATGTAGTGGGAAGTTGTGTTGGTACTGGCGCTACTGTCTGAACCTGGGGTGGAGCCTAATGCACCATCTCTAATGCGGCATTTACCGCCTGAGTAAGAATGGCGGCTACTTCAGTTAAATTCATCATTCCCTGAGCCCGAGCTACTAGCTGCTCAGGATGGGCATTCCTGTCTCGGGGTGCGCATCTCGAAGGCATCTAAAATGAGAGGGAAGATTATTAGTCTATAGTTATCATCAAATCTCAAATAGCCGAAGACGTAAGCGTAAACACAAAAATACAACAGTCCTAAAATAGGGCCCTACATCAAAGACGGTAAGTTGGAAGTGATATAAGCCGTACAAACTCTAAAGGACACTAGAACCTGATGCTCTGATACTACCTGTGACGACCATCCTAATTAAATATCGGGTGATCGGTCCGTTATTAAATTAAAATCAAGGTGAACGGTTGGTTCATTCTTAGCATCACTGTCACAAAATAAATATTTCCAATTTAGACACCCTTAATAATTAAGCTAAGTGTCAAAACAATTTAAAGTCTTATTCTAATTTTAAATTCCAACGTGAAAACATTGTTTAAATAATAAACAGTTTAAGAATCACATAAATGCTAAGGATGGAAATCAACACAAGATAATTAAGCCGTCTAGATTTACCAAACCAAGTTAAAGAACCATAAATGAAATCATCCTGACAAGAGTTAACTCCCAATGAGTACTAAATACTAGAAATATAAATAAATACAAATATCTGACAAATCCAAACGGAATAGGAAATCGTCAACATAAGTCCTAACCATGAAGAACTAAAATAAGAATTGAATAAATGAAGAGGTCGTCTAAAGCAAGGGCCTGCAACTCCCATATAAGATGCAGCACTTCCAATCCAAAGAATCTATGCCTGACACCCATGTGGCAAGGCACTTATAATATATACATATATATACAAGAGAGAGAAATGGCAGAAGACGGGTCAGAGCCCAAGTGTAAAACAGTTTTAAAAATAGTTTAGCAAGTATTCAAAATGCTTACCGGCTAATGTAACAACCATGTTGGTATGCGACACTATCTTGAGAATTCTAACCACTCATCTAGTGTGCACGCCTACCGTACTACTAAAATCATAAGTCTATCTAAGGTATTCTCCATAAAGTTTTATCCTGAGAAGAAATAAGGCTATGATATTTAGTTCAGAAAATTAATCTCTTCATGATTACTTACGTTACTTAGAATATCTCAGTACCGTTACAAAGTTCCCAAACACTTATTATAAAATTTGGAGCATTTATTCAATACTTAACTACTTATACGTAGAGTAGAAAGTTTCCATATATAAGTATATATAATAGTCACTCATATAATATATATACTATCGGCACCCCACATAAAATCTATGATGGTGGCATACTCTGCTACCAAGTCCCCATATCTCTCGTACTAAGGGGAATACTAGTTCGGAATCACTATCAAACTGTATTAACACAATATACATAAAAATGGAGTCGAAGCATAGTTCCAACTCACTAAGAGGTCAACACATACCCCTCACGTCTCTTAGGACCGTCTGACTATCATTCTCAGATAGCCTGTACCAAGGATTCCTATGTTCTAGGGTACAAGTTAATATCCCCCATAAAGGTCCCATCGAGATAAGACTATTCCAGCGTGGCAACCTCCGTGATAGTAAGTAGTGTGGGTATGATTATTCAGAAATATAGTATTTAATATATGTACAAAATCGCACTGCCATATATATAGATACACATTTTCCAAATAGGTTTGCCCACGACCCATAATTATTATTAACCGAACTTAGTACAATTTTGCCAAATTATCTCGCGTAAAGGATTCATCTATTTTATTCTCAATTATAATCATTTCATACTTACTTATCCTCTCTCGAAGTATTCTCTCTTACTAAATATAATTTTAGTAGGTAAACCCTCTCTAACCTTCTGGTCTAAGTCTTTCACGAGTCTCTCAATTCTTTAGTGAACGTATGCACAATTTCCAATGTGTGATGAAACCCACTATTAACCCACAATTTCATCCCATATAAAATTTCACTCAACTGAGTCAACTTATACCCTACTGGTCCTCTTCATGTCCCATTATATTCTTTAAATAATATTTAAGGGTTCCTACGTATTTTATCCGGATTAAACTAGAAGGGGGAAATATGTAGTTTTCTAGGAGGGGTAGATCGATCGATCAGTCGATCGAAAGACACTCTTGAGTCGATCGATCGATCAAGCAGGTATTCCAAATTCTGCTATTGTTAACTACGGGTTTTCTTCTCCAACCTCAACCAAAATTCCATTAACGATCCCCAAACTCCCAAAATTTTTTTGACTATTTTGACCCTTCCAAACATGTTGGCACAGTCAAAATGATCATACAGGTGACTTATAATTTATTCACTTTTATAATTATAATTTAGTCTCGACATGACACAGGCGCGTCCCTACTTAAATTTCCATAATTGTCATGTTATTCATTCGTGACATTTTAATAAATTCAATTTCATATAGTAATTTACTCATATAGTAATATTCAACAAATTTCCAATAATTACTAACTCTCGTCATGCTAGTAATTATAGTTTAATAAAATTCTGGATTAATATTAAATTAATAACTCAATTAAATTTAATAAATCCCCAATTTTAAAAGCCATAAAAATACGGGGTATTACAACCTGCTGCACGAAAGTCTCTCTTTTTAAAAGGCAAAATACCGTTTGATTCACACATCACCTCCTATATATTTTGTGAATCACTTTGAAACCCTTACATAACTTAATCCTGGAGTTTCTCTTATAGAGAAGGCGTCTCCACTACTGATCTTGTGATTCTCGTGGGAACCATTGTTTAAGGAAGACAAAGGGTCACCTGCGGGAGATTTGTATGAAAATTATGTTTGTATTTATCTATTTTAATTATAAGTTAAAATTCGTATACTATAATGAAATATAAAAGGTTTTTCCCCAAAGTTGATTTTTCCTAAAATCCATCTTACTTATTTGATTTCATGCTTTCATGTTTTTACTCTTTCAATCACATAGTTGCATTATCTATGGTTTAAAGGAATTAAAACTACTGTGAGTTGACATTTAATTAAATAAGATTGGGCCATTACACTATAGCGCACTCTCATGGTCGGTTGAACGATTGGGCTTGATTCATAAAATAGCTCGCACAATTGGACTTAAAATCTTTAGGTTGAGATGACGGGCCAATATATTTTAATTTCTTAGCCCATAACCTAAAACTGTTGGAAATCGGAATGGCATTTCTCTAAAACCCCTAAACTATTGAGGGTGCCCTCTTACGAGCTAATTTGAAGGTAAACTTGTAATATCCTTGAAATTATGGGTCTAAATTGATCCGAAAATAAATCTGAAGCGCCTAAATTCTTGTGGGGAATCATTTCTCATCATTTGCACGAGGGTCAAACTTAGTTCGGATAAGAAATCGTCACTTTGAGTTACAAGAGTTTCTTTTCTGTGAACTTATCTCCGAGCGCTCCTTATTGTTATCCATACTTCTAGATTTTACTTGCATTATTTTTATTGTAAGTTCCTCTACCTTGCTCCATGTCTTCATCATTTTCATTCCTAGTCTTTACTGTTTCAATTTCTTTCTTCAATGGCCACTCTCGATGGTAGAACTGTAGAAGAGTTTAGAAAAATTACTATATACCAAACTGGGTGGAGATTGAGTGTGCACCCGTGCCCAAAAATGTGAAAGACATGGATAAGGGGCACTGGATACACAACTTAGCTGTGGTCCAAGGGGGTTTAACCTTTCCTCCAAATACCTATTTCTGGATTTTTTTTAAAATTTTTTGGCATTGTTCTTTCCCAATGTACCCCCAACATTTGGAGGATAGTGAATGGAGTCCATATGATTAATTATCTGTACAAGACCAACCTAGGGTCCATGAGATCAAATTCTGTTACGTCTGGTCGCATACTTCTGATGGTCTTCTGTACCTGAAAGTGCAAAAGGCTAACAAAATCTTGGTCAACCTTCCTGATTCTAATAATGGATATTTGGATCAAGGTTTTATCATAAAAAACTGGAAACATCCTTCCCTTCCAGAGGGAGAAAAGCATAAAGGCCCCTTTTTCCCTAACATGGGGGAGGATCGCATTGGTTATTAATTGCTCTCTTCTAAATATCATTGAATTTTTATTCTTGCCACTTGCTTTGTTTATTAATGTATGCGTGCTTTATCTTTGTGAAGCTCAAGATAAGAATAAGAAACCACTTATTCATCTCATAAGGATTGATGATCTACCAAAGGCTTGGGGGGTAAAGGAGAGGACACCTGACGATGAGCATCCTCGATCTACTACTTACTTATTGTAATACACCACTAGAACCTCCATCTTCATCGCTCGCTCGATGGATGAAGTTCTTGAGATCACCCTTCCAGGAGAGGAGACTTCTAGCTCGTCTGGGACAGTGGACGTAGATTCCTACTCCTAAGGAGAGGAAGAAGAAGAAAAATAATAATAAGAAGAAGAATGGCTCCCCCAAAGAGGAGATTACTACTGGGGAACGAGGATAATGATGATCGGGTCCTACTATCCAATATTATCAAGGCCTTGAAAAAGTCTGAGGGCGACTCCGTTAAAACTAGTAGTTCCATCTCTGGAACTAAGGAGGAAGAGAGAGAGAGAGAGAGAGAGAGAGAGAGAGAGAGTAATAAGAGAGAAAAAGAGAGGAATAGAGAGGAAGAATATAGGAGAGAAGAAGAGAGGAAAAAGAATAATCCGATTGGCGCCTCTGCAAAGTCTTCACCACCTCTCTCTCTCTATTACTTCTCAAAGGGATAACGTGGCTAATAAACCGACCATTGCCTCTGGTCTGTTGAAGGGGGTAGTGCTCGCTACTGAGAGATAGCATTCATTAAGGTTGAGTTCTAACCAACTAGCCCTTCAGTATGCACAAGTACTCGCTCTGGTAAGTGGACACTCTTCCCTGTTTATTATATTTAAGAGTTTTTAGCTTTCCCATACTAACTTCTCTTTCTTTGTTTGGAGTTTGTAGCATACTTTACTACTCTTTTAGATGGTTGTGTAGACCAATCTATGAAGAATCAAGAGGTGTCAGCAGTTTCCACCCTAAGGGGATGGATTCATTGCTCACAATAAATAAATTGACATAAGAGAGCCTTCGTGATTATGCCAAAAGGTATTGGCAGGTCTTAAATAAAGTGGATGACTGCTCAGAGCAGGTTACCGCTGCATCCTTCATGATTGGTTTGCTGACCATATCTCCACTTCATCACTCCCTAACAAAGAAAGAGGCCAGCACCATCGATGACCTCATAGCCTATATTGAGAAATAATCTAAGGTTGAGGGCATGGTTCACTGAAACACGGGGGAAAATAATAGAGCAAAAAAATAAAGTAGGAGACAAGAGTGACACTTAAAAAAGGAAAAAGAACGGGGGCAAGAACAGCTCTAAGAATGGGAGTAAGGTCGATCCTTTAAAAGAGGTCCTAGTTGTTAACACAATCTTAAAATAACAAATATAAAAGATCTTGAGCAAGATTAAGGATCATCCATTCTTTAAATGGCCCAAGAAGATAGGTGGTGACCCAATAATGCACTAAGATGCACATTTCATAAGGAAGTCGACCACAAGATTGAGAATTATAAGGATTTAAAATTGCACTTGGAATAGTCGACCCAAGATGGACATTTGAACTAGTACATAGAGAAAAACTTTGACAAGGTCGCAGCCACTGGCGACCAGAAAGAATTCAATGTCCTTGATGATTTTATGGGATAAGAGTTTGCGGAGATCTATGGAGCATTCGACCCAAAGCAGATCCAAGGGAACATTATTTGAATAGAGGTGAAGAAGGTTACTCCTGTCATGGAGCCATTTCAGATTGACCCTGTGAAGAGCCAATCTAGCAAGCATCGATGACTAGAGGACGTTAACTACACTAAACACAAAGTCTTCACTAAAGAAAAGATGATCGAAGAGATGACTCCACATCAGGATTCACTCATAATAACTCTCATTATTACAAATTAGGACGTTGATGAGAAGATGTTAGACCAAGGAAACTCCTCAGAGATAATGTACCTAGAGTTGTTTCACACGCTGAAGCTCAACCTATCCGGCCTCAAGCAGGCCACAATTTCGTTAGTCGGCTTCATAGGTAAAATTATAATACCACTGGGAAAGATTATCATTTCGATCAGTAAGTGATTGAGTTCTTGGGGGTGGATATAGAGTCCCCATATCATGCCATTCTAGGTAGAGGTTGGTCATACTCCATGAGATCCATATTATCTTCCTACCACCAGAAATTAAAGTGTATCACCGATCAGGGCATGGTCGAGATTTATAGCGACCAGGTCAATGCAAGGAAGTGCTCCATCGTAGCCATTCATCCCTTGAAAGAGAAGAAAAAATAACTTAAAGAGGCTCCATAAGAAGCCCAAAATGGGGATACACGCTCTAAATATAAATTACGGTATGCCGAAGGGGGTGGAGGAGAATATGGTCCACCCTGCTAATAGGGTCCTCAAAACCGTGGAGCAAGTCGGCATTGATGACATCTTATTAGATAGGAAGTTACTGATTATAAGTGCACTCGTCGATCACGAAAGGAAATAGTTAAGTGCCTTATTGAGTAACAGTCTTTATGTTTTTCCTTAAGAACCGTATGATTTTCCTGGGATTAATCTCGATATATAATATGCTATCATCTTTATGTCGACCTAACCTTCAAGTCAATCACTCAAAAGTCATGTCGAACAGTCACCGAGGAGGCTAAAGCGGTGGAGAACAAGGTAGGGAATATCCTTAATGCTGGATCTATTAAGAAAGTTCAGTTTCCCAAGTGGCTATCCAACCCAATGGTAAGATCAACGATAGTTGGAGTGTTTTCATTGATTTAACAAACCTCAATAGGGCGTGCCCAAAAGATAATTTCCTACAGCCTAAGATTGATCAGCTGGTTGACGCTAAAGCAGCACATGAAAGGATGAGTTTTACAGATGCCTATTTAGGGTACCATCAAATTTTTTTGTTCATCTCTTACTAGGATAAAGCATCCTTCATAATCCCAAGTGGTTTATACTGGTACATGGTCATGTCTTTCAGTCAAAAGAACACATGGGTAACCTATTAGAGGCTAGTCACAAAGATATTCAAGCATATAGGAGACACAATGGAGGTTTACATTGATGATATATTAGTCAAAATCAAGAAAAGATATGACTACATCATGAACCTAGCCAGAACCTTTGAAATACCCAGGAACTACTAGATGAAACTTAACATAAGTTAATGTTCATTCGGTGTTCATTCAGGTAACTTTGTAGGATATTTAGTTAGCAAGAGAGGTATTGAGGTCAGTCCAGATCAGATTTATGCGATCAGCAAGGTCTAGTCCTCGAAGACAATGCGGTATGGTAAAAATCTTAATGGTATCCTCACAGTTCTCAACCACTTCATCTTCAAGTCCTCTAAATTTTACTGACCATTCTTTCAACAACTAAGGAAAAATAAAAGCCTCATGTGGAACGATGACTGCTCAAGATCTTTGGAGGAGATCAAGTCCTACCTCAGTGAACTGTCCCTATTAGTGATTCTCAATGATGGAGATCCTCTATATCTCTATGTCATAGTTTCAGATTGCGTTAGTAGCTCAGATCTAGTATGTGAGAAGGAAGGCAGGTAGTACCACGTCTATTATGCTAGTAAGATGCTTTTAGATACAGAGTAATGCTACTTTCCCTTGGAAAAGCTAGCCTATGAACTAGTGGTTGACTCAAGGCAGATGAAATACTAATTTGAAGCTCACTCCATAACACGGATCACTCCATATTGTGACACCCCGCCTAATAAAATACGTGGTGATCAGTCATATACCAAATTAAAGCAGGAATCTGAGTTGGATCATCCTTAGCATCACTGTTGAAAACTTTTTAAAACTTACTAACCACTTAGTATTCCAAAAGCTGGTGCCAATTTTAACTTTTTAAATTACACAAAACAGTACATGCGGAAATAATTATAAACCATTCACACAACTGAATAAAACTCAACTGAATAATTAATTACACAACTTGTTGAATAAACCACCGGCCACCAAAGTGAAATAATACAATACAATTATCCAACCCCCGGAATAAAATAAGTCTGAAAACTAAACTGAAAGTCTGGGCGACATGCCCTAAATAAAACTGAAACTGATACAAGATTCCTATTCTAGGAATGAATGAATGATGCGTCTAATCCAAACTCCTGCTAGCATCCACATATGCCACATCTCCGTGCCCCTAGAATAGAATATCAATCCTGGCATCCCTGTGGATGGACACCTAAAAGGTTTTGAAAAAGTTTTATAGCAAGGGTTAAAACCCAAAACATTTTAAAAATATTTAGCAAGTGAATTAACTGCAGTAATTTAAAATGCATGAATGTTCTTCATATTTAAGTTAGTGTCGCACTCCCTTGTGGACATTCTCACCCCTCCACTATTGTGCACACCTACCGGTTACCTTAACCCCACCTAGTTGTACTACCCCGTCCAACTAGTCCTGGTATAACCTTCCCTTGCAATACTACTCTAACCCGAGTATAATGATTCGTGAATTATAAGTTATCTCACAATTAACTTAATTAATTCCTCTTAAATAGTAACATATAACTGTGCCACAAGTTATATAAAGTAAATACATCACACACTATATTATTACCCGTATATAATATTTATTACCATTATACATGTACCTTCACCACATTATCCAGACATACAACATACGTATATCCATCCCTTCGAGTATACTCTCGCCGGATGATTCCCTCTAAAATGCTATCTCACTAGGTGTGCTCACCAAACCTAGTTCTCCAAGTTGGAATCGCTCACCAACTTGGCCCAAAATATAAACGTAGGGGAGGCGATCATATTCCACTCCTGAAAGTGAGATAAATCCCTTACCCATATATACCGGACGCTATGATCTGGGGATATACTAGCCCTACTTTTCAAGCTAGTGGATTCACCCACATCGCGCAACCTCCCTTGATAGCATGAGAGAATATAAATTGAATAAATCTCTAGTCACTTATATTTAAAATCACACACAATATATACACGTATATATATACTATCACTATACCGTATATATATAATATAAACCCCGATTTTACAGTGTACTCAAAATTCCGTACACTGCCTGTAATTTCCTGAGTCTGTGGCGCGACTCAACACAATTAATTTTCTCACTTAATAATTTATCATCTTCCCGAGTCTATGGTCCGACTCTAATAGAATTAATTCACGCCTCAATTAATATAATACTTTCCCCGAGTCCATGGTCCAACTCTAATTAAATTAATTAACACACTTATTAATTTAATACCGCCCCGAGTCTATCGTTCGACTCTAATTAAATTAATTAACACACTTATTAATTTAATACCTCCCCGAGACTACAATCCGACTCTAATTAAATTAATTAACACACTTATTAATTTAATACCACCCCGAGTCTATCGTCCGACTCTAATTAAATTAATTAACACACTTATTAATTTAATACCGCCCCGAGTCTATCATCTGACTCTAATTAAATTAATTACCACACTTATTAATTTAATACATCCCCGAGTCTACACTCCGACTCTAATTAAATTAATTAACACACTTATTAACTAAATACTTACCCGAGTCTACAATTCAACTCTTATTAAATTAATTAACACACACATTAATTTAGTACCTACCCGAGTCTACAATCCGACTCTTATTTAATTAATTTACACATTAATTAATCAACACAAATCTGAGTCTGTGGTCCGACTCTAATATAATTAATTTACACATTAATTAATCAACACAGATCCGAGTCTGTCGTCCGACTCTAATAAAATTAATTTGCACATTAATTAATTTATACCAAATCCCTGGTCTACAACCCGACCCTAAACTAATTAATTACAACATCAATTAATTTAATACTTTTTCCAGTCTACCCCCCGACTCTACCTTCATTAATTTAATAACTTTGTGTCACCCAACCATTATCCCTGAACTCACTTACTTGGCCCGTAGCTTAATATTCCCCGAGTCTATGTTCTGACTCCATATTAATTACTCTTTCTCAATAATTAATTTAATACTTTATGTCACTTAACCAACATACCCGGACTCGCTCACTTGGTCCATTTTACATCTCATAATTTCATTCCCACATATTCGCCCATAATGTGTCGCACATTCATCTCCATAATTTCCTAAGTATATTTACTTATAATCATCAATTTACCCGGACTCACTCGCTTAGTACATTTTCAACATGTAAAATTAACCCAAAAGTCTTTTTCTCAATAATTATTCCCATGTATTAAAAACTGGCGGCACTGCCAGAATTCCTGTAACATCGATCGATCAAACCCCCTGGGTCGATCAAACGATCGTTCCAGTGTTCATCACCTCCAGCCCTCTGTCAGCCATGGACGAAACCTAAAGCTTTGATTCTCAATCTACATCCTTACCCAAATACAATTAACATATCCTCCATATAAGAAAAGGGTCTAAACATCCCACAGACCTTAATTAATCAGCAATATCCATTAATTTCAAGGTTTTCCCGATTTGGGTATTATCCGGGTTTCACATCAAGAATTTCATTCATATTAACAGCAATTAACCATCTACTCTTACTGGTTTTAACATACGATTCATTTCTCTGCATTCCAGAATCATAAACACGATCAATCTCCCCCTTAATCCCATTAAGGTATATCAATTTCCAAAAACTCAATTTAACTTTGGTTACACCCCCAAAATCAATTTTGATTTACACATTTCTATGATATGAATTGATTATCATCAATTTAGAAATTACAACAGTTAACCACTTGCCTGGAATTGTTCGTAGTGCCTGATCCGTTGGTGTAGTCCCTTAATTTGGCTCCAAAATCCCAAAATTGTCTCTTGATTTGCTTTCCCCCAATTTCCTCTCAAACCCTAGGTTTAGAGGTTGTTGACTGTCGTTCCCTAATCTCTCAATTAGGTTTAAAATATCAAATCCCGTTTTTGGCCATGTGGGCCTAATTAAAAAGGTCCAACTCACCCCGTATGGGCCCGACTATGACCAAAAATATCCCGAGACCCAATTACTATCCACGGGTACTCTTTTCTGGCTATTCTGACCCATCCGGACGCAACCGCGCACTCAGAATTGCTATCCGAAATACTTTTTGACATTTCCAAATTTCGTCCTCAAAATGCGACACATGAGATTTCGAACCATTAAACTTAAAAGTCACCAATTATAAATAATTCTTTCCACTCAAATAAAATTTTCAAATCATAAATTTAAGTTTCTCCAATTTAAATATTTTTATAACTTCCAAAAATAATTAAATATTAAATCCTCAGAATTACGGGGTGTTACATACTCCCCCCCTTACAAAGGAATTTCTTCCTCGAAATTAAGATGAGCGTAATGTTCTAAGCTTAGCATATCACTCTCTAGTCATGTGCCTCCAAGCCCGCTATATCTATACCATCCGCTTCTAACCATACCTTACACAAGTATGCATTTAAAATTTGCCAGGGTACCCATACACCCTATACCCGTGCTTAACCGCACAAAATTTTCCTTAATTAACTCCGGTGCCCATACACCCTATCTCCGCGCTTTACTTTACGAAAGTTACCCGACTATGCTAGTCGTAACCCGTAATATAACTTCGAACCCGTAGTCATATCACACACACACACACACACACACACACACACACACATATATATATATATATATATATATATATATATATATACTGCCCAGGGTACCCAACCCATGTACTAATGACCAAACATCTCCCCACTTTCCAATGTTGCATTAGGTTTCATGCGTGGGATGTCTCGTAAAGCAAAATCTAAACAAGTAACCCCCTTGATACACTACTACCTACATTGCCGGTCGTTGAGATCCGTTAGACCCTCAATCTATAGCACGTACCCCTAAATACTTGTCTCTTAACAAAAAAGTATATATACTTCCCCTTATGCTACCCAACACAACCTATAATACCGCGCCCTTACTATCACTAGTCCTTGCACAAAATGAACCCCAAGCTATCTCTCTTTGCTCGAAAATAAAGCTAACCACCCTGATTCACTTTAGTAAACGCCCCTACTTACCGGGATAAAATGTGAGAACACAAAACCTCACTTTATGTCTATTGCCCCACACAATATAACATAATTACACACATATACATAGGCTAAACTCCCTCTCAGGTGATACCTCGTACCAATCACATCCTGGTGTCGCGAACACCAAAACATACCCTCACTATTCATAATAGTAAAATTCCATCTCTATACAGCCGATATTTCGGAAATTGTTATCAACCTTACTCCCATAATTCTTGAAAGTAGTAACTCCTCGCCTAATTTAAACCTTCACTCAGTGTACACCTTCACTCTCCCGTGAAGAACACCAAGGAACTCCGCTACTCTACGGAAAGTTTATCCACATACTATGGGTGCTACCGCTAACGCACCCACTAAATTCGACTCACCTGCGAACTCTAATGAAAAATAAGTCTTAGTCTGTGACAACCTCTTTGTCACTCAAAAATATACCCCATTCCCATAGGGTAAAAATAGTTACCTCCATACCCCAGCTGTAACGGCTGATCCTCAGGTTTTGGAGCATCTTCTCCCTGCCCGAATGCGCACATGACTTGCTTTAGTGGTTGTACATCCAAGACTTCGTCTTGTAGTTGACCCCTGCCTCGCTTAAGACAAACTCTCTTCATGTGTCTAGCTTTTCCCACTAATGAAACACCTTCTAATACATTCACCCTGCCACTGGTCCCTTCCATGCCTACCTTGTTAGAATTCCTGTCCATCCTGCCGGTAGCCTCCAGTTCTAAATCGTTTGGCATGATTTCCCTGCCGGAAATCCTGCCCCTGATCTCCCCCAGTCTGCTGCTGGGATACCCCACTAGTATTGTTCCCTCCTACCTTATCCGACTGGCTAGATCCCACTCCCCTCCCGCTTCCTTTCACGTGGAAGCGATATTCCTGACAGTGCCAGAGTCCTGCGTTAACGACATCAGTATAATCTACTAATGCGGAATTATCAATTAAATGTTGTCTGATTATCCAGACTAATCAATCCATAAACCTTTCTTTCTTTCTCTTTTCCTCGCTTACCTCATGCGGTACAAAATTTTCCAACGAGTAAATTCTTCCTTGTAATCGGCCACGGAACGGTCACCCTAAGTCACCTCTTTAAATGTTCTCCTCATTTCGGCCTCAGTCGCTGGAGGAAAATAAATGCGGTTGAGCCTTCACCCAAATCTCTGCAATAGCTAGCGTATCCCTTTCCTCAACTGTGGTGATCGACTCCCACCACTGTAGCGCTGCTCCAACTAAACTAAAAGTGGCTAGCATTTGCCTCCGCATCTCATCATAATAAATGCGGTCGAACCGCACCCAAAACTCTGCAATAGTTAGCGTATCCCTTTCCTCAACTGTGGTGATCGACTCCCACCACTGTAGCGCTGCTCCCACTAAACTAAAAGTGGCTAGAATTTGCCTCTACAACTCTCCCACTGTAGAGATGCTCCCACAAAACTAAAAGTGGCTAGCATTTGCCTCCGCATCTCATCATAATATCAATTAAATGTTGTCTGATTCTCCAGACTAATCAATCCATAAACCTTGATTTCTTTCTCTTTTCCTCGCTTACCTCATGCGGTACAAAATTTGCCAACGAGTAAATTCTTCCTTGTAATCGGCCACGGAACGGTCCCCCTAAGTCACCTCTTTAAATGTTCTCCTCATTTCGGCCTCAGTCGCTGGAGGAAAATAAATGCGGTCGAACTGCACCCAAAACTCTACAATAGCTAGCGTATCCCTTTCCTCAACTGTGGTGATCGACTCCCACCACTTTAGCGCTGCTCCCACTAAACTAAAAGTGGCTGGCATTTGCCTCCGCATCTCATCATAATAAATGCGGTCGAACCACACCCAAAACTCTGCAATAGCTAGCGTATCCCTTTCCTCAACTATGTTGATCGACTCCCACCACTTTAGCGTTGCTCCCACTAAACTAAAAGTGGCTAGTATTTGCCTCTGCAACTCTCCCACTGTAGCGATGCTCCCACTAAACTAAAAGTGGCTAGCATTTTCCTCTGCATCTCATCATAATAAATGCGGTCGAACCGCACCCAAAACTCTGCAATAGCTAGCGTATCCCTTTCCTCAACTGTAGTGATCTACTCCCACCACTGTAGCGCTGCTCCCACTAAACTAAAAGTGGCTAGCATTTGAAAGTCTGGGCGACATTCCCCAAATAAAACTGAAACTGATACAAGATTCCTACTCTAGTAATGAATGAATGATGCGTCTAATCCAAACTCCTTCTAGCAGCCCCTGGAATAGAATATCAATCCTGGCATCCCTATGGATGGACACCTAAAAGGTTTTGAAAAAAAATTTATAGCAAGGGTTATAACCCAAAACATTATAAAAATATTTAGCAAGTGAATTAACTGCAGTAATTTAAAATGCATGAATGCGCTTCATATTTAAGTTAGTGTCGCACTCCCTTGTGGACATTCTTACCCCTCCACTATTGTGCACACCTATCGGTTACCTTAACCCCACCTAGTTGTACTACCCCATCCAACTAGTCCTGGTATAACCTTCCCTTGCCATACTACTCTAACCCGAGTATAATTATTCTTGAATTATAAGTTATCTCACAATTAACTTAATTAATTCCTCTTAAATAGTAGCATATAACCGTGTCATAAGTTATATAAAATAAATACATTACACACTGTATTATTTCCTGTATATAATATTTATTACCATTATATACGTACCTTTACCACAATATCCACACATATAACATACATATATCCATCCCTTCGAGTATACCCTCACCGGATGATTCCCTCTAAAATGCTATCTCACTAAGTGTTCTCACCAACCTAGTTCTCCAGTTGGAATCGCTCACCAACATGGCCCAAAATATAAACATAGTGGAGGTGGTCATATTCCTTCCCTGAAAGTGAGATAAATCTCTCACCCATATATACCGGACGCTATGACCTGGGGATATACTCTCCCTACTCCTCAAGCTAGGGGATTCACCCACATCGCGCAACCTCCCTTGATAGCATAAGAGTATATAAATTGAATAAATATCTAGTCACTGATATTTAAAATCACACACAATATATACATGTATATGTATACTATTACTATACCGTATATATAATATAAACCCCGGCTTTACCGTGTACTCAAAATTCCGTACACTGCCTGTAATTTCCTGAGTCTGTGGCCCGACTCAACATACTTAATTTTCTCACTTAATAATTTAATACCGTCCCGAGTCTATCGTCCGACTCTAATTAAATTAATTAACACACTTATTAATTTAATACCAACCCGAGTCTACAATCGGACACTAACTAAATTAATTAACACACTTATTAATTTAATACCGCCACGAGTCTATCGTCCGACTCTAATTAAATTAATTAACACACTTATTAATTTAATAGCGCCCCGAGTCTATCGTGCGACTCTAACTAAATTAATTTACACAGTTATTAATTTAATACCTCCCCGAGTCTACAATCTGACTCTAATTAAATTAATTAATACACTTATTAACTAAATACCTACCTGAGTCTACAATCCAACTCTTATTAAATTAATTAACACACCCATTAATTTAATACCTACCCGAGTCTACAATCCGACTCTTATTTAATTAATTTACACATTAATTAATTAACACAAATTCAAGTTTGTGGTCCGACTCCAATATAATTAATTGACACATTAATTAATTTATACCAAATCCCGGGTCTACAACCCGACCCTAAACTAATTAATTACAACATCAATTAATTTAATACTTTTATGAGTCTACCCTCCTACTCTACATTCATTAATTATCACATCCATTAATTTAATAACTTGGTGTCACCCAACCATTATCCCCGGACTCACTTACTTGGCTCGTAACTTAATATTCCTCGAGTCTATGTTCTTACTCCAAATTAATTACTCTTTCTCAATAATTAATTTAATACTTTGATGTCACTTAACTAACATACCCGGACTTGCTCACTTGGTCCATTTTACATCTCATAATTTCATTCTCACATATTCGCCCACAATGTGTCGCACATTCATCTCCATAATTTCCTAATTATATTTACCTATAATCATCAATTTACCCGAACTCACTCGCTTAGTCCATTTTCAACATGTAAAATTAGACCAAAAGTCTTTTTCTCAATAATTATTTCCATATATTAAAAACTGGCAGCACTGCCAGAATTCCTGGAGCAACGATCAATCGAACCCCCTGGGTCGATCGATCGATCGTTCTAGTGTTCGTCTCCTCCAGCCCTCTGTCAGCCATAGACAAAACCTAAAGCTTTGATTCTCAATCTACATCCTTACCCAAATACAATTAACATATCCTACATATAAGAAAAGGGTCTAAACATCCCACAGACCTTAATTAATCAGCAATATCCATTAATTCCAAGGTTTTCCCGATTTGGGTATTATCCGGGTTTGACATCTCAAATACGAATTTCATTCATATTAACAGCAATTAACCATCTACTCTTACTGGTTTTAACATACGATTCATTTCTCTACATTCTAGAATCATAAACACGATCAATCTCCCCCTTAATCCCATTAAGATATATCAATTTTCAAAAACACAATTTAACTTTGGTTACACCCCCAAAACGAATTTTGATCTACACATCACTATGATATGAATTGATTATCATCAATTTAGAAATTACAACAGTTAACCACTTGCCTGGAATTGTTCGTAGTGCCTTATCCGTTGGTGTAGTCCCTTAATTTGGCTCCAAAATCCCAAAATTGGCTCTTGATTTGCTTTCCCTCAATTTCCTCTCAAACCCTAGGTTTAGAGGTGTGTTGACTGTCGTTCCCTAATCTCTCAATTAGGTTAAAAACATCAAATCTCGTTTTTGGCCATGTGGGCCTAATTAAAAAGTCCCAACTCACCCCGGGTAGGCCCGGCTATGCCCAAAAATACCCTGAGACCCAATTACTACCCCCGAGTACTCTTTTTTCACTATTCTGACCTATCCGGACGCAACCGCGCACTCAGAATTGCTATCCCAAATACTTTTTGACATTTCCAAATTTCGTCCTCAAAATGCGACACACGAGATTTCGAACCATTAAACTTAAAAGTCACCGATTATATATAATTCTTCCCACTCAAATAAATTTTCCAAATCATAAATTTAAGTTTCTCCAATTTAAATATTTTTATAACTCCCAAAAATAATTAAATATTAAATCCTCAAAATTATGGGGTGTTACACATATCCCCTCAAATATGTTTTTCAAAAATTCGACCTTTCTGGACGATTCTCAAAGTGGCTGGTTAAGCTTGGGAGGTTCGATATCCACTTTCAGCCAATAACAATAATTAAGGGACAACTCCTAGCTAATTTTATCATCGAATTCACGGGGAACCAGCCTAGTGACCAATAATAAACGGAGCAATCAACAAATGAGGAAGCACAATTTAAGGACTAGACCCTATACATTGATGGAGACTATAATTCCAAGGGGTAAGGAGGAGGAATCATCCTCGTCAAACTAGAAAACCCTGTCATCGAATAAGGAATCGGGTTAGGATTTAAAACCTCCAACAACGAAGATGAATATAAAGCATTGATTATGGGATTGTTCAAGGCCCAACTGTTGGGGGAAAAGTGCATCAACAAGTTTGGATATTCTAAAATGGTATCTAAGAGATTAAGTGTAGATTTCAATGCAAAAGAAGATAGGATGGAAGCCTACCTTGCCGTAGTAAGAGGTCTTATGGAAGGATTTGAAAAGGTTGATATTCAGTAGTTACTGCAGGGGCAGAAAAATGAAGTTGATTACTTAACATCCCTAACCTCAACACTATACTCTGATCTTAGAATAGAAATTTAGATAGAGTTTCTCGACCACCCAAGCATTGAGCAAATGATGGTCGCTGAGTAGGTTCTCCTTATAGAAAGGGCCCCTAGTTGTATGGACCTCATCATTATCTATCTATGGATGGACATGCTGCTAGATAACAAAAGATTCTCTCATCAAGTAAAGTGAAAGTATCTCAATTCTACCTTGCCCTAGGGGGAATCTTTACAAAAGATCATTCATAGGCCCTTACTTCTAGTGCATTCACCCACATGACACCGATAAAGTTCTCAACGACATTCATTGTGGTATTTGTGGGAGTCACACGAGAGGGAGGTTATTGGATTTTCGAGTTATCAAGGAAGGCTACTAGTGGCCTCACATTCAAAAGGATACAAGTACTTATATTCGCAGATGTGAAAAATTACAGAGATTCTCTTATATGGTGTATTTTCCAACAAGTGACTTAAAATCTTTTACCAATCCTTATCCCTTCAAGCAATGGGGACTGGATATTATGCGACCACTACCTACCACACTTACAAATCGCAAGTATCTCCTGGTCGGCATAGACTATTTCACCAAGTGAGTAGAAGCAGAACCACTGGCAAAAATGTGTGATGCCGACATGACTAGGTTCATCTTGAAGAACATCATAATATGCTTTGGGGTACCAAGAACTATCATCACCGACAACGACACACAGTTTGAAAGAAGCTTCTTTTAAGGTTTCTATGATGAGCATGACATCAATCAACATTTTAGTTCTGTGGCATATCCCCAGAGAAATGATCAGACTGAAGCTTCTAACAAAAAAATTCTTAGCGAACTAAAAATGAGACTAGAAAGAACAAAAGGCCCCTCGATGGATGATCTCCTCCATATTCTGTGGGCCTACCATACTACCCCTGGGAGACCAACTAGAGAAACACCTTTCATGCTCACCTATGGAATGGAGGCTATTATCCTAGTTGAGGTTAGTCTCCCTACCATGAGAACCAACTTGGACAACCAAGGGTTAAACGACGATGCATTGCACACTGAACTTGGCTTAGTAGATGAGAGAAGAGAATAGGCCATAATCAAGTTAGCTTCCTATCAGTAGTAGCTAGACAAACAGTACGATAAAAAAGTCAATCTGAGGAAATTCCAGGTGGGGGACTATGTCCTAAGGAAAGTCCTCGACAGTGCCGTAAAATCGTTCGATGATAAGCTAAGACCAAACTGTAAAGTACTTTTAAGGTAATTAGGGAAGACCTTCAAGGATAATAAATGCTGGAGGGTGGAGAGATACCGAGAGCATGGAACACAATCAATCTCAATAAGTTATACTTTTATTCTTCTTTATCTTTTATCATCACATTTAGTTTATGTAAATTTTCATTTCAAAATTATGTTGCTTGCAAGTTGTTAATCAATGAATAAAGTCCCATTAGCTTTCGCATTTCATTTTCATATATTGGCTATGTCAACATTATGAACCATTTCCAAATGATAACTCCCTCAAACACAAAGAGAAATCATCTTTGGTTACAATAAGCCCCTCGACTTATCTCAAGCAAAGAATTTCCTCTCGTATGACCAAACTCCTGTGGATTATAAGAAGTTATTCAATTTATTTCAATCGAGGAATAACATTATACCGAGCAGGGTTCACAATAATTACAATAAATTATTACAGTTTATTTCAATTGCTACAATCCTTAGCTCTTTGTCATAAATGAACACAATAGACCTCACGAGTTTCCTTCGTAATGGTAAAAGCCCTATAGGGTATTCTTAGGCAAAAAAGCACACCTAAGTTGGTCGCTAACTCTGTTGGTCTCTTAAAACTCATCAATCATATCACCCATTAGCTAGGTACATTCTCTTCATCATCTCAACTAGGCCTAAGGGAGTGTGATGACACGACATAAAAGGTAAGGTCGATGGAATGATACTGCTAAGGAATATTTGACTAGGAGAATGTCCAAACACATGTCATCAAACTCATTTAGTCGGTTAACATTTTTCCTTGATTCATTTAGTCGGCAAAGAGACCAAAATGATTAATCTTAAATACCAATGCATTTAATGGCGAGAAGCCCAAAATGATTAATAGTATAATATAGTCAACAAAAGTCCTAAGTGGTCGATAAATGTCAACTCTTCCTAGTCAGCAATCAAAATACAAAGGCACTCGTTACTCATATTTAGTCAACACATGCTTAAAATATGGAACAAGTTAACAATTAAACTTTATACATATTTACAAAATTGAATAGTACAATTATAAGAATACAAGGAACACCAAAGACTATATGAGGACCTAGACCAACTATGGATGGCGAGCAATATATTCAGATATGTGTGCTCTTCGTCCATCATCAGGGTTAGGAGCGAACACCTCCTCATCATCTTGAAGATAATGGTTTTGAAGCTGGGCAAGAATGGCATTACTGGGGATCCATTTATCATCCTTTGAGAAGCGAAGCTGATGATAATTAGGACAATCCACATAGAACTTATACCCAAGGTCTGATTCCTTCGGGTTTTTGACTACCATAATGGGTAGTCAGCCACCCATTCATGAACGCAACATTCTAGGCTTCTTGGATATTTAATCCAGCATTCATCAAAACCTGTGGCCCATGATTCTCGAGGTCCCTTTCCGAACCTGTGCCTCCACCTTGTAATATCCCTACCAGCTGTAGTTGAAAAACCTTATTTAGTTATTTAACACAAGTTAAAACAGTTAAGTAAGTTCCGAATTACTTTTTGAGGAAACTCATTTAAAAAAATCCCAATAATAACACAAGATGGGTTTAAAACATAAAATCTTAACAAGTTATTTTAAATTCTTGGAAACATGTTTAAGAATAAACAAAAGTCTATGTAGCAGTAGTATTAATGAAGAAATAAAAAAACACAAGAGAAGATATTTTTTACATGGTAAAACCCCAAAACTAGGGCAATTATCCATGGTGACATATATGCCACAAAACAAAAAATCCACCATAATCAAACTATATATACAAGATTACAAGCACTAAGCATGCATTAAAGATCCTAAGTCTAAGATGAGAAATATACCTGCACGAGTTCCCCTATCAAAGGTATATCTGATCTTGCTTTGACCTTACTAGCAACTTCTTTGCCTTACACCTTTTTCCTTATTTGCAGTGGCTCAAACAAATCAAAATCTCTCAAATGGACCACACTTGCTAGGTGTCTATGCGAGAGTGTTTTGATGGTGATGTGACTACAACTACATGCAATATGCAACTCACAACTCTCAAGATTTATACAAACAAATCCTAGCGAATTACACACAAACTATATGATTTGCAGAGAATTCAAACTTCTTAAAAATCAGACATCGAAATAATTTTAGATCTTAGAAAATATTTTTGAAAAGTAGATTAAAGGTTTCAAAATTTATTTTTATACGAACTAATTTCACAAACTGTGAAACTTAAACTTTTTGAAACACTATAATCAGATCTGAGATTTAAACATTATTTGAAGTCTCGTTTTCAAAATATTTAAAACAGAGAATGGATATAAAAAAATATACACGTATATAACAAGATCCAATAGAAAAGATTATAAGAAACCCTAATATAATAAGTAATAAATATCTCGTAACAGATCTCACAATTTATAGGAAGAAATGTAAGATCTACAATGAGAATGGGTTCCTAACAGAGATAATGATTAAAGAGGTTCTTCAAACAATAAATCCACACACCAAAACCCCAAGAAAACCTAGAATTTTTAACTCTCAATGATGGAGGTTTTCTGGTTTGGGTAAAACATGTAAACAAGTGTTTGGTTTATGATAAAGCCTAAGGATTTGTAATTATACATGATTGGTTTCTCTCTTTTTCTCTTTTTTTTGCTTTTTTTCTTTTTCTCTCTCTACCCTCGCTCTTCTCTCTTTTTTCTCTCAAATGAGATGAATGGCAAAAGCCTTCTTAAGGCTAACCCAGGGTACATATTTATACTGCCCATGGAAGGATCCAGACATTCGAAGAGAGTTAATGGTTATGATCACTTTGACAGTTCGAACTCTTAATATAACGGCTGACAATTCATCGTTCTTTCTCACACTACGATTGTCCCTAAGTATGTCACATGGATTACTTCTAAACACATGAAGATTGGTGATGAGATTAAATCTAAGGGAAATTAAGCGATCTCAAAACTGTGAGAGGCAACAAACAAAAACCCACCTAAACAAAAGAAAACATGTGGAGAGACAAATTTGGTTAGAAAATGCGTGTTTTACAACTTATTAGAATCCTTATTGTTATCACAGAATTCTTTGTCGGTTTTGTATTCTACGTTGGCATATTTTTATGGAATTAAAAAATGTCAATTTTAACACCAACAATTTAAAAAAAAGATTTTACTTATTTTAAAAAACATTTTAAATGATTTGAAAAGTTTAAAATAGTTTTAAAATGTTATAAATATTCCTAAAAATATGTAAATAGTTGTGCACACACTTTTATACCAATATGCATGATTTGTATCCTATAGTGTATTCAGGTATTAAGAATACTTCGCTTTTTGATAGGTATGAGATTTTTGGACTGGATGATATTTGTTGATGAAGCTTGTATACCTTGGAGGGGATGCTCAAAAGACTTTAATATATTTTGTCACCACGTCCAAACTAGTTGGAACTCATATATGGTACAGACTCAAGTGAGTCAACCATATAGTGTGTCCTCAATCTCCCCCTTTTGGATATTGGAGACAAAATTCCCTTGAGTAACCAGTACTCTGGGTAAATGAAATCCAAGATTTCCTATACAAAAGAGCTATCTATCCATTCCCATCCTATAACCGAAAATAAGAGGACAAAAATACATAACTAAACTATTATATAGGCCATTACTCTAAATCTGTGGAAATTGCACAAAGCATAGTCTGAAATGCCTAAAATAAAACACTTCAGATGGCACATTAGGTGAGTCTATATAGAGAATAATATAGCTAGTTACTCAAGTACTTCTCCCTCATTTTTTTATCAAATATACAATGGGGTAAAAGAAATATGCAAAAGATGTAAATCATTCTATCCACCTAAAATATACAATTGGCCACCTCAAAGGTCTTCTACATAAAGTGGAGATAGGAGGCGTATTTTGTCATTTTTTAAACTACCATGCCCTATATATTCAAAGACTAACTGTAAGAATGAAAATAACCGGAGGATATAATAGTAGGTGACAAAGATCGATTCAGGAATTATCATACCAATGGATTTTCTTAGGGATTCAAATCATAAATTATCCAAAGGTTTAGTGCATACGTCAGCTAGTTGTTGTTCAGTAGGTTAATAATTTATCTCCAATTATTAGATTCAGCTAATTCTCATATGAAATGATGTCTTATCTTTATATTTTTAGTACGGGAATGTTGAATAGGATTCTTAGAGGTATTTATTGTACTTTGATTATCACAGTATGGATTTAGATTTTCTTCTTTAATGCCATAATTACTAAGCATTTTCTTTATCCACATTAATTGAGTGCACGTTCTTCCTGCTGCTATATATTCTAATTTTGTTGATGAAAAAGAAGTGCAGTTTCGGTTTTTATTGATCCATCCTACTAAGTTATTACCTATATAATAACAAGCACCTTATGATCTTTTGTAGTCATCTAAACACCCAGCCCAATCAGTGTCGCTGTATCCTACACTTGTGCTAGATGTATCATTTGTGTACCATATACTTATGTTTATTGTCCCTTTAACATATTTGATTATACGGTTAACACATAAAAGGTGATTGTCTTAGTCACACTTTGGTAATGAGCACAAACACACACAACATACATGATATCAGGTCGTCAGGTTGTTAAGTACAATGTGATTCCTATCATAATTATATATTGGGTAAGATATATAGGTTTCCCATGCTCTTCTTTGGATAGTTGCATATAGGTACTAATGGAAGTCCTATCAACCTTGGCATTATCTAAACAAATTTTTTTCACTAACTCTATTACGTACTTAGATTGTGATATGAATAACCCATCATCTTTTTGCTTGACTTCAAGTCCTAAGAAATATTGAAGCTTCCCCATAAGCGAGATCTGGAATTCCTTGTGCATAATATTATAAAACTCTTTAACCATAAACGGGGAAGTAGAACCACAAATAATGTCGTCAACGTAAACCTAAGCTATTAAGACCTGTTTGTTAAAATTTTTAACAAATAATGTCTGGTCATTTCCACCATGTTGAAAACCTTTTTTGATAAGAAAGGTTGATAGGCGTTTGTGCTAGGCCCGAAGGGCTTTCTTTAAATCATATAATGTTTTTTTCAATCTATACACATGGTTTGGTTAATGAGGATCAATAAAGTCATTCAGATGTTCATCATAGGTCTCCTCTGTTATAATAACATTTAAAACAGTGGATTTTACATCCATTTGATAAAGTGTGAATTGTAGGTGACAAGCTATTGCCATAGTAAGTGAACAGACTCAAGCCGAGTGACCGAGGCAAAGGTCTCCTCGAAATCTATTCCTTCAACTTAAGAGTAGCCCTGGTTAACTAATCTAGATTTATTTCTAACTATCATCCAAGATTCATCAATTTTGTTTTTAAAAACCCAACGAGTGTCGATAACCCTTTTATTTTTTGTCCTAGGCACAAGATACCACACGTCATGACTTCTAAATTGGACAAGATCTTGCTACATAGCACCTATGAAAATTGAGTCATTAAGTGCTTCATTTACATTATTTGGTTCTACTAGAGAAACAAAGCATGCAAAATGAGGAATATTACGTAATTGGGATCTTGTGCGCACTGGCTCTTCAGGATTACCAACAACATTATCTATGGGATGATCTTTAGAAGCACAGTTAGGAACTTTAGGGGTCTCAGTTGGTAAAGGATCAACTATCTCTAGAGAGTCATAAGTAAAATTATTTTTAGACTCATCCACAATAGTTAGTCCTTGTTCTTTACTCTCGACATTACTGTCACTTACTATCACATTCTTTAATTCCATGATTACTTTGGTGCGCAAATTATAGATGCGATAAGCCCGACTATTAGGGGAGTAACCCAAAAATATGGCTTTGTCATCATAGGTTTCAAACTTAGACAGTTGTTCAATGTCTTTGCAAACAAAGTACATACTCCCAGATGTACGAAAATATTTTAAATTAGGCTTTTTTCCATACCAAAGTTTGTAGGAAGTCTGTTTGGTATTTTTTTGAAGTTAAACCCAGTTGATGATATGACATGCCATTTGAACTACCTCAACCCAAAAGTATTTTGGCAAATTCTTAGTATGTATCATTACCTTGGCCATTTCTTGGATTGTGAAATTTTTACGCTCGACAACACCATTCTGTTGGGGTGCTGTAGGAGTACTGAACTCATGCTGATAACCATTATAGTTACAATATTTTGTTCCACTCAAGTCCTAAATTTCACCTCCTTTATCGATACGAATTCAATTTACTTGGGTATCATTTTCATTCTAGATTCTTAAAAGGCTTTTCAAAAATTCCCGGAATGTATCAGATTTTTGTTTTAAAAAAGCAACCGAAGTTAATTGAGTAAAGTCATCCACAATAAAAAAATATATATAACTATTACCATAAAAACTCACAGTATGTCAAGGACCCATTAGGTCCATGTGGATTAGCTCTAGACATTTAGTAGTTAGAGTATCTTTAACTTTCTTATGAGCAGATTTAACTATTTTTCCTTCCTGACACGGCCCACAAACAAAGTTTGAAATATGTTTTATCTTAGGTAAACCTCTAGCTATATCATGTGAGCTTAATTTTCTAAGATTATCGTAAATATGGCAGATTTCATTATCATCTAATCTAGCAATATTACCAATCTCAGTACCCGAATTTATAATCTAACAGTTATCCGGGGTCCTGTGACATGTAAGAATACAATCACCATTCTCATTAAAGATTTTTCAATTATTTTTTGAGAATGTGATAGTGTGGTTAGAATCACAAAATTTCTATATACCTAACTAATTCTCTTTAAGACATTTTACTAATAGGACATCTTTAATAATAGGAAGTCCCTTTTCTTGGAGTGTTCCTTTGCCTATGATTTGAGCTGATACTCTATCTCGAAACAACACGTTTCCTCTTAAGAAGTTTGTTTTGTTGGATAACTTAGTGTCATCTGTCATATGCTCGGAACAACCATAGTCTAAGTACCAACCAATTGAAGTGTTCTCAGCTTTTAAAGCATTAATAACAATGTTACATCGCAACTGGGGTATTAGATTATCATTTATAACCTAAATAGCTCTAGTTTTAAAAAATTTATAAGATCTTGGTTTAGAAATATGTCTAGGATTCTTTCTCTTAGATTTTTTCTTAGTATTAGATCTTTTCTTTCTGTCTCTATAGTAAGAGTATTCATTGGATTGTTTAGGAAGTAGATAGTTATTCACACTCTGTCTAGAATAATTAAAGGTTTTATAAATAGGTGAATTATAGAAAGGCTTGTATAGTCATTTTTTAAGGCATTCAGCAAGACAATGTCCATAAACATAAAAATATAAACATTATTGGCGGCTAAACGGTTGTCTCATATTTTAAAAATCTTTAAAAAGAGGTTTACCCACTTGCTGGACATTGACCTTAGGTCTAACTACAACAATTTTCTATTTAGGTTCAAATATCCTAACCAGGGGGAAAATATATTTAACCTTAGATTCAGCAGTTAGCTTTGAACAAAGTTCCATCAGTTTTCTTCGCCTTTTTTTATTATTTTCAAAGTCTTTCCTTAAAGTTTGAAAATGAAGGCATAGGTCATCCGGTCTTTTTCTAGAAGAAACAAATTGCACATGTTGAAAAGTTTTAGTTTTTCCCTTAGTTTTTTTATCAAAACATATGACACTTTTGTCTTCAGAATTGGTTTTTCTAGAAGTAACACAATCTTTAAAACAATTAGAATTATTTTCAAACATAGAAATTTTTTTTAAAGATCGGGGAAACTTTTTCTTTAGATTGTTCCAATTCTATCAAAGTTGCCTACCATTTCTTTTCCAAAACTTCATTTAATTCAGAGAGTTCTTTAATTTTTTCAACAAAAGATTTAATTTTGGATTCATAGGCCAAACATTGATCTGTATAGACCTCACTGTTCTATTTCACCATTAGTCTTAAAGCTTCTACTATTCAGTTAACTCCTTGACAGGCTTTTCTAGTTTAGTGCTCTTCCTAAGGATCTTATTGTAGAGTGTGTGAATGTCAGGTATATTTTCGGACTCATCTAGTGTAGTGTGTGAGTTTTCCCCTAGCATTTCATTTGTCGCACTCACACACCCATTCAATTCGTCGCTAAAAAGATTAGTTTGACTCACACACACCATCGAAGAACTACTACTAGTAACATCAACAACATTTATATTCTTTAAGCAAAGAGAATATAAACCAGCAGTTTGTAAGACATCATCAGATATAACAGTTCTAGGCACAATAGAGTCAGAATCCACATTATTCATAGCATATCATCAGTATAAACAATTTTAGCAAAGAAAGGCATACAAGGATCAATAGAATTGGAAGACTCGGGCTCATCTTCTTCAGAGTCACTTGAGTCATCCCAGGTATTACATATATTGGCCTTGGCATTATTATTGTTAAGTTTTACTCTACATTTACTGGAAAAATGGACTATTTTACCACAACGACGGCATTTAACATTCTTCATATCCATCCTCGGTCTATTATTTTCATCAGTGTTGTGGTTGTCTTGATTTTTCTCATGAGGTCTCTTATTAAAAGAGTTTTGATATCCATCTTTACCTTGTCTAGATGAAACATTGTTTCTAAACGTGAAAATTTTCTTGAATGTTTTGGACATTAAGGAAATATGGTTATCCAAATGATCTAAATCACAGTCCTCTTCAAAGTCAAAGTCAACATTAGGCAGGATTAATTGAGGTGTGCTCATTGTAGATTGGAAGACTACATTGGAACTGATTTTCCTCTTATGATTTTGGAAAGATGGTTCTTAAAATCAGCTCCATTTTAACATTCCTAAGTTTGTATTAAGGAGTTCGGGTGTCCAGTGTGGGTCATCTATCTCCTCAATTGCATAATGTTTATTACCAAACTTAGGGGGAATGGATCTAATAATTTTAAAAACTATTTCTTTCCTCTCGTATATAATTTCATTGGCATGCAATTTAGTAATAACATTAGTCAACCTAATGTAAAATTCATCAAAGGTCTCAATCTTAGCCATAAGAAGAGTGTTATACTGTTGTGTTAACATCTGAGTTTTAGCCGCCTTAACACAATTATCACCTTCGCGTGCAGTGACTAAAGTTTCCTAGGCTTCCATAGATGTTGAGCATATAGATATGCGTTTAAATTCGTGTTCATTAATAGACATAAATATGTCATTTTGCCTTTATTGTTGCTTAAGGACACATGTTTTTCTTCCTTACAAAACTCATTAAAGAGATTCTTAATCCTTTCATTACTACCTTCTACAACAGGCTTAGTTAGATGTGTATATCCATTTTCAATGGTATCCCAGACATCATCTCCCAATGTCCCTTAGATGAAGGCAATCATTCTTACTTTTTATTAATAAAAGTTATTTCCATCAAAGAGGGGAGATCTGGACAGATTCTAAGATGCTTAAATTTCTCGTCCATTGAGATTTTTTAATACAGTTTCAAAGAACAAGATTTGACATTTTAAAAAAACAGATGCTTAGCTATGATACCAATTGAAAAACCTTACTAGTTATTTAACACAAATTAAAACAGTAAGTTCCGAATTAATTTCTGAGGAAACTCTTTTAAAAAAATCTCAATAGTAACACAAGATGTGTTTAAAATAAAAAATATGAACAAGTTATTTCAGTTTCTTAGAAATAAGTTTAAGAATAAACCCAAGTATGTGAAGAAACAATATTAATGAAGAAATAAAAAAACAAGAGACGATATTTTTTACGTGGGAAAACTCAAAAACTAGGGGAAACATCCACGGTGACCTCTACGCTACACACAAAAAATCCACTATAATCAAACAATATGTACAAGATTACAAGCACTAAGCATGTATTCAAGATCCTAAGTCTAATATGAGAAATATACCTACACGAGTTCCCCTGTCAAAGTTATATGTGGGATGGCTTCAACTTTCCTAGGAGTTTCTTTGCCTTCCTCCTTGTTCCTTATTTGCAGTGGCTCAAACAACTCAAAAACTCTTAAATGAATTACACTTACTAGGTGTCCGTATGAGAGTGTTGTGATAGTACTACAACTACATGCAATATGAATCTCACGCCTCTTAAGATTTATACATATAAATCGTAAAGAATTGCATAGAAACTATATGATATGCAGAGAATTCAAACTTATTGAAAACCAGACATTAAAATAATTTCATATCTGATAAAATATTTTTGAAAAGTTGATCAAGGGTTTCAAAATTTATTTTTATATAAACTAATTTCACAATCTATGAAACGTAAACTTTTTAAAATACTATAATCATATTTGAGATTTAGACACTATTTGAAGTCTCTTTTTCAAAATATTTGAAATTGACAATGGATCTAAGAAAACATACAGGTATAACACAAGATCCAACATAAAAGAGTATAAGAAACCTTAATATACTAAGTGATATATATATATCTTATCAAATCTCACAATTTCTAGGAAAAAATGTAAAAGATCTACAATGAGAATGGGTTCCTAAGAGGAATAATGATTGAAGAGGTACTTCAAACAGCAAATACACACACCAAAACCCCAATAAAATATAGAATGTATATCTCTCAATGATGGAGGTTTTCTGATTTGAGTAACACAAGTAAAAAGGTGTTCGGTTTATGACAAAGCCTAAGGATTTCTATGTATACATGACTGGTTTCCTCTCTCTCTCTCTCTCTCTCTTTCCACTCTTTTTCTTTTCTCTCTTCACCATCTTTCTTCTCTCCTTTTTCTCTCAAATGAGACGAATGAAAAAATTCTTCTTAAGGCTAACCAAGGTTACATATTTATACTATCCATGGAAGGATCCAGACATTCGAAGAGAATTAAGGGTTGTAATCAATTTGACGGTTCAAACTCCTAATCTAAGGGTTGATAATGCATCGCTCTTTCTCTCATTATTATTGTCCCTAAGTATGTCACATGAATTACTTCTAAACATATGGAGATCGTTGATGAGATTATATCTAAGGCCTATCAATGGATCTCAAAACTGTGAGAGGAAACAAACACAAACGCAACCAACTAAAAGCAAACACGTGGAGGGACAAAGTTGGTTACAAAATGAGTGTTTTTGAACTTATTATAATCCAAATTATTACCACATAATTCTTTGTCGATTTTATATTCTACCCTAGCATATTTTTAGTGAATAAAGAAATTTTAATTTTAACCCCCAACACTTTAAAAACAAGATTTTAATTTCTTTTTAAATATTTTAAATGATTTAAAAAAGTTTAAAATAGTTTTAAAATATCATATAAATTCCTAAAAATATGTAAACACTTATGCACACACTTTTACACCTATATGCATGATTTGTGTCCTATAGTGTGTTTAGGTATTAAGAATACTTCCCATTTTGGTAGGTATGAGTTTCTTGGACTAGATAATATTTGTTTATGAAGCTTGTATACCTTGAAGGGGATGCTCAAACGAATCTAACCTATTTTATCACCATATCCAAACTAGTTGGAACCCTTATATAGTACAGACTTAAGTGAGTCAACCATATAGTATGTTATCAATAGTAATATATCACCTTTAGACGTCCTTTTTCAACTCTGCGACCTCCTTTCTCAGAGCATCGATCTCAGCTTGGATCATCTTGCCTACTTTACATACCTCCTTTCTTTCCAATAGTTAGGCCCTCGACCCATTTATCTCTTCTTGCATTGAGTAACTGATGTTCTCCATGACTTGGAGATCATCCTTCAGTTTATCTACCATTTCAGACTGACCCTTGTACAACTCAGTCCTCGCTTTCAGTTGCTTAAATATGATTACGAATGCCTTACAAACTTTGGTGATAACCCCAGATCCAAAAATCCTCCCCAGGTTTGAGTTGGGAGGGATGTAGTCCTCTATGACAATAGGCTATAAGTAGAACAACAAATAAAGAAATATAACATACATCAGCATGATTGAAGGAACACGAAGCATCAATAAAATAAAAAGTCTCTTTCATTAATTAACAAGGGGAGGCCAAAGGCCAGTACAAACAAAGAAAGGAAATTGTAAGGGACAAACAAAAGGTAAAAGTAAAATTCCTAAAACTATGGAACTTTACTCCTTCACCTACTCAGAGTTTTCTGGGGCCTTCCGCTTCTCAGTGTGACACCTCGACTAATTAAATACTGGGTAGCTACTCCCTTATTTAAATTAATACAAAATGTCAAGTTGGTTCAGTTCATAGCATCACTATCGAAAAATATTTAATTAATTACTAACCACCTAATATTTAAAATAGTGAAGTGTCAAATTTTATTAATTGCATTAACTATCAACCAAATAATTTAAGCCATCATTCAACAATCGCATGAACAATCTCATAAGGTTAATCCAATATAATGAGATAAATTATATTAGGAGTAAACTCTCCAATAGATAGTAGCAAGGTTAAATAAACCCAAAACAAAGTCTGAACAAAATAAATAAGTAGGTCAACTAAAATGAAATAAATGTCTGAACTACTGTCCCTCAATAGAAATGGGCGACATGCCCTAACAGATATATTTGACTCCGAAGGAAGAAAAGTTAATTGTGGAGGCATCTAATACCTAGGTTCTATAACTTCGACGACAGCTACATCACATCAACAAGATGGAACTCCTATGCTTGGCATCCCTGTGGCTGGACACCTAAAATAGTTTTACAAAAAGAAATAGATTTGGAAGCAAACGGGTCCGATCCCGAGGTGAAAATATTTTAAAAACAGTAAGTGTTTAAATTACAATATTAAACAACACATATATTAAACATGTTAGTCATGTGGCCTCACTAGAGATCCTCACCCCTAAACTATTGTGCACGCCTAGCGCATTTTCTAAATTTCATCTAGTTATGTTACTTCATGTCTAGTCTGTTCTAATCCTAACATGTTTAATATATGTGTTCTTTAATAAATTATATTCATGCCACTCGTATTACATGCCACTCGTATTACTCAAATAAATTATATTCATAACTCACATGTTCATTAATTAAATTACTTATCTCAAGTACTAGTTAAGTTCACATTTTTCTTAACCCATTTTAATCTCTTAGTCATTAACATCTACAAAGTAACAGTGAACCGGTCACAAGTTCATATATAAGTCACTCTCATTATATATATACATATATGGAACCCCTAGGCTAATCTTCGGTGCATGCATACTCTGCTATCGAATCCCTGTACATCAAGTACATAAGGATGAAGTGTTCCGAATAGCTCAGGAACCATCTCAATACAAATCACACATATTGGAGACGAACATTGTTCACATACCCATGGGCCACGTACATACCTACGCTCCCATGGTCAGTTGACTTATCAACCCACAAATAAGTATTCACAGTCCTGTGTTCTTGAGGTACTAGAATAAATCCCCCCGAAGGCACACAAAGATAAAATGGTACTTTCCCAAAAATCAGCTTCCCATGATAGCAAGTATGGTAGGTATGTCATACATAAAAATAATCCATATACTAAGTAATCACACACTTAGGTAATTATCATATTAATATGGGTGTATCCCAGCCCTATATCATAACTCTCATACCTATCATAGTATCATCCCGTTTATTCCACCTAATAAGTTTAGCACGATTACTCTCTTCGTATAATTTTGGGTACTTACACCTAACCCAAAAGATTACTAAGTTTACCTCTAGTCTCTAAGGTTATTTCAGTAAACCAAAAGATTACTAAGTTTACCTCTAGTCTCTAAGGTTATTTCAGTAATTAAGGTCCCCCTACTATAGTCTCTAACCTTAAGTAGTTGTTTGTATGAATCACTTTCAAGTTCTCATAACTTCTAAATGTAACTCACTCGTCAGACATTCATAAGTTTAATATTAAATCGCAAACTAACCTAATATTTTTCAGGCTTCAAATACATCCCTACTAGTCTTCCCTAAGTACCAATATGTTCAATCAATCATCACTAAAGGGTCTAAAAAGGTTGGGAGTCAATCAATTATTTAAGGGGAAATAATCACATTTTCCAGAGGGATCGATCGATAGAAGAAATAGGTTGATTGATCGATCGAGCAGTTATCTGTCCAGAATCCCTTTAACAATTACAGGTTTCCTATTTTTACACTTCCAATTATCCATTACAACATCCTAAACTCCAAAACAAGTATATAGATCATTACAACAACATAGTTACATGGTTTTTAACGTAAAAGAATCATCAAATCCTTACTTAGTATTGATTTCTTGGATTAAAAGCCATGAATATTTCTATAACCCTAGTTCTTCAATATTTCTTCAAAAGAATCTTAAATCTCATATATTTCTCATGATTTACAACACTAAGATTATGATTTCGTTAATCCATAATTTCCAGAAACTAAATTACATGAAACCTTCCTTTATTCAATGATTAATTCTCCAATTTCACAATATTTTTATTTTACATATTTTGTCCACAATTCTAACTATCATGTAAAATATATGCCTTAAATCATTTAAAGATAAATCACTTGACTTGAATTAGAGATTTTGGTCCTTTGGAGCAGATGGTATGGGAATCATCCTCTCTTCTCGATCTATCCAGTGGTAGTGATGGTGGTGCAAAAAGCCTCTAAGTGGTGGTTCTTCTTTAGAAACTCCATCCTCTGCCTCTCTAATAGTCGTTTATGAAATTTGGTTGTGAAAATATAAGGACCCTAAATGTTGGTTGATATAATCAACTTAAAATACGTGGGTTACTATTCCTCAAAAAGTTAAAATGACAAAAATACCCTCCCAAGTTGTCGGTTAGGCCTAAAATGCCCCAGGACCCAAACTAAACTCTCGGCTAGCGTTTTCTAACTATCTCAACCCTTCCGGACACGTTGGAGCACTAAAAATGATCATATGGATGATATAAAAATAAGTTACTCATAATTCCATTAAATTGGGTCCTAGCACGACTGACACGCGCGTCCCAACTTAATTTCTGAAGTTGGAGTATTTTTAACTCATGACAATATTAATAAATACATAATCATATATTACCATATTCACTCAGTAATATTCAACATAATAGTCATAATAAAATACTAACTCTCGCCTCACTAGTATTTAAATTAATTATCCCATTTAATTCAATTAATCCCAATAAATAAAATCAATAAAAATATGGGGTATTACACTCAGTGGCCCTCCTCTCTTCCGACCTCATCAAAAGCTTCTCAAAATGGTCAGAAGGATGACCAACTGGAGTCTCTTCAAAAACAATTGGATTAGGTCCTAGAGGATGAAGGTGGAATAGGTCAGATTCTGAAGGGACTCCCGCTACTCCCAGACCTTAATCCCATCCTTTTTTTAAAGGATATTTTTTTGGCATACACAACCTGGATCTCAGCATCATCGTAGGTCGCATCTCTTACTTTCATGTAGTTGCTATCCTTTACACTCGGGATCTCTTACTTAACTTCTAAACCTTCTTGACCAGGCCCATATTTTCTTGAATGAGCTGATCCTTCTCTGCAACCACCAAGCTGTAGGTTGCCTTAAGATTGACATATACCTTTACTGAACTCTCTCTTTCTCGCTTAAGTATAGCGCATGCATTAGCTAAGTCCTTTTTGTAATTCTTTAAGGCATCTTTCAGCTCCTGGTTATTCTTGGACTGATCAACGTGACCATCCATAAGGGTGGTGAAGTCAGACAATAACTACATAAAATAGAAAATAAAAGATCAGTGCGCAGAAGACAAACATAAAGAAAAGAAAAGAGGAAGAGAGGAAACTTACCAGAGAAAGTCCTTGGGTCGACTTGAGTGCCATCTTGGCCGACCTCAATTGCTAGGAGCACTCGCGGTCGGCCACCGGCATAGACCTTTTAGCAAATCAGAAGCCAGTATGGGAGTATTGGCCATACTAGTCCCCTCAGCAGCCATGGTAAAAAATAGCTTATAGGATCCTTTAGAGATAGACACTTCTTAGCTTTCTCTTTATTCCTCTATTCTTCTTTCTTATTCTTTTCTCTCTCTCTCTCTCTCTCTCTCTCTCTCTCTCTTTTCCTCTCCTCTACTTCTCTCTTCTTTTTCTAATTCTCCTTATCCTTCCCCTTGGTCCCCAAGCTGGAGTCATTAACCTTAAGGGAATCACCCTCTGCTCTCTTCAATTATTTCATCCAATCAGATAATATAGCCTGGTCATTATCATTAATATTCAGCACTCTCTTTTTCATATGGGGTGCCATCTCCTTCTCTTCTTATTCTTCTTATTCTTCCTCCTCCTCTTCCTCCTCCTGTTCTTATCGTTCTTCTTATTCTTCTTCTTCATCTTCCTCTGACTCTTCCTCTTCCTCTTCCTCTTCTTCTAACTCAATTAGTTTAGAGGGACCTACTTCAAGACTTTCTAAGTAAGGAACTTTATCAAATGGACAAGCAATGAAACTAATGGTGGTATGTTTATACTCTAGCAGATAAGCTGAAGAACGAGGGTGCTTACCATCAGGAATTCTCTCTTGGACTCTTCAAGCTTTGAGAAGATCAGTAACTCTCACCTCGCTCAAGTCAGGTTCTTGATTTTTATGGCGAGCTGCAACAATGAAAGAAGAAAATATAAATGAGAGGACTCGAAACAGAACTATTGAGCAAGAAAATAGAAGAAAAACAAAATAGCAAGTAAACAGAAGTAAAGAGAAAGTGACCTATATGACCCTCCCCCTAGTCACGGATCCAAGGACCTTAGTACCTCTTTCCCTCAGGTAGGGAAGGATATTGTCAATTTCTAGCAATAAAGACATGCCCCCAATAATCTTTATGGGAGTTAAGAAGATTCACAACTTAAACCCTATAAGCTTTTCTGCTCTTGAATTATAGAATAACGTGATTGGTGCATGAACAGAATTAGTAGTAACACTGCTCAGCAAGTCCTAAGTTTGTCATATACAATTCATTTTTTCTATAGACCCCATTTATAATTTTCTAAACATTTGGGGCGCATTGAGCAGGGAAGACATCTAAGTACTTGAAGAAGTTTAGAAAAGGAGGATTTGGGGAAGAAGTTAAACCCCCTTTTGTAATCAAGAGTGTATGAATTTAGTGCCCCCTCTATGTCATGAACATCTTTGGGGATGGGGGCACAGTCAATTTCCACCCATTGAGGAATATTATAAGACATCCTAAATTCTGCTATCGTTTTTCTATCCAAAAGAGACATGGATAATAAAAAACCTCTAACAACAGATTAAGAACCATTGAAGTAGTGAAAGCAAACAAAAGATGAGAAGAACTTTCTGTGACACCTCGCCTAAATAAATACTGGGTGATCAGTCCTTTATTACATTAAATAATAATATCCAGTTGGTTTAGAATATGCATCACTGTCAAAAACTTTATTCTTAACACTAACCACCTAATATTTAAGAAGCTTGATGTCCAAATTTTATCTTTTAATTGACATAAAATCGAATTAACCAATTATTAAACATAAACCATTCAAACTAATCACATATGGAATAAAAAGACTGAATAATAAATGTGGCTGGAGTAAACACTTCCAACCTAAATACCCAATATAATAATCCAACAAAATAAACCAACAACTGAAAGGAGTAAATAAATAAATCCACAATCTCGGACTGTCTGAATAAGAAAAAGGGGCGATATGCCCTAACTGAAATAGATAACTCAAGATGAAGAAACGAAAGTCATGGAGGCGTCTGCTACCAAGTCCTGTAACTTCCACAACAACTACAGCTTGTCAAATGAATAGAACTCCTATACTTGGTATCCCTGTGGATGGACACCTAAAATAATTTGACAAAAGAAAATAGATTTGCAATAAACGGATCAGAGCTTGAGTTGGAAACATTTCAAAAATCAGCAAGTGGTTAAATGAAAACAATAGCACATATTGTGTACATGCTAGATTTTCGCACTCTCGCTTGATATAAACCCCCCATCTATTGTGCACTCTAACACATATATTTAACCCTTCCTAGTTATGTTACCCTGTATAACTATCCCAAAGAAGACTATTATCAAACCAATAATATCATGTGTATACTCGTATCACTCGTATTCCATATTACCATATGTTTAAGGATAGTTTTTCATATACACAACCATTATTCTCATAAGTATTCCTTTTTCTCACTAAGAATATTTTTAAATATCGTTAATTCTATATCTACTAAACACGCAGAGTAGAATAAGTAATAGGTACACATATATTTATCTCTCTATATAAATACACTAACTTAGCACCCCTGGGTTAAGGCCCCCTAGTTCAATGCATACTCTACTGTCATGTCCCGATACATCACTCATTGCATGAAGGACATAGATTCAATATCTTGTGAACCCTCAAAACAAACACACATACTGGAGGCGAACATAGTTCCAAGCCCATGGGTTACGCACATACCTACGCACCCATATGACCGTCAACATTATCGTTATCACTCAAATCCCGTACCTAGGTTCTATGTTCTACTGATACGAATCCAAATACCCCCGAAGGATCCTTAAGATATGACCGTCCATAATGCGCAACATCTACCTGATAGAAAGCAGCGTAGGTATGTTATACACACAATAATTCAATCAATAGGTACATACATAACCTATAATAATCATTAGGTATTCACACAATCCAAATCCTCAAATAAATACGTAGTATTATTATCTCTAATACTCACGTTGCTCTATCCGTACGATTACTCTCTCTATTGTAAATATTCCATAAGGCCTATTATTCCAACATATACCCCCTTAGTAGCTACACAATCATCTCACCACTAGACTATGTAATGAAGTCACTCAAGAATAGCTTATGTAATTATCTCTCACTCGAATCAACCTTATAAGGTTTTAACTTGTCCAGACACAAATTTGAACTTCTGAAATCTCGTTAGAAGTTGGGGAAAATCTCGTTCGAATGAAACTTCGAACGAATTAAGGACTGAATTTTCGTCAGAAGCTCGTTTGTCGTTCGAATGAAACTTTGAACAAATCTAATCCGAATTATCGTTGGATAGGTTGTTGGAATTCTCATTCGAACGACTCAGGTTATTTAAACGAAAATTTCGTAGGTCGTCCCTGTCCTCTAAAAACTGCATTTTCTCAACTTTTTCAACACCCAACTGACATAAAACTTTACCTAACTCCAAATCAATGATTCTAAATCATAACCATCAGTAATTGAATGCTTTCTAATACCTTTTTTAACATTAAATCCTTACAATTTCATCATAGATTCAGATTAATTTTCTAAATCCTCAAAAAGACTTCACTTCATATAATCACCATTAGTTATAATTAAACCCATATTTAAATTCGTGATTTTAACATATAAAACCCAGATTTCTTATCCCCAATATATGGTTATTAATCTAAATTAAAAACTTATACCACAATCATGGATTAATACCCAATTTTAGTCCCAAATTTCATAATATCGTGAATTAATTGTCAACTAATCTAACATGGACATTATATGCTCTAAATGAAGCAAGATAAACACTTTCCTTTCCATGAAGGCTTGATTCATCGCTTGAAATTGGTATAGATGCGTTCTCCTCTTCCCGATCTACACGTTGATGATGTTTTTAGGTGAAAGGTGATTGGATTTGGCCTTGGAACTCCTCGGAACCTCTTCTCCTTCGTCCTTTTGGACTCTCTCTTGTGTTTACCAGTTATTTACCCTAACTATCTCACGTACATGCAGATATATTTCTTTAATTCTCATCCATTAATTAATCCTAATTTTTCAAAAGACAAAAATACCCCTACGGGGTGTCGGATTGGCCTAAAGTTTCCCCGAACTCCAAACTAGATGCCTGAATAGACTTTTATGACTATCCCAAATCTTTCGGACACACTGGAATACTCAAAATGGACATTAGAATAACCAAAAATATAATTATATTTTTAATTTTATATTTAAGTCCCGACACGACACACGTGCGCGTCCTAACTAAGTGTATTGTAACTACCGTATTTTTCACACACGATAATTATATAATATTCTCATTATATATTAATTTACTCAATACGTAATCTTCAATATAATTCTCACTAATAAATAATAACTCTCATCACGCTAGTAATTATTTACTCAAATCTGGACTAATCATAAGGTTTCTCTATTAAATTAATTAATCCCATAATTAAATTAAAATCTTTAAAAAATACGGGGTATTACATACTTCCCCCCTAATAACGAAATTTCATCCCGAAATTCAGAAAAGAGTAAAAATAACGGTATACCTGGTAGGAAAAACTCTGGATATTTATCGCGCATGTAATCCTCACGCTCCCAGGTAGAATCCTCGACATTATGATACCGCAACTGAATACGCACTAAGGGCACTACCTTTGATCTCAATTTCCTCTCTCTACGGTCTAGGATAGCAGCTGTCCCCTCCTCGTAGGAACTATCAGGTTGTAGGTCAATCTCCTCTAAAGAAATATGAGTGTGGGCCATGTAATCCCGATGATATCTCCTCAGCGAAGAAATATGGAACATGTCATGAATCCTATGCAAGTGCTCCGATAAGCCAAGTTTGTAAGCTACTGGCCCATTTCGCTCAATAATAGGGAATAACCCTACATATCTCGGTGCCAACTTCCCTTTCTTCCAAAATTGCATTACCCCCTTCATAGGAGATACTCATAACAACACCTGGTCCCCCACATTGAACTTCCTGAAGAACCACTTGGCATCGGCATAGCTCTTTTATCTATCTTAAGTACCCAAATATGGATCCAAATCATCTCAATCTTGGCCGACGTATCCTGAATCACCTCTGGACCGAGTAGCTTGACGTCCCCCGCCTCTAGCAAACACGTTGGAGAGCGATAAGGACTAGTATATAACGCCTCAAATGGAGCCATGCCAATGTTAAACTTATAGGAGTTAATATAAGCAAACTCCACCAGTGGAAGATATTGCTCCCAGCCCCTACCAAAATCTAGGATACACATCCGCAACATATCCTCTAACATCTGATTCGATCGTTCGATCTGCCCATCAGTCTGCATGTGATAGGATGAACTCAATCATAACTCTGTACCCATGGCCTACTAGAAGCTCTACTAGAATATGTATACAAAAATTTTGTCCCGGTCAGACACGATATCAAGGGGAACCCCGTGGAGTCTCACTACCTCTGCGGTGAAGATCTAAGTATACAGCCCCGTAGTATAATCGGTCCAGACTAGTAAAAATTTATCTAACTTGGTCAATCGATCCACAATCACCCATAAGGAATCGTGACCCCTCTGCAGGTAGCACTGTGATGAAATCCATGGAAATTCTCTCTCATTTTCACATAGGGATCTCTGACGGTTATAGGAGCCCTAACGGTCTCTGGTGTTCTACTTTTACTAACTGACAAGTGGCACATTTCAAAACAAACTCGGAGATGTCCTTCTTCATTCCACTCCCCCGGTACTATCGCCTCATATCCTGGTACATCTTATCCCCTTTGGTATGTACCACAAATCATGAACCATGTGACTATGCCATTATCGCATGTCATAAATCCTCCCCCTTTGGAACTACTAGTCTGCCATTGAAGTGTAAGCCCCCATTTGAGCTCATAGAATACGATTCTACCCCCTCGGCTAGAAGCTGTACAATTCGATCCTGACAGAATGACTCTGATGCTTGAGCCTGTATCATCCTAGTAATGATCTCGAGTGTAACCATCATTGCTGACATGGATAAGTGGGCAACCACATCCTGATGTCCCAGATCCTTCTATTTAGCCTTCCACACCTCGACTACCTCACCTGCTGGCCTACGGCTCAATGCATCTGCTACCACGTTAGCCTTCCCCGGGTGGTAATGGATATCGAACTTCTAGTCCTTCATAAATTCAAGCCACCTCCGCTAACGCATATTCAACTCCCGCTGCGTGAATAGGTACTGCACTGACTTGTGATCTGTGAATAGGCAAAATTTCTCCCCTAAGAGATAATTTCACCATACTAAAAGTGCAAACACGACTGTCACTAACTCCAAGTTATAGGTGAGCTAACTCCTCTCGTGAGGTTTAAGCTTATGAGAAGCACAAACTATAGCCTTGTCCTCATGTTGAAGCACAACCTCAAGTCATAGTAAGGACGCATCAGTATAAGCCAGGTACTCCACCCCTGGCCTGGGTTGTGCTAGAACTAGTGATGAAGTTCGCTTGTCCTTCAGCTCATCAAAAGCCAACTAGCAAGCATCATCCCATATAAATGACACCCCTTTGTGAGTCAAATTTGTCATCGGACCCGCTATCTTCGATAATCCCCAAATAAATAACCTGTAGTATCCTACCAGGCCCAAAAAACTACGTATCTCTATCAGCATCGTGGGATATCCCCACTCCCTCACCGCTGACACTTTCCTCAGATCTACGAAAATCCCTTCTTCAGAAATAATGTGCCCCAAAAATTGAACCTCTCAGCTAGAATCCACACTTCTCATAATTCGAATATAACTCGTGCTCACAAAGTGTCTGCAAAACTAGCCTCTAATGTTCGACATGCTCCTCCTTAGTATGGGAATAAATCAGGATGTCATCAATGAAGACAATGATAAACTCATCTAAAAACTCTCTGAACACCTTGTTCTTAAAGTCCCTGAATACGGCCGATGCATTGGTTAGCCCAAATGGCATAACCCTGAACTCGTAGGATCCATATTATGTTAAGAAGATAGTTATAAACACATCCTCCTCTATGATACGTAATTGATGGTATCCCAACCTTAAGTCTATCTTCGAGACATAGGAAACACCACGCAACTGGTCGAATAGGTCCTCAATTAAGGACAACGGATATTCATTCCGTATAATGACCTTATTTAACTCTCGATAGTCAACACACAACTATAGTGACCCATCTCTCTTCTTTATGAACAGTACGGGAGCACCCCGAGGAGAGGTACTCCTACGGATAAAGTCCCGTCCTAATAACTACTCGATTTGATCTCGTAACTCCTTCATCTTCGTCAGAGCCATACGATAAGGTGCACGGGCTATTGGCTGAGTACCTAACATTAAGTCTATCATAAACTCTATTTCTCTGGTAGGCTGAAACCTTGGTATATCCTAAATACATTAGCAAACTTATGCACAATCAAAATCGAATATAGTGTAATCACCACCTTCTTAGAGGTCTCCTCCTCTATATAATATAAATGGGTGGACGAACCTCCCTCCAGGCGTGGAACTGCCACCAAAAACATCTCCTGACCCGATATGGCGAACAAAGTACTACGACAATAGCAGTCAATCATCGCCCTATACATAACTAGAGAATCCATCCCAATAATCTAAGACAAGCATATCATATGGTAATATCAATCTCCCAATATCTATGCCCACTCCTTGACATATAAAGAATATCAATGATCCATAGCCCAATGGTGAGTTTACACTAGTAATAGTACTCTCTGTTGTGTCTAATAACCTCGTGGCGCATGCAAAACTAGTGGAAATGAAACTATGTGAAGCCCTATGTCAAATAATATTCGTTCCAAAGTCCTCTGGATAGAAAATATACCCTCAACCATGGGTGGAGCATAAGAAACTGCGGCCTGGTGGACGTTATAGACACGCCCATATTGCAGTTGTCGCTCCTGGATCGGAGCTGCTGGAATGACTGGCAAAGCTGGTATCTGATGTGGTGCTGGGAGGGCGGTTATAAATATAGATCACTGGGGCTCCTGAGGAGCGCCCTGCTGCTGCTACTGCGGGGTGATGTTTATGTCCAGTGTTGTCACAAGAGAAGCATCTTCCTGGAAAGTGTTCTCCCCTCTTCTCCTACTGCCCTCTTCCCTGATGGTTGTTACCACCCCTCCTTTGGCCCTGATGAAAATGCTACTTCCCCTGTTGGCCCAGAACGACCTATCTAAAACCTCCCTGTCCCTTCCTGTAGTCACCTAATCTGAACCTCTTAGTAGGGTCCCCTGGTGGGACCTCTGCTCGCCCTGTCTCTGCTGATCCTGGGCTGGTTGTGCCCCACTGGCACTATTACCTCCAGTCCTGCACTGCTGGCTGGACTCCCCCACTCGTTTGCTTCCCTTATGATGGAAGAGGTGATCCTGTAAGTGTATTAGGGAAGCGTTAAGTACATCAATATATGTACCCAATGAAATATTACCCAAAAAGGTGTTGATGAATCCTCCACATCAAGCCGTCCATAAACATCATAATTTTCTTCCCCTCAATAGGTACCTCATCTGGCACCAAATTAATCAATATCGTAAACACTTCCTCGTACTACGCAACGGTATTCCTCTCCTGGGTGAGATCCTATAATTTTTGCCTCGTCTCAATAGGAATGGCAGAAGGCAAATATTTACAGTCGAATCGCATCAAAAAGTCCTGGATAGTCATGTTGTCTCTGTCCTCAGTAGTGGTAATAGACTCCCACTAATGCAGTGCTATTACCACTAGCTTAAAAGTAGCTAGTATCTCCTTTTGAACCTCAGTACACTCATACATCCTCAAGTGCTGCTGAATGTCCTTTTTCCACCGGCTCGATACCACAACATTTAAACTCCCTGTGAACTCCGGAGTGTATGCCTTTTGGAAGGCATCTCTGACTCACTCCCAAGCAGAAGGGAATGAGTGAGCTGGTGTTGGTTCAACCATCGATGCTTGGGGTGGGGCCTATTGTACCACAGTTAAAGCTGCATTTACCTCTTGAGCTACGATGGCGGCAGCCTCCGCAGCATTCATCGTACCCTAGGTGGAAGTTGGTTGGGGCTTGAGTTGGGCATCCCTCGCAGCTCGCTGTGCATGTATGGGGGGCATCTGAAATGAGAGATAATCTTAATAAGTCCTTAGTAAATATCTCAAATAGCTGAAGATGTAAAATTCACAAGTAATGAATATAATAATCCTAAATATAGGGCTCTATATCAAAGAAAGATACGCTGGAATCATAATAAGTCGTACAGATCCTAAGGACTCTAAAACCTAATGCTCTGATACAACCTATGATATGACTCCTAATTAAATACCGGGTGATCAGTCCTTTATTAAATTAAATCAGAATATCTAGTTGATTCAGAATATGCATCACTTTTGAAAACTTTATTATTAACACTAACCACATAATATTTAAAAAGGTTGATGTCAAAATTTTATCTTTTAATTTACATAAAATTGAATTAACCAATTATTAAACATAAACCATTCAAACTAATCACATATGGAATAAAAAGACTGAATATCAATTGTGGCTGGAGTAAACACTTCCAACCTAAATGCTTAATATAATAATCCAACAAAATAAACCAGTAATTGAAAGGAGTAAATAAATTAATCCACCATCTCTGACTGTCTAAATAAGTAAAAGGGGTCACATGACCTAACAGAAGTAAATAACTCAAGACGAAGAAACGAAAGTCATAGACGCATCTACTACGAAGTCCTGTAACTTGCACAACAACTACAACTCGTCAAATGAATGGAATTCCTATACTTGGTGTCCCTATAGTAGGGCACCTAAAATAATTTGACAAAAGAAAAGAGATTTCAATAAAGGGTTATAGTTTGAGTTGAAAACACTTCAAAAATCAACAAGTGCTTAAATGAAAACATTAGCACATATTGTGTACATGTTAGATTTTCGCACTCTCACTGGAGATACTCACCCCTCATTTATTATGCACATCTAGCGGGTATATTTAACCCATCTTAGTCATGTTACCCCTCCTAATAAGCTCGAAGATGACTATTATCACACTAATAATCTCATGTGTTTACCCATATCACCCATATTTCGTATTACCATATGTTTAAGGATAGTTATTCATATACACAACCGTTATTCTCATAAGTATTCCTTTTTCTCCCTAAGAATATTTTAAATATCGTTAATTCCATATCTACTAAACACGAACAGTACAGTAAGTAACGGGTATACATATATTTATCTCTTTATGTATATACACTATTTTAGAACCCTGGGGTTAAGGTCCCCCTGGTGCAATGCATACTCTTCTATCATGTTTCGGTACGTCGCTCATTACATGAAGGACTGTAGGTTCCATCTCTCGCGAACCATCAAAACAAGCACATATATTGGAGGCAAGCATAGTTCAAAGCCCATGTGTTACGCACATACCTACTCACCCATATGACCATCAACACTATCATTCTCACTAATAGCCCGTACCTAGGTTCTATGTCCTAGTGATATGAATCAAAATCCCCCCGAAGGCTCCTCAAGATAGTATCGTCCACAATGCACAACCTCCACCCGATAGCAAGAAGCGTAGGTATGTTATAAATAAAATAATTCATTGAATAGGTAAATATATAACCTATAATAATCATTAGGTATTGACACAACCCATATCCCCAAATAGATACGTAGTATTATTATCTATAATACTCATGTTTCTCTATCCGTACGTTTAATCTCTCTATCATAAATATTCCATAAGGCCCTCTTATTCCAACATATACCCTTAGTAGTTACACAATCATCTCACCACTAGACTCTGTAATGAAGTCACTCAAGAATAGCGTAGGTCATTCTCTCTCACTCGAATCAACCTTGTAAGGTTTTAACTTGTCCGGACACAAATTTGAACTTTTTAAATCTCATTAGAAGTTGGGGAAAACCTCGTTCAAACGAAACTTCGAACGAATTAAGGACAGAATTTTCATCTGAAGCTCGTTCGAACGAGCTCACTCAAATGAATCTACCCTGAATTCTCATTGGAAAGGTCATTGGAATTCTCGTTCGAACAAGGTCATTCGAATGACTCATGTCATTCAAATGAAAATTCCGCAGGTCGTCCCATCCTCTAGATACTGCGTTTGCTCAACTTTTTCAACACCTAAATCACGTAAAAATTTACCTAACTCAAAACCAATGATTCTAAATCATAACCACTAGTAATTGAATACTTTCTAACACATTTTTTTAACATCAAATCCTCACAATTTCATCATAGATTCAGATTAATTTTCTAAATCCTCAAAAAGCCCTAACTTCATATAATCACTATTTGTCAAAATTAAACCCAGATTTAAATTCGCGATTTCCACATATAAAACCCATATACTTATCCCCAATAGATGGTTATTCATCTACATGCAAAACCTATACCACAATCATGGATTAATACATAATTGCAGTCCCAAATTTCATAATATCCTGAATTAAACATCAACTAATCTAACATGGACATTATATGCTCTAAATGAAACAAGATAAACACTTTCCCTTTCACGAAGGTCTGATTTGTCGCTTAAAAATTCTATAGATACATTCTCCTCTTCCCGATCTACACGTTGATGCTATTTGTGTTGAAAGGTGACTCGGTTTGGCCTTGGAACTCTTAGGAACCTCTTCTCCTTCTTCCTCTTGGACTCTCTCTTGAGTTTACCAGTTATTTACCCTAACTCTCCCACGTATATGCAAATATATTTATCCAATTTTCATCCATTAATTATTCCCAAATTTTCAAAAGATAAAAATACCCCTCTAGGGTGTCGGGTTGGCCTAAAGTTTCCCCGAACTCCAAACTAAACCCCCGAGTAGACTTTGTTGACTATATCGACCCTTACGGATACACTGGCATACTCAAAATGGCCATCAGAATAACCAAAAATAATATTATATTTTTAATTCCTCATTTCAGTCCCGACACGACTTACACACACGTCCCAACTAAGTGTACTATAACTTCCATATTGTTCACACACGACAATTATATAATATTCCCATTATATATTACTTTACTCACTAAGTAATCTTCAACATAATTCTCACCAATAAATACTAACTCTCATCATGCTAGTAATTATTTAATCAAATTCGGATTAATTAAAAAGTTTCTCTATTAAATTAATATGGGGTATTACACTTACAATATTGAATGAAAATCTTTGAGAATACAAATAACAAAAGAAGAAAACACACTAGAAGTTTTATGGACAAGAAGCATTTGAAACATGATGATTGGAAGTGATGTATCTAGGTTTAAACATTGTGCTAATTATGGAGCACAACTATCGACGATGATCTTGGCACTCCAAATGTCTGCTCAAACCAGTGTGCCGCTACCTCTTTAATGAAACTAGAAATCTTCCATGGTGTTTGACATCAAACGAGCGTAACCTCATAGGTTCACGATTATTACAAGTTTTCCACTCCGATTTTAAAATAATTTTAGGTCTTGGGCCTTGGACTTATTTAAAATCTGTTGGCCCAAATATCTAGCCCAAAAATTTTAGGGGCAATTATGGGGGCTCATTTATCTCACCTTAAGAGAGTCGTCGACCAGCCCAGCTTGTACAATGGATGCCTAACCCAAATCTGTTATTTATTTAGACCCGTGTAATTAACATGTGCTTAAATGCACAGAGATATACTCAAATAGGTTACCAACAATCTCGAGGGAGATATTCAGGGACACCATGAGTTATCTACGAGAAAATTAAGTTACTTGTAGAACTTAATATCTTATTTTCTACATTTATAAATTGTAAATCCTAGTCCGAGGAGACGGGATGTAACCTTGATCATTAAGAGATACTAATAAGAACATAGTAACCTCTCCGTAGACGTAGGCAAGTTGTCGAACTACGTACATCTATGGTTGTGTGTGTTATTAATTGCTTTCATTTGGATATTATTTTTTGGATCTTTATATTGTGATAATTCTTTCACTCACAATATTAATTAAAAAAAATAAAAATTTATAAATTTATAAGTTTTCAACCACAATTTGAAAAAAAAAACTATATTGACACTAAATGTGTGAAAATCTCAAAATGTCAATTTAGATCACTTTACACCTTAAACTTGGGTTTATATATATATATATATATATATATATATATATATATATATATATATATATATATATATATATATATAAGAACTCAAATAATTACAATTTCTATAAAGTAAAGCTAATGTAACTACATACTTCTTAACTATATTTCGAATCCATCTAAACATTAGGACATATATAGTCAATTAAATTCAAACCATTCAGTGTGAATTATATCAACCAAAAATTGTTTATAAAACCATATGTAAGTATATTGATTAATATAATTTGTTACATTAATTATCAGTAGTCTAAAAACTGTGTTTTGGGTTGTATTTTGATAAGACATGACAAGACTATTTAAAATGCAAAAATTAAACGACTTCATCATTTTTTAACTAACACAAACATAACCCATTTTAAACACGACGAGAAATAATTCAAATTTTTTACATCCACTAAAATCTAACAAGATACAAAAACACGAATAGAACACATGACGTGACATGAATAACATGATTATATAGGAGAAATGATATTAGGAAGATTTTAAGAGATACTATCATTTAAAACCCTTGAGAAAATCTTGTTTACAAAGTTCTGCATACTGATTGGTCTGATGTCATTGAATGATTGAGGGTTGTCAACCTTCGAAATAAGAGCAATTCTAGTTGAAGTACACATTTGGCAAACTACAGCCTGTAAAAAAAAGACAAGACAACTTTAAAAATATCATCTTTTATAATCTCTCAAAATGAAACAAAAAATGCCCATTGAAACCATCCACTCCAGGGGTGCTATTTGCATTAAGGAATCTAACAGCATTCTCGACTTCTTTCATTGTAGGCCACTAAGAAAGAGATGAATTCATTTCCTCAGTTATCAAGCTTGGAATAAAATCAATCATCTTGGACTGCCCTATTGGATCCAATTCTTCCTGGGCTTAAAACTAATTTGTATAAAACTGGACAACGGCAGTCTTTATATCCTCTTGCGTAACCACCCAATCATCCTCCAAGTTCTTGATCTTGTGAATGCGCATTCTCTTATGTGTACCCCTTACCATCCTATGAAATAATGAGGAATTCTTATCACCTTATGAAGCCCATTTAACATTTGCTTTTTGTCTCCAATACTCCTCTTCTATTTTAATCTTAGCATTACAATTGGAAGTGGCTTTGCTCAGTTCCTCTCTATTTTCTTCAGTTGGATCTTGCTCATACTGCATTTCCGCATTAAGGAATGAATCATCGGCATTTCGAGCCTCCTGACTTATGTCTCCAAATAGAGATTTATTCTAAGCACTTAACTTCCTTCTAACTTCTTTAAGCTTCAGTGACAACCCTATTATAGGGTTTGGACATTCCACTTCATGCCAATCTTTTTCCACTATCTCAGCACATTCCTTATTATTGGTCTAGACATTTAGGAATCTAAAAGACTTAGGTGGAATGTTAGAAGGAAGAACTCCTTTAAAAATAAGAGGGGAGTGGTCTGACATACTCCTATTAAGATGATTAACACTCCAAATAAGGTTAGAGTCCAAGCATACTTGCTTTACTAAAACTTTATCCAGCCTACTCCAGATACTATGTTCAGTATCTCTCTTATTATGCCATGTGAATTTGGAGCCTATATAGCCCACATCTATTAGCATATTCTCCTCTATATATTCTTGAAACTCATACATGGATCCAAGATTAACATAAAGACCTCCATGTTTTTCAGTCCTGTCAGCTAATATGTTGAAGTCCCCTCATAACCACCAATAATCATTAGTGCTACATTCATTCAAATACTCCCACAATAGTCATCTCTCAATTCTGTTACAACTAGCATAAATCAAATTACACTACATCTTCCTATCCATTCCCACCTTTTTAATACTCAAAGTAATATATTGATTCATTTCTGATACAATCTCCCAAGAAATATCCTCTTAAAAAAAACTATATCTTGCTATTAGAATTAAACACACAAGTACCATATCCTAATTTTAAACAGTAGGATTTGATCTTCTGAATACCTTGTCTTGGCTCCGAACCACCATCGTAAAGGGCATATGAATTCTCTTAAGTCTTTTTAACCTTCTGATCGCACCCTTTTTTGAAAATCCTCTCACATTCCATATAATTGCAGTTAACATTCTTATTTAGAGTAAGAAGATTTAGAGTTAGACCTGAGAATTTGAACAGACCCATAAATAACATACTTCATTTTAACACCTTTAGTGCTCTTTTTCCTTCTCTTCACCAGAGTGAATCCCCCCTCTTCTTCATTGCTATGATCTAGAGTCTGAGGAGATTTATTAAGGCAGTCTTGTAAAGACTATTGAGATTCCTGTGAGTCCACTTCTATATCTTGAGCCACTTGACTTTCTTCTGGTTGACTTCTTCATGCTGAATGCCCTCTTTGTAAGCTGCATCTTCCATCCTCAGGGGTTGTTGTAATTCATCAGACACTTCCTAATTATTCTTCAAATTATTAAAAATATGGCAGCCCTCTTCCATTTGATTCTTATCTCCCTTATTTACTATATCGTTATGCATATGATTTTGTTGACCTTTGGAATCATTTGTATGTTTTGTCAGATATTCATTACCTAATACAACAATCACTTCTCCTTCTTCTAACTCTACAGGTGAAGTATATGATTCTTTAACCCCAAACGATTTCTTGACCCATTCTTTCATGGACATCTGTGGCTGCTCTTCTATCTTTCTAACTGGCTGAATTTCCTCTTGTTCCAACTTCCTCACAAAATAATTCTCTTGTAGATGACCTTTTTTGTAACAATAGGAACAAAATGGGGGAAGATCTTCATACACAATAGGCTGCCAAAACCGAGATCCTTTGTTTTTATTACCAATCCAAACTCGAGATGGAATGGTATTTTTGAGGTCTACTTACACACAAACCCTAGCTTGACTAGGTCTTGCTAGAGATGTTATTGTATTATCAGCCTTAATAGGGTTGCCTACCACCTGAGCTAAAGAGAACAAAGAATCCCTATTATAAAGATAAATGGGCAATAGAGGAAACAAAATCTAAGATGGCACAATAGAAGATTCCTTATCCGGGTGGAAATCAATATCCCATTTAAATGTACGCATTGGATATTTAAGAATAAACCATATATCTTTCATCCAAAGTCTATGGTAATCCTCTCCATGCTCCAAACGAAGTAAAATATGCTTTTGATCTATAAGACCAATATGGAAGTTTGCTTTTTAGATGGATTTTGGAGAATAATTAACGAATATCATCAACAGAGGGCCTGCCATGAGAGAATTTTCCAACAACTGAATAATGAAAAGGAGAAGCCATTTCTTTAAGAGATGATTCTTCATATAAGATAGTTGGTTCACCCCTATGATATGAGATCTCTTGTAGTGAGGAGGTTTGCCTTACGTTAGATGAGATGACTGAGGCAAAAGTTTTGGGTTTATCAATCTTTGCTGTAACTTTTGTTGGAATAGTAGGGTGGCAAGGAGGTACTGCATGAGTGCAGGAGTATTTGACTTGAATCGAAGGTTGAAGAGGAGGGAGAGATAACAAGTCAGCATCCAGAAAGGATGCAGACGGAGGATCCATGAAAACCCTAATTAGGGTTTACAAGGAGGAAGATGAAAAGTTTCAAATGATGGGGAGAGAGAAGCTCCAAGAATTTTGGAACTAACTCATTTGTAAAATTTTCATACTAATAATAACCTTTACAATCCAAGAAAACATCACTATCGCACCCGATCCAGGACAAGTCCGATATTACTGAAATATGTTTACATGATTTAAAAAGGATTCATACATGACTGACATAACGATAAGTGGTGCGATGCCACACCCTTGCGTTCTATTCCTCTGCCTCAATTTGTACTAGCAATAGCTTCTCCAATCCACAAAAATAGTTGCACATCTATTAAGGCCTCAGTATCCACTGATCTCATTTGGTGAATAATCATTCCACACATAATCTAACGTTCCATCGTCTTCAATGTTTAAGATATCAGTGGACTTGTAAACCTAGAGCCTAGTTTAGTTGCATGGAGTTGATACGCTCTCACAAACAAATGGACTCTAGCAAAGCCAAATCAGGATTTTGAAAAAATTGGGCATCGTTAATTGAAATGCATGTCTAAATGTGTTTATATAGTTTTCTACTAAAAGTAATCCAATTAATCACAAACGAATGTTCTGATTCCAACCAAGGAGCCCTTATTTGAACAGGGCTTTCCGATACTGATAATTTGGGGGTGTCGTTTGAGCATCGCTTGAGTGTCGTCAAAGCCATTGGAGTTTCACTGGAACTCCGGAGATATTGTGTCGTAGGTTTTCCATAGAGTCACAAAGACATGGAGTGAGTTAAGGTATAAAGATAGAAATAATTAACATTTGGTTAGTTATGGTAAATGATATTTTGGTCTACTTTAAAAGAAAAGGAGTCTCATTAAACATGTTTTACTATAGAATTTTATATTCCAAAGTTTAGCACCAGCGGATGATGAGTGAACATCATGAATAACAAAGGGGGTTGTTTGGCACCATGGGACGATGAGCGAATGACTCAAATAATAAAAGACATCCAAGCCGAAATCTTTCTCTCTAGTATGTGCCTAAGGGTCCAAATTTAATTAATTAATTAATCAAACAATCAAAACATAAAGCAAGTTAAAATCATTTTTTTATTTGAACCAAATTTTAATTTTACTAAATAAATTTTTTATACTCCAAATTAGATGCATTGGATATTAATAGAGGACGCAAATAAAATCAATAACAAATAGCACACTAGGACTTTAGAGTGGAAACCCTCGTAGTAAAAATCATTATGACCCTCGATTCATGACAAGTCCACTATTAATGAAATATGTTTACATGATTTAAAAAGGATTCATACACGACTTACATATCAATAAATGGTGCGATGCCACATCCTTACGTTTTATTCCTCCACCTCAAATCTGTACTAACAATAGCTGCTCCGATCCACGAATATAGTTGCACATCTATCAAGGCCTCAGTATCCACTAATCTCATTTAGTGAATAATCATCCCACACATAAGCTAATGTTCCATCCTTTTCAATGTTTAAGAACTCAGGGGACTTGTAAACCTAGAGTCTACTTTAGTTGCATGGAGTTGATAGGATCTCACAAACAGAAGGACTCTAGCAAAGCCAAGTTAGGGTTTTGAAAAAATTAGGCATCGTTGATTAAAATGCACGTCTCAAAGTGTTTATATAGTTTTCTAATGAAAGTAATCCAATTAATCACAAACAAATGTTCTCGTTCCAACCAGGGAGCCTTTATTTGAACGGGACCTTCTAATGCCGATATTGTGGGATGTCGTCTGAGCATCGCTTGTGTGTCGTCGGAGCCATTGGAGTTTCACTAGAACTCCAGAGATATTGTGTCATAGGTTTGCCATAAAGTCGCAAAGACATGGAGTGAGTTAAGGAATAAAGACATAAATAATTAACATTTGGTTAGTTATGGTAAATGATATTCTGGTCTACTTTAAAAGAAGAGGGGTCTCATTAAACATATTTCACTATTGAATTTTATATTCCAAAGTTTGGCACCAGCGGAGGATGAGTAAACGACATAAATAACAAAGGGAGTCGTTTGGCACCAGGGGACGATGAGTGAATGACTCAAATAATAATAGGGGTCCAAGCCGAAATCTTTCTCTCTCTCTCTCTCTCATTGATCCGTTAGTTTTGACTAGCCTTTCTAGTAGCCTATTAGTTGTTGAATATTTAGGATTGTTATTAGCTTTCCAATTCGGATTCCCGGGAATCAAACAAACCATAGCAAAAAGCATATAGTAAGAATACAAACTGAAATAACAGTTTGGTGTGAAATTGACTAGAAGGTTGCGTTCTTTGTTAGAACAACTTCAAAGCATCTAAAATTTGGGGTACGTACTTGAAAGCATGGAATGATTTTAAATAGATTCCCCCAAGACATTTAAATCAAAAAAAGATAATATAATCATTATTATTGTTTGACAAGGGTGTCATTAGCCAACTTTCGTGCACAAGACTAATTTCTTGAATTGGTCCAGATCGACATCCACGCCGGACTTAGCGATATTACAAGGAGTTTTATTTTCTCCTTGTTGCCTGACCACGAGATGTTGTTACAAACGAAGACAATATTTTCGAATATTTAAGGAGTGTTACTAGTTTATAATATTTTCGATGATGGTTTCACAACGAGCAGAAGACCATTGTTTGGAAATTCTATTCCTCAAATGATACGCCTTTCTTTGACTACAATGAAACATCTTAATTAAAAAAAATATTTTTTACATGGACTTAATTTAATGACATGTTTTGGGGACACTATACAACAGATTCATGGTTCCACAACTTCAACTCATTCAAAGACGTGTAAAAATATAATGGGGTTTATCTAAAACATAGTCTTGGCAAAGGAAGACCCTCTTGTCCCTGCATTGTGTCACCTAAACATCAGTGTTTGGAAATAGTATTTTAGACACTCACACAATTTGAAACACATTTTGGAGACACCAAATATTCGTGATTGGAGACAAACATAACGTGAAAGTTGTCAAGTTAGTGTTCCTTATGTCTTTTTGACATAAATAAAAAATAAACTAAATTATCAATGGAAAAAATTAAGATGTGAGGGGAATATCAAAAACTAATCATTTTGATATACCACAACATGGATTTGGAATGTCTTAAAATTAAAATTGTATTAAATCAAAGTTTCGTAATATTAGATGATTGACATAATTAGAGCAGTCAGCCTCGATATGAGTAATGTGTATTAAAAATAAAAAGTGTGAGTTGAACATTAAAGAAATAAAAAAAGTAGAAAAGAGGAGATTAAAGGCATCTGACCTTGAGAGGATGATGTTGAGCAATGATTGTGTCTAGGAGGCATGGGCAGCTTTCTTAGGCAGAAGTAAATACCAAAAGGATTTGAAGAGGAAAAAGCGACATAGCCACTAAAAGATGTGTATGACCACTCAATATGTCCAAAGTGGAGATTTTCTTAAACCATGATTTAGGAGAGATGGGAATTGCTGGAAAGAATGTTAGTGTATCCACTTTGGCATGGTTGGTGCCATCAACATCATGGGGCCGTCTCCCTATTCCATCATCATGATGGATGCCCATTATGATGATGCTTCTCATGTCACCTACACTACACAATGTGAACATAACTTTCTTCTTATGATGGTAAATTGTGTCGAATTTGTTACATGCACATTCTGTTTATATCGAATCTCACACCAATGAAGAGATTAAGGATGATAAATTAAGATAAATTTTGTACGGATGTTCTTTGGATGAGAAAATATTTTTATGTTAAATATCTTTCTGCTTTTATGTTATTATTCTCCCTGTATTCCTTCGGGGTTTGGTCCATCGTTTATACAAATATAACATAATTCGTCAGTTATAACCGAATACTTATTAAAGACAATAATAATAATAATAATAATAATAATAATATAGTGCTACTATATTATAAGTTGAAAGTGTCATATTATGAAATGTCACTATTAAAGGGTAGTATTAATACGAAATATTTATTGTTATATAACGGCGGAGAACTATACAATTATATTGGACTGCATACAAAACGTCCCCTCCTTTGCAGGGCTTTTTGTAAATTCTTTAACAATTATAATGAGGAAGTGAAACAAAGAAATAAGTGATCAATTTCATTTTATTGTTTGGTATAATAAGAAAAAGTGGAACACAGGTAACTCAAAGCATTTATTTACATAGTTCACCATATTGCATCCCTCAAAAGTGGTATGAATAAAAACATACAAAAACTTTAATTAAAGTAACAATTATTGTAACACTATAATAACATCTAAAATATAAATGCTGGAATCTAATTAGTAAATCATTGATATTCTAACTTTTATCTCATCGTAAAGCACAGATTTGAGATTTTTATTTTCAAAATATTGAATCATCAAATTGATAGAAAATTGAACTTAATTAAAAAGCAGTCCTGATTTTTTGGGACTGAATTATGAGCAATTTTGAGCTTAAATATAGGTGGGATCCGCACTACGATAATTGTGGGACCACATACGAACGCGTTCTCCTCCACAAGGAGATTAACGTAGTATATTCACATGTGCAATTTCATTAAGTTATGAATGATAAATTTGTCCCCAAAGTGACTCAAAAACAATGAAAGTTAATGAACTGGGTATGTTTTAACTCTTGTCACACATTGGAAGAGTAGTGGAAAGTTGATGAGTTAGTAACACCCCAAGTATGGATTAAGGCTTGGATGCCTTTGGAGTATCCCAACTCTTTGTAGGAGAGATGCCTATACTACGTATGTGTTGGGCTGCGCCATCCGCTCGGTTCCGGCTTGGACTCTCTTATATTTTTGGTCCGTTAATTAATTGATTGTTCCCAACAGTCAAAACGTTTGCTATAAATAAAATATTTTCCCTACAGTTTTAGACTACTGAAAAATTGCCCTCCCATAATTTCGAAAAATGCATCCATATTATTTTCTTCTTCCAGAAAATATTTTTCCTCATTCTGTACTGCATATTACTGTTCTGATTGAGTAGAAACACAGAAGTTGTGCTACATAATCAATTGAAAAATTCGTTCTATCTTGAGAGACAATATTCATCAACCTTAGAGCACATTGGAGGGAATAAATTGTCTTAAGAACATTGTGAAAATTTACAAGGCTCGGATTCTTTTCTATTTCTATTATTATTTCTACAAATTCAAGTAAGTTTTTATTTTATGTAATTTTGTTTTATTTCTGTAATTATTATAATAATTCGTAATTCTGTACTTTTGTATTTCTTAAAGATTAGATATAACACAAATAAGAATTGTCAATTTGACACCAGAGGAATACTTATTTTGCATAAATTTTTTGCACTTTCTAACTATTACAAGTTGGTATGCATTGATAGGTTATAATGGTTGTAGTAAACCAAAGTCCTCAAGTAAGAATGGATTTTCAGTCACTCCAAGTAAGATAAATGAAAATTGTCACTATAGGGTGTGAAATGATGAAGAAACCAAGAATCTGATAAATGTGGTGGGGAAATTCTGCGCAGGTGACAAATTATAAATGAAAAAACAATGCAAGAGTTTATATTGACTTTGGCAAACTGGAATATGAATGGCCACTAACTAGGATTGACTTGTAGAGGTTGCATAGTAGAGTGGAATCACCCGTGGAATTGACTTGGAACAAGTTGTCAATGGACTATCTAATCTTAGTTGGTTGACCTATGAGATTTTTTCTTTTAATGTAATTATTCGATTGGTTGTATTTGAAAGGTAGTTGTTAAGTAAGTTTTATTCAACTCTTTGTAGGGTTCTATTTTAAAAAAAAAACTATTATTAAACAAAAGAAAAATAGGGAATCTCTCTTAAGCTTTGTTTTTCAGTTACTACTTGTCCTTTTTATAACTAATTGACAAAGTAATATTTTTAGACGTAGCAAATGGAGCTCTGACTTAGTGAACAATCAGATAGCTTCGATGGAGGCCCAAGACGTCTAGACCAAAGCTGGGACATAATTAACTAGCCCATTAGTTTGGCGTCCAAATAGTGATCATATGGCCCAAACGTCATTGGGCAACTATAATAATTCTTACGAAAAAAAAGAGAAAAGAATGAAAAAACTAGTGGCTATTTATTTGAAAAATATTGAGGCCGCGTTTAGTTGTGAAAAATTATTTTCATATTTTTATTTTAAATTTTCATTTTCATTTCTAATTTTATTTTCCATAATTGTTTTTAGAAAGCTAATAAATGTTTTCATCTGGTAGAAATCAAGGTTCTAAAAAACGCGGGGCGTAATTGAGGCGTGGAGGCAAGCCTTAAGCCTTAGAAGCCTAGGCGGGCCTAGGCGTAAAAAAACGTGAAAAGACGTTTAGGCCTTCTTAATATATTTTAATATTTTTTAACCATAACAAGACTATTAAAATGCAAAAATTGCACATATCATAAAAATATGTATGAATATATGCAAATTAAAATACTATTTGATTATTTTGGATGAGATAATGGTCCGGTTTGTAAACAAATTCTTTAAAAGGCGACATCGTTTCACTAAAACATTGTTGTTTTTAGAAAAAAAGTGCGCCTTAAGGATTTTACCAGGAATAAGGCGTGAAAAGAGTAAGGGAGGCGTTTCTCCCAAGCCTTAAGCCTAGGCGTGCCTAGACGGAGCCTAGGCGGATTTTTTAGAACAGTGGTAAAAATAAATTATTGTTTTCAAATTATAGTTTATAGAAAATTTGGGTGTGAATGTAATTTATATAATGCTTAGGGTTATATTGTAATTACAAAAAATTTAGGGTCCAAATATAATTTTTAAAAAGCACAGCGGCCAAAATGCAATATTCAAAATTTCAAATTCAAAATGTAGTATATTAAAAATTAAGAGATTAAATGTAATTTATAGAAAGGTTAATGGTCTAGATATAAGTTATAAAAAGTTTCGGGTGAAATATAAATTTAGGACTTTTAAAAATTGGTGGAAAACTTGGTAAAATGATTTTTCATTTTGTTGAAAAGTTGAAAATTTTGGAAAAATCTTTTTAAATTTTCTAATTTGAAAAACTATCAAACTTTAATGTATTTTCTAGTTTTCTATTTTTGTTGAAAATTTGGATTTTTGTTTAAAACAAGATTGTTTTCCATAACTAAACATGGTCCGACTATTTATGTTTCTAGAAAACAGTTTTCGTAGAGATGAAACATAGAGATTTGTTTAAAATTAAAACTATGTACGGACAAAAATTTAATTCTTAGCTTTTCAGGTTTTTCAAGTTTTCATGAAAATGAGAAGGGGAAATTATTCTACTTTCAAATATGTTTGTTTACGATAAAAAGTTATCACTAATTTGCCACCAGCCCCACTTCTAGCAATTCGGTGCCCCAATTTCAACAGCTATTATCCCACAGGCACAATCATCATCCCCACCATCAGCATCACTACCACCACAACCATTGCCACCACCATAATATTACCACTACACCACCATCACAATCATCTTCGTTGCAATAACCATCTCCGCGACAAGAGTCGCAATTTCGTGTATTTGAGTTGGGTCGACATGACATGACACGAGTCGTGTCTTTTTTCCCCAATACGAATACGAATACGAACACAATTTCTAATTTCGATCCGAAATAAACTCGACACGATATGATAAGACACTTAAACCTGACCTCGATTGATCCCAATTAATTGAACTAATATTTTTATTTTCTTACAAAACAAAAATTAACATTAATTAAGCTACGATAACATATTTTTAATTTCACCCACTTTAACAACCGTAGCATATTTTTTTTAATGCTCTAGCTTTTTTAATCTAACCCAATGTAACTATTGCATATTCTCTAAAATCTTATTTTAGTTACACCCAATTTCAATTAAAAAAAATAACTATAGCTAAAAGACTAAATGAATATATTAACATCTATGGCAAATATTAGGGGTATTAATTTTAAAAACGATGCGAAAACACGAAACAAAACGACTCGAAATGGACCCAAAATTAACACGATATTTCGTTATTGTATCGGATTATAATGACACGAAGTCGTATCGTGGCGTTTTCATGTCAAAATTATGAGTCGTGCTATCATGTTTTGTCATATTAATCGTGTTTTTATTCGAATGTTTGTGTCAATTAATGTTTAATTTCGTGTTAAATTTATGAAATCATGTTAGCCATGTCATGTTTTATTCTAGTCGTGTTTGTGTCAAATAAAAAAAAATACGAAGTCGTGTCGTGTTCGTGTCCAAAATACTATTAGCAAATATTACAGGTACATGTAAAATTTATTTATTAATTAAATTAGTTTTGAAATTATGATATTTCGAATTAATTATTTAATTGAATATAAGTGTACTACTTAATGTAATTCGCATAAGTATTCATATTTGATAAGGAATCAATTATATAAGTCATCTAAATATTCAAGATAGTGATGGTGAATTAGCTTCCTAATCAAACTCTCTTGTGATTGATGGTAGAATTCAAGTCTAACTAGGAAATTGTGTCCTCTCTCTTTATATGTATGAAAATATATTCCATCAATAGTTTACACTCAATGCAACACACTAAAGTTAGAGGGAAAGAGCGAGACATTCAAATAATCCAAAATTATTATGTTTCTATCAAAGTGATGAAGGTTATGATGGAGTAATTATTAATATGATTCAAAGTGATTTGTACAAGCCATTGGATCAAGGTAACTCCCATTATTTCAGTGTTTACACATATTTCGTAAAAATATGAAGATCCAAATCCTTTCATTAAAAACGATTGCATGCTAAACTTTAGTCAAATTAATAAATTATTGATTCATATTATATTGTTCCTAAGAATGGTTTTACTGCACAATGTCTAACCAAATCATTCCCGATAGATCTAGACACTAATACAAATTTCAAAAAAAATATCCATTTACAAACCATTCACGACTAAAAGTTCAACAAGGTTAACGAGTCGTCTCTTTGCGCGAGACCCCAAATTTTAAATATAAAAAAAGTTTTTTTAGAGAGAAATTAAGGTTCAACAATTATAACAAAAAGAAAAATTGTCACGTCCGAAAATTTTATGTTTTAATGGTAAATGAGCAATAAAATTAAATACAACAATAATTTAGTGCAGCGAAAATTAAAAGACTTATATTATGGGAATGCCTAGAATCCTATAGGGAAAATAAAAGAAACTACAATACTATTCGTTCATGCCATACGTAATATAAAAATTTGTAGAAAAACTCAGAAATCATAAGAGCTAATAAGTTGTGGTATAGATATTCCAACAGGGACTACCATCCTTTTTTGTTACCGCCTATACATACACAACTGAAAATAATTTCTGGGGTAGGATAGAATAAAAGCTCAAGTGCACGAAAGGTATCTTGTCTTCCTCGGATTCGTCGTCCATCTGGAATAAAAATAATTAAGCAGACATGCCAAGTAGATCATTTTTATTTCTATACAAGACATAAAAGATGATGTAGTATTTGAAAATAACGGAATGAAATATTGAAATTATACATGTTCAAAAAATATGAAATATCATAGAACTATTAGGGGTATACTGAAGTCTACTGATAGGTAAATGAATAATATAGTGAATGTAACTGGATAAACTGAGTATCAAGTTACGATGATAAGGGTTGAGATTATAACGCAATTATCCATTAATTATCGGTTACAGGGTTTCAATGGCATAGACATACTGTCACAATATCACCCAAGGCATAAAATACATTTGGATAGGCAATCCCAATAATCGGGGAATAATTAAAATAGCTTGACATACGTGGCTAAAGTGGCACTCATACGTATATAGCAAGTAAAAACTAGGCACTCAACATGTCACAGCCCCGACCCAAATTAGTAGTAGGGAACGAGTGTCTTGACATGCCACCACGATAATAAATATTCTTGATTAAATTGTTTCCTTAAATAAATGCAGTGAAAATACAATCACATGGTTATGAATCATAAAATACTGAAAGTGAAGGAATTACGTTTTCAGAGCTTTCTACCGAAAACTTCATTTATATTAAAAGTAATAACGAGTTACAACTTAAGACAAAATTTAAAACTTATTACAAGAGAGCGAAATATGCTCTATTTGATAAAGCAAATATTTTATTTAAGGTAACAAAAAGAGTTCTAAAAGCTTAATCTTCAACATAGTCCTTGTATATTCTCTCCACGAGTCTACGTATTTCTTGCAAAATGGTAATTTATATTATATCAGCTAAAAGCCGAATGAGATTTAATCTCCAAACATTCCAGGGTTTTCCAAAAATTGATACCTATCCAATTTAGAATAGAAGGCATATATATAGAGAAATAGGAATTTGCAGTGCTATATAAAATAACCGACAATACATATTTTCAAAATAAACAGTTCAGAACAGCACGGATAAGCAAATGAAGAATATGCCAGTAATTCAAATTTTCAATTTTAATGGCCATGCACACTCTAATACCCAGATAAACAGATAGTGTCACCAAATGTTTCCACCCGATAACAACTCAGATAGAAAATCATGATTTTTGGAACAACGCCTTGTTTTGATCACACCAGCGATAAACCAGCTAGGAAGGTACCACTCAAATATTTCCACCCGGTAGTCAAGGCCAACATAGTAAGAGAGTTTTCATAGGCTGAAACAATAATTTCAAAATTCAAATCAGATGTATATATCAATACATATATACATATAACAACCGGCGGAATCATCAGTATTAGATGTATTTTGAGAATAAAAGCATTTTAGAAAATATATATAGTTTGCATAATATTATATAATCAAAATACACAAGGAATGTTATAGATTACTCACCTAAAACAGAAGTATGAAGTTATAGATGGTGAGTCTTGGATTACTCGTTAATCTTAAGACCAAACTTCTTAAACTTTTTCGCACTTTCTCTCATCATTTCTCTTGATCTTTTGAATTAATTTCATATAATAAACGATCCTAAAGGACTTCTTTATAGTTTTCCAAAGTTATTAGGGTATTGACATGTGTCCTGATGACTAAACATTCATTTTGGTGAGTCGGCGTTAGCGTGTCGCGTAACGGAGCTGTCTTACAGTCTTAACTCACCGAATGACGACACGTGTATTGACTTTCTCTAATTTCATGATATGTGTTTTTTTCTTTCCTTTAAAGGCGACATGTGTGCGGTTGAGGTGTCAAAACCAAGCAGAAGGTGTAAAGTTATTAAGGGTATAAGGTTAATTTTACACATAAAGGGCATTTTGATAATTTCACACTATATTTTTAATATTTTTTAGAGGTCCTTGAAAATATTCTTTTTACAAAATGGCCCTTTTTATATTTTCATTTTAGTTCCTGAAACTTTCTTTATTTAAAATCAAGTCCCTAAAGTTTCACAAAATTACATTTTCTACTCCGAAACTTATAATTTACTTTGGATAAGCTATGAGACTTTGATTTAATCCATTTTAATGAAGAAGGAGGTTATTTAAAAGTGTTTAAGTTGGATAACCCATCCTTCCTTTTCCAACCAATCAAAATATAATACGTGGTGTGGTAATAAGATAAAATACAACTTAAAGGATGGACATATTTTCTCTTCTTTTTTAATTTTCGTATACCTTCTTGCTCGGACATCCGTTTAACACACCGTTTATTGTGTTACAAACCTAATTCATATATCTAAATTTTTTTAGTTTTTACCTTAAGTCAATTGCTATATGATAATGGTCAAAACTAGTCTCCAACATGAATATTCCTATCAAAAACTTCAAAATTTTATGTTTGTAACTAATTTAATATTTCATGATTTTTGAAGGTATTATTTAGACTAAAAATAATAAATTAACATTATGTACAATAATAACACATTATTCATATCAACATTTAAAACAAACTATATATGAATATATAAAAGTGGGGTCATTACACAACATCTGAGTCCTACATGCCAATTAGAATTACTGTGGTATACCGGGGTCTAATTCCTAATCGTAAGGCGTGCTACTTGGAGTTTCACTGATAAGAGAGATAAATTATAGGGTTATATGAAATTATTTTCAATAGGTTGCTTAGTTATACCACAATTAAGGGTAAAAAGGTTTAGTGGTTCGAGTGTAATGGTTTATCGGTTTTAGGGATAGCTTAAATATCAAGAGAATAAATATACAACATAAATATGAACTAACAAAGGAGTTCTTATTTGAAATAAAAGTTCAAAATTATCATAGAGTGGTATAGCAATCGGTAATTTAAGGATATAATCTCAAGTTGTATAATATTGAAATTAAAATCACATACTTTGAACTTTACGAATTTTGGTGGTTTATGTGGCTAATTTGTCGGGTGGAATGGATAGTCTGAAACTATAAAGAATGTAAGTAGGTAATATAGGCCCAAAACAATGCTTATGTGATGTGGTACGATATTATATCAAAAGAATTGTCAGTATAAAATTAACCAAGAGGGTATAATGTATAATTTTAAAAACTTTTAAAATAAATATTTTTCTCTCATTTTAATTGAGATTCGGAATAAGTTACAGAGGACAAAGTAGCTCTATTTATGCTCAAGTAATTACAAAAAAAAATTGGGGGAGGTTTTGAAATACTTGAAAAAGTTGATAAATTGTTATATGTAAAAATGAAAATTAATTTTTTAAACCTAAAATTGGTTTTCAATAAAAAAAACATTTTTCTAGAATTCAAACATGGTGATGTAATATACCATTTTTTTCAGAATAAACAATATAAAATATTTGAAAAAAGTTCAGAATTTTTTAATTGGAGAAGCGCTCTCATGCGCTTAGTCCAATTCCTTACGCACCTGATTTGACTTTCATTTGCACGCGTATAAGACACTCACCTTCAACCTTCAACAATTTGATTTTAGGGTTTCAAAACTTTGAAATTAAATTGAAAATGTAATAGAATTCCTTTCAAGCTGATTCCTGAGTGAAAATTGCATAATTTTTTAAGAGGAATAAAACCATATTAGTTCCAAAAATTTTGGTGGGCTAAATTGAGTTATTGAGTTTCTGTAAAAATGGTGAAATTATGACAAAACATAAGTAACTGAAAGCTAGGATTCCCATTTGGAATCATAAGGGTTCTATATTATAAATGGAGTAGAATGGACCTACTTTGAAGAATTTTAATTGAGTAAGTCATTCAAATTTGATCTCTGAAATTTCCAGGTCCGAAAACTTCAACCCTTGATTGGAGGTATTAAAAGCCATTTTTTGTTCAGTTAACATTGCACCTAGATTCCTGAGAACCTAACCTCAACTTACCTCACTTTGAAACTGGTTCAAAGTCAAAGAAGTAGGATCCACCATTATAGCTGAAGCTTTAATGAAGTTTTCTAATATTTGAGCCATTTTTGTAGACACGCACATTAAATTTTACATAAAACGCATAATTCTACAGTGTATATATATGCAAAAACATAAAGACATTAAACAAACAAGCATTCATGCATAAAATTATAGAAATGTAAAAACTCTCAAATTTTTAGTTTGAATATTCTCTGAGGAGGGATGGTTTTCTACTGAGGCAAGAGAGAGTATTTAGATGGTTCGAAGAGCGGGTTTGATTAGTGATTTTGGAGTGGAGATGAGGCTGAATTGCACAAGTTATTACTATGGTTTTATTAGAGGTAAAATGGGTACCATAGGTTACCCATATGGTACAAGTTATGATGGTTGTCTAGCTGGTGTCATGTCACCAGGGGGTGTAGGGTAAATAATTTTATGTTTTTGTTTAGGTCCTTGGATAGTTTTTCATATAGGTTTTAAGGTTTTTAGGTTATATCAAAGTTTAGGTATTTTTATGTAATTATGCAACCTTAGTGGATTTGTTTATGAAATTCCTATAAAATATATGTTCTCAGGTCAAACTTTGAGTGAAAATTGGGGTCAAATTGGTATAGGAAAATGTAAATTATCCTAACTTTACTTTCAAGGGCATTTTGGTAATTTAATGAAAGTTTAGGGTTTTGCGTGGAAATTTTGTCTATTCAAGGGACTAAGGGCTAATTTAGGGTGAGTTGTTACATTCTTCCTACCAAAAAAAGAATTTCATCCTCTAAATTACCAGAGAAAAGCGCGGGACATTGTTGTCTCATAAAGTTTTCTGTTTCCCATGTTGCTTCTTTAGCTCCATAATGTCGCTAAAGAACCTTGACTAGTGGTATAGTTTTCCGTCGAAGAACCTTTACTTATCAGTCGAGAATTAAAATAGGAATTTCTTTAAATTCGTGGTTGGGTTCAACTGTGATACCTTCCCAAGTAATGACATGACTTAAATTAGGGAAGGATTTTCGCAATTATAAAACATGAAATGCGTTATAAAGATTGGATAGTTCGGGAGGTAATTTCAGATGATAAGTTACTGGTCAAATACATTCCATGATTCTAAAGGGACCAACATACAAAGTTGATAATTTTCCTTTCTTTCCAAATCGAATTATCCCTTTTCTTGGAGATACTCATAAGAACACTTAATGATTCACTTAGAATTCTAAGGGCCTCCGTCGATTGTCGGTGTAACTCTTTTATCGACTCTGTAATGAATGTGATCTCTCCATAATGAGGCGTATCTTTCCTATGGTTTTGGTTATGATCTCAGGTCCAAGTGAATGATTTTCTTCTGATTCATTCCATCATAGGGGTGAACGGTAGGGTCATCCATAAAAAGATTCGTAAGGGGTAGTTTGAATGTTAGTTTGATAACTATTATTGTAAGATAATTCGATTAAGGCAAGATGATTGTTCCATGAAATGAGAAAGTCTAATGTGCAGACTCATAACATATCTTTCAGAGTTTGAATTACCTCTTCTCATTGTCTATCGGCTTGAGGATGAAAGGTTGTGCTTAGGTAGAGTTTAGTTCCTAGGGTTGTTGGTACGTTTTGCCAAAATTTTCGTATAAATTTGGGTTCTCGATCCGATATGATAGATGTAGGTACGTCGTGTAGTCTCACAATTTCTCTGATGTAAATTTTACTCAATTATTTGAAAGAATTGGTGGATCTTGTTGGTAGAAAAATGGTAGATTTTATAAGACGATCAACGACAACCCATATAGTATTGAATCCTTGAATCATTCGGGCTAATAAGCTAACAAAGTCTATGGCTATATGATCCCATTTCCATTCTGAGATAGGAATTGGTTGGAGTAAACTGTTAGGATGTTGAGGCTCAATCTTCACCTACTAACACATTAAACACTTAGTTACGAAGTGTACAATATCTTTATATCGATCCACCAATAATGTTGCTTGAGATACTGGTATATTTGTATGCTAGCAGGGAAAACCATGAATTTAAATTGATGAGCTTCCTGTAGTATTTCTTCTCAAAGTGAAGATATGAGGGGAACACATTCTCGATTTCTGAATTTTAACCCACGCTCAGGGTCCAAAGTCTAATATTTTTTCCGGAGTTATTTTGAAGTTTTTACTTTTAAGAATGCAAAAATTCATCTTGATCTTGGAGATCCATTATTTTCTTATGTCAAATGGAGCAAGAGACAATATTTCGCAACACAATTCGGGGGGTAGAGGAATCTCATTGTAGATTGAAATATCCAATACTTTCTAAGAATATAAACACAATATGGAGGCTTCCTTGGGCTTTACGACTTAAGGCATCGACAACTACATTATGTAACAACCACCATTTTCTCACGTAAAGGTTAGCCAGACACGGTACGCCGAAGATGGACCTTTTATGTTAATTAGAACCTATTCTCAGCATCAAAATCGAATAAAGCATATATTGGAAGGTCGTAATTGAGTTTAAATCAATACTCTAATAATAAGAAAAATGCAATCAATAATTAATCGTATGATATATCCAACATAAAAGTAAGTATCTCAAACTGATATGAAGTAAATATGTCCTGGGCTTATACCCATATAAATATCCAAATGAAATAAATAACTGAAGCTAAATAGCACCGAAACTAGAATCAATAAATTTGGAAACTCTGAGGAGCAAAAGGAGACTATAGGGCTGATACGTCAACAATCCCCCTATCCCTGTCTAGGAACACCTGGGGGAATAAAATATTTAAATTTGGATCAGCGCCCTAGAGTTGAAAAAAGTAACTTATTTAATTTAAAGAGCAATAAATCAGTCGATTCAAAGTAAATACCCCCATCGTCACTCACATATGATTAATATCTCACCCCTCATCTAAGTGTGATATTATCCGTATCCCAACAAGTTTCGAAATAATATATGACAATCATGCCAATTAATACCAAATGCATTAACTATGGTCAGCGTGATAAAACGTAATCCCCTACATTCATATTATCAATTTCCAAGGTATCCCAGTCTCATATATCTCGTGGACGTTACATAAACATCATTTATGCACATGTGGTATGGGTCTGTAATTTACTGTTTACATTCTTAGACAAATTAATTAATCTCATTTAATTCGGATAATTGATATATATGTACTTTCATATATGCGAAACGCAAAGGCATCTACCAGTGATGTCTCGTTCATGCTTTATCGTCAAGTTTGAAGGAAACCTCTATCTAAGTTAGACATCAAAAAACACACATAGGTGGGGAGGTCCCTACGTATTACTCTAATTCGCAGCTCATACCTAGTAATGATAAAGGATCCCAGCATCTACACCTACCTCTCGTAGATGTTACTGCCACATAGTGCCTAAAAATGACCTACAAAACGTGTAACCCATTTGTGCTGATGTGTTCTACGATCCCAAATGCGCGAAACCCCAAGACGATAAGATCGTCCACAAACATTGGTATGTCCACATATATATATATAAATACATATTATTATTCCCACATAATATGTGCAAGTAATTACTCTATAATTACCTAAAGTATTCCACATGATGTCCACAAATATTCATCCGTTAATAGTCGACCATCTAGTTAACTAATAATTTCTTCTTCTTTAAAAGATTATTTAACCATCCAGTTAAAAATAATTTCCCAATAAATATATGTGCCATAATTTCATTTTTAATAAATTCATCGTTCACCCAAACACCGTCCTACTAACTCGTATGGACTTCTAAAAATACCCTGAAACTAACCCCAATCCCAACTCGTTCTGTCCCCAGGAACGAATCGATTCAGTTCCCTAGATGAATCGATTCGCTTACAGCCGAATCGATTCGCATCAAGGCCGAATCAATTTGAAATGACACAATAACCCATATCTTATAGGTTTCTTGTAATACCCCGTAATTTTATGGATTTTAATTATGAGGTTAATTAAATGGAATTTCTTTTCATTATGGGATGTCTTAAAAATTAATTTGGGATAATTAATTAGAAAATTAATTCGAATTTAAATGCTAGCGAGACGGGAGTTAGTATTTGGTTATTATTATGATGTTGAATGTTACTGAGTGATTAAGGTATTATGTGATCACTGAATTTATTAAAAATTGTTGTGAGTTGAAAATACGACAGTTTCGGTAATTTAGTGGGGACGGGCGTGTCAGTCATGTTAGGACCCAATTTAATGGATTTAAAAGTATTTTATTTTTATGTCATCCATATGAGTTGTTTGAGTGCGTCAACGTGTTCGGGAGGTTTGAGATAGTTAGAAAACACTAGCCGGGGATTTAGTTTGGGTTTTGGGGAATTTTTAGGCCTAACCGGCAACCCGGAAGGGTATTTTGGTAATTTTAAAAATTTAGGAGTTAAGACCCACGAATTTTAGAGTTTAATTATATATTATTATAGAGGCCACAAAGGCCATTATCAGACAAAAACAATAGAAGTGGGCTACGGGAGTTTGAGAGAGGTTACAAGAGGTTCCAAACTAAAACCACCACCGACCACCATCTTTTTGGAAGGAATTGTGGTCGAAAAGAAGAGAGAATCAACCCTCGATCACCAACAACGATTCAGCACAGCAAACCTATGGCAAGTGAGTTGGTTTCATTACTTACATTGAATATTTCCTCCATGCTTAGTGTAAAAATTTACGTATGTCTTGAAAGATTGATGAAAACCCAATGGAATTGCTAGGGATTGCATGTAGAATTGTTCTAGATGAATTTATTATCCAAAACATAGCATTTGATGATGTAAAAACGAATTTAAAAAGGAGTTTTCATCTTTAATTAAATTTTGGGTTCATGGTGTTAGAGTTTGTGGCAAAATTTGGGGATTTATAGATTTTACATGTTGATTTGAAGGAATTGACCCAAAAGTTATGTTAGGAATTGATCTAGGGTGGTTTAGAACAATTTAGGAACCTTAAAATCTGATTAGTATGAATTTCGGATGATTTTGGAGAAGAGAAAAGTTGAGAAAAATGAAATGGGTGAAATCTGGGCACTTTCGAAAATTTAGTTAGAAGACCAACCCAGGTCGTTCGAACGACCTCGTTCGAATGAGCATCTAACGAGATTCCAGTAGCCTTTTTAAAGAGTTCGTTCGAAGCCCTTCGTTCGAACGACACTCATTCGAACTACCTCGTTCGAACGAGATTTCTAAGGAGTTGACAGAATGACCTTGTTCGGCTGATTTTTGTTTTGGACTTCACATAGGCTTATTTATAGGTATTATTTTTGGGAGAACTTTCATAATTTCGACCCTAGAGAGTTGATGTTGGGAACTTTGTGAACACCTAGACTCGTGGAAGACTAGTAGGTATATTTGAGAGACCGGAGTATAACTTAGGATTTTATTTTGGAGAAATGCATATAAGACTTAAGTAATTGAGATTTACGACGTGAGATGTGTCGGCGGTCTATATTGTATATTATCCAAATACTTATAAATGTGCAAACTTGAATGACGGTATAAGGGGGTGGAATATACCTCTATTAATATTATAAGATATCTAAGGTGTGTGAATGCTTAGTATATGGACTTATATGTGTATAACATACCTACCATACTTGCTATCACGGGAGGTCGACTTTCGATCAGGGCCATCTAATCTTTGTGTGCCTACGGGAAGATTTAGATTGGTACCTTAAGGACATAGGTCTGTGAATGACTTATTGGTGAGTTAATAAGTCAGCTGACCATGGGAGCGTAGGCATGTGTGTGACTCATGGGTATGTGAACTATGTTCGCCTCCATTTTGTGTGATTGTTGTTTATTGAAACGGTTCCTGAGAGATTCGAAACATGTGGTCCTTATGTACAGGATATACCGGGATCCGATAGCAGAGTATGTGTGCACTGCAGCTTAGCCTAGGGGTGCCCTTATTGTATATTTATGATGAAATTAATATAATGGTAATTGAAATGGACTTTTAGTAAAGTATGAATGTGAATACTTGTAACATTGTGAATATAGTTAAAAATGGGTGAATCGCATAATGACTATTATAAGTAAATCTGAGAAATAAAACCGGAGACTCACAGTTTAGTTCGAAATGTCTGGTATTAAACCTTATATTATAAAGTAAGGTCAGTTTGTGGATTTGACTAGTTTGATAGTGGTATAACTAGAATGGGTACGGGTACTTTAGGCGTGCACAATTAGTTGAGAGGTGAGGAACTCATGTGAGTGCACGCAATATCATGTATTTTATATTCACTGTTTAATGATATTAAACACTTGCTAAATTTTAAACTGTTTTCACAATCGGGCTCTGACCCGTTTGCTTTCAAATCTATTTCTTGTAAAAACAAACCTTTTAGGTGCCCAGTCACAAGGACACCAAGCTTATAAGTTCCATTCAAGTGACGTGCTGTAGCTGCTGTAAAAGTTACAGGACCTCAATATTAGATGCCTCCACTTTCTACTTTGACTCCATTTCAGATTTAATCATCTGTAGGGCATGTCGCCCCTTTTCTCTTAGAAACAGCTTATTTACTCAGTTCTATTTTTAGTTTTGGATTTAAATAATTAGTGATTCAGACTTTGTATTTGGTTTTATTTAGTATTCGATTTATTCAGAGGAGTGTTCCTCCAAATTCATTTTATTCCATTATTATGCTATTGTGACTGTGATGTGACCGTGGTATCATTATTTCATCATTTAATTTGTTGCATGTTGATCTAATTTAATTAAAATGGACAATTCACTTTTTAAATATTAGGTGGTTAGTAATTGTTTAAAAATGTTTTCGACAGTGATGCTATGAACTGAACCAACTTGACATTTTGTATTAATTTTAATAAAGAAGTAGCTACCCAATATTTAATTAGATGGGTTGTCACAGGTGGTATCAGAGCATCAAGTTCTAGTGTCCTTTAAGATATGTACGGCTTATTATGCTTCCAGCATAGTTTTCTTTGATATAGAGCCCTATGTTTAGGATTGTTGATTTCTTTGGTGAGATTTCGTTCTCCTGCTATGTTATTTACGATAGTGAATATTATTTTCATTCAGATGTGTTCGAGTGCCGAACAATGCAGTATGTCAGGCGAAGACAGTTGGGCGGATGGCAGGAGGAAAAGATCAGTTGAGGTTATTTAATTTATTAAAGAATGATGACCATAGTTGAAGTCACCGATATTATGGCATGGAAGTCCAGGACGGTATAGACGGTTAAGGCGCGATTTGCGACTTCCAAGTACAACTATAGCAGGAGTGGGATCAAATTAGCCTCACCTAACAAAGTTGGAATGGGAAAGAAAGAGTTAGGTGAAACATTAAAGAGAACCAGCAGTGGAAATACTCGAAATATGGAGATGGCGTGTGCTAGCCAAACGAACGTAGTATATCCAAAGGTTGGACATATATCGGGGTATGGCCCATTGGGAGTGAAAATTTGGGGTAAATTTATCTTGGCTCGTGAGAGCGGAGTTTCAGTGGTGAGAGACAATCACCACACTTAGAAGTGAAAGGTGACGTCGAGAAAAGGCGTACACATATGGTTTGACCATAAGTTCCTTCATTTGATGTTCGGGGTGAAAGGCGAATATTATTCTGAACTCACACAAGACGGCCGGACAAAGGTCACTTGGTGAGGAAAAAAATTAATTATTTAGCGAATCTTACACCGAGTGAAGTAGGTGAAATGGAGAAAAGGATATTTAAGGTAGGACTTACAAGAAAAAATGTTAGCTCTTCTGGGGAATTTACATGGGCAGTAAATGCAAGTGGTAATAATGTTGTGTAGTGTTAATTTGGAGGTAAGCGTTTCCTTGGTGGGGAAAAAAAATAAGAATCGAGGAATTTCTATAGAGTAAGATGGGGAAAATGGTGTTGGAGAAACACCACAAGGGGAAGACCCAACGAAGAAAGTGTTAAAATAATTCGAATAGATGAATTATTACTGAGCGATGGTAATTTTAATAAGAGATGTGGAAACTAGTAGCATGTCCCTTAGGTCCATCAAGCTAAGGGAACAATGGAGGTAGTCATCAGAGCCAAGACTACCAACGTCCAAGAGAAGGACCACCTTAACATGGTCGGTGTGGCCGAAAATAAGTGGAGTATGTGCAGAGGTATTTTGTGGGGAGTGAAAATCGTGCGTTATAAATATTTCCCGATGCAAGTGTAGGGATAAAGGTATTGTGCCTGGCAAGGGAACCAGTTATTGAAATATTCGGTTTGTTACGGATGGATAGTTAAGTCCAGGAACCATTTGAGCAGTCAGGACGATTGTCAGGATATAAGTATGAATTATATCCTCAGATGATGGTGCGTGTTGTTTGTGGCATGAACGAGTTGCTACAATTATTATTATTATTGTTGTTTTTGTTTGAGAGTCGAGTTTAGTGAATATCGGCAATTTTATTAGTATTTATGTGAATATTTTCCCTGATTGTGTGGGGTTACCTTTATTGTCATCCGCGGAGGATGAATAGGTATATTGATTGTGGTATATACTTTATTGAAATTACTCATTTTAGTGTTGTGTTATACGAGTATGATATTATCTTAATTATGATTTTACATATGATTATACCGATAGTGTGTTGGTATTTCAAGTTTATCGGGGTTACTACCTTGGGGTAGAATGTTTCCTTTTGGCGAGGCCATCTGTGAGAGGTTCGGGCTCACAATTATACTTTTGTATATATATAAAAATATGTATATATTGTTGTGATTTCGAAAAGGTATAATGGTATCAGATATTTAATCCCAGTATGCGTAGGGATTTAATTATTATGAGTCGTATGTAATTGGTTTACTAGTCAGCAAAGGTTTAGCTAGTTATTATAATTAACGCTTAGGATGCCATAATAAGTAGAGTGCATTGTTTTATTACCCTTTTAGAGATTTTGGAGTTCATGCTCATAGTTGTGTGTCTGGGGACAGGACTTTGAGAGCCCCGATTTTATTTGCATGGTGTATATGGAATGTGATTACCATCAATGTCTAGAGAAAGTGTCTTTCGGGAAGAGTTCCTCGCTTAAGTGAAATTGCGGAAGGAGATGTAACTTTGTTGTTAAGAGACGGGAATATAGGGGTACATGTTATGGAATGAGGGCTTAACGGATTCCGATGACCGACAATGTTAGGTAGTAGTGTATCGGGGGGGTTCCTTGTTTGGATTTTGCTTTGCGAGACACCCCACGCATGAAACTTAGCGTAAGGTTGGAACTAAGGAGATGCGTGTCCATTCATTCATGATTTGGATACGTCGATTGTTATGGAAGTAAGTAGTTATAATGGGAATTAACAAGGTAAATTACGATGTAAGGCCAGTAGAGCCACTTGTTAGTGAAGGAGTACTGATAATTTTTGTTTTTGTTCGGATTGAAGGATGCATTGAGGTTAAGGAGGATTTAGGATTTCAAATTCGGGGTGGGGGTGATTGAGAACGCTCAAGTGGTATAGCCACGTTGTAAATGCGGCGACAATAAAGGGTTTGGAATACATATGAAGCGTGTATGATGTTTGAAACTCATATCTACGGGATTATAAAGGGTGTAGACATCTTGGTTTGCTAATGTAGTAATCACCGGAAGAAGGGATATGGATGAGTGAAATTATTCCTTATAGGATTAAGCATCGTAAGAGAAGGAGTTAATGACTATATTCATGTGTAGTCAGTGTAGCACGTCCGAATTTGGTGAAAAGGCAGTAGAAAGCCATTTGATAAGGGGATATCTCTTGAGATGGCATATATTAAATTTTTATGGATAATTTGGAGTAGAGTTTCGACCAATCGAATGTTGAGGGTGACTCAAGAGTAAATAAAATGAGGATGTCAATAAGGTATATGGGGCCCAGATGTGCAAAACGTGGTGAAATATGCAAGGGTCGAAACTTTTGATATACGCCGAGAGAAGAAGAAGATCATTAAGTATCACTTAACGGGAAGAATTATACGTGAAAGTCGGTATTGAAAGGGGTGTAGTAACTAGTAGATCGGTTGGGGTAAGATGATCAACCAGATAATTTTGCATCAAGCCGACGATTCAAGGGATGGAAAAGTCAAGTTAATAAATTTCCTTCAGGGGTTGCCAACTTATAAATAATTAACGAGTTCCTTCGAATATGTGGGACAGGATGTCCAGAAGGAGAGAAATTGTTATATCCTTGGGGGATTTACATTATTAGATAGTGAACACGCCGGTACGTGGTCCTACGCAGTATTATTCATAACTCGGAGGAGATCCCCAAAATCCACCTTCAACGTGGGGTATTAGGAAGTAGTGAAGATAAAGTTTCATTCGGAGGAGATTGTATCGTCTATAGATCGAGGAGTAGGCGCAAGGTTACTGACGACTAGTGGAATTGTATGAAAGAAGTTTTGGATTCGGTGCGATCTTTTCATTTCTAAATCGGGTATAACTAGTAAGTGAGCTATATTGTAGTAACGGGGATAAGATATTACCTAATGATATAGTTGGGGGAAAGCACCCGTATCTATTTATCGTGGACAAGGTGCTTACAAATGTTTTGTGTAACACCAACCGGCTGAAGTGGTTCTCCCTTGTTTAAAGGTCACAACGCCGGGAACATAGATTCAAAGAATGGGCAAGAGTAGTCAGTTGTGTTATAGATTCCTCCCAGGATGGTAGTTTGGTATTTTGATAAACGCGGGAGTTAATGCGCAGTGAGGTACGGACTCACAATAATATTAAGATAATGCGGCCAATGATGTATAGGGTATTTTTATTCGAATGTTGTTTAGTAAGAGCACAACGTGACGTGCATTTATTGAAGTGTAATCTGATAAAGTATCAAAACTGTTAAACAAGCTTGTTGTGAAGTGAGGGCTTTAGTGATTGGACCTTTCTATAGATCTTGCTTTGAGTACTGGAGGATACCTAATTTTCCAGGTATGCCTTACTTTTTCGAATTTCAGGATAAAATTCCGTTATTAGGGGGGCAGTATGTAATACCCCGTATTTTTATGGCTTTTAATTATGAGGTTAATTAAATGGAATTTCTTTTAATTATGGGATGTCTTAAAAATTAATTTGGGATAATTAATTGGAAAATTAATTCGGATTTAAATGCTAGCGAGACGAGAGTTAGTATTTGGTTATTATTATGATGTTGAATATTACTGAGTGATTATGGTAATATATGATCATTGAATTTATTAAAAATTATTGTGAGTTGAAAATACGACAGTTTCGGTAATACAGTTGGCACGCGCGTGTCAGTCATGTTAGGACCCAATTTAATGGATTTATAAATATTTTATTTTTATGTCATCCATATGAGTTGTTTGAGTGCGTCAACGTGTTCGGGAGGTTTGAGATAGTTAGAAAACACTAGCCGGGGATTTAGTTTGGGTTTTGGGGAATTTTTAGGCCTAACCGGCAACCCGGAAGGGTATTTTGGTAATTTTAAAAATTTAGGAGTTAAGACCCACGAATTTTAGAGTTTAATTATATATTATTATAGAGGCCACAAAGGCCAATATCAGACAAAAACAATAGAAGTGGGCTACGGGAGTTTGAGAGAGGTTACAAGAGGTTCCAAACTAAAACCACCACCGACCACCATCTTTTTGGAAGGAATTGTGGTCGAAAAGAAGAGAGAATCAACCCTCGATCACCAACAACGATTCAGCACAGCAAACCTATGGCAAGTGAGTTGGTTTCATTACTTACATTGAATATGTCCTCCATGCTTAGTGTAAAAATTTACGTATGTCTTGAAAGATTGATGAAAACCCAATGGAATTGCTAGGGATTGCATGTAGAATTGTTCTAGACGAATTTATTATCCAAAACATAGCATTTGATGATGTAAAAACGAATTTAAAAAGGAGTTTTCATCTTTAATTAAATTTTGGGTTCATGGTGTTAGGGTTTGTGGCAAAATTTGGGGATTTATAGATTTTACATGTTGATTTGAAGGAATTGACCCAAAAGTTATGTTAGGAATTGATCTAGGGTGGTTTAGAACAATTTAGGAACCTTAAAATCTGATTAGTATGAATTTCGGATGATTTTGGAGAAGAGAAAAGTTGAGAAAAATGAAATGGGTGAAATCTGGGCACTTTCGAAAATTTAGTTAGAAGACCAACCCAGGTCGTTCGAACGACCTCGTTCGAATGAGCATCTAACGAGATTCCAGTAGCCTTTTTAAAGAGTTCGTTCGAAGCCCTTCGTTCGAACGACACTCATTCGAACTACCTCGTTCGAACGAGATTTCTAAGGAGTTGACAGAATGACCTTGTTCGGCTGATTTTTGTTTTGGACTTCACATAGGCTTATTTATAGGTATTATTTTTGGGAGAACTTTCATAATTTCGACCCTAGAGAGTTGATGTTGGGAACTTTGTGAACACCTAGACTCGTGGAAGACTAGTAGGTATATTTGAGAGACCGGAGTATAACTTAGGATTTTATTTTGGAGAAATGCATATAAGACTTAAGTAATTGAGATTTACGACGTGAGATGTGTCGGCGGTCTATATTGTATATTATCCAAATACTTATAAATGTGCAAACTTGAATGACGGTATAAGGGGGTGGAATATACCTCTATTAATATTATAAGATATCTAAGATGTGTGAATGCTTAGTATATGGACTTATATGTATACAATATACCTACCATACTTGATATTACGGGAGGTCGGCTTTCGATTAGGTCCATCTAATCTTTGTGTGCCTACGGGGGGATTTAGATTGGTACCTCAAGGACATAGGTCTGTGAATGACTTATTGGTGAGTTAATAATTCAGCTGACTATGGGAGCGTAGGTATTTGCGTGACCCATGGGTATGTGAACTATGTTCGCCTCCATTATGTGTGATTGTTGTTTATTGAAACGGTTCCTGAGAGATTTGGAACACGTGGTCCTTATGTACGGGATGTATCGGGATCCGATAACAGAGTATGTGTGCACCGCAACTGAGCCTAGGGGTTCCCTTATTGTATATTTATGATGAGATTAATATACTGGTAATTGAAATGGACTTTTAGTAAAGTGTGAATGTGAATACTTGTAACACTGTGAATAGAGTTAAAAATGGGTGAATCGCATATTGACTATTATAAGTAAATCTGAGAAATAAAACGGGAGACTCACAGCTTAGTTGGAAATGTCTGGTATTAACCCTTATATTTTAAAGTAAGGTCAGTTTGTGGATTGGACTAGTTAGATAGTGGTATAACTAGAATGGGTACAGGTACGTTAAGTGTGCACTATTAGTTGAGAGGTGAGGAACTCATGTGAGTCCACGCACCATCATGTATTTTATATTCACTATTTAATGATATTAAACACTTGCTAAATTTTGAACTATTTTCACAATCGAGATCTGACCCGTTTACTTTCAAATCTATTTCTTGTAAAAAAAAACCTTTTAGGTTCCCATCCATAAGGACACCAAGCTTAGAAGTTCCATTCCAATGACGTGCTGTAGCTGCTGTGGAAGTTACAGGACCTCGATAGTAGGCGCCTCCACTTTCTACTATGACTCCATTTCGGATTTATTCATCTGTAGGGCATGTCGCCCCTTTTATCTTAGAAATAGCTTATTTACTCAGTTCTATTTTTAGTTTTGGATTTAAATAATTAGTGATTCAGACTTTGTATTTGGTTTTATTTAGTATTCGGATTATTCAGAGGAGTGTTCCTCCAGATTCATTTTATTCCATTATTATTCTATTGTGATTGTGATGTGACCGTGGTATCATTATTTCATAATTTAATTTGTTGCATGTTGATCTAATTTAATTAAATTGACAACTCACTTTTTAAATATTACGTGGCTAGTAATTGTTTAAAAATGTTTTCTACAGTGATGCTATGAATTGAACCAACTTGACATTTTATATTAATTTGAATAAATGAGTAGCTACTCGGTATTTAATTTGACGGGGTGTCACATTTCTTTACTACAAGATTTCTTAATTCTTTCCCAAAATCCATTACAAGGCTAATTCCTTTATATAATCATATGAACAGGTTAGTCACTCATCTTAGAGTCATAAATGTTATATATTAACATGAATTCTTTTTTCCAATTCCTAGATTTCACATGATTAAATCAAGACCCGCAGCATAGATTTTCTACCTCAATATCAACTATATATACTTCATATTTTGGGGCATATAATATGGATTCAAAGTCACTAATTTTTAGATCATAAACATGCATAAAAAATCTCTATATGTGATTCTAATTCCCTAATTTATCCCAAGAACCCTAAGTTATCTTTCATCCAATTCAAGATTTCGATTATCCTAGATTTTTGTGCTAGTAAACTCTATTCCAATTAATCCTCTACATGCATAAGATTAATACCTAATATTAAATTATCAAATTACAAACTAAAACCCATAATTTTTTATGGGGTTTACTACGATGAATCAAGAAGCACATTGAACGTTAAATTAAGCAAGAAAATTCCTATCTGGATATGCGGTTGATGAATTCACCTTTGAATTCCATGTTCCTTCTCCCCATTTGGCCTATGTTCTATTCTCTCTTGAGGTGTGGCTATTAGGGTTAGGTATTTGATTAAGCGTGGGGAGTTTTAATCTTCCCTGTAATATTTTATTAGTCCCAAATCCCGAGTTGGGTTTATTTCCCAACTTTTGGACCCTAAAATGGGCCCGAACCCATAATTAGACTATTATAAAAGTCTCACAACTTATATACCTATACCCCGGGACCATTTCCAAAGGTTTAAAAGACCTAAATGAGCCCATATGACCATCCGGAATGCGTCCAAATTATTTGTGTCCGCAATTATTTTTAAAATTGTTTCACACATCATTTATAAATTTTCTACTACACATGAAATTATTTTCCACGGTAATTATTAGCATACAAATATCAATCACACATATGATTATGATATAATAAAAATTTATCAAATTTCATGAATTTTATTTATTCCAAAAAATATAGTTTTATTAAAAAATACGGGGTATTATGTTTTTCCTAAAGGAACAACCTTGGATCGAAGTCGGCACTCTCAACAGTCCAGAATGGCTATAGGTATCTCCTTGTAAGTAGCATCTGGTCGGAGCTCTATCTCATCAATGTCGATATGTCGGTATGCTATCTCGTCTCGAAGGAACCTCCACAATGCATATATATGGAAAATGTCGTGCATCCACTGTAAGTGTTCAGGTAATCCCAACCAATATGCCACGGGACTAATCCTCTCAAGAATAGGGAATGGTCCCACGCATCGGGGAGACAACTTCCATTTCTTCCCAAACCTCATCAGTCCCTCCATAGGAGACACTTTAATCAACACCTAATCCCCACATTAATTTCTAATTATCTCCGGTTCGCATTAACATAACTCTTTTTCCTATCCAGGGAATCTGTATCTTGGCGCAAATCATCGTTACCTACTCTGAGGTGTCCTGAATGAAATCTGGCCTAATTAACTTGTTCTTCCCTACCTTCAACTAGCATGCGGGTGAATGATAAGGTCTCCCATAAAGCGCCTCAAATGGTGACATCTCAATCGTGAACTGGTAGATGTGGATGTATGCAAACTCCACCAAAAGAAAATATTGCCCCCATCTCCCTGTAAATTCTAAAATTCACATCCATAACATGTCCTCCAACATCAAGTTCACCCTATTCATCTGCTCGTCGGTCTAAGGATGATATGAGGTGCTCAATCTTAAGTCTTCCCCTAAAGCCTACTGAAATCTCCTTAGAAAGTGGGGGATAAACGTCATATCTATGTCCGACACAATATTAAGAGGTACACCATGAAACTTTATAATATCTGTGAGGAAAAGTCTAGCATACTGCTCTGAACGGTAATCTTTTTGGACCGGTAAAAAGTGAACCACCTTTATTAATCTATCGATGATCACCCATATGGATCGTGCCCCCTCTGTGATATAGGTAGTCCATTAATGAAGTTCATGGAGATGATATCCTATTTCCACATAGGGATCTCCAAAGGCTGTAACACTTCTGTAGGATGTTGATGGTCCACCTTCACCAGATGACACGTAGCACACTTGAACACAAAATATGCTATGTCCCTCTTCATCTCGGCCTACCAATACTAACATCGCAAATCTTGGTATATCTTATCCCCTATGGGATGTATCGTAAAGCGTGAATCATGAGCCTTAGACCTAATGACTGGCCTCAACTCTTCATCATGTAGGACAACTAATCAACCCTGAACTCTCAATCCACAAACCGACCCAATATAATAATGCTTCACTCTCTTTGGTAACAACTATCTAACTCTCTCCTGGCAAAGTTGATCTCCTTCTTAGGCCTTCACCACCCAAATAATGATCTCGAGTGTGATGGTGAGAATTTCCATAAATGAACATGTCAAGTCGTCATCCATGCGAAGTGATTTCCACTTCGCCTTCAACACTTTCGCTAATTCTAACATCGGCTTGTGGCTCAAAGCATCCGCTACTACATTCGCCTTACCGGGGGTGATATTGAATGTCGAAATAGTAGTCTTTCACAAACTTTAGCCATCTCCCTTGCCTCATGTTCAACTCCCACTACGTGAACAAATACTATAGGCTCTTATGGTATGTGAATAGCTAGAACTTATCCCCCAGGAGATAATGTCCCCATACTCGTACGACTTCTAACTCCAAGTCGTGGGTGGGGTAATGTACCTCGAGAGGCTTAAGCTTTGTGAAGAATAAGCTATAGACCTTTACTCCTACATCAAAACTCCTCCAAGTCCTCTAAAGGATGCATCTGTGTAGACCTTATAGTATATCCTTGCCCAATGTAGTGCCAGAACTGGTGTTATAGACAATCTAGTCTTTAACTCATCAAGTGCCTCCTCGCACATGACATCCCATACAAACGACACTCCCTAATTTGTCAAATTCATTACGGTCCCGGCTTTCTTAGAGAACCCTTGAATGATTCGATAATAGTACCTGGTCAGTCTAAACAAGTTACGTACCTCCGTGGCTATAGTGGGTTGTCCCCCTCTATCACTACAAAAAACTTCCCCGAGTCCACTGATATCCCCCTCTCAGACACAATGTGGACCAAGAATTTCACCTCTCTCAACCAAATACCGCATTTCTTGAACTTAGCATAAAACTAGTGGTCCCGTAGTGTCTATAAGACTACCCATAAATACTGTGTGTGCTCCTCTAGAGTCCTAGAATAAATTAGGATGTCATCAATAAACACTGTGATGAACTGATCCAAATAATCTCGAAATACCTAATTCATTAAATCCATAAACACTACCGGTGCGTTGGTTAGCCCAAAAGGCATAACAAAAAACTCATACGACCCATATCTCGTAAGAAACTTCATCTTTGAGATATCTTGCTCCCAGACTCTCAACTGATGTTAACCAAAACTCAAGTCAATCTTAGAGAAATATGCACCCCCCTTAAGTTGGTTAAACAAATCATTAATACGGGGTAACAGTTTTTTATACTTTATGGTTACCTTCTTCAACTCCTTATAATCGATACAAAGTCCTTACGACCTATTCTTTTTTTTGACGAACAAAATTGTATCACCCCACGACGAATTACTCCTCCTAATGAACCCCTGTCCCAATAGCTTCTCAATCTGATCCCGAACCTCCCTCATCTCTAGACGAGCCATCTGATACGCTATACGTGCAATAGGTCTTGTGCCCAGAATCAAGTCAATTATGAAGTCTATCTCCCAACTAGGTGGCAACCCTGGGATCTCCCCGAACATATCCAAAAAATCACTAACTACTGGGATGGAATATAGTGACACTACGACACTCGAAGAAGTCTCCTCCTCGATATAATATAAGTACGTGCTCGACCCACCTCCAGGGTGTGACATCGCAACCATGTACATCTCCTACCCTAAAATGGAGAAGATGATGGACCTCCCAAAATAGTCAACACATGCTCTGTAGGTAGATATCCAATCCATCCCTAAAATCATATCATACTCATGCATACCAAGTACCTGTAATTCGGTTATAAAAGCGAGTCGCACTATCTCAATCCCCATACCTTGACACACCGAACGTATAGGTGCCCTCTACCAAGCGGTAAATCTATGTGTAGTACGATATCAGAAGAAAAGTTTATCATCCTAGTTTCCCGTGCAAAACCCGTGTTAATAAATGAGTGAGATGATCCCATGTTAAACAAAATACGACCTACATGTCCAAAGATAGAGAACATACCTTCAATTGCCTGAGCTGGTGCTGGCCCATCTACAGGTGCAATGTGATAAACCCTTCCATACTGTAATGGTGTTTGTCACTGAGGTGGGGCGACGAGTGATAGAGCGATTGGTGTAGTAACTCCCAAAGTTGGTAATGGTGGGCACTATCTCTGTGGTGCTTGATGTCTCCTCTGACCTCCCTACTCCTGAGCTTCCTGATTACCCCTAGGACACGGCCTCAATGTATGTCCCCTCTCTTCTTAAGTTAAACAATACTTGTGAAGTGAGCGTCACTCTATCTGTCGACCCTGCTGACCTTGGCGTTGATGGCCTCTGTACTACTGCCACTGTCCTGACTGCCTATGGCTCAACTGGCCCTACCTATTTCAATCATCGAAACTCCTTAACCTCTTATGCTAATCTGCAGATGAAGTACCCCTAAACTGCTAGGCCCGTGATCCCCTACCCCCACTCGTCTTGCCCTGCTGGCTCTGATGACTAGGCTCTAGGTCTTTTCTCTCCCTTGTTCTTCCAGAAGGCCCTGTGATACTGACAATGGAGAAGTGTGAAATTCACCATTTGATTATATATGTTAAAGCCCGAGTTCCCCAAAAGTTCCTTCCTAATATGCCAAGCTGACCCTATTATGAATTTGTCCATCTTCCTTTGCTCAGAATTCACATATTCCTTTGTAAAGTTCGAAAAGGCGGTAAACTCCATATCATACTCAGCCGTGGTACGTCCCTCCTGCCTGAGCTCACTAAATATGATCTTTATCTCAGATTGCATAGCCTGGGTAAAATACTTCCCCTCAAATCTTTACCAGAACTCACCAATCGTTAATACATCCCTCTCTGCAACGAATGTAATCAACTCCCACCACTCGAGTGCAACCCCTATTAGTTGAAAATAAAATAACATCTACTTTTGTAGTGGCATGCATTCTACCATCCATAAATGTCTCTGTATATCTTTTTTCCACTTACTTGTCGCTAGAATATCCGGACTGCCCGAGAACTCTAGAGTTTAGCTCTTCATGAAGGCCTCCATAGCCTATCCCAAATGAACCCCGATGCCTGGGATGGTACGACCACCTGCTACGGAGGTGGTGGTGGCTATTACTGAGCCTTTGGAGGTGGAAAATGCTGGAGAATGGCTGCCATAGCAGTGGAAACTACCTGGATCACAATAGTGGAGATCTTTGCTGGAGTAATCAATTGTGAGGCTGGTGGAACCTGCGGCCGTTGTTGTGCCTACGGTTGAGCCTCCTCCTCTATAAAAGGTGAGACTACATGTCTAGGTCTACCTCTCTGTCCATTTACCATCTGAAAGAAAACAAGGTTCGAGTTAGTACAATCGTAACAATACAATTAACCCTAATCATAGGATCTACATATCAAGGATGCAACACAAAACGTAATGAATGCAACACATATTCTAAGGAAACTAGATTCTGGATGCTCTGATACCAACTGTAACAACCCTCATTTTCTCACATAGAGGTTGGACAAATACGATACACCGAAGATGGGACTTTTTTGTTAATTTGAACCATTCTCAGCATCAATATCATATCAAGCATATATTAATAGACCATGATTCATTCTAAATCAATACTACAACCATAATGAAAATCCAATCATGCACCAATTGTATGATAAATCCAACATAAAAGTAAATATCTCAAATCGATGTGAAGTAAATAAATCCCGATCTTATGCCCATACTAATATCCAAATGAAATAAATAACTTAAGCTGAATAACACCTAAATTAGGATCAATAAATATGGAAAGTCTGAGGAGAAAAAGGAGACTGGAAGTCTGATATGTCAAAAGTCCCGCTATCCCTGTCTAAAAACTCTTGAGGGGAAAAAACATTTAAATTTGGGTCAGCACCCTAGAGTTGCAAGAATTAACTTATTTAATTTAAAGTATAATAAATACAGTCAATTCAAAGTAAATATCCCCCATCATCACTCACATACGATTAACATCTCACCCCTCATCTAAGTGTGATATTATCCGTATCCCAACAAGTCTCAAATTAATATATGACAACCGTGCCAATTAATACCAAATGCATTAACTGTGGTCAACATGATAAAACGTAATCCCTTACATTCATATTATCATTGTCCAAGGTATCTCTATCTCATATATCTCGTGAAGGTGACATAAACATCTATTATGCACATGTAGTATGGGTATGTAATTTACTATCTACATTCTTAGAAAAATTAATTAATCTCATTTAATTCGGGTAATTTATGTATATATCCTTTCATATATGCAAGATGCAAAGGCATCTACAGGTGGTGTCTCGTTTGTTCTCTATTGGTAAGTTTTGAAGGAAATATTTTTCCAAGTCAGACATCACAAAATACACATAAGTGGGGTGGTCCCTACACTGAATACAAGTTCACGGCCCATACCCAGCGGCAGGGCCAACTTTGCCTATAAGCAAAGCAGGCGATCGCTTTTGGCCCCGATTGATTGGGGCTCCTTCCTAAAAAAAAATTTGTATAAAAAAATTAGTTAAGGAAAAAAATTAATTAGGAGAATAATTAGTTGTGAAAAAAATAGAGTTATCACTTAAAAAGGGCCCCCAAAACATTAAACTTACTCCATTTAAAATAATTTACAAAACAAAAGACCCCAAAATGAAAAGACTAAAAACTGATTTATAAGCTCAACTAAATAGGCCCAAATCCACACACTAAGCCCACTTAACATAATATCCAACCCGACCTACTCACTTACCGATACATTTCTAATTCTAAGAAGACTAAAGTCTCTCTCTCTCTCTCTCTCTCTCTCTCTCTCTCTTTATCTCCGTTCTCCTATCTTCTCTTTCACATCCACTTTTTCTCTTTTCTTTCTCTATCTTCTCTTATCTCACACTCCAAATAAGACTAAGTTAATAGTCATCTTCTTCCCCCTAACCCCTCTAATTTTTTGGACAACCCCCAAGAACCCTCCCTCCCCCACCCACCACAATTTTGATGAGAATTTTAGTGACAGAATTAGACAATATTTGAAAGAATCATTTATAGTTAATTACTTCTTACGTAATAGATCAAGTGCTTATATCAACTAGAACTATATTTGAACAATTTAAAAAATAGGGGGATATTTTTGGGTTTTTATTTGAGTTGATTAAGTTAGAACGTTAAATGATGATATTTTAAATAGTTATCATAGTAATCTTGAAAATTATTTAATACATGAAAATAGTTCTGATATTGATGGAAATCAATTATTTTGTGAATTGAAAATTTTGAAGTTGTCTTTACTTAAAGTAACTAAAAAACTAATTGAGGTGTTAGACTATATTAAAAGAATGGATTGTAGTTTTTTCAAATGCTTGGATTGACTATAGAATAATTTTGACAATACCCGTTACGGTAGCCTCGATCGAAAGAAGTTTTTCAAAGTTAAAATTAATAAAATATTACCTTCGTTCTACCATGTCACAAGAAAGATCAAATGGATTAGTTATGTTATCAACTGAACAAGATTTTTTAACAACAATTAAATTTGATGATTTAATTGATAGTTTTGCATAAAAAATGCGAGAACACATTTGCTTTAATTTGATTTTTTTATATAAAAGGCCCCCAATTGATTGTTCATATAAAGACCCCAAAAATTTTGAGTCGGCCCTACCCAGTGGTGATAAAGGATTCCAGCATCTACACCTAACCTACCCAGTGGGGATAAAGGATCCCAGCATCTACACCTGTCTCTCGTAGATGGCGCTGCTATGTAGTACCTAAAAATGACCTACACAACGTCTAACCCACCCGTGCCAACGTGTGCTACGGTCCTAAATGCACAAAACTCCAAGCTGATAGGACCATCCATGAACAGTGGTATGCCCACATAGATAAATAGAAATACATATTATTATTCCCACATAATATGTGTACGTAATTACTATATAATTACCTAAAATATTCCACATGATGTCCACAAATAATCATTCATTAATAATTGTCAGTTAGTTTATTACTAATTCCTTCTTTTTTGAAGAATATTAAACCATTTAGTTAATTATTATTTCCCAATAAATATATGTGCCACATTTTTATTTTTAATAAATTCATCATTGACGGTCTCACCAACTTGTATGGACTCCTAAAAATACCCTGGAACTAACCCCGGTCCCAACTCGTTCCATCTTTAGAACCAAATCGATTCGGTTCCCTGACCGAATGGACTCGCTTCTAGCCAAATCAATTCGCATCAAGGCCGAATCGATTCAAATCAAGGCTGAATCGATTCGAAATGACGTAGTAGCCCAGATCCGATAGGTTTCTTTATTCCAGGATTTCTTAATTTTTTCCCAAAATCCATTCCAATGGTTAATTCCTTTACATAATCATATGAACAGGTCCCTACTGCTTAGTTACTCATCTTAGAGTCATAAATTTCATATATTACCATCAATTCTTTTCCCAATTCTTAGATTTTACATGATTAAATCAAGACCCTTAGCCCATATTTTCTACCACAATATTAAATATGTATAAATAAGATTTCGAGGCATATAATATGGGTTCAAAGTCATTAATTTTCGGATCATAAAAATGCATTAAAAACCTCTATATGTTATTCCAATTCTCTAATTTATCCCAAGAACCCTAAGGCATCTATCATCCAATTGAAGATTTCGATTATCCTAGATTTTTAGTTTGGCAACCTCTATTCCAATTAATCCTTTACATGCATAAGATTAATCCCTAACATTAAATCATCAAATTACAGACTAGAACCCATAAATCATATGGGGTTTACTACGATGAATCAAGAAGCACATTGAACGTTAAATTATGCAAGAAAATTCTTACCTGGATATGGGGTTGATGAATTCACCCTTGAATTCCTAGATCATTCTCCATTTTGGCCTCTGTTCTATTCTCTTTTGAAGTGGGGATGTTAGGATTAGGTATTTGATTAAGTGTGGGGAGTGTTAATCTTTCCCTCAATCTTTTATTAGTTCTAAATCCAGAGTTGGGTTTATTTCCCAAGTTTTGGACCCCCAAATGATCCCAAACCCATAATTAGACTAGCTCAAAAGTCTCCCAACTTATATACCTATACCTCGAGACCATTTCTAAAGTTTTAAAACAGCTAAACGACCCCGCATGACATCTCAAAACGTGTCCCAATTTTTTTTATAATCGCATCACACATTATTTATAAATTTTCTACTACACATGCCTTTATTTTTCATGGTAATTATTAGCATACAAATATCAATCACACGTGATTATTACATAGTAACAATTAATTCAATTTCCACGAATTTAATTTTATGTCAACTAAAATATAATTTTATTTAAAAATAAGGGGTATTACACATTACCTTTTTCGAGATGGTAGAGTAAGTTAAATTTATAATCCTCTAAAAATTCTATCTATCATCTTTGTCGAAGATTAACATCTTTCTACGCAAAGATGTATTTTAGATTCTTATTATCAGAAAAGACTTGTAATTCTTCTCCATACAAGTAACATCTCCAATTTTGTAGGGCAAAGACTACTGCGGCTAATTCTAAGTCGTGTATAGGATAGTTAGATTCATGAACTTTTAATTTTAAGAATCCATAATCGATCACGTTGCCTTGTTGCATTAACACACAATCGAGTCGTTGTAGCGAAGTATTGGTATAAACATCGTAGCTGATATTATTAGAAAGGATGATTAATGTGACACCCCGCCTAATAAAATACCGGGTGATCAGTCCTATACCAAATTAAAACAGGAATCCTAGTTGGATCATCCTTAGCATCACTGTCGAAAACTTTTTAAAATTTTACTAACCACCTAGTATTCCAGAAGCTAGTGCCAAATTTTAACTTTTTGATTAAACAAAACAGTACATGCGGAATTAAAATATAAACCATTCACACAACTGAATGAAAATACACTGAATCATAATTACACAACTTGCCGAACAAATCAACGGCCACCAAGAAAAAATCCAATACAAATATTCAACACCTGAATAAATTATACCTGAAAACTGTACCGAGAAGTCTGGGCGACAAGCCCTAAATAAAACTGAAACTGATACAAGATTCCTACTCTAGGAATGAATGAATGAATGATGCGTCTAATCCAAACTCCTGCTAGCATCCACATATGCCGCAACTCCGTGTCCCTGGAATAGAATATCAATCCTGGCGTCCCTGTGGCTGGACACCTAAAGGTTTTGAAAATAGTTTTATAGCAAGAGTTAGAACCCAAAACATTTTGAAAATATTTAGCAAGTGAATTAACTGCAGTAATTTAAAATTCACGAATGCACTTCATATTTAAGTTAGTGTCGCACTCCCTTGTGGACATTCTCACCCCTCCACTATTGTGCACACCTACCGGTTAACTTAACACCACCTAGTTGCGCTACCCCGTCCAACTAGTCCTGGTATAACCTTCCCTTGCCATACTACTCTAACCCGAGTATAATGATTTCCTGAATTATAAGTTATTTCACAATTAACTTAATTAATTCCTCTTAAATAGTAACATGTAACCGTATCACAAGTTATATAAAATAAATCCATCTCACACTGTATTATTCCCACAAATGAATAACTTAATTAATTTCTCATTAATTAACAGCATATAACTGTAACCCGAGTTATATAAGGTAAATACATCACTGTAAGGACATTTTTCACATGTCCGAAATGTTTCATTTATTTATGTCATACGCCGCTACATTTGGCACGTCTCCTCACGATCTCACATGACGGCCTCTATCTGAATTCCGGGAATCAAGCATGCATTATCTCCACTAATATGTCCCACATCTGTCTCAATGACTTCACGTTCCAAGATTTTAGGGACTTAATGCAAGTGGTACGCAAGGGAAGTCAAAACAGTGAAAAAAAGGCACAATAGGAGACTTCAAGGGAATTTTCGTAATTTCACATCCATAGTTCGGAGGTCTAGTCAACTATAAAGTTGAAGAGCTCGTCGTAACGAAGATACTGGAAAAAACGGCACCTCAATCCGAGCTACGGTGAAGGAGTTATGACCTTTTGAAGATAGAGAAAATTCTTTAAAGAATGCTGTTTTTTTTGTACGCTGGATAGAATTTTAGAGTTTTAAGAACGTGGGACTCTTCATATTTTTTCCTATAAATACCAAATTCGGGGGAGTTGTTTTGCAAGACTTTAGAAGACGAATTTTAGAGTCCAAATACATCTAGTCTTCATATTTTTGAGTCCCAAGACTCATGGTTTGATTCACACATCATTGCCAATCCTTTGTGAATCCTTTTGCAACCCAAGAACACAACTTTGGTTTGTTCAACCCTTGTGAAGGAGACCGTTCTTCTTCTTCATTGCAGCCCTACTGGAAAGGGATAATTCCAGCCGCGACTATAGAATCCGATACCCGAGGGTAATTCTTAGTCAACTTGTATTTTCATTGTAATCCGATTGTAAGCCGTTCTCTTACAAATTATAGTGAAAATAAATGGTTTTGCCCCTGAGGGGGATTTTTCCTTAATTGCATGTGTTTGAATGTTCTTGCATAGATTATCTATTTATTCAATCACATACTGCTGCATGTTTAGGGTTTGTTTATGTTAAAAGGGTTTTATATATGGTTTGATCATTTGAACGCGAGCACACACGTTTCTCAAATTGGTATCAGAGCATGTTACGCTAATCTATCGCGTATTCCTTTTTTTTTTCGCAAAATTTTTCTAAGATATCAATTTTCTGAAAAAATTGATTTTTGAAAAAGTGCGTGTTCAAATGGAGAAGTCATATTATAAAATGCCTATTTTTGACGAGACAAATTATGCTTATTGGAAAGCCCGTATGAGGTCGGCTTTAAAAGCCATTGATGAACGTGTCTGGATTTTGGTTGAACGAGGGTGGACTCCTCCCACCGTGACTGTTGATAATGTGACCAACTTGAAACCTGACATTTCTTGGACTGATGAAGAAATTAAATGGTCATCTTTTAATTCTAAGGGTCTAAGTGTTATTTATGGGTCTGTCACACCTGATGAGTTCAAACGCATAATGACGTGTACCACCTCAAAAGAGGCATGGGATGTTTTACAACTCACCCATGAAGGAACTAATGCTGTGAAAGAGTCTAAGTTTCAAAACTTGACAACTCAATTTGAAACAATCACCATGCCTGATTCTGAATGCTTTGATGAATTTTATGCTAGACTTTCTGACATTGTGAATACTAGTTTTAATCTTGGTGAACATATTCCGAATGCTAGAGTTGTTAAAAAGATTCTTCGTTCTTTGCCTAAGCGTTTTATCCCTAAAGTAACTGTGCTAAATTCTATGGGTAATTTAAATACGCTAAAATTGGAAGAACTTGTAAGAGATTTGCAAACTTATGAAATTGATATGTTCCCTAAAAATTCTAAATCTAAAGATAAGGGAATTGCTCTTAAAGCCCAAGAGAGAAGGAGTGAGGGGTCAGCTAGAAAGAGGGTAGAGTCATCTAGAAAGAGAGAGACTGACACGTCAGATTCTGAGTGCGATTTTGACTTAGATGATTTGGCTCTTTTCGCAAAAAATTTCAAGAGGATTCTCAAATTTAAGAAAAATGGCAATTTTAAAGATAAAAAGAAATTTGAGAAAAATAAGTTTGAAAAGAAAAATGAAAAAGTTTCCAAAAATCCTTCTCTGAAAGAAAGTGAGAGATGTTTTGAGTGTGATGGTAGGGGTCATAGAGCTTTTGAGTGTGCCAATCGTCTGAATAGAGAGAAAGGGAAAGCTGTCCTTAATGCTACCCTTAGTGACGACAGTGAGGTCGAGACGGTGGATTCTGGAGATGAGTCACCGCATGAGTGTAACTTCACCGCATTCATGGCCAGCCAAGTGAGCACTCCTAGTTCTCCTCACGACGATGAGGATGATGCTTCACAGGGACACCTCGACAGTGAGATCGATGTGAGTGAGGGGGAGGATGACACAAGTGAGAGAGAGAGTGATATACGACGCGCCTACGCTGAGTTATATTTTGAGTCTTTTAAAACTAAAAAGAGTAACAAAGCGTTAGTTCTTAAGATCACTTGCCTAGAGGAAGATTTAAGGAAAGCGAGAGAAAGAGAGTTCTCCACCTGCATCGCCCTGAGAGAGAGAGAATATACCTGTGTCGAGAATGAGAATTTGTTTAGAGAGAGAGAGAGTACTCTAGAGAAAGAGAGAGGGGACTTGATCAAGCAAGTGGCTAGTCTTACGAGTCAGCTCCATTCCTCCGTGGAGACTCGGAAGAAACTTGAAGCCCTTGTTGCCCAGCTGACTCATGATCTTGAGAAAGCACGGGAAGTCAAGGTACAAATCGAGGACAGATCTGGGAAGATGGGAAAGATGCTCCTCGGCCCCGCTTTAGGTTTTGGTGATCGTCAAGGAATTGGATATGATGGTGCCTCCACGTCCCAAATTGCACCTGGACCAGTTCTTGAGTTTACTACAACTCCTTATGGTCACCATAAAAAACCTCGAAGGAGAGTTCGACCAAGAAAAGAAAACCAAGGTCCGCCTTTGACTGAGCTCTTTTGTACTTATTGCAAAAGAAAAGGCCACCTTAGGGAAACTTGCTATAGCATGGGTCGGACACGACGTACTACTGCTCCACCACGACATACTGATGAGTTTTCTAGTCTGAGAGAGCGAGTTGAGTTCTTAGCTGCCACGACTCAGAGTTTGATGAAAGAATTCCGACGGATGTCTTCGCCGTTAGCGAATGCTTCTTACATTCCAGCTAAAACTAACAAAGGCAAACAAAAGGTCATCTCTGCTTGGGTGCCTAAGAAAGATAAAAAGGCCTTTGTTGTTCATGTTGCTCTCAAAGCACATAATACCTCACAGTGGTATTTTGATAGTGGGTGCTCCAGACACATGACAGGTGATGCCTCATTTTTTACTACTCTTGAGGATTATCAAGATGGCAGAGTCACCTTTGGAGATGGGAGTAAGTCTAGCATTATAGGACAAGGTACTATCGAGTTACCTGGTTTTCCGAAGCTAGAAAATGTTTTGTACGTCAAAGGTTTGAAAGCAAACCTTCTAAGCATTAGCCAGCTGTGCGACATTGACCTTGCAGTAAAGTTTGACCGGGACGGGTGTAAAGTCTACAATCAAACCGGTAAACTATTGATGCAAGGGGTGAGGACCGAGGATAATTTCTATGGGACTGAGCCCACATCCTCACTTGTCTGCAACAGCGCCACGATCACTCCTATGGATCTATGGCACCAACGTCTAGGTCACGTGAACGTTAGAGATCTCAATCGTTTATCTAAAAAGGACCTATTACGTGGCTTACCATCTCTTGGAAAGTCAACTTCGACCGTTTCTGGACCCTGTCAGTTGGGAAAACAAATTCGTAGTCCTCATAGGAAGTTACATTCCATTACCACCTCTCGTGTTCTGGAGTTGATTCACATGGATCTTATGGGTCCCACTCGTACTGAGAGTGTAGGTGGTAAGAGGTACATCCTCGTGATGGTAGATGATTTCTCCAGATACTCCATTGTAGGTTTTCTGAGAGAGAAATCCGATGCTGTAGATTTCTTAACGACCAAGTGCCGTGTCCTGCAAAATCAACACGGTGTCACTATTAATAGAATACGTAGTGACAACGGCACTGAATTCAAGGAAGCAAAGGTTGATTTGTACTGTGATAGCCTTGGGATCAAACATGAGTTTTCTGCTGTGAGAACTCCTCAGCAAAATGGGATTGTTGAGAGAAAGAATAGAACGATCCAAGAGATGGCTAGATCTATGCTTCTAGGTCGTAAAGTTTCTAGGAGATTTTGGGCAGAGGCAGTGTCTACTGCATGCCACATGGTGAATATGGTGTATCTGCGTCCACACACACTTCACACTCCTTATGAGTTGTGGACTGGCAAGAAGCCCAACCTGGCATATTTTCGTGTCTTTGGGAGTAAATGCTACATCCTACGGGATAGAGAGCAATTAGGAAAGTTCGACTCCCAAAGCGACGAGGGAATATTTCTAGGATATTCATCGAATAGCAGAGCGTACCGGGTTTTTAACCTGAAGAGCTCTAAGATTATGGAATCAATAAACGTCACCGTGCAAGATGACGAACCTCCGACGATTATTGATCCTAACCTTCAGTGTGAGGATGAGGATTGTTCTGACAGTGATTTACCTGTTCCTCTCTCACACTCTGTGGACCCTACTCCTGTGTTAGGGGACACACCTTCTTGGGTTCGCAAGAGTCATGACCATTCTGCCATTGTTGGTGATCCCACTCTAGGGGTCAAGACTCGTGCTCAGCTAGAGAACGTTGTTAGCCATCTTTGCTACACGTCCAAAGTCGAGCCCAAGAACCATAAAGAAGCACTCAAGGATGAACACTGGATATCTGCTATGCAGGATGAGTTGCTTCAGTTTAAAAAGAATGATGTCTGGGAACTTGTCCCCCGACCTAGTGAGATTAATGTGATAGGTACCCGGTGGATTTTTAAGAAAAAAATGGATGAAAATGGTACCATAATCCGAAATAAGGCTAGGTTGGTCGCTCAAGGCTACACACAGATAGAGGGTGTAGCCTTTGGGGAGACATTTTCTCCTATTGCGAGGCTTGAGTCCGTCCGTCTTCTGCTCGCCATCGCATGTCATCTGCGCTTCAAGGTGTATCAGATGGATGTCAAGAGTGCCTTTTTGAATGGCATTCTACAGGAGGAGGTTTATGTGGAACAACCAAAAGGGTTTGAAGACCCTCAGCACCCTAAGCACGTCTACTATCTGAGGAAAGCCTTGTATGGTTTGAAGCAAGCACCCCGTGCTTGGTACGAGAGGCTTACTTCCTATCTCTTAGCTCGTGGCTTCAAGAGAGGGGGAGTAGATATGACGTTGTTTGTCAGGAGAGATGACGGTGCTATTTTGGTTGCCCAGGTCTATGTGGACGACATTGTCTTTGGATCCACATGCTCCCAGCATGCTCACCACTTTGAGGAGGAGATGAAAAGTGAGTTTGAGATGAGCATGGTTGGTGAGCTTACATTCTTCCTTGGTCTCCAGGTTCATCAGCTAGAGAATGGGATGTTCATCTCCCAATCCAAGTATGCTAGAGACCTAGTGAAGAAATTTGGTTTAGACTCCGCTAAGCATGCACGTACACCTATGAGTACCACTACCAAGCTTAGTAAGGACACTTCAGGCAAGGACGTAGAGCAAACCTTATATCGGAGTATGATAGGTAGTCTCCTCTACTTGACTGCCAGTCATCCCGACATCGCCTTTAGTGTTGGAGTCTGTGCGCGTTATCAGGCATCCCCAAAAGAGTCACATTTACTTGCTCTAAAACGTATTATTAAATACGTAAGTGGGACTCTCTCATACGGGATTTGGTATTCCTTTGATACCGATGACCGTCTATCCGCCTACTCGGATGCCGATTGGGCTGGGGATGTAGATAGATGTAGGAGCACTTCTGGTGGGTGTTTCTATTTTGGTTCTGCTCTTGTCTCCTGTATGAGCAAGAAGCAAAATTCCATCTCTTTGTCCACTGCGGAGGCTGAGTACATAGCCGCCGGGAGTTGTTACACACAACTCTTGTGGATGAAGCAAATGCTGGAGGATTATGGGATATCACAGGACACCATGACCATTTCCTGTGATAACACGAGCGCGATACACATATCCCGCAATCTAGTTCAGCATTCGCGCACAAAACACATCAGGATACGTGAGCACTTTATTCGTCAGTTAGTTGAAGAGAAAGTCGTATCCCTGTGTTTTGTTCCTACCGACCGTCAGTTAGCCGATATTTTCACGAAACCTTTAGATGCCCTTAGATTTGAGAGTCTTAGGAAATCTTTAGGGATTTGCACAGTTGACTGAGGGGTTGGTCTATGTCTTGAATAGGATGCTTCTTCATGTTCATATCATATGCTTCCTATTGCTAGTCTGTTTTATATGTACCATTACTTTGTTGTACAGCTTTGTTTTATTCCTTTTGCTTTTTATATTTCTTTTAAAAAAAAATACAAAAAGATTTTCCTTTAAGAAAAATTTTGAGAAAAGCACAAAAAGATTTTATTTCTTTTTTTCCAACTTTTTGAAAAAATCTAAAAAGATTTTTGTATTTTGCTTCTTTTATGGATGAGCATGTAAGATAGCCAAGTCACAACTTCATTCCATTTATCCATGTGACTGTTTGATAGAGATTTGAGAGGCTACATCATTTCATCCATGTGCTTTACATTGATTGGAGTCTTTGAGATGTAATTAGTGATATCTTCCTACATGTTTGACTCCTATATCCTTTATTGCACACATGCACGGCTATATTTGATTATTGCACTTGTCTATCTCATGTTGTCTTGCGTGTTTTTATCTCAATCATGTCTATACAATGTACAATATGCGATAAAACTTGACAAGATTGGAATGCATGTAAAAACCGTTTTGGTGAGACTGTGTGTTTTTGTATAACGGGGAGGGGCTGCGAAAGGTAATCATCTATCCTTTGCGCAAAATCCACCGTTAAAAAGGACCTAAAAAATGGAGGAATTTTAATATCCGAGGTCCAAAGAGGTTAAAAGAGCCCGAAAAAATTTAAAGGCAATAAAAAGCAATTCATGCCAAATATGGGCCACTTAGGTTTCACCATCAATTCTCCAAAGTTTGAGAATTTAGAATGCCTCTATTCAATACAATATCTGAGGGAGTTTGGTTGGAGAATCTAAACGGGTTTGCACTTCCTTGAAAGTCCTGAAAAAGCATAAAATTATTTTGGACGTTATTGGTGTGAAAATCATTTTGAGCTTTAATTTGTTGATTTGATTGAGTCAATATCTTATATTGTCACTCTTTTACACCAAAGGAAGCATTTGAGTTCATTCGCTAGGAATATCCAATATTCATCGTGCACATATGTCATGTTTGTATGCATTGATTTTCCTATCGAATTTGATCACACCACTTCATTTACGCTATCATTGACTTGGTTGCTTTCTGTTTATTCATGGTGTGTTTTTATCCTAGTGACACCCCGCACTTGCTTATTTGATTTATTTCTCTAATTTGTCCATTTGGGGACATCATAAAAAGGGGGAGAAAGAATTATCATATTATGGGGGAGTTTGAATTCTGGGGGAGTTTTTGAGATGTTGCTTATGTTTTTATCATATATTGATATCCATGTTATCTCATTTCAAACTCGATATGTCACGTGGTATTTGCTTTGTCTCATGTGTGTAGGTATGAAGATTGCAGATCGATATGTTGCACACCCTGATGAGAAAAGTTTTGAGATTCCTGAAGAATTAAAGAACAAACGATGAAGACTATTCATTTGTACCTTTTCCAGTTTTGGGTTCATGGGAGGGTAGATTTGTATAGGCAATTTCATATTTGATAATTCGGATTTTTTATGTATGTACCGGCATAGACATAGGGGGAGATTTGTAAGGACATTTTTCACATGTCCGAAATGTTTCATTTATTTATGTCATACGCCGCTACATTTGGCACGTCTCCTCACGATCTCACATGACGGCCTCTATCTGAATTTCGGGAATCAAGCATGCATTATCTCCACTAATATGTCCCACATCTGCCTCAATGACTTCACGTTCCAAGATTTTAGGGACTTAATGCAAGTGGTACGCAAGGGAAGTCAAAACAGTGAAAAAAAGGCACAATAGGAGAGTTCAAGGGAATTTTCGTAATTTCACATCCATAGTTCGGAGGTCTGGTCAACTAGAAAGTTGAAGAGCTCGCCGCAACGAAGATACTGGAAAAAATGGCACCTCAATCCGAGCTACGATGAAGGAGTTATGACCTTTTGAAGATAGAGAAAATTCCTTAAAGAATGCTGTTTTTTTTGTACGCTGGATAGAATTTTAGAGTTTTAAGAACGTGGGACTCTTCATATTTTTTCCTATAAATACCAAATTCGGGGGAGTTGTTTTGCAAGACTTTAGGAGACGAATTTGAGAGTCCAAATACATCTAGTTTTCATATTTTTGAGTCCCAAGACTCATGTTTTGATTCACACATCATTGCCAAACCTTTGTGAATCCTTTTGCAACCCAAGAACACAACTTTGGTTTGTTCAACCCTTGTGGAGGAGACTGTTCTTCTTCTTCATTGCAGCCCTACTGGAAAGGGATAATTCCAGCCGCGACTACAGAATCCGATACCCGAGGGTAATTCTTTGTCAACTTGTATTTTCATTGTAATCCGATTGTAAGCCGTTCTCTTACAAATTATAGTGAAAATAAATGGTTTTGCCCCTGAGGGGGATTTTTCTTTAATTGCATGTGTTTGAATGTTCTTGCGTAGATTATCTATTTATTCAATCACATACTGCTGCATGTTTAGGGTTTGTTTGTGTTAAAAGGGTTTTATATATGGTTTGATCATTTGAACGCGAGCACACACGTTTCTCAATCACACACTGTATTTTCACCTACATATAATATTTACGACCATACTATACATACCTTTACTAACATCCACACATATATCATACATGTATCCATCCTTCCGAGTATACCCTCACCAGATTATTCACTCTAAAACGCTATCTCACTAGGTGTGCTCACAAAACCTAATCCCCCCCCAAGTTGGAATCGCTCACCAACTTGGCCCAAAATATAAACGTAGCGGAAGCAGTCATATTCCTTCCCTGAAAGTGAGATAAATCCCTCACCCATATATATACCGGACGCTGTGACCTGGGGATATACTCGCCCTACTCCTCAAGCTAGGGGATTCACCCACATCGCGCAACCTCCCTTGATAGCATTAAAGTATATTAATTGAATAGATATCTAGTCACCGGTATTTAATATCACACACCATATATACATGTATATATATACTATAGCTACACCGTATACGTATACTACAAACCCTGGCTTTATCGTGTACTCAAAATCCATTACACTGCCTGTAATTTAATATCACACATAATATATATACACATATATATACTATCACTACACCGTATTTATTTAATATAAACCCCGTCTTTACCGTGTACTCAAAATCCCGTACACTGCCTATAATTACCTGAGTCTGTGGCCCGACTCAACTTAATTAATTTTCTCACTTAATAATTTCTCGTCTTCCCGAGTCTATGGTCCGACTCTAATATATTTAACTCACACTTCAATTGATATAATATTTTCCCCGAGTCTATGGTCCGACTCCAATTAAATTAATTAATACCCTTATTAATTTAATACCTTCCCGAGTCTGTCACCCGACTCTAATTAAATTAACTAACACACATTTTATTTCAACACCTCTCCGAGTCTTCAATCCGACTCTAATTAAATTAATTATCACACTTATTAATTTAATCCTACCCGAGTCTAAAATAGGACTCTAATTAAATTAATTGATACACCTATTAATTTAATCCTACCCGAGTCTATAATCCGACTCTAATTAAATTAATTATCACACTTATTAATTTAATCCTACCCGAGTCTAAAATCCGACTCTAATTAAATTAATTGATACACCTATTAATTTAATCCTACCCGAGTCTATAATCCGACTCTAATTAAATTAATTATCACACTTATTAATTTAATCCTACCCGAGTCTAAAATTCGACTCTAATTAAATTAATTATCACACTTATTAATTTAATCCTACCCGAGTCTAAAATCCGACTCTAATTAAATTAATTATCACACTTATTAATTTAATCCTACCCGAGTCTAAAATCCGACTCTAATTAAGTTAATTGTCACACTTATTAATTTAATCCTACCCAAGTCTAAAATCCGACTCTAACTAAATTAATTATCACACCCATTAATTTAATTCTACCCGAGTCTATAATCTGACTCTAAATTTAATTACTTTCTCTCAATAGTGAATTTAATACTTTGATGCCACTTAACCAATATCCCCGGACTCACTCACTCGGTCCATTTTACATCTCAAAATTTCATTCTCACATTTTCACCCACAATGTGTCACACATTTATTTCCATAATTTCCCCAATTATATTTACCTATAATTACCAACATACCCGGACTCGCCCACTTGGTCCATAATTACATATTTCCCGAGTCTATATCCCGACTCTAAATTAATTAGTTTATCTCCAAACTTAATTCACTACCTTCGGGTCTCTTGACCAATATACCCGGATTCACTCACTTGATCCGTATCTCACTATTTTGGAATAAAATCTCTCAAATTCATCGATAAACTGGCCGACATAAATTCATCCTAGTCCCAATTACTCTCTCTCAAAATTGCTAGGAATATTTGTTTCACAATTATTTATCACTAATAAATGTATGGAAATCGATTTATAATTAATTCCCCCTTATATCTCACCCAGGCCGAACTGCCTAGAATTTTCCATCGTCAATCGATTGATGCCCCCCGATCGATCGATCGATCCCTTCGTGCCAGCTCTCCTTCCTTATTGAATACCACCATTAACGAAATTTCAAGGTTTCTTTCCCTAAAAACCAACCTCAAATCAGTCTATTAATCATCTCATAACATCTCTCATGAACTAAAAATATTATCTAAACCCTTTAACATCATTAACACTATGAATCTTGACCCACCCAAGAACACAAATTTTCTAGGGTACAATCCCAATTTCAAATTCAAATTCCATCATTTTATATTCCGATTTTTTTCTCATTCAAACCAGATAATCATACTCAGAATTATATAACACAACTAATTCTTACCTTAAATTTCATTCAATGGTTCCATTAACAAAACCCCCTTTTTGTACCCATTTATCCCCAAAACGAATTTTGGTTTACACATCACTATGATATGAATTGATTATCATCAATTTAGAAATCACAACAGTTAACCACTTGCCTGTAAGTGTTCGTAGTGTCTGATCCGTTGTTGATGTCCCTTAATTTGGCTCCAATAACCTCCAATTTGCTCTTGATTTGCTTTCCCCTAAATCCCCTCTCAAACCCTAGGTTTAGAGTTATGTTGGTTGTCATTCCTTAATCTCCCAATTAGGTTAAAAACCCTTAATCCCGTTTTTCACCTAATGGGCTTAATTAAAGTGGCCCAACTCACCCCGTATGGGCCCGACTAGGCCCAAAAATACCCCGAGACCCAATTACTATCCCCGGGTATTCTTTTATGACTATCTCGACCCATCCGGACTCAACCGCGCACTCAGAATTGACATCCGAATTAATTTATAAAAATCCTTATCTCACACCCAATTTAGTCTATACCGACTCCCGGCTGGGATAAGTGTATACCTCGTCATTACTACTCGAAATGACGTAATTAAATTATTACTATTCTCTTAGTAAATAAATTTCCCTAAACATTAACCATTCACTCCCTGATTAATATTTAAATATATATATTGCCATAATTAATTCAATTAAAATTACAACACACAAGTAATTTAAAATTCCCGAATTAATTAAATATTAAATGTACAAAAATACGGGGTGTTACAATTAAGACAGGGGAAATTGTCAGCTTTTCTTTCAAAGTGAAAAAAACTGGTTCACATTGAATGGTCCATGAAAATCAGATATCGTTTTTGGTCAACTTCGTTAATGGTAGGGCAATTCAAGAAAATGCTAAGGAAGATGAGTGGACAAGGGAAGATTTTGGGGACATGCCTATGAAAAATGAAGAATAGAGCTATGTCAACAATGTTACAAAAAACTTCGAGATAGAGATTAAAGAATTAAGAGAAGAGACAAAATATGAAGTGAAGGATGATATGATAATAAGAACAACAAAGCATAGAACAAATAATTTGTACAACATATGCCTTTATTAAATGCACAATTTAATACATTTTTTATGTGAAAAATTTCCCACACACAACATTTTAAATTCCTCATAAACATTTAAACTTCCCTACATAAAAGTTTCTACACATTTTATATTCCTCAAAACTGGATGAAGTGAGTGTTGATCTTAGATCCATTTATCAAATTAATGGGGATATTTAAAACATTATTATACACAATTTTTTGATGAAGTGTTGATGTGTAGGTTTGTATAAAGGGATTTTTTTGTCAAGAATATTAAAAAGTGGGTTCGAAACAACGTGTTATTCCTTATAATTTGGTTTAAAAAGTGTTTTTAGCGACACAAGTGGGGGTAGATATGGAGTCATTTCTTAATCCTAAAGAGAGTAAAAGAGAAATGTGAGAGACAAATGAAGGCCAATCGAATGTATACGTAGAGAACAAATTAATTAGTTGTGTCAATTTGAAGATGTTTCACAAGAAACACACTTTAAAAAGATGTTGAAATAAAGCTTGTGCAATTGAAGGCGATGGAATTCTAGATTAAGTGCATATTTTTACAAGGTCATAAATGATAGATATTATTGGGAATAATTTACTTCACATTTTAATAGTAAATATTAAAGGAGGACGTAGGAAATATAATATAGAATTTTGGAATATTTAATGGCCTAGTTAGTTAATAACAAATTTTATTCACATATTGGTTAAATTCCTTAATATGAGCCTAAAGGATGTTTTGGGGATGATTACATGAAATGTAACAAATAAATGTACTTGGATAGATACATTTTAGGATACCTATATATACCTCATATAACCCAGGCATTTGCTAAGTAGTCAACCGGTGAAATTAAAATTTATTTTTCAAGTTATAACCCCTTCTTCACTTCTCCCTTAAATTTTTGTATTTAGCTCTCTTGAATTTATAAATGAGCATGACATTTCACTCCCTAGCCTATAAGGTTTTCTTAATTTAGTTTCTTAAACACATGTTATAGACATTAAGTGCATCACCTAACTAAATAATAACAAGATGTCAAAACTACTTATGTTCACACAATATTTATTACCAAGCACACAAAACTAACACATACACTATAAAAGTATCGAAAATAAATATAGAAATGGCTTATACTTTTAACACACTTGATTATACCAATTTCCCCAGCTTCTACAATTATGTAGGTAAAGTTGTTAAAATGTAGTTTGTATCTTCGGTACAATGATTTATGTATCATAGATGAATGGACCAATTAAAAGGGGGAGAGGTCGAAAATAAATCTACTATGCAAACAGTTGACTTAATCACCACGGGAACATACGAACAACCGTCCGAAACAAATTATTTTAGTGACAATATGGTTATTTGATAAAGGTAATTGATGAAAAGTATTTGATTGGATGAATTTTGTCAAATATTATATATTTCAACTCATCGGATTGAAATTATCAAGCTACCCCCAAACATTTATTTTTAGTAACTACCTCATATTTCACAAAATAAATTTATCAAATCTTTAAAAGTCCACAACTTTAAATCTACAGATTCAAAATTCATAAAATTTATATATTTGGAATCTACTCACTAATTTCTATAAAATAAGACGCATATTCAATACTTTTTTAGATGAAAGAATAAAGCAAATAAATTATCTACTTCTGTAAAAACTCCATTTCTCCCGACAATGCACATTATTCTGGCCTCCGGCGATGGTAATGTTGACGCGAGCTGAAGAAGAAAAAGAAATAGACGAATAGAGAGAAAGAGAGAGTCAAGGAAAGTAAGAGAGAAAGACTACGGAGGGACTAATTCAATGAGTCTCTAGTGGGGGGAGGTGATACTTCGGTGGGGGTGGGGTTAGGGTGGAGCTGTTAGAGAGAGAGAGAAAGAAGGATGGTAAGTGAATTTTTAATAAGAATGGGTGAGGGGTATGATTGTCTAAACATAAGTAATCTATTATAAAAAATAACTTGGTAAATTATATAAAAGTCAATAGAATTATATGAATCTTTAACCAAGTAAAAGGGACTAATCCGTTATAATATATATTTTATATTGTTGTCATCTTGTTATACTTATCTGGTGAGATCCAGGAGAAATAGCCTCATTTAATATTGTTATGGTTTTTGAAAATTTGTTAGAAGTATAAACCCTTTGTGAAACAATATATAGAGGAGATGTTGAGTGATGGAAGCGAAGATTTTTGTGGTGGGGAGGGGGGGTAAGTAGATTTTAGCTACTTATAATAGATTATGGATGTGTTATAAAATATATATTTAATGGATGTTCACTGGTATTACACAATTATTAAAAGGTTTGTTAGGACCCCATATTTTGTACTCTAAATAGGAGTCACACCCCTTAAGTATTCATTTACTAATGAAATATAAAGCTATATCCCTCAAAATTCTCTATGTGTCCCTTTTATTTTATAACATGTTATCACCACGAACTCGATTATGTTTTAGATTTCTTTGGGGGCCAAACTCTATCTAAACTTTGGCTCAATATTTTTTTATTTGTCATCAACTTTAAATATTTTAATCCCATGAATGAGTCCCAACAAATGAATCCCAACTACGTGTGACACCCCGCCTAAATAAATACTGGGTGATCAGTCCTTTATTAAATTACAACCAAGGTGAATGGTTGGTTCATTCTTAGCATCACTGTCGCAAAAATAACTTTTCCAATTAAACACCCTAATTAATTAAGCTAAGTGACAAAACCATTTTAGACTTCAATTTCCCAATTTAATTTAAAACCAATATTTAAAACCTTTGATAATTATCAGTTTAAGAGTCACACAATAATAATAAGGATATAAATGTTCATTCAAGAATTTAACTATCAATAGTAAATCTCAACTTCAAACCACCAAAGAAAAACATGCTGATAGTAACAATTTCCAAAGTAAAACTACTGAAAGTAAATGAATTACAATCCATCACAAAACTAACTAAATAATGAAAAGGGCGACACATGCCCAACTAGAAAAACTAGAACTAGATGTGGAATCAACAATGAGGTCGTCTAAGCAAGAGGCCTGCAACTCCCACCTAAGCTGAAGCGCGTTCCCTATGGAGGATCCTATGCAAGACGCCCCTGTGGCTGGGCACCTGTAATATATACATATATATACTGGAGAGAAGAGAAAATAGGAAACGAGTCAGAGCCTGATTGTAAAAACAGTTTAAAATTAGTTTAGCATGTATTTAAAGTTCTACCGGCTAATGAATCCAACATATTAGTGCGACACTCCCTTGAGAAATTCTTACCTCTCTTCTAATGTGCACACCTATCGCACTAATACTCCCCAACAGTTAACTTATTTTATCTTAAGTTGTTCGTGAGGTTTCAAACCGACAATTTCAAATGTTTAAGGGGTTAATTTTATTTAAAACAAAGTTTTTAATTAAACCTTATTTAATAATAAAGTTTCTCAGCAATATAACATGTTTTTCAAACACTTATACCCAAGTTGAATTAATTATTCATTCCTTACATACCATAATCACAGCAGGTAGTTCCCAATTTCTAGATTTAAATATATATTAAATACTCATATAATATATATATATTCTAACAGCACCCCACATAAAATCCATGGTGCGGGCATACTCTGCTATCCAGTCCCCGTATCACTCGTACTAAGGGAAATACTAGTTCGGAATCACTCTCGAACTGTATTAACACAAAACACATACAAAATGAGGCGAAGCATAGTTCCAAGTCACTAAGAGGATAGAACATACCCCCACGTCTCTTAGGACCGTCTGACTATCGATCCGATAGTCTGTACCAAGGATTTCTATCTTCTAGGGTACGAGTTAATATCCCCCATAAAGGTCCCATCGAGATAAGGCTGTCCCAGCGCGGTAACCTCAGGGATAGCAAGTGGCATGGGCATGATTTTTACACACAAATAAAATATATGATCAATCATACAATCATATGGATATATAACTATTCACATTCATAAGTTAGGTACGCCTACGGCCCAACATTTTATTATTCCATTCTTAGTACATTTTTATTCGATTATTTATTATAACGAACTTATTCACTTTTATTTTTGAAATTTAATTTATTCCAACTCACTTCTCATCTCTCGAAGTATTTTCCTTATCTAAGTACAAATTCAGTAGGCCCTCTCTCTTACCTTCTAATCCAACTCCTAGACATTTTGATTATTAAGTCTACACGCATTAAATTTCTTAGGTATGAATCTTTCCCGTTTACCCTTCATTTTTCCCATTTCATTAAAGTTCCACTAAACGGGGTTTACCTTGGCCCTACTGGTCCTTTTTATGTTTCATGATGTTCTAATAACATTAGTCAATATTTATTACGCATTAAATCGGATTAGGTCAACGTAAGGAAAAATCTTGTTTTTCCCCGGAGGGGTCGATCGATCGATAGAAAGGAGTCGATCGATCGAACAGTCGATCGATCGAAGCTCTTGGCTCGATCGATCGATCAAACAAGTATGGCGAAAACTGCATACTACCAGTTACGGGTTCTCTCTTCCAACATCATCCAAAACGATATATTTTACTACTAAACTCCAAATAATTTATACTACAAGTGTTATGACGTCAAATAAATGATTTCGTACGTCTAGCATGCGAATTTTCATCATGAAAAACGAATTAAAAGGGCCTAATCCTTCAAAACATCAAGAACCCTAATATTTCTTTTGTTTGGTTTCTTTCCATCCTTTTTACCAGATTTCTTACTCTTTAATTACTGAAATTTCGTGGTTCAACCTCTACATATGAATTGGGTTTCCAGAATACATCAATTACTCATACAACATGCGAATTCAAATCTCCAAAATAGGTTTTTCTTTAACAAACAATAGTCCTAATCAATCCTAGGCTAATAATATTGGAACATTAAGTGAAATAGATCAAGATAGATACTTGACTGGGAATTTTCGTTTCTGATTTGGGGATGAAATCAGTGTGGTGGTGATCCTCGTTGCATGATCTAACTTTTGGCGGTGACGGCGGTGCAAACGGAGGAGTTCTTGGCCTAGAACTCCTTGGTAAGCTCTTCCTTTCCTTCTGCAATGGCCATCTTTTGTTTTTGGTTATGCTAACCCTAAAAGACAACACTTACCATCTGATATAACCCTAGAAAATTCGTGGGTTTAATTACCCAAAATTACGAAATGTCCAAAATTCCCTCCTAGGGTACTAATTAAGCCTAGAAATGCCCCGAGACCCAAACTAAACCCTCGGGTACATTATTTTGACTATCTCGACCCTTTCGAATACTTTGGCGCACTCGAAATGACCATACGGGAAATTTATAATTTATTCACTTTATATAATAATAATAATTTAGTCCTAACACGACACAGGCGCGTCCCGACTTAATTTCCATAATTGTCATTTTATTCACACGTGGAAATTTTTATAAAATAAATCACATATATTACTATACTCATCCAGTAACATTCAACAAATTTCTAATAATTACTAACTCTCGTCACGCTAGTAAATATTTAAAACAATCTCAATTAAATTTAATAAATCCCTAAATTTAAAAGTCCGGATTAAAATTAAATTAATTTATCTCAATTAAATTTAATAAATCCCTAAATTTAAAAGCCATAAAAATACGGGGTATTACAAACTTCCCCCCTAATAACGGAATTTCGTCCCGAAATTCAAAAAATAGGGCCTACCTGGTAAAAAAATTCTGGATACCTTTTCAGTACTTAAACTATCTACATAGTAATACGCTTAATCACTATAGCCCCCGATTCACAGCAAGATTGATTAACATTCTCATTGGAGACACTTTACATGGTGCTCCTAACCGATAACATTCGAATAGGTCACGGCTGTACATTATAAATTTCCATTATCTCACTATCATTGGGAGGCCGCACCTCACTACATGACAACTACTCGGATTTATTTATATACAAAACTCCCATTCTGAGAAAAACCATACGAACATTTGACCACCCTTGTTTGCCTAAAACAGTCGTGGAATTCCACCATAATTATCGGATTATTCTCTATCGATCCAAAATTCTGATTATCCACTCACCTCTAAACATACGGAAGGAGAATAGTTGAGGTTCTTCCACACCAAAACCTTAATAAGCACCTCATAAGCGATAAACAGGTACGAGTGCTTCTACAGAGTACTCCTGAAATCACTGTACCAAGATTCTAAAATTTCCTTCACGTGGCTCCACTAATCTTTAATCACCGTGTGCCTATTCCCTAGTTAAGGGTGATACATCCTACTCGAAACAAAACCTTATCTCCGCTGGTTCCTGAAATCCCATATCAAAGGTGGAATTCACAAATCTCATCCCGATTTAGAAATTAATAGAGTGCCGGATCATGTACTGGTGCGATCCTTCCTTTCAAAGGAAGTCTGGGGCACACTAGTTAATATTGTAAACCACCCCAAAGGAATATCAATCACTTCCTTCTTGGGAGTCTTAATTCACATGTTTGGATGAACCCTTGATCTTATTTTGAGGATGGTAACCCATCCAATAACTTTACCTACTTTATCGACCTCTTCCAATTATAGGAATTGTCGATAAACATAAAATTCTCTGGTTGATTCTCTTCTTCCAACCGAACCCTACCTATAGGCGGTGCATGTATAGACCACTCACTACGTCCCGCTTAACATCGATTTCTCCTTGAAATGTCTCACATTAAGTGACACGCAATACTCCCCTTCCTTCCTTGGTGTATGCCGAAAGTTTCGACCCGTGCTCTTTTCTCCACGATGCGTAACTTTTGGATCTTTTATACCATAATAACATCATCACTCTTTGTATGAGAAAATCGCTCTCACACTTGACTAATAACAACTCTGCTCTGAGTGTTCTTCATAATAATTAAATTCTACTCTATTTAAGGGATACCCCTTCTTAAATGGCTTCCCACAGCCTTCCAATCAAATTCGGGTGTGCTATTCTAATTGTACACTTATGTATGGATTATCGCCCCTCATGTGACGTTTAATCCACTCTATCACTTCCACTTCGTTATGATAGTCCCACAAACATATATTTCACACGTCTATTACCACGTCCCTTCAACTCGAATGATTTTAACATCAGCTAACCAAGATGCCCACATTTTGTAACACCCCGACCGCCCTGGGAGAGCGAACGACGTGCTACTCATCTGTAGAACTAACTAAATCCAACAAAATATAAGGAATATGGCATTTTAATTCCATGATAACGAAAGAGGAATAACAAATCTCAAACTTCTTCGGATAATTACAACAATTTTCCAAATAGGTACAACAACCAAAATAAATCACTAACGCTCTATTCATCAAAATAAATACAAGTCATCTCTTTTGTATAATAAAAATTCATTCCAGATAATCCATGCTAAAAATCATCCCAACTCTTTATTTACCTTGTGTTCAGAACGCGGTTACAACACTTGGATATTCTCAATTACCCTAGAAATTGAAATTTTTAAATCCTCCGTATCATCGTTCCACCTCTCAACTCGTGTGGATAACTTTCAATGCTTTCTTACCACATAACCGGATCCACTGGCCTTAAATCATGATTCAACTTCTAACTTATAGATATAATTACTTACCCCTAGTACGATCGAGGTACCGAACTCACAGACTAATGACCAAACATCTCCCTAATTCTAACCTTACGCTAGGTTTCATGCGTGGGATGTCTCGTAAAGCAAAATCCAAACAAGGAACCCCCCGATACACTACTACCTAGCATGGTCGATTATCAAAATATGTTAGGCCCTCCATCCATATCATGTACCCCTTTACTCCGTCTCTTGACAGACAAGTCTCATCATTTCCTGTAATTACACCTACACAAAGAACATTTCGTGAATCCACTATCATCCAATATTGGTGGTAATCACTATTTGCAAACCTCTTACACATACAATCAGGACTCTCAAAATCCTGATCCCAAACATAGGAGTCTAACTCTTAACTATTACATCTCTAAAGGGTAGATATATCATTGTTCTCTACCTATCACCAAGTCCTGAGCGCTCTACATGATAATAAGTCAACTCTTTTCGCTCAACAGTAAACCCAATATATACTGAATCATAACAACAAAGTCCCTACGCACACCAGTATCGAATATCTCGAGCCCACTATCCCTTCCGAAGTCCATAGGATAGGTAATATAAGTTCAAGTCCAACCCTCTTGCAGGTGAGGCCTCGCCAGAACAAAACATGCTACACTAATGCAACCATTCCGATAGCCTTGCACTAACTGCCTACTACCGTACTGACCATTTCTATAAAGTTGTAATCAATACCATATTATACTCGTATATCACATCACTAAAATGAGTAACCTCAATAAAATATATAACACCATTAATATACTCACTCATCCTCCGCGGATAGCGCTAAGGAAAACCCTGTTACACTAGGGAAAAATATTCACATAATAATATCGTTTGTAGTTATACACATTAAACTCGTCTCACATGCTAATCTAGCAATGAAAAAAATATAATGACTCGCTCGTGTCACATGAAACATGCCTCATCCTTCGAGGATAACAGTCATACTTCTACCTATCCATTTGTATTGGCAAATCCTTCCTCTGGGCGAGGCATTACCACCAAACACCTTTCCCACCCCGAAATGGTGGGCACAAAACTCCTACTGAAACTCTAGCTTGCCAATAACGACCTTATACTCATGCATATCTAACATCAGTATTGATCGCGGTTAAAAATAAAGTTATCAATTTCTATATTCGCTCCCCATCAAATAAATAAAATCAAAGACTCTTTCCCCCAAATGATGAGTCTACGCATGACACCTTACTCGTCGTCGTGGCTAATAGGCCTAAGGATCATGAAAGATGAATAGCCATAAAATAGTGCGGTGCCCCGGTACCAATTAAAACTCAACCCATAGCACCCAGTATAAGGAACGTACCTTGTATCTCGGTTGGGGCCTTAGGTGCTGCTATATGGTGGATGTTACATACACGTCCATACTGTAATTGCCTCTGCTGAACTGAGGCTGCCGGAATGGCCGGTGTAGTTGGCTTCGGTGGTTTATTACTGGTGCCCTTCTGCCTTGGGGCCCCATTCTTCTCTGGGCAAACCTGACGCTTATGGCCATTTCTGCCACATTGGAAACACTTCCCTCGAACCCGTCTCACTTCACTACATTGTTGACCAGTCTAGCTTTTTCTTGGTCTTGCTGGCCTTGATAAGAAATTTAGAGAAAAATGATGTCAGGTTGAGGACAATCCCTCCACTTGTGACCTGGTTGCACACATTTATAGCAGAGTCCCAAATTCCTCGCTGCTCGGGTTGTAGTTTCTTCCCAGTCTGACTCGAACAGGATTTGCGTTTATGACTGTCCATTCCATATTTGAAAACACCTCTTTGGGACTTCATTCTGACCCCAACCTTGTTGGCTCTGAAACTTTTGGCCCTCTACATAAATTTTGTTACCTGTGGAACTGTCTTGTTCCTGAGGGGTTTGTCGCCGCAATTTTGGTGTCTTCGTACAATTGTCAACTCTAGTCACATGAATTTGAATAAACTCTCTAGGTCTTTTGCCTCCTCTGAGCTGCATGCTGCGTTCGTTGTACTGTAAGACTGTAGTGGTAACTGCTTGTGCCACAATGCTCACAAATTCGGCGATTGGTACCCTTTTCGGAGACAACTGAGGTGTGAGTTGTTCTTGCTCATTAACTTCCCCAATGGCCTTAGCTTGTTCGTCCTAACGGGACATCTGCTAGTTTAAAATTTTAATCCGGATAAGTTCAACATTCACATCGATAATTCACAGAAGCACGAATTTCCAACGCATAAAGATGAATACAACATTCTTAATGTTAGGGCTCTAAATCAAAGACACTAAGCTGGAAATGAGATAAGCTCTACAGATCCTAAAGGACACTAGAACCTGATGCTCTGATACCACCTGTGACACCCCGCCTAATTAAATATCGGGTGATCAGTCCTTTATTAAATTACAACCAAGGTGAACGGTTGGTTCATTCTTAGCATCACTGTCGTAAAAATAACTTTTCCAATTAAACACCCTAATTAATTAAGCTAAGTGACAAAACCATTTTAGACTTCAATTTCCCAATTTAATTTAAAACCAATATTTAAAACCTTTGATAATTATCAGTTTAAGAGTAACACAATAATAATAAGGATATAAATGATCATTCAAGAATTTAACTATCAATAGTAAATCTCAACTTCAAACCATCAAAGAAAAACATTCTGATAGTAACAAACTCCAAAGTAAAACTACTGAAAGTAAATGAATTAAAATCCATCACAAAACCAACTAAATAATGAAAAGGGCGACACATGCCCAACTAGATAAAGTAGAACTAGATGTGGAATCAACAATGAGGTCGTCTAAGCAAGAGGCTTGCAACTCCCACCTAAACTGTAGTGCGTTCCCTATGGATGATCCTATGAAAGATGCCCCTGTTGCCGGGCACCTGAAATATATACATATATATACAAGAGAGAAGAGAAAATAGGAAACGGGTTAGAGCCCGATTGTAAAAACAGTTTAAAATTAGTTTAGCAAGTATTTAAAGTGCTACCGGCTAATGCATAAAATATATTAGTGCGACACTCCCTTGAGAAATTCTCACCTCTCTTCTAATGTGCACACCTAACGCACTAATACTTCCCAATAGTTAACTTATTTTATCTTAAGTTTCTCGTGAGGTTTCAAACCGACAATTTAAAATGTTTAAGGGGTTAATTTTATTTAAAACAAAGTTCTCAATTAAACCTTATTTAATAATAAAGTTTCTCAGTAATATAACATGCTTTTCAAACACTTATACCCAAGTTGAATTAATTATTGATTCCTTACAAACCATAATCACAGCAGGTAGTTCCCAATTTTTAGATTTAAATATATATTAAGTACTCATATAATATATATATTCTAACAGCACCCCACATAAAATCTATGGTGCGGGCACACTCTGCTATCCAGTCCCCGTATCACTCATACTAAGGGAAATACTAGTTTGGAATCACTCTCGAATTGTATTAACATAAAACACATACAAAATGAGGCGAAGCATAGTTCCAAGTCACTAAGAGGATAGCACATACCCCCACGTCTCTTAGGACCATCTGACTATCGATCCAGTAGCCTGTACCAAGGATTTCAATCTTCTAGGGTACGAGTCAATATCCCTCATAAAGGTCCCATCGAGATAAGACTGTCCCAACGCGATAACCTCAGGGATAGCAAGTAGCGTGGGCATGATTTTTACACACAAATTGTAATAACCCGCGTAATTTGGGGCTATTTTAATTAATTTCTGGAAATTGGAGGAAAATAATGTTTTAGATAAAATTATTTTTATTGCTCAAATATGTTGGTTATTATTTTTAAAGGCAAAAATTTCAAACGGTTTCGAAAACGGAGTTAAAACGGATTTCATGAACCACAAGTAATTTTCAAGAGTTGTTTTGACTTCCAACTCTTCATTTCTTTGCCTTATTTAAAGGAGTCTTTCTGATTCCAACTCTTTATTTCTTTGCATTATAAAAGGAAGTCGTGGGCAACCCTTTTTAACCTACTTTTGGCACAACTTTTGGCAACAAATATATTTTATATTCCTCTCCTTTTTAATTATACTTTGACCCTTGAGATTTGTGAGTTCCAACCTTAGATTAGAGGTGTTCTTGGGGCTATTTTTATTGGAGGTTCTTGGAGGAGCTTTTGTAGATCTTTTATGTTGATCTTAAGGATGTGATCGTTGGTATCTCATCATGGTATGAGGTATGGGGTTTTACACAATATGCTCCTTATATCTCGCGAGTGTCATTCTCTTTGAATTCTTGTTTAATTGAACTCATATTTGAATTGATAAATTCATTAAAATCTGGAAAATAATTGTTGAAATTATTTTAATTCACGTGGTATCATTATATTGTTGATGAGCATGTTGTCATGAGATTTTAATATGGCACCGACGTTGGGCACCCGCCAAAATTCCTATTTTTCGAGCTACGGCTTGATAAAGCATATACGGATGTGGTGAGGCTTGGTGACCCGGTTAAAGTGTTGTTGAGAAATTATATTGATAAATGCATTGAGATTTGCATTTTGATTTGGATATTCGTACTCGTGTTGTTACGTTTTATTCATCGCTAACATATATTTGTTGAGCATCTTTCTTGTCGTATTGTGTACTTCCCCATATTTTCTATTAGTGGCAGGTTATTGCGGATTTTGGGGCGCTATGGAGATTGATTTTAGCGAGGATTGTTTGGGAAAGATTTGTATTATTTATTTTGTTGTATGGAGCATTGGAGATTTGTATTTTTATTCGAGTTAGATAGTTGTAATTCTAATTCGAGAGACTTGTTGTAATTGAAGAGATTGAGATTAGTCGATTTATATTATTGTGGGTTTATTTAGATGCTCTATACCTTGTGACCTGTGGATTTGGATTTATTTTATCGCATCAGTGCTCCGATCGCTCTCCCCGGGTGGGCGGGGTGTTACAGATGGTATTAGAGCTTAGGTATACGGCAACCCTCGGGGCTTGAGTTTAGGGTTCATTGCGTGGTTAGAAATTTTTGGAGATAGCAAATTTTAGGAGATATTCATGATAAGTTTCGAGATTAGAGGTGATGAATTATTTTTGGAGACGAAATTATTTTTGGATATTGTTAGCCTGATTTTTTAGAGTTAGGCATTCGGCGAATTTCGAGGGCGAATTTCTATTGTTAGTGGGGAAGTCTAATAAGTCGCGTAATTTTGGGCTATTTTAATTAATTTCTGGAAAATGGAGGAAAATAAAGTTTTAGATAAAATTATTTTTATTGCTCAAATATGTTGGTTATTATTTTTAAAGGAGAGAATTTCAAATGGTTTCGAAAACGGAGTTAAAACGGATTTCGTGAACAACAAGGAATTTACAAGAGTTGTTTTGACTTCCAACTCTTCATTTCTTTGCCTTATTTAAAGGAGTATTTTGGATTCCAACTCTTCATTTCTTTGCATTATAAAAGGAAGTCGTGGGCAACCCTTTTTAACCTACTTTTGGCACAATTTTTGGCAACAAATATATTTTATATTCCTCTCCTTTTTAATTATACTTTGACCTTTGAGATTTGTGAGTTCCAACCTTAGATTAGAGGTGTTCTTGGGACTATTTTTATTGGAGGTTCTTGGAGGAGCTTTTGTATATCTTTTGTGTTGATCTTGAGGATGTGATCGTTGGTTTCTCATCATGGTTTGGGGTATGGGCTTTTACATAATATGCTCCTTAAATCTTGCGAGTGTCATTCTCTTTGAATTCTTGTTTAATTGAACTCATATTTGAATTGATAATTTCATTAAAATCTGGAAAATAATTGTTGAAATTATTTTGATTCATGTGGTATCATTATATTGTTGATGAGCACGTTGTCATGAGATTTTAATATGGCACGGACGTTGGGCACCCGCCAAAATTCCTATTTTCCGAGCTACGGCTTGATAAAGCATATACGGATGTGGTGAGGCCTAGTGACCCGATTAAAGTGTTGTTGAGAAATTTTATTGATAAATGCTTTGAGATTTTCATTTTGATTTGAATATTCGTACTCGTGTTGTTACGTTTTATTCATCGCTAACATATATTTGTTGAGCATCTTTCTTGTCGTATTGTGTACTTCCCCATATTTTCTTTTAGTGGCAGGTTAGCGCGAATTTTGGGGAGCTATGGAGATTTATTTTAGCGAGGATTGTTTGGGAAAGATTTGTATTATTTATTTTGTTGTATAGAGCATTGGAGATTTGTATTTTTATTCGAGTTAGATAGTTGTAATTCTAATTCGAGAGACTTGTTGTAATTGAAGAGATTGAGATTAGTGGATTTATATTATTGTGGGTTTATTTAGATGCTCTATACCTTGTGACCTGTGGATTTGGATTTATTTTATCGCATCAGTGCTCCGATCGCTCTCCCCGGGTGGGCGGGGTGTTACAGATGGTATCAGAGCTTAGGTATACGGCAACCCTCGGGGCTTGAGTTTAGGGTTCATTGCGTGGTTAGCAATTTTTGGAGATAGCAAATTTTAGGTGATATTCATGATAAGTTTTGAGATTAGAGGTGAGGAATTATTTTTGGAGACGAAATTATTTTTGGATATTGTTAGCCTGATTTTTTAGAGTTAGGCATTCGGCGAATTTCGAGGGCGAAATTCCATTGTTAGTGGGGAAGTGTAATAACCTGCGTAATTTTGGGCTATTTTAATTATTTTCTGGAAAATGGAGGAAAATAAAGTTTTAGATAAAATTATTTTTATTGCTCAAATATGTTGGTTATTATTTTTAAAGGCGAGAATTTCAAACGGTGTCGAAAACGGAGTTAAAACGGATTTCGTGAACAACAAGGGATTTTTAAGAGTTGTTTTGACTTCCAAATCTTCATTTCTTTGCCTTATTTAAAGGAGTCTCTTGGATTCCAACTCTTCATTTCTTTGCATTATAAAAGGAAGTCGTGGGCAACCCTTTTTAACCTACTTTTGGCACAACTTTTGGTAGCAAATATATTTTATATTCCTCTCCTTTTTAATTATACTTTGACCCTTGAGATTTGTGAGTTCCAACCTTAGATTAGAGGTGTTCTTGGGGCTATTTTTATTGGAGGTTCTTGGACAAGCTTTTGTATATCTTTTGTGTTGATCTTGAGGATGTGATCGTTGGTTTCTCATCATGGTTTGAGGTATGGGGTTTTACACAATATGCTCCTTAAATCTCGCGAGTGTCATTCTCTTTAAATTCTTGTTTAATTGAACTCATATTTGAATTGATAATTTCATTAAAATCTGGAAAATAATTGTTGAAATTATGTTGATTCATGTGGTATCATTATATTGTTGATGAGCATGTTGTGATGAGATTTTATGTGGCACGGACGTTGGGCACCCGCCAAAATTCCTGTTTTCTGGACTACGGCTTGATAAAGCATATACGGATGTGGTGAGGCCTGGTGATCCGGTTAAACTGTTGTTGAGAAATTATATTGATAAATGCTTTGAGATTTGCATTTTGATTTGAATATTCGTACTCGTGTTGTTACGTTTTATTCATCGATAACATATATTTGTTGAACATCTTTCTTGTCGTATTATGTACTTCCCCATATTTTCTTTTAGTGGCAGGTTAGCGCGGATTTTAGGGCGCTATGGAGATTGATTTTAGCGAGGATTGTTTGGGAAAGATTTGTATTATTTATTTTGTTGTATAGAGCATTGGAGATTTGTATTTTTATTCGAGTTAGATAGTTGTAATTCTAATTCGAGAGACTTGTTGTAATTGAAGAGATTGAGATTAGTGGATTTATATTATTGTGGGTTTATTTAGATGCTCTATACCTTGTCACTTGTGGATTTGGATTTATTTTATCTCATTAGTGCTCCGATCGCTCTCCCCGGGCGGGCGGGGTGTTACACAAATAAAATATTTGATCAATCATAGAATCATATGGATATATAACTATTCACATTCATAAGTTAGGTACGCCAACGGCCCAACATTATATTTTTCCATTCTTAGTACATTTTTATTCAATTATTTCTTATAACGAACTTATTCACTTTTATTTTCGAAGTTTAATTTATTCCAACTCACTTCTCATCTCTCGAAGTATTTTCCTTAGCAAAGTACAAATTCAGTAGGCTCTCTCTCTTACCTTGTAATCCAACTCCTAGACATTTCGATTATTAAGTCTACATGCATTAAATTTCTTAGGTATGAATCTTTCCCGTTTACCCTTCATTTTTCCCATTTCATTAAAGTTCCACTAAAGGGGGTTTACCTTGACCCTACTGGTCCTTTTTATGTTTCATGATGTTCTAATAACATTAGTCAAGATTTATTACGCATTAAATCGGATTAGGTCAACGTAAGGAAAAATCTAGTTTTTCCCAGGAGGGGTCGATCGATCGATAGAAAGGGGTCGATCGATCGAAGCTCTTGGCTCGATCGATCGATCAAACAGGTATGGCGAAAACTACATATTACCAGTTACGGGTTCTCTCTTCCAACATCATCCAAAACGATATATTTTACTACTAAACTCCAAATAATTTATACTACAAGTGTTATGACCTCAAATAAATGATTTCCTACGTCTAGCATGCGAATTTTCATCATGAAAAATGAATTAAAAGGGACTAATCCATCAAAACATCAAGAACCCTAATATTTCTTTTTTTTGGTTTCTTTCCATCCTTTTTACAAGATTCCTTACTCTTTAATTACCGAAATTTCATGGTTCAACCTCTGCATATGAATTGTATTTCCAGAATACATCAATTACTCATACAACATGCGAATTCAAATCTCCAAAATAGGTTTTTCTTTCACAAACAATAGTCCTAATCAATCTTAGGCTAATAAAATTGGAGAATTAACTGAAATAGAGCAAGATAGATACTTACCTGGGAATTTTTGTTTCTGATTTCTGGATGGAATCAGTGTGGTGGTGATCCTCGTTGCGCGATCTAACTTTTGGCGGTGACGGCAGTGTAAACGGAGGAGTTCTTGGCCTAGAACTCCTTGGTAAGCTCTTCCTTTCCTTCTCCAATGGCCGTATTTTGTTTTTGGTTATGCTAACCCTAGAAGACAACACTTACCATCTGATATAACCGTAGAAAATTCGGGGATTTAATTACCCAAAATTACAAAATGTCCAAAATGCCCTCCCGGGGTACTAATTAAGCCTAGAAACACCCGAAACCCAAACTAAACCCCCGGGTACATTATTTTGACTATCTCGACCCTTCCGGACACTTTGGAGCACTCGAAATGACCATACAGGCATCTTATAATTTATTCACTTTATATAATAATAATTTAGTCCTGACACGACACAGGCGCGTCCCGACTTAATTTCCATAATGGTCATTTTATTCACACGTGACAATTTTTATAAAATAAATCGTATATATTACTATACTCATCCAGTAACATTCAACAAATTTCCAGTAATTACTAAATCTCGTCACGCTAGTAAATATTTAAAACAATCTCAATTAAATTTAATAAATCCCTAAATTTAAAAGTTCGAAAAAAATTGAATTAATTTATCTCAATTAAATTTAATAAATCCCTAAATTTAAAAGCCATAAAAATACGGGGTATTACACTGCGATATTTTCTTATTTGGATCTTTCATCCCACATTTTTTAGTATTAATTTGTTAAAGATAATACAATCATCATGAATTCATATCTCCCCAAAATTGGGGTAATCAGTTGGTATGGTAATTATTCTTTACAAGATATATTTTCTTTGCATCTTGAATCTATATCTATGGACCATTTTTGTGTTTTTTTTCTTTCACCGATCCTATCTAACAATAAATAATATTAAGTTTAAGATTGTATATATATATATATATATATATATATATATATATATATATATATATATATATATATATATATATATATATATATATATATATATATATATATATATATCTGTGTGTGTGTGTGTGTTATTTTTTTATGTTATATTATTTTTACTTTGATTGTAGTCCAATTTATAGTACTATGCTTTTCATAATTAATATATTATTCATCACTTTGAGGACACTAAACAAGTCATACTCTAAGTAACTTCTCTTTTCCTCTACAACTGAACATAATGATTCTAAATGTATGCATTAAATATTGCTAGTGAGACATGTTAATTGAATAGTTAGATTTTGTTATTATGTTTTATATTACTTAGTCCTATAAGTGGGTGATTTCTTTGATAAAATGGAGTGCTAAGGTTGGATATATGTATAGAAATTGTTAATATCGATATTTAAATTTCTTTATAGTTTCTTATGTCATTATTAAAATGTTTAATCTAAGATATGAGAAAATACTCATTATCATGTGATTATTTTTTAGCCTATTATTATGTAAAATTTGATCCTGAAACTTCCCAATAACTATTTAATTTGGGATCAAAAGTTTCAAAATAACTATTATATTTAAGGTCTTGATAATATGTGCCCTAAGGGCACAAACTTAAAACCCAAAAATAGTGACAACAGAGTTTTGAAATTCAATTAATAGGGAAGAGATACTTATGTGGAACTTCCATACTTGTTATTTTGAGGCTCAAAACATATGCTCTTAAGGCACATGTTAATCTTTTCCTTTTATTTATGGGACATAAGTTCCCTAATACCCATTTGGGGCCAAAAGTTCCTAAATAATTTTTTATTTGGACCTAGAGGTCTCTAAATAACTATTTAAATTTTGCAACTTGAAGTTTTCAATAATTATTTATATTTTGGAGTCTGAAGTTCCCAAATAGTTATTTTAATTTGGGGCTTGAAGTTTTCATATAGAGAGATTAATTTGGCACCAAACGTTTCTAAATCATTTAAGATTGGGACTACAAGTTCTCAATTACCATTTATATTTTTAGACCTAAAGTTCTAACTAATTTTATCAATTATCAAACTTAAAGTTTGAATATAATTGGGCAAGGTGTTCAAAGTCCCTAAATATTTAATGTTGTCATATGATGTTGCCCTTATTATTTGCAAGTGTGACGTAAAGTTTCCCAATAATTATTCAAATATGTAAATTGAACTTTTCTACGTTTAAATTTTAAGACAAATAGTTCCCTAATTATTTAACCCTAAAGTGTTAAAGAAAATATATCCCAATCAAACTCGAAAGTTTGACTTTCTAATTGCATGTGTATAAACCAATAGTTACCCAATTATATTGGTGATATGAAGATTCATAATTATTATTATGGACAAAAGTTTATATTTTATTATTTGTAATTAAGATGCAATTTTTTCTAATTAGTTTTACAAATATGAGGAATGAAGTTCTCATGGTATTTCAAAATATTTAAATATGAAGATCAAACAAAATATAGCGTAAATCAAAACTTGAAGTTCTGATGATTAATGGGGTATGAATATTGAAAGTTATCAAAATAATTATTTATAATTTGGACATGAACTTCCAAATATATAGTTTTGTTAGGATTAGTTTTAAAATAAATTAAATATTAAAACGTGACTTTTCCACTTCTTGTTTCTTCATTTACTTTGTTAAATCAAATGCCTTTTTTACATACTCTTTCAATGGTTAAATGTCCCTGAAATAATACTCTTAATGATTTCGCCGTTAAACCTTTCTCTTTGGCCTTTTGCTTAATTTGAGTATTAAATTTATCATTTTAATGATATTTAATTTTGATTTATTTTCAAATTCCAATAATTTAATATACATTAGAGTTTTTGGAATTTGTAGAAAATGTAAAAAATCAGCCCTTCATTTTTAAAAGGTAAATTGAATTATCACCGGTCAAGGTTAATAAAAATATTTGGCACTTGTTTGCTATCCTAAGATCGTAAAGTTCCAAATCACCAAATATTTACATTCTAGAGTTCTATTTATTATGTCAATAAAATTGGTGCTTAAATGGCAAACTTGAAGTTCTCATCAACTCTTTGTACGAAATATTAGTCATAAGTATTTTAGTGATCCATAACATATTCTTAATTGTTTATTTTATTTATTACATAGTTTTTAAAAAAAATATATGGATCAATATTAGGCCAAGCCCGAAGTTTTGGTAGATGCTAAAGGTTTATTCCTTAATTTTATATTAGAAAACTAAAGTTTCTCATTTTCGAGCTCAAAGTCTCTAACATTGAATAATAGTATGATATTTTGATTCATCAGTCATGAACCCAATGTTCTAACCTTTAATTTGCCACTTTTTTTTTTATCTAAATATACATCTCGATTTGATATATGTGTAGTTAAGGTTTTTTCTAGTTAATGCATAATGCTTAAATTATGTTTTGTGTTGATCCAAAGTCACTAAAATACAAGATTTTTAGATTTGTATTTATTTGGATTTTTTTCCCATAATGATCGATACCCCCAAATATGAAATCCGTTTGATATTATTAAGTATTCTATGATCCATTGTTATAAAACTTAAAGTTTTTGTTATCCATCCAATCCTTTGAATATATGAGAATTATATGATATGAGATTTTTAAAAAAAAATACTTCCATTTTTTTTTTAAGTTTGGTCACCATACGCTTGACCAAAACATTAAATTATTGTTTTTCATATATATATTTAGGTGCACACACATATCATAAACTATATTGAATGTTATAATTGATAATTCTGAAGTATCATTATATAATATCATTTGTCTAGAAAACAATGTACAACTCACACTATTCTAAAAACCCATAAGTTTTTTCAGACTTGGTATGTAATATAGTAAATGTTTCAACCATAGTTGAACCTAAAGCTCCAGAATAGCATATGTCAACATTTGGTACTTGCCCATTCATGTACGATGCTTTATATGAAAGCAAATCATGAAAATTTTGTTTCATTTTAAGTTTATAAGAATGCATGGATACCATATTAAAATAAACAATTTAAAGTAATTTTGCATTACTTACAATATTGGAATCCATAAGCTCACTCTAGCGAACAATCATTTTATTATAGAACATTTATAAAATGCACTTTTTCATAAGCATGAAGATCCATGGTTCTATTTGGTGATATTATATGTGTTGTAAAATAAAGGGAAACAGAGAGAATTTAGAGGGAGTGTGAGTTTCATTTCATTGGTAGTGCCTTACTCAAGGGGTATCACTCCTATATATGGTACAAAGTATGGTATTCCAAGAGACCCTTATTCAATATGGAATACAAGTGGGCATCCACTATTTAATATATTTTATAGCACACCCTTCGATGTACACTATTTCCACCATTCAATGATTTTTGCCTCATTAAAACCTTACTAAGAAAAAACCGATTGAAAAAAAATACCAAAGTGAAAGAAAAATAGTATAAATTTTATGATCATTAAATTGGGGTTGAACGCACTTAGTTATGCCTCATTAAAACCTTTGATAGGATAACCCAATAGAAAAAAATACAGTTAAAGGATGAAGTGTACAATGCGCATATGTACGAAAATATCTTATTCTTGGATTCTCCCCCTGATTGGATGTTCCCCTTGATTATGTTATTTATTTTATAATTGGGTCGATGCATTTTTATTTCATACACAACCTTATAAAATTATTCTTTGACTTAGCGAATAGATTTGATAGGTTGTTACTTCAATCTCATTTTTCTTTAGAAGCTTGACTTTTATAAGACTTTGGTGAAGATGGATGGACATGTCAGTTTATAAGATTTTCTTTACTTCAATAGAATAACTCTTCTGGAGTTTATGTATTGCATAACTCTTCTTGAGTTCATTTATACAAAAGAACTGAAATGTGTTGGTCATATCTCCCTCGATGCAGCCTATTTCAATTTAAGCCATACACGTATCATTTCTTTCATAGTCAGTGGTAATAACATGTGTTGCTGGGGGTAATTCATAAGTCTTTGTTTGTTCCTTGTGATGATCATACATATAACATGCATTTATATAACTAACTAGACATAGATTATTAGAAATAAAAGAATCACATAATATGATAAATATTAGTCCCATATTTTGCAAGTTAATGGTAATTATTTCTTGAAATGCGATTGACTGCAATTATTATGTCTGGTATTGTGTTATGTATAAATATATACTAATAACTATATTACTTCTAGATTAAATTAACCAATGCAATAGTAACATGCGCATGTGGTACTTCTAAAGAAAATTTATATTATCATCCTCTTTAGCTAGGATGATATGGATATTTTAATATCCACACACCAAAGACCATGTGCATACACAATAGTGTGCTTAACATATCCTAAAGCATTACAAGACTTTTTAACTGATTTGATTAATGGATTATTGTTTAACAAAAAATATTCTCGATCTTTAGGCCAAGACAATAACTAATTACTCTAAGGTCATTCATTTCTAAATTTGTTATTTTGATATTTTGCATTTCAATTGAGCTCTTCAAAAATAAATTATTTTAAGGATACTTTGTTATAATCGCACATTGGTATATATGATTGTTTCCATACCAGTTCTTATACAATTATTTACTAATATAGTTGTACCTATATCCTACCGAATTTACTGTTATACAATGAACGTCTTAGTGTATTTGAGTACGTGTTCCTTATCTTCGCTTCATACAAACAAAATTCTTCTAGGATTTTTATATGTGTTCTTCGTCTAAGTCCCATATTGATAAGACGTTATAATATTCATGAGTCTTATATAATATATTTAAAAAAAACTATTAACCTAGTCAGATATGTTAAAATCATTTACGACCGTTACGGGATGGTATGTTTATATAGAATCAATATCCAATATTTTTAAAAAAAATCTCATGCCATTGATTGTGCACTTTTTAATGATTATCTTACTCCTCTTCATTATAAACATTAATTTGCAACCTTCAGGGTTAATGTCTCATGGGGTTTTTACTATAGGTCTAAATACACCACTTATATTAATTAAGAGACTCGAATTATGCCATTATGGCATTATTTCATTTTTGGCCAATATATTCTTTATCGACATTCATTTATAGTACGTGGGTTTGTAGTATCATTTTCCTTAAATTTTTGTGTAGCTACAATGTATAAAATTACGTCGTCGATTATCATCTCTGGCGATTACACTGTTCTCTTATATATGTATAAAATACATAGATCTCATTTGATATTAAGTACTTTTGCCTACTTCAAGGGATTTATAGTCACTTCGGGGACTTGTGTCTTTTCATAGATAATAACCTCTTCTGAGGTCTTAGAGAAAGTGGATCTTTCGCTCATAACCTCTTCTAAAGTATTATGTATAACCTTGTCTAGAGCATTATTTGGGCATGATTTTATTTGACCTCCACTTCTGGGGAGTCAAGTAGTTGGGACCTACCATGCTTCTGGCCTGTAATAAATTTATTACTGCCACAATTGTTTTGTTCTTCTGGGATAATTATTTTTGACAAGCCTATTTGCAACTAGTCCATGTGACATTTCGTGTTGCAATATCATTTTTCACTTCATTTGCTCATCGAGAAATACAGGGGATTAGACGAGACAAACTGAAAGTATTCCATGATATTTCTCATTGTTATTTAAGAATGAACCATTATTTAGGAATAATTGTACTTCAGGTATGCTCTATCCTCCCCCCTAACAGTGAGAAGAGTATCTCATCAAAATAAAATCTCACATACGTGATAAACACTATATTTTTTAAGGGTTCAATAAAGGGAAAATATCCTGTGATTTGTTTTACAAAAAAGTTATGATTTTAATTGATGCTTATATATACTTACACAAGGGTATTTATAAGGCACTTATGATTCACACTCTATTAAACCATTGACAAATACAGTGTGTTATTGCATATGTGTAATTTTATTTTGATGAGACACTTCCCACTATTAGGGGGAGGATAAAACGTATCTGAAGTACAAATTGTTTTCGAAGGATGGTACATTTCTGAAGAATGACGATAATTATCGTGAAATACATTCACTTTGTCTCAACTAATCCTATATATTGCTCAATGAGAAAATGAAGTCAATAACGACATTGCAACATCAAATTATTACAAAACTTAAAATATTTGATGTTGTCACATAGAATAGTTGTAAATGTGCTTTCCAAAAACATTGTCCTAAAGGGACAAAATAAATTTGACGGCAAATAAAGTAATTGCACACTCCCTATTATTGGATGTCAAATAAAATCATATAATTTGTCGGAAGAGGTTATATATAACAATCTATAAGAGGTTATGAACAAAAGATCCACTGTGACACCCCGCCTAATTAATTACCGGGTGATCAGTCCTTGATTAATCAATTTCAGAATATCAATTTTGTTTAGATAATGCACCATTGTCGAAAACTTAAATTTTAATTTTATAAAGCTAATAACCTAATTTTTAAAAAGGGTGATGTTCAAATTTTATCTTGTCATTGACTACTACCAAAAGAATACCAATAAATACCATGCATCATAGTAACATAAGTAAAGTCGGACTGAAGTAAAATAAGTGTCTGGAGTAAACATCTCCAGGAACAATCCCATACAATAAATTCAATAAAAGAGACCAAATCTAAGAGAGAATTTAAAACGACTAAATCTCTGAAAGTAAACATAAGTAAGGACGACATGTCCAACAATAATGGAGAACTGAATAGGAAAGAATGAGCTGAGTCGTCTACTAGCAATAATCCCGCAGCTTCCACATCAGCTATAGCACGACGACTGAATAGAGTCTCCTAAGGCTGGTGTCCCTGTGGCTGGGCACCTAAAATAATGGAACAATAGAAAGATAGATAGAAAAACAGGTCAGAGCCCGAGTTGAAAATTATTTAAAATAGTAAGTGCTTAAATTGGTTCAATTAGCACAATAATTCTTCAAGTTAACTTAGCGTACTCACTTGAGATACTCATCCCTCGACCTAGTGTGCACGTATAATGAGCCTAACTACCCATACTAGTCATGATACCCTGAATGACTACTGAGTGCATAATATTATAGTTTAAAGTCTCCCTAAATAACTAAAAGCCAACGCACTTATGATTTCGATATAGATTGAGGTTTGCTTTAGTTTATTCTCGTATTCATATAAATGCCCAACTGATAATACCATAAGTGTACATTGAAAAATAACGTCATCAACATAAGACACCAAACATGATTCCGGTATACACACATTATTCGCTTTATGTATACATACTAATTTATATGAATATAGCAATATTGCACCCTTGGTTGAGAAACCTCTTAGTGCTATGCATACTTGGCTATCTAGTCCATTTGCAAAGCTCACGCATATAGGACAATAGGTTCAATCTCTCGAGAACCAATAAAAACATAAAGACCTATTAGAGACGAACATAGTCCCAAGCCGATGGGCTACGCACATACCTACACACCCATACGACCGTCATCACTATCGTTCTCATTGATAGCCCATACTTTGATTCCATGCTCTAGTGGTACAACTCTAAATCCCCCGAAGGATCCGGTCGTCCACAACACATTAATCTCCATTCAATATACAGTAGCTAGGTATGCCATACACATAATAATTTGATCAATAAGCATACACACAACTTATATAAATTCATTATCTTTTCCACAGTCTAGTGTTTGTAGCACATATATTATATCTCTTATTATAACCCGTACTTTATTCGTGTATACTCTACCTTGTATTTTCGCACCTCCTTCATTATATAGATTTTATACCTTTCGAGGGTCGACATATTCTCCGCTCACTGTTAATTATTAATATAAATCACTCGACGATCATATTGGTTTAACACTCAAATAAATAAGCCTATGAAAAATTTGAACAAAAATCGGCCTAAAAAGGGTCATTCTGGAATCTCGTTAGAAGACTCAGAAATCTCGTTCGAACGAGGTCGTTCGAACGAAGGTACTTTGAGTGAACCACCAAACTCATTAGAAGGGCTACTGGAATCACGTTAGAAGTCTCGTTCGAACGACCTGGGCTGGACTTCTAATGAAATTTCCGAAGTCGCCCAGTTTATCACCAAAGTCCGTTTTTCCAAATTTTCTCTTCTCCAATCTCATCCTAAATCCATTCCAACCCAATTACAAGGTTCCAAAACTACTCTAAGTCACCCTAGAACATTTCTTAGCATAGTTTTGGGGTCAAATCATTCTAATCATCATTTAATTTCAATAAATTCCTAGCTTTTACCATCAACCATATTAACATAAACCTAGAATTATTTGTTCATAAAAACTCCATTTTTATTTTGTGATTTACATATAATTCACCAATTTATCATTCCAATTAAGGGGAAATTACTCTACATGCAAACCCCCATCAGATTTTCAAACTTTCCTACACAATCTCAACATAAGTAGACCCAAATTGGTATTTGTTTTTCTAAAACCTCAACATACGTTAACAAGAGTAATACTTACTAAAAGAAGAGCAAGATAATCACTTGCCTTAAAAATAAAATTCTGATTCACTGGTTGAAATTGGTATAGGAATGATCCCCTTGACACGATCTACGCGCTGGTGTACTTTTTATTATGAAAGGTTGAGTTCTTGGTTAAGGCTCTAATGGAGTCTCCTTGTTCTTCCTCCTTGGTTCTCTCTCTCTCTCTTTTCCCCTCTTCTTACGTAGGTTGAAACTGACGGCCACTAACCTAAAATGCCTTTTAATTAAACCCAATTTTCGTCCAGTTAATTACCCTAAAATTCCTAAAGACCAAAATACCCCTCTGGGGTGTCGTTTTGGGTTAAAATGCCCCAAACTCCAAATAAAATACCCGAATAGTATTTTTTTTACTATTTCGACCCTTCCAGACACTCTGGCGCACTCAAAATAGTCGTTCAAGTTATACACAAATAAATTATCTTTTGACCCCCCAAATATATACAAATGATGCGACTCATACGTGTCCAAATTATTTATAACATAACTACCGTGTATCTCATCCCCGGCCATACTATTAATTGAATAATTACTAACTCTCATCCCGGGAGTGATTATTATCATAAAATCAGATTAATTTAAATTTAAATTTTCTCCTTTTAATTTAATTAATCCTCATTTTTCCATAAAAATAATTATGCGTAAAAGTACGGGGTATTACATGCTTCCCTCCTAATAATAGAATTTCATCTCGAAATTTGGAGAATGATATATATATATATATATATATATATATACCTGGAAAGAATAGCTCTGGATAAATTTCACGCATGTCATCCTCGCGCTCCTAAGTTGATTCCTCAACATTGTGGTGTCACCATTGGACACGTATTGGTGGTACTACTTTCGACCTCAACTTCCTCTCGTTACAGTCTAAGATAGCAACCGACCCCTTCCTCGTATGAGCTATTAGGCTGTAAGTCTATCTCCTCTAACGCAATATGAGTATGGGACAAATCATCTCGATGAAATCTCCTCAGCGAAGAGATATGAAACACGTCATGGACTCTATGCAAGTGCTCCAGTAACCCAAGTCTATAAGCAACTATCCCAATTCTCTCGATGATGGGGAATGGCCCTACATACCTAGGCGCCAACTTTCCTTTCTTCCCAAATTGCATAACTCCCTTCGTAGGGGACACCCGAAGTAATAGCTGATCGCCAATGTTGAACTCTCGAAAATAGCATTTTGCATCAGCATAACTCTTCTGCCAATCCTGAGCAACTCGAATACGGATCTGTATTAACTATATCCCTACCGAAGTATCCTGAATTACCTCTGAACCCAGTAACTTGTTGTCCGCCACCTCTAGCCAACATGTTGGGGAACGACACGGTCTGCCGTATAGAGCTTCGAATGGAACCATGCCGATAGTAACTAGTAGGAGTTGTTATAAGCAAACTCCACCAGTGGAAGGTACTGCTCCCCACCTTCGCCAAAATTAATGATGCACATTCGTAACATGTCCTCTAACATCTGGTTTGTCTTCTCTGTCTGACTATCCATCTGCGGGTAATAGGTTGTGCTCAGCCGCAACTCCGTACCCAACGCCTCCTGAAAACACTCTCAAAATCGAGAGACACGTGTGACACCCCACCTAATAAAATACCGGGCGATCACTCCTATATCAAATTAAAATAGGAGTCGCATATGGATCATTCTTAGCATCACTATCGAAAACCAATTTAATTACTAATAACCTATTAGGCTGGCGTCAAAATTTTACTTAACTAGTCTATTTAAACATTCACACAAATAAAACATCCACGCAGTTTATATGAATGAAACTGAAATGAAATAAAATAACCGAGCACTCGGTTCAAATATGATACAACCATATCGAATGTCGCACTAAAAGGCGGAAAAGAAGAAATAAATTCATTTGAGCCATTGGTCCGAATCTTTATACAGTACCTCCTATCTAGATTACAATGATAGAAGCGTCTATGGTAACCCGCATGCATCCACAGCTGCTACAGCAGACGTCTGACTCAAAGGAGTGTCATCCAGGCGTCCCTGTGTCTGGACACCTATATATATAGTAAGAGAGGGAAAAGTAGATAAACGGGTCAGAGCCCGAGTTTTGAAAATATTTAGCTAGTGCATAAATGCCTTATTTAAAAAAAGAAAATTATCTCATATTTAAATTTGGTATCGTACTCCCATGAGATACCCCTCACCTCTCTTCTAATAATGCACACCTATTCCATCCCTCTATACATCCTAGTCAAGCTACACTGCCTAACTAATCCGTCACCCATCTTCTAACCACCCTAGTAATTACCAAGTACTAAGGGCTAAACTTCTCCCCAGTCTCAACACTAAGCCATGTTCGTGCGTGGGGTGTCTAGCAAAGAGAAATCCAAACAAGGAATCCCCCCGATACACTACTACGCGGCAAGGTCGATCATCGAGATTCATTAGACCCTCAGTACACAACGTATATACATACTATGTAAATATATATATGTATATATATATATATATATATATATATTTACATAGTATGTAAGGGCTAAACTTCTCCCCAGTCTCAACACTAAGCCATGTTCGTGCGTGGGGTGTCTAGCAAAGAGAAATCCAAACAAGGAATCCCCCCGATACACTACTACGCGGCAAGGTCGATCATCGAGATTCATTAGACCCTCAGTACACAACGTATATACATACTATATATATATATATGTATATATATATATATATATATATATATATATATATATATATATATATTTACATAGTATGTATATATATATATATATATATATATATATATATATATATATATATATATATATATATATATATATATATATATATATATTTACATAGTATGTATATATATATATAAAACATACTTACTCTAATATACATAATTCAACATACATCCGGATAATATCTCCCGGACTGAGATTTATTTTATATTCATCTTTTATATACGTATCATGTTACACTTCCGGATATATCTCCCGGAATGAGAAGTCATTTACAAAATGTTTATTAATTCAATTTTCATTTTCTTTTTATCTCAAAACTTTCCATTTCCTTTCTTCTATCTAGGAAATGAATTAAAAACCAATTTTATTATCATAAAAATGCTTTTTCATCTCATATGCTCCCATTTCCCTTCTTCCATCGAGGAAATGTATATAAATCCAAGTCATTTATCCCATTTACCTTCTTCCATCCAGGAAATGTATTTAAAGCCAATTCATTATCATAAATTTCTTTAACATCAATAATGTCCCACATTATTGAGAATAGTTATATTACATATCATATAACGTTTCTAGGACCGCCCGTCCGGGTTTCCCCACTATGCGCGCCCCTAAATGGCAATCATCTTCCAGGTCCTACCATCAAGACAACCTGGGATCCTACAACGCAAAACATCGAGAAGCGTCCATATACCTACATGAGAGTCATAACCACACCCAGAATTAGCTCACCATCGCAGAAAAACATACAATAATTGCTCATATGGCCTAGGACTATATTCACCCTACATTCATTAGCCAAGGGACTTTAGCTTACGCGCGCTACTTCCCTTATAATAGAGATTTAGAGAGGTGTGTTTACATAAATTTGCATTTATGAAAATCATTTCTTTTTCCAATTTGAAAACATTCATATTTTACATTCTCAAAATCATAAAAACAGGAGTTGCATATAGATCATTAGAACCTGATGCTCTGATACCATCTGTGACACCCCGCCTAATAAAATACAGGGCGATCACTCCTATATCAAATTAAAACAGGAGTCGCATATGGATCATTCTTAGCATCACAGTTGAAAACCAATTTAATTACTAATAACCTATTAGGTTGGCGTCAAAATTTTACTTAACTACTCTTTTTAAACACTCACACAAATAAAACATTCACGCAGTTTATATGAATGAAACTAAAATGAAATAAAATAACCGAAAACCCGGTTCAAATATGATACAACCATATCGAATGCCGCACTAAAAGGCGGAAAAGAATAAATAAATGCATTTGGGCCATTGGCCCTAATCTTTATACAGTACCTCCTATCTAGATTACAATGATAGAAGCGTCTATGGTAATCCCGTATGCACCCACAACTGCTGCAGCAGACGTCTGACTTAAAGGAAGTGTCATCCAGGCATTCCTGTGTCTGGACACCTATATATATATATACAGCAAGAGAGGGAAAAGTAGATAAACGGGTCAGAGCTCGAGTTTTGAAAATATTTAGCAACTGCATAAATGCCTTATTTAAAAAAAATATTTTATCTCATATTTAAATTTGGTATCGCACTCCCATGAGATACTCCTCACCTCTCTTCTAATAGTGCACACCTATCGCATCCCTCTATACATCCTAGTCAAGCTACGCTACCTAACTAATCCGTCACCCATCTTCTAACAACCCTAGTTATTACCAAGTACTAAGGGCTAAACTTCTCCCCAGTCCCAACACTAAGCCATGTTCGTGCGTGGGGTGTCTCGCAAAGCGAAATCAAAATAATGAACCCCCCGATAAACTACTACGCGACAAGGTCGATCGTCGAGATCCATTAGACCCTCAATACACAACGTATCTACATACTATATATATATATATATATATATATATATATATATATATATATATAACATACTTACTCTAATATGCATAATTCAACATACATCCGGATAATATCTCCCGGGCTGAGGTTTACTTTATATTCATCTTTAATATACGTATCATGTTACACTTCCGGATATATCTCCCAGAATGAGAAGTCATTTACAAAATGTCTACCAATTCAATTTTAATTTTCTTTTTATCTCAAAACTTTCCATTTCCTTTCTTCTATCCAGGATTTGTATTTAAAAGACAATTTTATTATCAAAAAATGCTTTTTCATCTCAAATGCTCCCATTTCCCTTCCTCCATCCAGCAAATGTATATAAACCCAAATCATTTATCCCATTTCCCTTCTTCCATCCAGGAAATGTATTTAAATCCAATTCATTAACATAAATTGCTTTAACATCAATAATGTCCCACATTATTGAGAATAGTTATATTACATATCATATAACGTTTCTAGGACCGCCCGTTCGGGTTTCCCCACTGTGCGCTCCCCTAAATAGCTATCATATTCCAGGGCCTATCATCAAAACAACTTGGGATCCTACAACGCAAAACGTCGGGAAGCGGCCATATGCCTGAAGGAGAGCCATAACCACACCCAGAATTAGCTCACCATCGCATAAAAACATACAATAATCGCTCATATGGCCTAGGACTGTATTCACCCTGCATTCATTAGCCAGGGGACTTCACCTTATGCGCGCAACTTCTCTTATGATAGAGATTTAGATAGGTGTGTTTACATAAATTATCATTTATGAAAATCATTTCATTTTCCAATTTGAAAACATTCATATTTCACATTCTCAAAATCATTTACTCTCAATGATTAAGTACCAACTTTATAATATGCATTTCTTATTCTCATAGTCATATTTTATGAATGACCAAGAACCCAAAATGTAATTGTCCTCACACTAGTCCCCCAATAATCCAACACATCACCATTCTACCTTCTATTAATTATAGGTTAATTTCCTATATCACATTGAACTTAACCTCTATAAAACATCCTTAGAATAAACCCAAGTAACCCCATTCTAATCTAGGATATTTGACTCCCTAACATAAGCCCACAATACCCTAAAATTAAATAGGTTTTGGATTTCCTTCCCACAAACCCAAGGACTACATCTCGTCCAAACAATCATTTAGAGGTCCCCACCCTATTTTAGGAACCCCGACCTCCTAATCAATTATTCTATTTTTCTCGAAAATATAATTTTAGGGTTACACACTTAAAACACTCACTTAATTCCCATAATTTCCCCCTCCATTGGATGACTATTTACTCTTAAAAGATTACTTATTACTTCACATAAATAACCTCGAATCAATATGAATTCCAATTCATCCTATCCAATTCATCCTAGGAAAAGTTGTCAAAATTCCTGAAGGGTTGATCGATCGACCCATGGCCCTCGATCGATCGATGGTTCGATCGATCGATCCCCCACGCTCGATCGATCGATCACGGCGGACAGCTTCTTCTTTGAGAAGCTGTTTCGGCCATGAAAGCTTCTCCCAAGAATTTATCTCCGCATCCAACGTCCTACAATCTCGACCAACTACATACACGTATATAAAATGGGTTCTAAACATCCTAGAACCCAAAACCAACTATTAATTTTGATTAATTCCTAAGTTTCTCAGATTAGAACATTATTAGGGTTTATTCGTTTTAACCCACGAAAACTCGTTTTATCCACGAAAACCCAACCCGAAGTCTTTAGGGTTTGTTATTACCAAACTACGATATGAGATTGATTCTCAAAAGTAACTAAAGAAAGTAAACACTTGTCTCGTGGATAAAATCCGATGATCCTGAGTCGAGTTCGGCGGAGTTTGACCTGAAATCTTCCTTTTCTCTCCTATTTTTTCCTTCCTCTCTCGCTTCTCTCTTTCCTTTCTCTTTTCTCCCCCTCTCCCTCCTTATATAGGGAGAAAAGGGTTTATACCCCTTAAAACCCAAAAGTGACTCGTTTACTCAATTACGAGCCCTTTTATCTCTAAAATTTCCAAAAACTCAATTTTGACAATCGGACACTGTTTTTCGACTATCTCGGTCATTCCGAGACTCACGGTGCAGTCAAAATTTCCATCCGGGGTACTTGATCGAAAATCACTATTTCAACCCAAAATAAATAAATGCGGTATTCCCATTAAAATATTATCTTCTGTCGCTTTACCCAGTGATGACATATTATTAAAATACTCCAATTCAATTACTTAATCCCAAAAGTAAATATAGCACCCATCGAAAATCATATAATCCTCGAAAATCCCAAAAATTACTATTCCGAGGAAGTTCCTCAAATTTCCAATTTATACCCAATTATGGAATTTAATTATCCCCCAAAAGGACGGGATGTTACATACTCCCCCCCTTACAACAGAATTTTGTCCTCGAAATTTGGATATAACCTTCACCACCAAACTAGGATCACAAATTCCCCTACATCTTAGCACCCCCAAAATAAAAAAGGTGCTAACACGATGGTCCCTTACCATATTCCACCTATATCAAGGTGTACTCACCCATAATAGGTTCACCACAAGCTCATCTAAATTTCTTCCTGCTAACGCATAACAACGACGCGTTACTCCAATGGCTTCTCTTGCTGCCAATAAGAGAAATGAGTCTATAACTACCTCTATACCTCTCGTAAAGCTGATACTTTTACTAAAAAGCGTCCGATCATCCACAGCAGGACAACTGATTTCCTTTAAAAAGGAAACTCTACTAAGATTTGACTACTTCCAATAGTGTCGTCGCTTATCTTGGGTAAGTTACCTCTTATTGCCCCTTATACAATTGGAATATCGCGTACCTCTCACGATATTCCATCAAACACACTCCAAATCCATTTGTGACTGCCTCACGGCATAAACTTCAACTTTATATACTACGCCCCTCATATTTCAGGCGGTATATAAACCAACTTACTAAGGTGCCCATACACCTTCTTAACCTGTGCACATCTGCACATCCCTTGTGAACGTCTGATACATAACACTCTCTCTAAATAAGGGTCTCCTTTCCTCGATGTAATACTCACATATGGGTCCTCCCAACCCGCCAAATTTAATTCTCCTTACATCGGCGCCACTAACTCTATTGAACTTACATCCTAATAATGCTACGGTCTATGCGTTACCCTACCTATGTGAAACGAGTACAATTCTAAGTATATCCCTAGTGCCCAAGGCCTCTCTCAACTTCTGACATTTTCTTAGTTTCATGCGTGTGACATCTCGTAAAGGGAAATCCAGACAAGGAACCCTCCCGTTACACTACTCCCTCACGTTATCCGTCATCGAGATATAGCGACCTAAGGCACACCAGCGGGACGTCCTAAATCCTACCTCGCTAACCTACGAACGCATTTCTACTATTTTATCCTCATACCGGAGAAAAAATGAAAATCTAACTAATCGAAGTGCCAACTCTCTGTAAAAGCATTATGAACATCATACCCAAAAAATATTTCCTCAAAATTTTCGTTTTCATTAAGGCCTGGCTATAATACTCAAATCAATTTCTCTAAGTCCTACTTCACTCACCCACTTGTGGCGAGAGGACCACTTTAGTGTTTTTCCATAGCACAATATTTCCATAAACATACCATCATGACATGCTTCATAGTCTATAGTGTTTCATTCACACTAAATGACTTATCAACAAAACCAATATCCTCGCATCCTATAATATCTCTCCACTCCAGATGTCGTTAAGGTTCATGTGCGGAGCATCTCGCAAAGCGAAATCCAAACAAGGACCCTTCCAACACACTACTACATAACTTCGTCGATCATGGAGGTACCTTATTTTCGAATATGCAACCGGGATAATCCTATCCCCTCTTTCAATCAAATGTGGTCTGAACTCCCATCTATATCTAGAGGCCATACCACTAAGCACTCGTACCAACTCTAAGTGCTTGTGCCAACAATCATGAGCTTAAACTCACAGCTCAACAATTAACCCGGCACACCTCAAATCCCATCTATAAGGTCGCCACATACTCAAATTGTGATAATGAAACCTTTGCTCATCGAAGTTCCATCTATGCACATAATAAAGGCGAACTCAACCTGTATCCAGGTGAGATATCACAACAACAAGTCGTTCCACCCTAGAATTGCGGACACGATAGTCTTGCCATCCTTAGCGTGCTATCGCTCTGTATATACCACAACATATTATACTCACCATATTACCATACTCGTATGACACATATAAAACGAGTATCACAAATCAGATATATATATATATGTATTCAAAATATCAGCACTCGCTTTTATGGCGAATGAAGGAAAATAAAACTCCGCTACCGCAAAAAACACATAGACCTACATTTTATAATGTTATTGATACCGCCACAAAGCTCAAATTACACACACGAGTCTAGGGTTAACGAAACACCACGACTTTATCTATCCACACCAATTATACCTCTTCCTCCTAAGGTGGAACTCCTACCAATAATTTCGCCTTTATCTACTCCAAATGGGTTCTCGGGCCTGGTACACTTGTCCTAACTGAACCAAAATTACTTAACTCTATGCCCCATCTAGGCACACTAACCTTGTCCTTTATTCTTATCGGGAAAGGACACCCGTTCGGCTCCGCACTCCACATCATTATTTTCATCACTGGCCTTCTTGACCATGATAAAATTATCAATATCTTGGACTCCATTATCGCGATCCTGACAATCACTTTACTAATTCCCCTTAACTTCTTCTTTGTTAAAAGGAGACTCCACTACCGACCTCAACAACCCCGTTTTAACAAATTCCCCGGGTGGATGTCCACCAATGGGGTCCTTGAACATACCCCCATTCTCCATAAGTGTTAACAACACTTCTCTAGTGAGCCTATCGTTCCTTAAAAGGACTCATTATTCATTGCACCTAACTCACCTCGGTACAAGGTTCACTTTTCCATCTTACTCTTTATTCACTGTCGACCTCTGAACGATCCTTATGTGAATAATTCAGAAACTGCATTATTCTCATTCCTACTGAATCATGGGGACTCACAGTTAAAACTATCCGTAAGATCCCTTTCGAACCCTTATCGTCACTAGGAAATTCAACTTTAGTACCAATATCTACTACGAAGGTACTACGGTACTCGTAACTACTATTCTTTAGTAGTCGTTGGAACAATCCTTAGAAAACACTACAAAGGAAGTGACCTCTACTACGGTCCTAGTCCCCGACTTCACCTACCGCTCCAAATAAGCCCCGCTTCCTGCGGCCCTCCAAGCCCCACACACGAATCTCGAACGAGCGTGCAAAAGATTACTATAATCTTATAACATGGCAGGGGAACGAAATCTCACAAGAGAAATCAACAATCCTACCTAAGGCTCGATATCAAATCGAGAGTAACCCGGAAAGCGTAGTACGTCTGCACAGATTCCTAAGGACACTAGAACCTAATGCTCTGATGCCATCTGTGACACCCCGCCTAATAAAATACAGGGCGATCACTCCTATATCAAATTAAAACAGGAGTCGCATATGGATCATTCTTAGCATCACAGTTGAAAACCAATTTAATTACTAATAACCTATTAGGCTGGCGTCAAAATTTTACTTAACTACTCTTTTTAAACACTCACACAAATAAAACATCCACGCAGTTTATATGAATGAAACTGAAATGAAATAAAATAACCGAACACCCGGTTTAAAAATGATACAACCATATCGAATGCCGCACTAAAAGGCAAAAAAGAATAAATAAATGCATTTGGGCCATTGGCCCGAATCTTTATACAGTACCTCATATCTAGATTACAATGATAGAAGCGTCTATGGTAAACCCGCATGCATCCACAGCTGCTGCAGCAGACGTCTGACCTAAAGGAAGTGTCATCCAGGCGTTCCTGTGTCTGGACACCTATATGTGTGTGTGTGTGTAGAAGAGAGGGAAAAGTAGATAAACGGGTCAGAGCCCGAGTTTTGAAAATATTTAGCAACTGCATAAATGCCTTATTTAAAAAAAATATTTTATCTCGTATTTAAATTTGGTATCGCACTCCCATGAGATACTCCTCACCTCTCTTCTAATAGTGCACACCTATCGCATCCCTCTATACATCCTAGTCAAGCTATGCTACCTAACTAATTCGTCACCCATCTTCTAACAACCCTAGTTATTACCAATTACTAAGGGCTAAACTTCTCCCCAGTCCCAACACTAAGCCATGTTCGTGCGTGGGGTGTCTCGCAAAGAGAAATCAAAATAAGGAACCCCCCGTTAAACTACTACGCGACAAGGTCGATCGTCGAGATCTATTAGACCCTTAGTACACAACGTATCTACATACTATATATATATATATATATATATATATAACATACTTACTCTAATATGCATAATTCAACATACATCCGGATAATATCTCCTGGGTTGAGGTTTACTTTATATTCATCTTTAATATACGTATCATGTTACACTTCCGGATATATCTCCCAGAATGAGAAGTCATTTACAAAATGTCTACCAATTCAATTTTCATTTTCTTTTTATCTCAAAACTTTCCATTTCCTTTCTTCTATCCAGGATTTGTATTTAAAAGACAATTTTATTATCATAAAAATGCTTTTTCATCTCAAATGCTCCCATTTCCCTTCTTCCATCCAGCAAATGTATATAAACCGAAATCATTTATCCCATTTCCCTTCTTCCATCCAGGAAATGTATTTAAATCCAATTCATTATCATAAATTGCTTTAACATCAATAATGTCCCACATTATTGAGAATAGTTATATTACATATCATATAACGTTTCTAGGACCGCCCGTTCGGGTTTCCCCACTGTGCTCTCCCCTAAATGGCTATCATCTTCCAGGGCCTATCATCAAGACAACCTGGGATCCTACAACGCAAAACGTCGGGAAGCGGCCATATGCCTGGAGGAGAGCCATAACCACACCCAGAATTAGCTCACCATCGCAGAAAAACATACAATAATCGCTCATATGGCCTAGGACTATATTCACCCTGCATTCATTAGCCAGGGGACTTCACCTTACGCGCGCAACTTCTCTTATGATAGCGATTTAGAGAGGTGTGTTTACATAAATTATCATTTATAAAAATCATTTCTTTTTGCAATTTGAAAACATTCATATTTCTCATTCTCAAAATCATTTACTCTCAATGATTAAGTACCAACTTTATAATATGCATTTCTTATTCTCATAGTCAAATTTTATTAATGACCAAGAACCCAAAATGTAATTGTCCTCACACTAGTCCCCCAATAATCCAACACATCACCATTCTACCTTCTATTAATTCTAGGTTAATTTCCTATATCACATGGAACTTAACCTCTATAAAACATGCTTAGAATAAACCCAAGTAACCCCATTCTAATCTTGGATATTCGACTCCCTAACATAAGCCCACAATACCCTAAAATTAAATAGGTTTTGGATTTCCTTCCCACAAACCCAAGGACTACATCTCGTCCAAACAATCATTTAGAGGTCCCCACCCTATTTTAGGAACCCCGACCTCCTAATCAATTATTCTATTTTTCTCGAAAATATAATTTTAGGGTTACACACTTAAAACACTCACTTAATTCCCATAATTTCCCCCTCCATTGGATGACTATTTACTCTTAAAAGATTACTTATTACTTCACATAAATAACCTCGAATCAATATGAATTCCAATTCATCCTATCCAATTCATCCTAGGAAAAGTTGTCAAAATTCCTGAAGGGTTGATCGATCGACCCATGGCCTTCGATCGATCGATCGATCCCCCACGCTCGATCGATCGATCACGGCGGACAGCTTCTTCTTTGAGAAGCTATTTCGGCCATGAAAGTTTATCCCAAGCTTTTATCTCAGCGTCCAACGTCCTACAACCTCAACCAACTACATACACGTATATAAAAGGGGTTCTAAACATCCTAGAACCCAAAACCAACTATTAATATTGATTAATTCCTAAGTTTCTCAGATTAGAACATTATTAGGGTTTATTCGTTTTAACCCACGAAAACCCGTTTTATCCACGAAAACCCAACCCCAAGTTTTTAGGGTTTGTTATTACCAAACTACGATATGAGATTTATGCTCAAAATTAACTAAAGCAAGTAAACACTTGTCTCGTGGATAAAATTCGACGATCCCGAGTCGAGTTCGGCGGAGTTTGACCTAAAATCTTCCTTTTCTCTCATGTTTCTTCCTTCCTCTCTCACTTCTCTCTTTCCTTTCTATTTTCTCCCCCTCTCCCTCCTTATATAGGGAGAAAAGGGTTTATACCCCTTAAAACCCAAAAATGACTCGTTTACTCAATTACGATCCCTTTCAACTCTAAAATTTGCTGAAACTCAATTTTGACAATAGGACACTGTTTTCCGACTATCTCGGCCATTCCGAGTCTCACGGCGCAGTCGAAATTTCCATCTGGGGTACTAGACCGAAAATCACTATTTCAACCCAAAATAAATAAATGCGGTATTCCCATTAAAATATTATCTTCTGTCGCTTTACCCAGCGATGACATATTATTAAAATACTCCAATTCATTTACTTAATCCCAAAAGTAAATATAGCACCCATCGAAAATCATATAATCCTCGAAAATCCCAAAAATTACTATTCCGAGGAAGTTCCTCAAATTTCCAATTTATACCCAATTATGGAATTTAATTATCCCCCAAAAGGGCGGGTTGTTACATACTCCTCCCTTACAGCAGAATTTTGTCCTCGAAATTTGGATATAACCTTCACCACCAAACTAGGATCACAAATTCCCCTACATCTTAGCACCTCCAAAATAAAAAAGGTGCTAACACGATGGTCCCTTACCATATTCCACCTATATCAAGGTGTACTCACCCATAATAGGTTCACCACAATCTCATCTAAATTTCTTCTTGCTAACGCACAACAATGACGCATTACTCCGATGGCTTCTCTTGCTGCCAATAAGAAAAATGAGTCTATAACTACCTTTATACCTCTCGCAAAGCTGATACTCTTACTAAAAAGCGTCCTCTCATCCACAGTAGGACAGCTGATTTCCTTTAAAAAGGAAACTCTACTAAGATTTGACTACTTCCAATAGTCTCGTCGCTTATCTTGGGCAAGTTACCTCTTATTTCCCCTTATACAATTGGAATATCGCGTACCTCTCATGATATTCCATCAAACACACTCCAAATCCATTCGTGACTGCCTCACGGCATAAACTTCAACTTTATATACTACGCCCCTCATATTTCAGGCGGTATATAAACCAACTTACTAAGGTGCCCATACACCTTCTTAACCTGTGCACATCTGCACATCCCTTGTGAACGTCTGATACATAACACTCTCTCTAAATAAGGGTCTCCTTTCCTCGATGTAATACTCACATATGGGTCCTCCCAACCCGCGAAATTCAATTTTCCTTACATCGGCGCCAATAACTCTATTGAACTTACATCCTAACAATGCTACGGTCTATGCGTTACCCTACCTATGTGAAATGAGTACAATCCTAAGTATATCCCTAGTTCCCAAGGCCTCTCTCAACTTCTGACATTTTCTTGGTTTCATGCATGTGACGTCTCGTAAAGCAAAATCCAGACAAGAAAACCACCCGTTACACTACTCCCTTGCGTTGTCCGTCATCGAGATATAGTGACCTAAGGCACACCAGCGGGACGTCCTAAATCCTACCTCGCTAACCTACGAACGCATTTCTACTATTCTATCCTCCTACCGGAGCAAAAATGAAAATCTAACTAATCGAAGTGCCAACTCTCTGTAAAAGCATAATACACAAAATTTGCGTTTTCGTTAATGCCTGGATATAATACTTAAATCAATTTCTCTAAGTCCTACTTCACACACCCACTTGTGGCGAGAGGACCACTTTAGTGCTTTTCCAAAATAGAATATTTCCATAAACATACCATCATCACATGCTTCATAGTCGATAGTGTTTCATTCACACTATATGACTTATCAATAAAACCAACATCCTCGCATCCTATAATATCTCTCCACTCCCGATGTCGTTAAGGTTCATGTGCGGAGCATCTCGCAAAGCGAAATCCAAACAAGGACCCCTCCAACACACTACTACATAACTTCGTCGGTCATGGAGGTACGTTATTTTTGAATATGCAACCGGGATAATCCTATCCCCTCTTTCAATCAAATGTGGTCTGAACTCCCATCTCTATCTAGAGGCCATACCACTAAGCACTCGTACTAACTCTAAGTGCTTGCGCCAACAATCATGAGCTTAAACTCACAGCTCAACAATTAACCCGGCACACCTCAAATCACATATAAAAGGTCGCCACATACTCAAATTGTGATAATGAAACCTTTGCTCATCGAAGTTCCATCTATGCACATAATAAAGGCGAACTCAACCTGTATCCAGGTGAGATATCACAACAACAAGCCGTTCCACCCTGGAATTGCGGACACGATAGTCTTGCCATCCTTAGCGTGCTATCGCTCTGTATATACCACAACATATTATACTCACCATATTACCATACTCGTATGACACATATAAAACGAGTATCACAAATCAGATATATATATATATATGTACTCAAAATATCAACACTCGCTTTTATGGCGAATGAAGGAAAATAAAACTCCGCTATCGCAAAAAACACATAGACCTACATTTTATAATGTTATTGATACCGCCACAAAGCTCAAATTACACACACGAGTCTAGGGTTAACGAAACACCACGACTTTATCTAGCCACACCAATTATACCTCTTCCTCCTAAGGTGGAACTCCTACCAATAATTTCGCCTTTATCTACTCCAAATGGGTTCTCGGGCCTGGTACACTTGTCCTAACTGAACCAAAATTACTTAACTCTATGCCCCATCTAGGCACACTAACCTTGTCCTTTATTCTTATCGGGAAAGGACACCCGTGCGGCTCCGCACTCCACATCATTATTTTCATCACTAGCCTTCTTGACCATGATAAAATTATCAATATCTTGGACTCCATTGTCGCGATCCTGACAATCACTTTACTAATTCCCCTTAACTTCTTCTTTGTTAAAAGGAGACTCCACTACCGACCTCAACAACCCCGTTTTAACAAATTCCCCGGGTGGATGTCCACCAATGGGGTCCTTGAACATACCCCCATTCTCCATAAGTGTTAACAACACTTCTCTAGTGAGCCTATCGTTCCTTAAAAGGACTCATTATTCATTGCACCTAACTCACCTCGGTACAAGGTTCACTTTTCCATCTTACTCTTTATTCACTGTCGACCTCTGAACGCTCCTTATGTGAATAATTCAGAAACTGCATTATTCTCATTCCTGCTGAATCATGGGGACTCACAGTTAAAACTATCCGTAAGATCCCTTTCGAACCCTTATCGTCACTAGGAAATTCAAATTTAGTACCAATCTCTACTACGAAGGTACTACGGTACTCGTAACTACTATTATTTAGTAGTCGTTGGAACAATCCTTAGCAAACACTATAAACGAAGTGACCTCTACTACGGTCCTCGTCCCCGACTTCACCTACTGCTCCAAATAAGCCCCGCTTTCTGCTGCCCTCCGAGCCCCGCACACGAATCTCGAACGAGCATGCAAAAGATTACTATAATCTTATAACATGGCATGGGAATGAAATATCACAAGAGAAATCAACAATCCTAATCCTAAGGCTCGATATCAAATCGAGAGTAACTCGGAAAGCGTAGTTCGTCTGCACAGAATCCTAAGGACACTAGAACCTGATGCTCTGATGCCATCTGTGACACCCCGCCTGATAAAATATAGGGCGATCACTCCTATATCAAATTAAAACAGGAGTCGCATATGGATCATTCTTAGCATCACAGTTGAAAACAAATTTAATTACTAATAACCTATTAGGCTGGCGTCAAAATTTTACTAAACACTCAAACAAATAAAACATCCACGCAGTTTATATGAATGAAACTGAAATGAAATAAAATAACCGAACAGCCAGTTCAAATATGATACAACCATATCGAATGCCGCACTAAAAGGCGGAAAAGAATAAATAAATGAATTTGGGCCATTGGCCCGAATCTTTATACAGTACCTCCTATCTAGATTACAATGATAGAAGCATCTATGGTAAACCCGCATGCATCCACAGCTGCTGCAGCAGACGTCTGACGTAAAGGAAGTGTCATCCAGGCTTTCCTGTGTCTGGACACCTATATATATATATATATATATATATATATATATATAGCAAGAGAGGGAAAAGTAGATAAACGGGTTAGAGCCCGAGTTTTGAAAATATTTAGCAACTGCATAAACGCCTTATTTAAAAAAAATATTTTATCTCATATTTAAATTTGGTATCGCACTCCCTTGAGATACTCCTCACCTCTCTTCTAATAGTGCACACCTATCGCATCCCTCTATACATCCTAGCCAAGCTACGCCCCTAACTAATCCGTTACCCATCTTCTAACAACCCTATATAATACTAAGTACTAAGGGCTAAACTTCTCCCTAGTCCCAACACTAAGCCATGTTCGTGCGTGGGGTGTCTCGCAAAGAGAAATCCAAACAAGGAACCCCCCCGACACACTACTACGCGGCAAGGTCGATCGTCGAGATCCATTAGACCCTCAGCACACAACGTGTATATATATATATATATATATATATATATATATATATATATATATATATATATATATATATATATATATATAACATACTTACTCTAATATACATAATTCAACATACATCCGGATAATATCTCCCGGACTGAGGTTTACTTTATATTCATCTTTTATAGACGTATCATGTTACACTTCCGGATATATCTCCCGGAATGAGAAGTCATTTTCAAAATGTCTACCAATTCAATTTTCATTTTCTTTTTATCTCAAAACTTTCCATTTCCTTTCTTATCCAGGATATGTATTTAAAAGACAATTTTATTGTCATAAAAATGCTTTTTCATCTCATATGCTCCCATTTCCCTTCTTCCATCCAGCAAATGTATATAACGCCAAATCATTTATGCCATTTCCCTTCTTCCATCCAGGAAATGTATTTAAATTCAATTCATTATCATTAATTTCTTTAACATCAATAATGTCCCACATTATTGAGAATAGTTATATTACATATCATATAACGTTTCTAGGACCGCCCGTTCGGGTTTTTCCCACTGTGCGCTCCCCTAAATGGCTATCATCTTCCAGGGCCTATCATCAAGACAACCTGGGATCCTACAACGCAAAACGTCGGGAAGCGGCCATATGCCTGCAGGAGAGACATAACCACACCCTGAATTAGCTCACCATCGCAGAAAAACATACAATAATTGCTCATATGGACTAGGACTATATTCACCCTGCATTTATTAGCCAGGGGACTTCACCTTACGTGCGCAACTTCCCTTATGATAGCGATTTAGAGAGGTGTGTTTACATAAATTTTCATTTATGAAAATCATTTCTTTTTCCAATTTGAAAACATTCATATTTCACATTCTCAAAATCATTTACTCTCAATGATTAAGTACCAAATTTATAATATGCATTTCTTATTCTCATAGTCAAATTTTATTAATGACCAAGAACCCAAAATGTAATTGTCCTAACACTAGTCCCCTAATAATCCAACACATCACCATTATACCTTCTATTAATATTAGGTTAATTTCCTATATCACATGGAACTTAACCTCTATGAAACATCCTTAGAATAAACCCAAGTAACCCCATTCTAATCTAGGATATTTTACTCCCTAACATAAGCCCACAACACCCGAAAATTAAATAGGTTTTAGATTTCCTTCCCACAAACCCAGGGACTACATCTCGTCCAAACAATCATTTAGAGGTCCCCACCCCATTTTAGGAACCCCAACCTCCTAATTTATCAATTATTCTATTTTTCTCAAAAATATAATTTTACGGTTACACACTTAAAACACTCACTTAATTCCCATAATTTCCACCTCCATTGGATGACTATTTACTCTTAAAAGATTACTTATTACTTCACATAAATAACCTCGAATCAATTTGAATTTGAATTCATCCTATCCAATTCATCCTAGGAAAAGTTGTCAAAATTCCTGAAGGGTTGATCGATCGACCCGTGGCCCTCGATCGATCGATGGTTCGATCGATCTATCCCCCACGCTCGATCGATCGATCACGACGGACAGCTTCTTCGTCGAGAAGCTATTTCGACAATGAAAGCTTATCCCAAGCTTTTATCTCCGCATCCAACGTCCTACAACCTCAACCAACTACATACACGTATATAAAATGGGTTCTAAACATCCTAGAACCGAAACCAACGATTAATTTCGATTAATTCCTAAGTTTCTTCGATTAGAAAATTATTAGAGTTTATTCGTTTTAACTCCCGAAAACCCAACCCAAAATCTTTAGGGTTTGTTATCACCAAACTACGATATGAGATTTATTCTCAAAAGTAAATAAAGAAAAAAAACACTTGCCTCGTGGATAAAATTCGACGATCCCGACTCGAGTCTGGTGGAGTTTGGCCCGAAATGTTCCTTTTCTCTCCTTTTTCTTACTTCCTCTCTCTATTCTCTCTTTCCTTTCTCTTTTCTCCCCTTCTCCCTCCTTATATAGGGAGAAAAGGGTGTATACCCCTTAAAACCCCAAAATTACTCGTTTACTCAATTACGAGCCCTTTTAACTCTAAAATTTCCCGAAACTCAATTTTGACAATCGGACACTCTTTTTCAACTATCTCGGCCATTTCGAGACTCACGGGGCAGTCAAAATTTCCATCCGGGGTACTTGACCGAAAATCACTATTTTAAACCCATAACAAATAAATGCGGTATTCCCATTAAAATATTATCTTCTGTTGCTTTATCCAGCGGTGACATATTATTAAAATACTCCAATTCATTTACTTAATCCAAAAAGTAAATATATAACCCATCGAAAATCATCTAATCCTCAAAAATTCCAAAAATTACTATTCCGAGAAGTTCCTCAAATTTCCAATTTATACCCAATTATGGAATTTAATTATCCCCCAAAAGGACGGGTTGTTACAACACGATATTGAGAGTCACTTCGTGGAGTCTAACTATCTCTACTATGAATAACTGGGCATATTGTCCCGTCGTGTAGTCTATCTAAGCTGCCAGAAAGTGGGCTACCTTGGTCAGCCGATCCACTATCACCCATATCGAATCGTGACCCCTCCGCAATGTAGGTAATCCCGTGATTAAATCCATAGAAATTCTCTCCCATTTCCACATAGGAACCTCTAAGGACAGTAAAAGTCCCGTTGGTCTCTGATGGTCCACCTTTACTAGCTGACAAGTGAAACATTTCGAGACAAACTCGAAAATATCCTTCTTCATTCCGCTCCACCAGTATTATCTACGCATGTCCTAGTACATCTTATCCCCACCGGGATGCACTACAAATTAGGAACCATGCGACTCTGTCATCACCTTGTGTCGCAGATCTTCACCCTCGGGAACAACCAATCTCCCTTTAAAACGTAGGCCCCCATCTGAACCCACGATGTAAAACTCAACCCCCTCGGCTAGAAGCTTCACTATCTGACTTTGGCAGAACGGATCATCTGCTTGATTCTGTACTACTCCCATGATAATCTGGGGCGTAATCATCATTGTAGACATAAACGATCGAGCCACTGCATCCTGATTCCCTAACTCCTACCATTTCACTTTCCACGCCTCGTCCATCTCACCAACTGGCCTACGGCTCAACGCGTCTGCTACCACGTTAGCCTTCTCCGGGTTATATTGGATATCAAATTTATAATCCTTCACGAACTCAAGCCACCGACATTGACGCATATTTAATTTCTTTTACGTGAAGAGGTACTGTAGTGATTTATGGTCCGTTTATAAGCGAAATTTCTCCCCTAGGAGGTAGTGTCTCCAAATCCGAAGTGCGAACATGACAGCTGCTAACTCCAAGTCGTGGGTGGGGTAATTCCTCCGTGAGGCTTAAGCTTACGGGAGGCATAAGCTATAGCCTGATCTTCCTGCTGAAGCACACCTCCAAGTCCTAATAAGGACGCATGAGTGTAGACTAGATACTCCACTCCCAACCTGGGTAATGCTAACAATGGTGCAGAGGTTAACTTATCTTTCAACTCATCGAAGGCTAACTGACATGCATCACTCCAAATAAATGGCACCCCTTTGCGAGTCAAGTGCGTTAACGGGCCCGCTATCTTTGAAAACCCTCGAATGAACCTCCTGTAGTATCTGCTGAGTATCTCGGTCGGTGATAAGATGATTTTTGCGTATGGTTCATTGTACGGTCGTTGTCTTCAAAAGCCACTCTCAAAATTCCCTTGAGTACCTACAAAACTTGTCTAAAAATAACTCGTATTGTGGTAAGTACGGGTATCAATCCTACTTTCAAGCTGAAACAATTAATGTGAAAATGTGCAATTCCAATTTTTTTATGAAAATATATATTTTTTTTATTTTTAAAACACTTTCAAGGGAAAAATTTACTAATAAATGCTAAAAATTATAAAATGAGTAAATAAAGAATGTAACTGAGTGTGATAAATGTGACAAGGTCAAAAGATGGGATTACATTGCATTTTTAATTATTTTAATTTCTCAATTTATTAATTTGAAATATTTCGAGATAATATTAAATCGATAATCTAAGTGTCATTAAAATTATACATTTAATAAAATCTTTTTCAAAAAATTAATTTAAAAATGTCACACGGTGAAAAATTAGGACTTATACTATTATCAGAAAATTACCCGCTAGGATCAATTTAGCGAAAACAATATCAATCCTTAAATTTCAACACCGAATTAATATTCAAATTTCGGAAAAAACTATCTCTAGTTCCATTCCTAAATTCAAACATTAATTTGTTCAATTAATTTACTAACTCTCGTTACATAAATTAATTGGTGACAGTTAAAATTAATTTACCTAGAAATATAAAATTAATGAAACCAGTTAATTAAATTAACATCATTCGCAGTGCATCCCACCCCTTGAACGGGGTGTTTAGCCAAACATTCTGATGTGAGCATAAACAACAATAAGTGATATGTCAAAAAGGAAATAAATTGAAAAGAGAATGTAGAAATACAATACGCAATTTTTTCCACAAATTTGTCTTGAAATGCGCCTTGACATGCGTCCAACTTCTTCATAATTTTCAGCACTTGATTACAAAAAGAACACGAAAACTAAACCTAAAAATTATTCTAAAGCTAAACTAATTTTTTTTTTGTATTTTTCTGGAATTTTTTTATGTACCTACTATGTACATATTATACACTCTCTCTCTCTCTCTCTGCGTCTCTCTTTTTTTCTGTGTTGAAAAGTCTTTTAAATGAGTTGCCATCCCTTCTTTTAAGATCCCCACGATTCTTTATTTAGTTGAGAGATTTGAGGGATTGGATTTTGGCTTCAGAATGGATTCCGATATTGTTGGGATTTTGGTTGAAGATTCGAATATGGCAGGAAGTTATTCAGTTTGGATTTGGGTATACCCGTATCGGGTTGAGGTTTGGAGCATGGGTTCGTCTCGGGTTGCTGGCCGAAATGTGGATTTGGAATTGGGAGGTCCTATAGGTTGACAGATCGCCGGAGTTGGTGGGATAACTGGCTCCGGCGAGGGACGGGGGTTAGGTCACCAGTTTGAAGGGGTTAGCCATGGCCGAAAAGGGGTGGAGCAGTGGTGAGGTCGGCGCCGGAGGGGGTGAGAAGGGACGCTAGCTGGAGGGTACGGTATCGCCGCCGGAGATGGAAGTGTGGCAGCAGGAGGTTGCCGGAGAAGGTAAGGGAGTTAGACAGAGGCGTCGGGTTTTTGGGTTTTGTTGGTTTTGTGTTAATGATGGAGATTGGAGGAGAGAGAGAGAGAGTTGGTGAAGATGATGAATAGTGGTGTAGGGGTGTGTTTGGGTGTAGGTTGGTTTAGGTGTGTGTGTGAGTTTTAGTTTGTAAAAAAAATAGAAATAAAAACTAGATAAAAATAAAATCCTACTAAAAATAAAATAAAAACAATAAACCTATTAAATTAAAAAGACTCTAAAATAAATAAATAAATAAATAAATATGTATATATATATATAATAATAATAATAATAATAATAATAATAATAATAATAATAATAATAATAATAATAATAATAAAAATATAATAAAACTATAAACAATATATAAAAGACAAAAATAATAAAAATACTATTAAAACTAAAAATTGTAATCCTAATATAATAAAACTAAAGTAAGATAATATCCAGTAAAAATAGAAAATAAAATCATAAAAACTAATCCTAATAAAAAATTTAAATAAAATAAAGATTAAAAATTAAAAACTAATAAAAATAAAAATAAACAAATAGAAAAATAGAAAATTAGAAAATAAATTCTACAAAATTCTAAATAAATCTTAAATAAATCCTAAGAATAAAAATGACTCAAACTAAAAATCGAAAAAAATTATGAAATACAAACTAAACACACACCAGACTCGGGGAATGGACTGAGCTCTGTCTGGGCTACGTTAAGGTTACGGGACTGTTTCGAGGCATCAGATCACATCGGGGCAAGCTCAGAATGGACTTCTCACTTCACAGTCTCTTTGGATTTCTTCGATGCACGCTTTTGACCGCTATTGAGTCGCAATTGTACTGATTTAACATTATTTGTACCACAACTGCGTATTGACCTAAGAAATAAATAATACGAACATAAGGTCATTTTTATTAAAAACGAGAGACTAAAATACATCTATTCGGGGTATAAAATATACACTTTCGCAGAACATTGCTAGTCCTCGAGCAAAAATTAGAGAGAAAACAAATAAGTGACCAAAAGTGTGCCACTTTCGCAGGCACTGGAGATTGCACTTAGCATGGGCAAGAAGCCGTTAAACCTATAGGTTGCCCTACAGGACAAGTGTTGTCTCGTGAGGGTTTGCAGTGAATGTACCCACAAAATTCAAAACTTATTTAAATGCAGTTCTGATTTGACGATGAAACGCTATACAACCCAACTTTAAAAAGACATCAAGGAACGTCGTATTCAATTATAAGATAAAAAATTATTTAATACGAAAAGCATGATCCTTCCTAAAACTCAGCGTGTCTAGTGTGAAATAATCTTAAGTATCATTAGAGTAATTACTAGTTTGCCTTTATAGGATCAACGCTTTGACTTCAATTCTCACTGGATATATCTCTATGAATCGAACTCTCTGAGAATTGGGTAAGTGTATCTCTCTAGTGTGTGAGGAGGTGAGTAAATGTAAGCCATTTCAAATGTCTCACACACTTTATAGAAAATGATGGATACATGAAAAAAAATCTGATTTCATGAAGGAATGCTAACCACTATTTCGAGAATGTCGAATTATTCACCATATAATCTTTTCGTTTGCCCGAACACTTTACCCCGGGTGAAAATAGGGATTTATGTAAGGTATGATGGGATGGAGAAGATGATGTAGAGTTTTTGAAAGGAGTGTGACACACTTTGAATAACTAATGTCTTCATTTTTTGAATTTATGATCGCATGATTTTTTTTTCTTTTTTTGCGATGCATTTTTCTTTTCATAACACAAATGAAGACAATTTACTTTGATAATTTCAAACACTCTTTTTCTCAAAAATGATGGCAATGATGGACAGTATTTAGGACATATGGATAATGGTAATATGGAAAATGATAATGGGTGAATGATAATGTGATAGGAAAATAGGTGAGTGCATGGAAAAATCGGTTTAGTGCTCGGGACAAACTACAAGACTCGAAATTAATGTCATTCTCAGTGATTAAGACAAATTTGAAAAAATTAATGAGACCATGCAACAACTAAATGTGGTACCCAAAGAAAGTTGAGTCAACTTGTGACTCGGAGATACGTAAAAACCCTCAAAAAGGTGAAAAACTCAAATCACACGGGTTTAAGTCTCTACTAGTGATCTTTTAAGGCTTTCTTAAGAATATATTACTCTTCAACTTTTGATTGTAGACGTGATAGTGCAAATTGCCGACTTTAGGAATTCATGGTGCAAGTACGCTTAAACAGGTATTAATTAATTTATTTGTAAAAAGTGTAATTTTAGGGTCGAATATGAGTATTCCGAGATTTCCAAAAGAGGGATGATAGACAAATCATATCATAAAAATTTAAATTTAACTGCACAAAAAATTTAAAATAACTTATTTCTGAAAATTTTCAAAAGAGGTACGATTTTGATAAATTTCCCACCCGAAACAAAAGAGAACATCGTCCTCGATGTTTAAATTCATATATAAAAATAAAAGCACAAGGGAGGAAAGATAGTACCAGAATGAACCACTAGTGAAAGGTACCGCGCTATGGAGCCTAGATGAACCTGAAGAAAAAATGCAATACAAATATATGTACAAGTCTGTAAATCATCTGAAAACCATTGGGTGGTGTGAAACACCACCCCCAAACAGGATAAGACTCATACTCAGAAACAATGAACAACGGGCAGCCTCCCAGTAGCACTAAGTTTAATATCTTCAGCCAAACCGAACCAATCTCACCCTAAAGATAAGATCCATGAAAGTGCGGGGCGACAGAAAAATGGGGTGATAAGTATCACCCCCAAATAAGACTGAAGCATCAGTTTTGTTGGAGAAAGGCTAAAAGAGGTCAATGCACTTGTATGGAAAAGTTCATCACTCCATGCAAAGCATCGGTGGACCATGGGCGGGTAGGTATCAGGGTAAATGGACAAAGGGTAATGGTGAACAGGCACCGGCCACGGGCCTTATTGAGCGTAAATGTGAGGGCAACAAGGGCCCTATAAAAATGGTGCTCTAATTGATGGGGGAGGCAAAATGGTTTGGCAATAGTGAAGGGGTGGGCCTCAGAGAAAGTGCACGACTGTTTTATAAATGGATGATGGTAACACTCGCACCGTGACACGCCAGGGAGCGGTAGATGAAAAAAATCAACACCACAAGGTAGTGGTGTGCATAAAATAATAATCTCGGTGTCACGAAAGATTAGAGTAGCACAAATACTCTCATAGAGAGTGGTGTCAACGAAACATGCACAAATGGGATCGTGGGGTACTAGGGTGGAGGGTGGCTGTAGGTGAGGACCTAAATACGTAGATGGGAACATGTGAGGTGCAATAACAAGGTCCAAATCAAGTGGTGGGGTGGTATGGACAGTGGGTGGGTCGGGTGGGACAAACGGTGGATCGGGTGGGGCAAACGGTGGAGGAAGATGATCTAACTCACGAGTAGGAGACACGCATGCCTCAGGAGGTGCGGAGTGATCCTTAAGGGCACTCACTGGAGGAAGTGTGGAAATAAACGAGGGAGTGATTAGCTTAGCCACCACGGCGTCACCATCCGAGGTGGTGAAATGGTCTAACGAGGTTTTGAGATCCGAGATAGATGAATCTACATCAAAATTTGACTCAACATGAGTCAAGCACGGTGGGGTAGGATCCATATCCAGAGAGGTAGAAACCATCTCAGATTCAATCTCAGGACAGTGGGTAGCACTCGCAGACGTAGCTAACCTATAAATAATGGGTTCCTCGAGAACTCACATAAAAGGGTCAAAAGGTGTAGACTCGGGCATAAGTATGGATTCGGTGGAAGGGGAAAGGTGAAACTCAATGGTGGGTTTGAAAGGATAAGGAGGTGTGGGGTCAGTCTCATAAACAGTGGATATGTTAACACAATTGTCAACTTAGGGTTCGTACCACTGGGTGGTCTCAACTGCAAGATTCTCACGATGATAGGGTTTGTCACACTCAAAATCCATCGCACAAGACGACACATCATCATCCCACGTAGGTGTAATAATGGGTCAACCTGGGGTGGAATTAGTCTCGTTCGCACACTCAAAATCATATAATCATTGTTCAAGCCTTTGAAGTGATTCGGTTTGAGATTGAAGAGTGTGCGTGAACTTTTGTAAGAGGCTCTCGAGAGCGGATGTTCAAGGTGGTGGGGATATGTCGGTAGGTGGTGGTTATGGGTGAGGTGGACACAACTCACTATAGACACCATGATAGGGAGAATACTCATCGAAAGTGTGTGGAGTGGAGACAAGTGCATCATTCACGGGAGACGCATCTCCGTGAGAGACAAGAGTGTGATCAGCATGAGGAGCATAGTAAGGGGCCTGATAGGGATGAGGTGCACGAGGTGGCGATGACGACTGTTGGAAACCGTACGGATCCACAACATGGCGTTGCGATTCATATTGCATGGAAGGATGATCAGGCCTCCATGAATATCTCGGGTACTCATACCCCTCGACATTAGATATGACATAACAAAACGTCAAGGGTGGGTCCAAAACAGTGTCATAGGGATACACATGTTCTAAGGTGGATTCAGATGGAGAGAATATAAATGGACACTCATGGGACAAGTGATCGATAAGAAAGCAGTGTGTGCACGGCGAAGCATGTGATGGTTTGACACTCATCACCGGAGGTGGTGGAAGATGAGATGTGTGCATGGACGACACAGGAGTATCAATGGTGTGCCTTTGAGAGTCAAAGCCCTGAATTAATGAATCAAGGGTCGATTCAGGCTTATCATCAAACAAACTTCGAGAGAATGTGAAATGGCCAAAGTATTACCGTAGAGGACATTCTTCGGCCATGACAAGAGGAATATTTTTTTGTTTTTAAATATTTTTCAAAAGAAAAGAAAATATGTTGTAATTTTTGAAAATAAGAAAAGGGAAATATTTTTGGTATTTTTTTAAAAATATTTAAGAAAAGGAAGGAAAATATTTTTGGGATTTTTCGAAAAAAGGGGAGAAAATGGACTCGTGATTTGGACGAACTAACTAAAATTTACCACCGAAAGAATTGAATTGGACATACACGAGTTAAGAAAAACTCCTAACAAGCACGTAGCCAATTATTATCTTTAAAATTAGTGAAATGGGTAGTCAAATTTTAATTAAGTCCGCGAGCGACTAAATTCACAAAATTTATCTTTGTGATCGCCTGTTGCAAAAATGTGTTCCTACGGGGCTAGCTAGTTGATTGATTTTAAATTTAATGGCAGCTAGGGTAGCACACAATGGATAAGAGAGTGAGTAGGGTGATGAAATCCTTTCTCGTTGCAATGACTAGGCCCAGGTCTTAGGTAAATTAATTTATCAAGCCATTCAATTTAAGTGCAATGCAGAAATTAAAAGCACATAGGAGCAATTAATCACACAAAAATTGAACTCGCTGGCAGGAGATTCGCGAAGGATAAAAAAATTATACCTCCCACGGCTTATACACACGTGGGGTGAAGACCGAGTTGAGTCGATCGGGGGGAAATCTCGCCTATCTCAGTCGTCCCCGAGAGTCCTACCGACCCAAAGTAGAGAGGATTCAAAAATCCTCACCTTGGATGCCCTCTCTCTACCTTGTCCAGTTTCCCTTTTCGCTCTTTTTTTTATGAATAATTATTACAAAAAAATCGGTGTCAAAATGCACCCAAATAAATACACAGCTTCAAAAATCCTATACAACTAGTCTAATGAGGAGGGAGGATGAAGAACTACACTAAAAAAAGATAAATAAAATAACAAGCCTTCAATTGCTTCCAGGCTAAGAAAGCGGCAACGACGCCATTTGATAAGATGCTTTTTGCGTATGGTTCGTTGTACGGTCGTTGTCTTCAAAAGCCACTCTCAAAATTCCCTTGAGTACCTACAAAATTTGTCTAAAAATAACTCGTATTGTGGTAAGTACGGGTATCAATCCTACTTTCAAGCTGAAACAATTAATGTGAAAACGTACAATTCCAATTTTTTTATGAAAATATATATATTTTTATTTTTAAAACACTTTCAAGGAAAAAATTTACTAGTAAATGCTAAAAATTATAAAATGAGTAAATAAAGAATGTAACCGAGTGTGATAACTGTGAGAAGGTCAAGAGATGGGATTACATTGCATTTTTAATTATTTTAATTTTTCAATTTATTAATTTGAAATATTTCGAGATAATATTAAATCGATAATCTAACTGTCATTAAAATTATAGATTTAATAAAATCTTTTTCAGAAAATTAATTTAAAAATGTCACACGATGAAAAATTAGGACTTATACTATTATCAGAAAATTACCCACTAGGATCAATTTAGCGAAAACAATATCAATCCTTAAATTTCAGCACCGAATTAATATTCAAATATCGGAAAAACCTATCTCTAGTTCCATTCCTAAATTCAAACTTTAATTTGTTCAATTAATTTACTAGCTCTCGTTACATAAATTAATTGGCGATAGTTAAAATTAATTTACCTAGAAATATGAAATTAATGAAACCAATTAATTAAATTAACATCATTCGCAGTGCATCCCACCCCTTGAACGGGGTGTTGAGCCAAACATTCTAATGTGAGCATAAACAACAATAAGTGAAATGTCAAAAAGGAAATAAATTGAAAAGAGAATTTAAAAATACAATACGCAATTTTTGCCACAAATTTGTCTTGAAATGCGCCTTGACATGCGTCCAACTTCTTCACAATTTTCAGCACTTATTTTGGTTGAAGATTCGAATATGGCAGGAGATTATTCAGTTTGGATTTGGGTATACCCGTATCGGGTTGAGGTTTGGAGCACGGGTTCGTCTCGGGTTGCTGGCCGAAATGTGGGTCTGGAGTTGGGAGGTCCTAGAGGTTGACAGATTGCCGGAGTTGGTGGGATAACTGGCTTCGGCGAGGGACGGGGGTTAGGTCACCAATTTGAAGGAGTTAGCCATGGTCGGAGAGGGGTGGAACAGTGGTGAGGTCGGGACTGGAGGGGGTGAGAAGGGACGCCAGCTAGAGGGTATGGTATCGCTGTCGAAGATGGAAGTGTGGCAGCGGGAGATTGCTGGAGAGGGTAAGGGAGTTAGGTAGAGGCGCCGGGTTTTTGGGTTTTGTTAGTTGTGTGTTAATGTTGGAGATTGGAGGAGAGAGAAAGAAAGTTGGTGAAAATGATGAATAGTGGTGTAGGGGTGTGTTTGGGTGTAGGTTGGTTTAGGTGTGTGTGTGAATTTTAGTTTGTAAAAAAAATAGAAATAAAAACTAGATAAAAATAAAATCCTACTAAAAATAAAATAAAAACAATAAACCTATTAAATTAAAAAAACTCTAAAATAAATAAATAAATATATATATATATATATATATATATATATATATATATATATATATATATATATATATAATATAAAAAAACTATAAAAAAAATATATAAAAGACACAAATAATAAAAATCTATTAAAACTAAAAATTATAATCCTAATATAATAAAACTAAAGTAAAATAGTATCTAATAAAAATAGAAAATAAAATCATAAAAACAAATCCTAATAAACAATTGAAATAAAATAAAGATAAAAAATTAAAAACTAATAAAAATAAAAATAAAAATAAAGAAATAGAAAATAAATTCTAGAAAATTCTAAATGAATCCTAAAAATAAAAATGACTCAAACTAAAAATCTAAAAAAATTATGAAATACATACTAAACACACACCAGGTTCGGGGAATGGACTGAGCTCGGTCTGGGCCAGGTTAAGGTTACGGGACTGTTTCGGGGCATCGGATCACATCGGGGGCAAGCTCAAGATGGAGTTCTCACTTCACGATCTCTTTGGATTTCTCCGATGCACGCTTTTGACCGCTATTGAGTCGCAATTGTATTGATTTAGCATTATTTGTACCGCAACTGCGTATTGACCTGAGAAATAAATAAATACGAATATAAGGTATTTTTATTAAAAACGAGCGACTAAAATGCATCTATGCGGGGTATAAAATATACACTTTTGGGTCCTTATCAGTTGGTGTCGTGGGCTGTCCCCACTCCCTAACCGCTTACACCTTCCCCGAATCCACGGATAACCCTCTATCGGAGATGATATGACCCAAAAATTGTACCTCATTTAGCCAAAACCCACATTTCTCATATTTTTTGTACAACTGATGCTGACGTAGTGTCTACAAAACTTGCCTCAAGTGCTCGGCATGGTCCTCGTTATTCTGTGAGTAAACCAGAATGTCATCTATGAATACGATGACGAACTGGTCCAAGAACTCTCTGAACACCTTGTTCATCAAGTCCATGAATACGGCTGGGTATTTGGTTAGCCCGAAAGGCATAACCCTGAATTCATAGGAACCATATCTCATTAGGGAAACATTCTTTGACACGTCCTGTTCCCTGATACGTAGCTGATGGTACCCCGATCTCAAATCAATCTTTGAGAAGAAAGTCGCTTCTCTCAACTGGTCGAATAAGTCATCGATTCGAGACAACATATATTTGTTCCGTATCGTGACTTTATTCAATTCTCGGTAATCAACACATAACCGCAATGATCCATCTCTCTTCTTAACAAATAATACAGGAGTACCCCACGGTGAAGTACTCCCACGGATAAACCCCTTCCCCAACAACTGCTCAATCTGGTCATGCAACTCCCTCATCTCTGCTGGAGCCATACGGTAAGGTGCGCATGCTATCGGTCCAGTATCTGGCACTAAATCAATGATGAAGTATATCTCTCTACTCGGTGGTAACCCAGAATATTCTAAAACACATTGGCAAACTCTCGAACTACAGGAATCGAATCAAGCGGTACCACAACCTCCGTAGAGGTCTCCTCCTTTATATAGTATAAATGCGTGGACGATCCTCCCTCAGACCGAGGCATCTCCACTAGGAACATCTCATACCCATGTATGACAAAAACTATACTCTTAATATAACAGTCAATCATGGACCTATATCTGACAAGCCAATCCATGCCCACAATCACATCATACTCGGACATGTCTAATACGAGCATGTCAGCGGGTAAGATAAATCTCCCAATATCTATACCTACTCCCTAGCAAATAAAAGAAATAACCAAACCCCTACTCAATGGCGAATCTACACAAGTGGTCGTACCCTCTGCTATATCAAATAACCCCGTAGTACGCGCAAACCGTGTGGCAATAAAATAGTGTGTGCCTCCGTGTCAAATAAAATGTGCCCCAAAGTTCCCTGGATAGAAAACATACCCTTAATCGCTGGTGGGACCTGCGGGACTGCGACCTGGTGTAGATCGTAAACTCGCCCAGACTAAAGCTGTCCTTGCGGAATTGGGGCGGCTGGAATGGGTGGAAATGTTGCCATCTATGTAGGTGCTGGGAGGGCTGCGAGAAATAACTGTCTCTGGGGTTCCTGACAAACACCCTGCTGCTAGTGCTGGCCCCTACCCTTTTGAGGGCAGTCCTGGCATTTGTGGCCAGTGTTGCCACACGTGAAACATCTCCCTGGGAAAGGTCCTCCCCTCTGTCCCTGCTACTATCCCTGACCCTGATGGTCGTTACCACCCCTCCCTTGGCCATTCTAGCCCTGCTGGAACTGTTGATGGCCCTGGTGGCCCTGATCGCTATATTAGCCCTGATGGCTATGTCGAAAGCCTCCCTGCCCATGTCTAAAACATCCTGACATGAATCTCTTAGTATCCCCTTGTTGAGAACCCTAATCACTGTGCCTATGATGGCCCTAAACTATCTGAGCCCCACCAACACCATTTCCTACTGCCCTACCCTACTGGTTGGTCTCTCCCACCTTCTTAACCTAGGACAAGTGGAATCGGTGGTACTGGTAGTGGAGTAGTGCGGCATTGACCACATTTGAATAGGTGGCCAGGGAGAGATTACCTATTAAATGCTGACGGATCCTCCATGTCAACCCATCCATAAAGTGCGAAATCTTTTTCTCTTCGGTCGGAATCTCACTCGGCACAATGTTAAGAAGATTAGTAAACTCTGCCTCGTATTCTACTACGGTCCTTCCCTCCTGCTTTAGATTTGCTAACTTTTAACTCATCTTTGTCTGGACAGCCGAAGAAAAATACTTGCGATCGAACCGCACCCAAAAGTCTCGAATATTAAGTGTGTCTCTCTCCTCAGCGGTGGTGGTGGACTCCCACCACTGTAGTGATGCCCCCACTAGTTTGAACGTGACTAAAATCTGGCTCTGTACTTTCGTGCTCTCGTGCATCCTCAAATTCCTTTGGATGTCCTTTTTCCATTGTCTCGCTACGACTACATCGGGGCTCCCTGAAAACTCCGGAGGATGCGCCTTCTGGTAGGCATCCCTAACACGCTCCCAAGCAGATGGGAAAACCTGGGCCTAAACTGGAGCCACCACCGGTGCCTATGGTGGTTCCTATTGCACTACGGCTAAACCAGCATTGACCATCTGAGCTATAATGGTTACCACTTCAGCGACATTCATCATACCCTAAGCAGGTGTAGGCTGAGCCTCTGGATGGGCTTCCCTGGGAACTCTTTGTGCACATTTTGGAGGCATTTGAAAAGAGAGAAAATTTTCATAAGTCTACAGTTATATTGTCAAATTAGTATAAGAACGTAAAACATATGAAGAGTACAACAATCCTAAAATATAGGGTTCTACATAAAAGGACGCTATGTGAAAAAATAATAAGCCGTACAGATCCTAAGGACAATAGAACCTGATGCTCTGATACCACCTATGACACCCCGCATAATTAATTACCGGGTGATCAGTCCTTAATTAATCAATTTCAAAATATCAAGTTGGTTCAGATAATGCACCACTGTCGAAAACTTAAATTTTAATTTAATAAAGCTAACCACCTAATTCAAAAAAGGGTGATGTTCAAATTTTATCTTGTCATTAACTACTACCAAAAGAATACCAATAAATACCATGCATCACAGTAACATAAGTAAAGTCTGACTGAAGTAAAATAAATGTCTGGAGTAAACATCTCCAGGAACAATCCCATATAATAAATTCAATAAAAGAGACCAAATCTAAGAGAGAATTTAAAACGACTAAATCTCTGAAAGTAAACATAAGTAAGGACGACATGTCCAATAATAATGGAGAACTGAATAGGAAAGAATGAGCTGAGTCGTCTACTAGCAATAATCCTACAGCATCCACAACAGTTACAGCATGGCGACCAAATAGAGTCTCCTAAGGCTGGTGTCCCTGTGGCTGGGCACCTAAAATAATGGAATAATAAAAAGATAGACAAGAAAAACGGGTCAGAGCCCGAGTTGAAAACAGTTTAAAATAGCAAGTGCTTAAATTGATTCAATTAGCACAATTATTCTTTAAGTTAACTTAGCGTACTCACTTAAGATACTCACCCCTCGATCTAGTGTGCACGTTTAACGAGCCTAACTACCCATACTATTCATGATACCCTGACTGACTACTAAGTGTATAATATTATGGTTTAAAGTCTTCCTAAATAACTCAAAGCCAACGTACTTATGATTTCGATATAGATTGAGGACTGCTTTAGTTTATTCTCATATTCTTATAAATTCCCTACTTACTATAAGTGTACATTGAAAAATAGCGTCATCAACATAAGACACCAAACATGATTCTGGTATACACACATTATTCGATTTATGTATACATACTAATTTATATGAATATAACAATATTGCACCTTTGGTTGAGAAACCCGTTAGTGCTACGCATACTCGGCTATCTAGTCCATTTGCAACGCTCACGCATATAGGACAACAGGTTCAATCTCTCGAGAACCAATAAAAATATAAACACCTATTGGAGGCGAACATAGTCTCAAGCCGATGGGCTACGCACATACCTACGCACCCATACGACCATCATCACTATCGTTCTCACTGATAGGTCGTACCTAGATTCCATGCTCTAGTGGTACGACTCTAAATCCCCCCAAGGCACACATGATCCGGTCATCCATAACGCGTTAACCTCCATTCGATAGCCAGTAGCTAGGTATGTCATACACATAATACTTTAATAAATAAGAATACACACAACTTGTATAAATTCATTATCTTTCCCATAGTCTAGTGTTTGTAGCACATATATTATATCTCTTATTATAACCCGTACTTTATTCGTGTATACTCTACCTTGTATTTTCGCACCTCCTTAATTCTATGGATTTTATACCTTCCCTGGGTCGACATATTCTCCGCTCACTATTAATTATTAATATAAGTCACTCGACGATCATACTGGTTTAACACTCACATAAATAAGCCTACGGAAAGTTTGAACAAAAATCGGCCTAAAAAAGGCCATTCTAGAATCTCGTTAGAAGACCAAGAAATCTCGTTCGAATGAAAGTACTTCGAACGAACCACCAAAATCATTAGAAGGGCTACTGGAATCTCGTTAGAAGTCTTGTTCGAATGACCTAGGCTGGAATTCTAACGAAATTTTTGAAGTCGCCTAGTTCATCTCCAAAGTCCGTTTTTCCAGATTTTCTCTTCTCCAATCTCACCCTAAATCCATTCCAACCCAATTACAAGGTTACCAAACTACTCTAAGTCACCCTAGAACATTTCTTAGCATAGTTTTGGGGTCAAATCATTTTAATCATCATTTAATTTCAATAAATTCCTAAATTTTGCCATCAACCATATTAACATAAACCTAGAATTATTTGTCCATAAAAACTCCATTTTTATTTCGTGATTTACATCTAATTCACCAATTTCTCATTCCTATTAATGGAAAATTCCTCTATATGCAAACCCCCATAAGATTTTCTAAGTTTCCTACACAATCTCAACATAGGTAGACCCAAATAGGTATTTGTTTTTCTAAAACCTCAACATACATTAAGAAGAGAAATAATTGCTAAAAGAAGAGCAAGATAATCACTTGCCGTAAAAATAAACTTCTGATTCGCGGGTTGAAATTGGTAGAGGAACGATCTTCCTGACACGATCTACGCGCTGGTGTAATTTTTATTGTGAAAGGTTGAGTTCTTGGCTAAGGCTTTAATGGAGTCTCCTTCTTCCTTGGTTCTCTCTCTCTTTTCCTCTATTCTTACGTAGGTTGAAACTGACGGCCACTAACCCA